>CM060916.1:200299990-201499990 GCA_030737875.1 Allium sativum
GGACATCTATATATTTCCTATTGACTGGTGTGAGAACCAAAATTGGATAGGGCTTATTGTTGTGATTTGGCATCAAAAATCTGATTTTTGACTATATATCAAAGTTATAAATTTCAAAAGCTAATCAACTAATTGATTGATGGTTGTGTTGTTTGATTATTGTTTGTTAATTGATAATTTTGAACCATTACGCCTAATTGTATCAAATATTGAATTGTATTGAAAATTAGTCGCATTTGCTTGCATATACATGTACTTACATTGAACAGGTCATAGCAAGGAGGCTAGAGCAGAGAATAAAATTTGTTTGCGCGACAAATAGGTACATGTTTATCATAATTTACTGTTTTGTTTGGGTGATGATGAATTTATGAGCCGATTGGCTAGCCGCTTGGCTTTTTCTTTTTCCTTTTGAGATCAGAAGGCCTGTATGGCAATTTCAGGATTTTCCCGTGCTCCAGGTGCAGGGGAGATTATGGCGAAATTTTTCGAAAATTTAGGGTGTTAGCCAAATTTTTGAAAAATTTGAAAGGTTCTTAGAAACTGAAAAGTTGAAGAACTTAAGCCGTAATCAAAACAATGAAAGTTGAGTTGGTATTTAAAACAACTTTCGGCTTCGTTCCTTTTCGGGGACGAAAAGTTTTAAGTGGGGGAGATTGTAATAACCCGGAAATCTGGGCCAATTTAAAATTTTTATTTTAGCGAATTTTGATTATTTAAAATTAATTATTTTAAATAATAACGACAAGAAATTTATTTTGAATAGAATTCGAACGTATATATTATATAGATCGTCGTTAGAGAATATATATTTATTTTAAATTATAAAAGGAATTGAAAATGGCGCTGTAGTTCGATAATTCGATTTCAAACTTCAATTGAACGTACCGGGTGCAAAATAATCCGGATTTTAGTGAAACCAAAATCAATAGAATCTAATTTAGAATATCTTTCCAACGAATCCGAAAAATCAAAATTTCATTGCGGGAATCGAAAGTTATGGGCAAATGAATTTTCAGAATAGTCGCTATGGAATTCAGGCCCTTAAAAATGGAAATTTTGCAAACGACCTCGGATTTCGACGAAACCACTTTTGTTGGATCCGCGATGTCAAGTTATTGCTAGATTCCAATTTTCATAATTTTTCGAATCAATATGTGAGCGCGGCAAAGGAAAACGCGTTTGACCAGTTCAATCGATTTTAATCGACTGGAAAATAGCCATTTTTCAAACAGTCTCAGAATTCGACGAAACTAGTTTTGTTAGGACCGTATCGTCTATACGAAGCTAGAAAATATTTTTCTGGAATTTTTCGAGTTAGTATGTGACTCCAGTAAAGTGAAATGCACGTTCAAATTCAATATATAGAGTTATATGTTGATTTTGGCGAAAACTAATCGAAACGGCCGAATTGGCTTGCGAAACATATCCCATTGTGTTCGGAATGGGGGTAATTAGCTGTGGGTGACAGTCGGTGGGTTTAATTTTGAGTTCGAATTAAAAGGTTGCTTTTAGGAGAAAATTAAAATAAATTGATTAAGTATTATATATATATTTCCACCCCCATACCTTTCTCTTCCTCCCCCATTGACTTCAGAACATAATTAAATAAATAAAAGAAAAGAAAAAATCGTCCCCTCCCAGACCCGATTCCCCCGTCGCCTTCACCCAGATCCGCCGCCACTCACCAGAAAAGCCACCGCACCAATCGAGCGCCCCTCCCTGGCCTTCACCCGCCTCCGTCGAACTTCCCTCTGGCCCCAATAACTCAGTCGCAACCCCCCCTCTCGTAAACCCGCCAGAAACCGCCCACCGCTGGCCTCAGCAACCACCGCCGCCTCCGTTCAGGTTCCCTCTCCCCCCATCGATGCTCCCTCCTCCAACTGATTTACTGTGAGTCCCCCCTTTCCTTTCTTCTTCTTCTTTTTATTTTATAACCGAATTAACATGATTTTTAAAACTGAATTAACATGATTTTTATAGTTAAAAAGGTAGGATTTTTATAGTTAAAAAGGCATGATTTTTATAGTTAAAAAGATAAGATTTTTATAGTTAAAAAGATAGGATTTTTATAGCGATAAAAATTCGATTTTTATATATTGAATAGCGAAGTAAAAATTCGATTTTTATATATTGAACAGCAAATTAAAAATTCGATTTTTATATATTGAACAGCGAAGTAAAAATTCAATTTTCATATATTGAATAGCGAAGTAAAAATTCGATTTTTATATATGTAGAGAATACGGGTAGTTAAAATTGACAAGAGGCAAGAACGGCGAAGATTTCTACATAAGAAGAGTCGTGGGGTTGGATTAGCAATTCTGTGAGAACTCCTCACCTTTTATTTAATTTTCTAGTTGAAATATATACTAGGATGCAGATGGTGTTTAGTAGCACCCGACACCCGTCGTCCACAGACCATGGACGGCTTGTATGCTTGTTTGTTTGATTTTGATGTGTAGTTGAGTGTGTGATGTGATGTGAAATGAAATAAAATATTTATATAGTTAAAATATTTTATAGTTGAAAATAGAATTTTTAACGTGTATAGGAAATGAAATAAAAATAAATATAAACAAATCGGACGATTTGTTTATATACACACATTTGACTGATATTGATTGGGACGATAAATTTTACACATCGCCCAACTGCACAAATAAAATCCGTGTTTGATTGTTTGAAACCCCACACGGGTATTGGGATGATAGATGACATACACTAATCCCAATAATTAGTTGTATGTCGATCGATTGATTGACAGACTGTAATGAGCATTGAATATGTATATTTGATGCTTATACAGTGTAGAACGTACTTTGGATGATGGTTGATGATTTATCGTTGTTGTTATATACGTGTGGTAGAAAATCCATATAATTAACATTATATGGTAATTGATTGGGCCTCATTCCAGTTTTGAAATAGAAATATTTGAAATAGAATATTTGAAAATAGAAATATATGAAGCCATGTTGATTAGATTGACGCCTTTTTGACGTGAACGATATTTATATCGATTTTATTCATTTTTCAATGAATATTGAAATAGATTTGAAATTCGAATTAAATTGAATAGATTTGAAATCGAATAGATTTGAAATTTGAATTATATTGAAATGAATTGAAATTCGAATTATATTTAAAGTGAATTGAAATTCGAATTAAACTGAATTGATTTGAAATTCGAAATACACTGAAATGATTTGAAATTCAAATAGAATTGAAATTCGAATTAAATTGAATATAATTGAATCCGAATTGAAATCAAAAGGAATTGAATTGAAATTGAAATTGAAAAGAAATTCGAATTAAATTGAAATTGAATTGAAATCGATTTGAAATGAATTTAAAACGAATTTATATTGGAATATTCAATTTTGATTTGGAATGGAATATGAAGTTGAAACCATTTTGAAAATGAATTTAAAACAATTTATAAAGCACGTTTTGAATTGAAATCGACGAAGTATATATTATATATATTATATATATTATATATAAAATATAATGGCCTGAATAGAACGCGCCGCGCTGTGGCAGTTCACGAATTTCGACAATTGACTTCGAATGGATATTTCGGGAGATCCGACCGTCGGATTCTCCTAAAACCGGAACCGTTGGATTCGTATCAAAAAGAGCTTTCTAACGAATATTAGAAATTTGAAATCTAACGGTTGGATTTGGAATTATGTCTAAATCAAATTTGGAAAAGATCGTTGTAAGTGCAGTTCGATGGCCGTTGATGGAAATCGACTGTACGGGGCCTTGATAAAATTATTAAAAATAGTAATAATTTGTGTAAAATCATAAGAAATGATTTGTAAAGAATTGGGATGAAAAACTCCATATTTGAAAAGAGAAAAATAGATTTTTACCGAAATGAACTAGTTTTGAACTAGAATTATAATTCATTTATTTTTGAAATAAATAAAGTGGATTTGAAATGGATTTGAAATATAACCAGAATTTCCAATAATTGAATTGGAATGGATTGGAACCGAAATTGTCTTCGGAGTATTTCGATGTTGGACTTCGTGATTATATAGATGTTGTGATGGAAATTTGAAAGATATTTATATATCGCTATTTCTAATACTATATTTGTTGGTTGTAGAATTTTATATTGAATGTAAGCCGATATATTTTCTATTCAGAGCCTTGTATTTAACATCAGATGTGATTTGGGTTTGTCATGAATGGTGTCTTCATTAACACTGTTCTTAAGCCCAGTTGAGAAAAGATTAAATCTTTTTATTTAGATTTAATGAAGTGTACCAATTAAATAATATTTAATTGGAATTGAATTGGGATTGATTTTTGGGTTTATCGTGAACAGTGTTTTAAATAACACTTGTTCTTTAACCCGATAATTAATGGAATGTGATTTTGGGTTTATCGGGAACCGTGTTTTAAAATGGCACTGATTCTTTAACCCTGTTAAAGATTAAAACTAAGTGGAGTTTTAATGAATCTTTAATTAGACTGAAAAGATCGAGAATGGAGTATCACCAGTTTTACTCCAGGCGATAGTTAAATCTTTAATTAGATTTGAACGTGAAATGGTAATTGAATTTACCAATAACACCGTGGTGTTAGATATGAAGTATGACCAGTTTTACTTCATGGGATGAGTAGGTTGGGATTGGGAAATAAAATAATTGATTACTTCGGTGTGGTTCGCTAATCCCGATTAGTTTGAATTTATATTCAAAGAAGATTAAAGAATAAATTTAAAGAATTTATCTTTGATAAAATTAATGGGAACCTTTCCCAAAATATAAGAATAATTGAATAAAAGAATATTCTGAATTGGAATGAGGCGTATGTTGTGTTTGTGTAACACGTGTTTATTATATATATACGCGAGTTGTTCAGAAAGACCGGGTTTGTCCCATTCTGAATAACTGATTCGACGTGGTGTCAAAGATGAAGATGGTGGTTGAAGACCGGAGGTCTTCACGTCGTTTGGATAACTACTGATGATCTTGATTGGGCTGTACACCCAAGAAGATGGAAACAGTTGGTGATCGTCCAGACGTACTTGGAGATCGATGGATATGTGGGGTACTAGGTGCCTCCGGTTTCGTTCAGACCCAGAACGAACTTGTAAATGGACTGTGTGTCTGACATTGGATTTTAGTCTGTGTGATTGATTTTTATTAAATATATATCTTTTTGGCGGCGGAGAATTTATCCTCTTGCTTAACGCCCTTCTCTAAGACGTACGAGCTCAGGGGTTATATACTGATGGATATCAAATGCATAGAGTGAATTGCCTGCGTGGCTTGCCTTTGTGGCAAATGATCAGGGATTTTGTTGAAAAGCAAAGTCTTGTGGTTGATGATCAATGCACGGCCTGTGTGGCGTAGCTTTGTGTAACGTTTACTTCGCGAGTTTCACACCCGGTGGTGAACCAAAAACGGGAGAGGACCTCAGGGAGGACATGCGTTTCTTTTTAGTTAGAAGTGGCGTCAGTGGTTTTACACGCCCTGACGAGTTTGACTTATGTGGTTGTTGCTGTTGCGAGGCGCCTCGGTTAGATCGGACGATCCGGGTCCGATGGAGTCATTCATTGGCTCATTTACGCCCCATAGGGCAGAGAAACGTAGTGTTCAGGCATAATAATCCACATCGGTGGACCGGCCTTGTCGCTCCAAGGCTTGCCTGCGCGCTTGCCTAAGGCTCGGGCTAGAGAGTCTCGAATCGGTAGAGGACGATCCCTGGCCTCGGTTCACAGATGGAAATCCAACTTCCAACACGTGACGTTTCGATTTTAGTTGTAATCCTATATATGGCGACATAGTGGGATGGGGCGCTTATGCCGTTTATGATTGATACTTATGATTTGAAGTTGTTTTATACACTATGCACTTATAATAGTATCAAATGATTTGTTTTAATGTATCAAGCATTCTTGGCTATTATAAGGTAAAAACCCTATCCTCCGGCTTGCGTTGCATTGTGTGATGGGAACTGGGTCTTATAATAGCTTCATTTTTCTTTATTTAGCATTGCGCTGTTTGTTTTATGCACTGGTATTCTTGGGAGGAAACCCGTTCCGCGTTAGCGGCGTGGTCCCTTGATTTACCTAACTTTAAAATAAAGATTAATAACTATTTTAGTTCTCACACCAGTCACATGACTGACCTGGAGTTTATTGTTTTAACCTAAACTCTGGGTGCCCTTATTTTGACATAGGCAGCTAGTAGTTTTGGTTTTGCAGATTTATATTCACAGGATCCTGGTTTACAGCTGGAATGATATCCGGAAAGCTTTGTATCCGTATATCTCCTTCTAGTTGTGTTTTGTATTATTTCCGCTGCGATGTATTTAAATGTAATTTAAATCTCTGATATTTCCGTGTAATATTTATTCATTTATACTCTGTATATTCTTGTAATCTGATGGATTGTTGTAATATACAATGAAATGTTCTCCCGTCTGCGTTCTTTTGTGGCTTGTTCTCGAACTATCTGCGCTTTCCTTTACGGGGAAGTTGCGGGACTTTACATGAACTCTATAAGAGAGAGTTCCAATCCTTTCGAGAATTGGAAATGGACCAATAAATTTGGGCGCCAACTTCCCTGTTTTGCCAAATCGGACTACTCCTCTCATTGGAGAAACCCTCAAATATACATAGTCACCAACAGAAAAAGACAAACCTCTCCTTCTTGAATATGCATAGCTCTTCTATCGGCTTTGAGCGGCCAGTAATCATTTCTTAATGAAATTGACTTTATCCGTAGCTTTGCGAATCATATCTGGTCCCAATACAAGTCTATTGCCAGGTTCTGCCCAACAAGCGGGAGACCTGCACGGTCTACCATACAATGCTTTGAATGGTGACATGTTCAGGCTCGCTTGGTAGCTGTTGTTGTATGAGAACTCAGCCAAATGCAAGTGGTCTTCCCATGATTCGCCAAAATCAATAACATAAGCCCACAATAAATCTTCTAGAATACGGTTCACCCTCTCAGTTTGACCATCTGTTTGAGGATAATAAACGGCGCTCAAGTTCAGTTTCGTTCCCAATTCTTCTTGGAATGCTTCCTAGAAACAATACTCATGGGAATTCCATGAAGTTTAACAATTTCTTTAAAATAAATCTGCGCCAGACTCTGGGCGGTTCTATTTGATCCGACAGGTATAAAATGGGCGGTCTTCGTGAAACGTTCTACGATCACCCAAATATTGTCATTTCCTTTCCTGATTCTGGGCAAACCATCTATGAAATCCATAGAAATATTTTCCCACTTCCAACCTAGAATCTCCAATGGTTGCAACAATCTGGCGAGTTTATGTTGATTGCTTTTAACTTACTAACAAGTAGAACACCGGCTAACGTACAAGGAAATGTCTCTTTTGATAGATCTCCACCAGAAAGTGCGTTTGATATCATTATACATTTTGCTCACTCCTGGATGGATACTCAGTTTGGATTTGTGACATTCATCCAATACTTCTCTCCGGAGTTCAGGGATGTTTGGAACACAAATTCGGCCTTTCAACCTTAGAATTCCCTTGTTATTAATCTGAAAACTCGGGGGTCGCCTTTCTGAATTCTCTCTCTGATCTTCTGAATGAAGTGATCATCCTTCTTAAGAGAAGATATGTTATCAATCAATGAAGGTGTGATTATAAGATTGGCAATGATTACATTCTTTCTGCTGAGCGCATTAGCCACAACATTGGCTTTCCCGGAGTACACAAAATATCAAGATCATATGCTGGAGAAATTCTAAGCAATGCTGCTGTCTCATATTCAGATCTTTCTGGGTGAACAAGTACTTCAAAGATTGATGATCGGTATATAATTCAAATTTATCACCCAATAGATAATGCCTTCAGATTTTCATAGCAAACACGATGGCTAATAATTCAAGATCGTGAGTTGCATAATTCTTCTCATGTGGCTTCAATTGACGACTAGCATAAGCGACGACTATGCCTCTTTGCATTAATACTGCACCAAAACCTTCTTTAGAAGCATCTGTCCAGACTTTCAAGTCTTGATTGCCATCAATAACTGTTAACACTGGAGCAGTTGTCAATCTTAGCTTCAGCTTTTGGAAAGTTACCTCATGTTCTGGAGTCCAATTGAACCTTGAATGTTTCTTAGTAAGTTTCGTTAAGGAACTAGATATCTTCGAAAAATCTATAATGAACTTCCGATAATAACTAGCCAACCCGAGAAAACTTCAGACTTCTATGGGTATAGTTGGCTGTTTCTAATTCTGAATAGCCGTGATCTTACTGGGATCCACAGAAATTCCTTCCTTTGATACGACGTGACCAAGGAACTTTACCTCTTCTTGCCAGAATATGCAGTTGGAAATTTTTTCCTTTAAAACATTCTTTATTAGAATCTCTAGCACTTGTTCCAAATGTTTTTCATGCTCGCTCTCGGACTTAAAGAAAACTAAAATATCATCAATGAAGACCAATACAAATTTATTCAATACTTCTCTGAATACCTGGTTCATTAGATCGACAAAATAAGATGGAGCATTACATAAGCCGAACGTCATTATTAACCACTCGTAGAATAAATCTGGACCTCTGAATGCTGTCAAAGGAACACATTCTTCGGCAATACGAAGTTGATGGAAACCTGTAGCTAGGTCCATTCATGAAAACACTTGCGTGCCATTTAATCGATCTAATAAATCATCAATTCGTGGCAATGGATATTTATTCTTTAAAGTCTGCTTATTCAAGTCACGATAATCTACACATAGTCTAAGAGTACCGTCTGACTTTGGGACAAACACCATGCTGCTCCCCAATCAGAGAAACTAGGTCTGATCAGACCCTTCCATATAAGCTGTCGAGTTTGATTGTCTAACTCTTCTTTTTTCCTTCAAGGACATTCTTCGAATAGCGTGAACCACTGGCCTTGCATTCAGAATTAAAGAGATTTTGAAATCAATTTCTCTACGCGGAGGTAAGCAAACAACTTCTTCAAACACATCCGCATAATTCTCCACGACAGGGATAGTTTCTATGTCGACCGGAATATTCTTCATAACGACCGGAACATGCTCTAATTGAGCAGGAGAAACATCCAGAGTTGTCCAGAAGTCTATCCTATCAGAATTCGGACCTTCACATGGAATGGTTATGTACTCCCCTCATTTTGTTTTTGCCTTAATAACTCTCTCGGCGCATTTAACCTCAGCTTCATATTCGGCTAACCAATTGTAATGACCCGCATTCTACGCATCAAAGGATCGTAGAATATTTATTTCTTTCACATACAAAGTCGTATGTTCGTGTACTTTTGGGGAACGACTACTGGGGTCATTTCCCATGTTCATGATTTTTTCCTTTTTTTAAATGACCGTTTAGCCCCTAGCTGATCTTATTTTAGCCATAACTTTTGATTGGAAAGGAGTTTTGACCTGAAACAACCCCTATTAGGTCCGGATGACGGTTTACCTTTTTGTAGATGGTCATATGTGAGAAACGGACTTATCGTTTGGGAGATATGGCTGAATTAAGGTTTAGAAGGTGAAAAACAACTTAATCGGGCTTAATTGGGTAATTAACGGCCAGGCCCAGAGGGGTATTTCGGGATTTGGAGTATTTAAGGGCTGTTAGGGTTTAGAGAACACCCTTTTCACATTTTTCAGCTGCCACTTATCATCCCTCTCAACTTAGTAATGGCCTCCAACATCTAAAACACCTCTAAACAACTTTCTAATTGAAGATTTGGCTAAATTACATCAACTTAAGGAGAAATATCACCAATGCAAGGTTATAACTGCTGTATAGCCTTGGGAACAACGCCAAATAGAGGATAATTTCAGATTTGGTATTTTGTTTGTGGCTAAGGTGAGTGATTTGCATAGTTCCTCACTAATTATGGTTAATTAAGGTAATTAGTGTTAATTAGCGAATTTAAACATGATTAAATTCTAGAAAAATATTATAAATTTTGAAATATTGTTTTAGGCCTCTGTTAGAAAATTTGGTTAATTTGGTTAAGTTCTGCTAGTCCTATCATTAGATTTACTTAAACATGCTTAAGGGAAAATATAGGGTTTTGGCTGTTTGATCCATTTTAACATATCAAATTGTCGTTTTGGTGTTAGTGGTCAATTCTATATGTTGCTATGACTGTATGGTATGCTTTATGATTGACTAGAAAAGTTAGATTGGTCGAAAACGCCGTCGAATGGCGTAAAACAGTCGCTGGAAAGAAGTGCAGGAAATCTACTGAACCAGATCAGATTGGAGAAGGGGAGCATGAACCGAACCTCTCCCTTCAAACGGTTGCATCACGAGCCGATTTGAGGAATTGGGGAGATCATGACCGAACCGACCCGAATGTTGGCACCGAATCGACCCAATGTACTATCCACGAACTTAGAGAAGGAGACCGAACCAGAACACTCTTCTGACCTGAACCCATTGGCTGTTACCGATCCAAACTGGGTGACATAGCATGAACCACGAACCAGTGACAAAGGGGATGGAGCACGAACTGGTTTCCTTCTCCGAACCAAAGCACTACCGATCTGACTCGTATGGAGCAATCCGAACCGAACCAAGAGGGGTGCCACGAGCCGATCTATTGAGCACGAGTTGAAGGGGACCGAACTGAACTGATGCATCACGAGCCAGACTGGGTGTTGCCATGAGCTTGAGCCAGGATCACGAACTGAGTCTATACGATTGCCACGAACCGAACTGGGAGTACGATCTGAAGTGAAGAGAAGTGCAGAACCGAACCGATCCGGAGTGGACCAAAACCCGAGATGCAAAGGTGGTCCAAGTAGGAATTTTACATGCACACCCCTCCCCCGTATCTTTATACCTTTTGTTTAGTGTCACCTTAGAGTATAGTATGGTATGTTTTGCTAACTCTTTGGTTGTAGGAACAGGTTCAGGTATGATTAGATTATACCTATTATTATTTTGTTTTGTTGCTTATTGCGCATACCAGACTTTTGTCTGACCCAGAGTTTTATGTCTCTTCTTATTACTCTGGGTGCTCTTAAATGGGCAGACTAGAGACAGGTCAGGTGATTATGCACGAGTAGCTGTACTGGAGACGAGCAGGAGGCTTCCACATATGATATATACATATATCTCCCTGTGTTGTTTTTGGTCACTACTTTGGGCATTAGTAGTGCACCTTTCTATTTTGCCTTGGAGACAATATTTTGAAGTTGTAATAATGATGTGGATCATAAGCTGTATTTTGAATTTCCGCTGCTATGATGATTATGGTTTAGTTTTCAGCTTATGCATTGTCTCACCTGATTTATGCCAAGTATGTTATTATTACATTTTATTCCATGCATTGTGAGACATTCTACAGGTTCCTTGTTAGTTCAAATTCCTTTCTTTTCCTTTCTTTAGCGACCATCCTGTGCTAGTCGGGCACTTGCACAACGCACTTTCATGGGAAATGTCGGCTGGTGCGGGGCAGGCGGTCACATTTGGTATCAGAGCTCTAGGTTGCGTAGTTAACCTAGGGAAAGACACTAGGGAGAGATAGTATACGTATATGAGAGAGCATATTTGTGATATTTTGGTTTTCAAAAGCTATATATATATACTATTAGTATATCTAAGATGGAGTCGCACTGCACTGGCACTACTATGGAGATGGTTAATCGTTTTCTCTTTATAGACTGAACGATGAACCGATATACGAGGAGTACAGGTTCAGGAGCAAGCAATAGGGATGTTCCTGATATGAGGACGATGTCTACTACCTTCATGCAAGAGATGCTTAGGGTTGCTCGGGGAGTAGTTCCTAATTCTGCTAACGGTGGTGGTGCAGTAGTGCAGGCGCCTAGGGCCGATTTCGCCAAGCTTAACAAGGATTATACTAGTCTTGGCGGGAACCAGTTCCATGGAATGGAGTCGGCTAAAGATGTTCAAGATTTGTTGGATAGTTGTGAGTGCATCTTCGAGGACTTGGGAATCGATGATGCCATGAAGAGAAAGTCAGCATCGCGTCAGCTTTAAGGACGAGCTATGAATTGGTGGAATGCTATTAAAGCAGCTACTCCTGAAGATCAAGTTACTTGGAATCAGTTTATGACTCGTTTCAGCGAAAAGTTCATTCCAGCTGCTCACAAATCTGAATTGTTTAGGAATTTTTTGGAGCTTAAGCAGAATGGTAGGGCTGTCTTGGAATATATTACTGAGTTCGATACTTTATCGAAGTATGGATTATCTCTTATCGACACTACTGAGAAGGAGAAGTTCATAACCGGCTTAGATAAGTACTTAGGGGAAAGGCTGATAAACAACATCGACGAGATGTTCTAGTCTATAGTGGGCAAAGCATTGAGATCGGAGAGTCTTTACCCTAAGTCAAAGGCCGATGTTGTTATTGGATCTGTAGAGGAACCAAAGCTGCAAGCAAGCGGTGGAGGTAAGAAGGAGTCTCAGAATAAGAGAAAACGGGATCAGACCAAGGGTGGTCAGAAAAAGAAGGACAAGAAAGATAAAGAGTGCTTTAGTTATGGCAAGAAGGGCCACTATGCTAGAGATTGTCAGGAAAAGCCTAAGGAAAGGAAGTGCTTCAATTGCGGCCAAGTGGGACATCACAAGGATAATTGCCCACAACCCCCTAAAGAGAAGCAGATCGTGAAAGCATATGCTATTAATGTTGCTCCTTCTTCGTCGAATGCCCCAACTACGGCGGAGAAGGGAAAGGGTGTCGTTATTCGAGGTATGCTTTCTATTTATGATGTTCCTGTTCTAGTTTTGTTGATAGTGAGGCATCCCATTCCTTCATATCTAGTGACCTGGTAGATATGTTAGGATTGGAACCTGAGATAGTCGATAAACCTTTAGTTGTGACGAACCCAATAGGTGATTCGACTAGTCTTTGCATGATTTGTTGTAATGTGGTCTTATCGAGTTATGGATGTATGTTTGCTTGTGATTGCTTAGTTGTTTTGCGAGTATCATCTCACGTAGATTGTCTGAATTTGGAGGAGATGTTCCTTGAGTGCTTGTCTGATTTTGGTTTAGGCCTTTGGGGATTGTGCTTGGGGAATGTCGAGTTCGATTAGGATGGTTCGCGTGAGAGATAAATAGTTGTTGCGATTTTTCATAGGATGATATCTTGGTTTACTTGAGGAGTGATGGGCAGTCGTGACATGATAAGACTATTCGATGGTATGGACTGCCCTGAGTTAGACTCGATAGGGTTATGAGATGACTCGACTAGGATTCGAGAAAGATGCGGAGTAATGGATTGTTTAGGACCCTATGTTGATGTTCTCTTTGGATAGTAGAACTTTGAAGAAATAGGATGTGTTCATTGATCATGGAAGATACAACAAAGATTAGGACGATTAAAGTTGGACTTGAACTCGTAAAAGAAAATGGGTGTTCGTTGATCTTGGAGATGCAGCGAATAGGGAGATGACTCACGTTGGACTAGAGTTTGTCGGTAATGGATACTCAAGACTGGGTCTGAGTTATAGACTGACTCGATTTAGACTAGAGAAGGCTGCAAGGAATTGGATTTGGCTCGAGTTGTACTCGAGAGGATAGCAAGATAATGGATAGACTTGGGTTGGACTCAAGTATTTTAGGCAGACTTAAAGCAGGGGTATCTGGGAACGCCCGTTACCTTAGATCCATTGGACGTGATCAAGTTATCCTTGGAGGATAAACGTGCGTTGGTTGTGCGGTAGTCCATTTAGAGGCTGGGCTTCCATTAGCTATTGATGTTGGTTGAACCAGATATACAGGTATCAACGTATTCATGGCTTTAGCAGGTGATAGATAGAACTTGTTTGATGGATGTTATGGTTGCTGTAACACCCCACCTCCGCTAGAGTCACTCACAAAGGGAATGCACTAGGTTTGGTGAAGCATTATCGAGGTAAACATGCACAGGAATATTACAAGACAGAACATATATAAAACAGCGGAAGTAAAACAAATTTCATTACCTTAAAAAAATAAGGTCTAAAGCCTTTTACATCAAAATACATCAAACCTGTCTTGCAATAGTAAAGAAGCATAAAACCATTTCATAAATTATTCCCCAAGTAAAACAGTAAAGTAGCCATAACCAAGAAAAGTCCAAGCCATGCGTGATGACCTTTAAGCAGAAGAAGTCCGAACTAGATAACAGTGTTTCCTCCCTGAAAAACCCGGGTGGGGGGGGGGGGGAACGGAAGACAAAGAGGCAAAACAAAACGGGGTCAGTCATAAAGACTGGTAAGTCCTATCTACTTCCTGTATAAAAACAGGTAAAGGTAACATGACATGCATAAACTGAAAGTAAACATAAAGATGACTATAAGATAGATAAACTAAACCAGGATAACAGGCTGAACTACTGTAGCAAGATAAACTAAGATATCATGATAAACTACAGTGTCATGATAAATCAAGGTATCACATCGTCAGGTTTCTATCAAGTATACTATCCCCAGGTATCTATCATGTATATTTGCTCTGCACCCCTCGTACTAGTATCCTAACCCGTGTCATGTGTTAACTATGAATGTCCCTTGCCCAATGTCATGTAATGGTCCCTGCCAACCTAATATATAGCATATGTAGGTTTTCCCAACTCGTATTTTTCTTTCCATGTATAAGTTCAGTCCTTTGCCGTA
Source organism: Allium sativum (assembly GCA_030737875.1). Lineage (NCBI taxonomy): Eukaryota > Viridiplantae > Streptophyta > Magnoliopsida > Asparagales > Amaryllidaceae > Allium > Allium sativum. The sequence continues at coordinate 200,314,600 of CM060916.1, forward strand.
GGCCGTACGGGCTTTCCCATGTAAATCTATACCACCTCAACGTAGTACTCTTTTATCCTTGAAGTTGTTTTGCACTGCTACCCTTGATCTAGTTATGTTTTCTTACAATGAACTATCATGTGTTCACTTAGGATTTATGCCACCTAGGACCACTAGGGATAATGCTACCTAATGAACATTTCCGTGTCTTGGTTTGGGTTCAGGCCACCTAGGGCCACTAGGGATTATGCCACCCGTCAACCGCGCCCTTTATCCCGCGTATGTATCGTGAATCGTTTTCCATGTCTAGATGCACATGTTCCTCAATGTGCCATCCGAGTTCCGTGCCAGGGCAAATCAAGAAATACGGAACTCGGTCGGGAGCTTTAAGTTGTCTGCTGATGCAGATATCAAGGTCTGTTTTTGTACCCGTGGCTATGGTCCCACGTGACCCCTCCCTCAACTACTGAAAGGCAATCCAAGAAAAATCATGTATGAGAACCACATCCCGGCCCCACTATAGCCCCACTTTCCTATGGGCCAACCTCACCCATGACTCGATAGCAAGCACATGGTCTGTTGGGGGTTCCCTGCCATTCCGTTCGTACACGATTGACTAAAGATGGTAGGTAGTCGGCGACGTGCTATCCAGGGCAAAATCAAGTATCGTCGACTCCACGCTAATCCATCCCAGTCTTTAGGTCGCTCGCATAACAACCAAGGCATACTCTTGGCTCTTCTACCGCAGACCTTAACCTCTGTGAGGTCGGATTTCATGGACCACCTGCCACCTCATAGAGGGATACCAAGAGTACCCTCACGTCCCCCGAAGCTACCGCTTCGTCACCCAGTTCGCTGGAGGCTTTATCTAAGTCAGATAATTTGCTCCTCCTCGTGTTTTAAGCGATGACCTACCGTATCGGGTTACTCATCTATCTGTGAACTGGTCCAAATCTCTTGACTAAGAATTATTACTTAGTTTCCTAAACTAAGGTTTACCACTTATTCTCCTTTCCCGTTATCCTTGTTAATCCTAGTTTTCCACCTAGTCCCCTGAACTAGGGTTTTGTCTAATGGGTTAAGTATTGTCATTTAAGTTCATGACTTAACCTGCCTACGAATCATGTCAAGATTTGCTAAGTATTCAAGTCCAAGACCTAGCCCTACAAGTTGGTTTAGTATATCAAGAAGCTCATGACCTAACCCTATACAATCATCAAGTCAATTTGGTTAAGTATTTGTTTATCTTAAACCTATCAGGTTATTGTGTTAGATTGGTTAAGCACAGATTATCTTAACCTCATCGGATTATCAAGTCGGATTGGTTAAGTATAGGTTAACTTAACCCCATCCACTAATCGTATTATAATGGTTAAGTATATTTAAAAGGTCTTATGACTTAACCTTATCAGGTCCGCATATTAGATTGGTTAAGTATAGGTTACTTAACCTCATCAAATCATCATGTATAATTGGTTAAGTATAAGTTACTTAACCCCATTAAATTATCTTGTTAAGTTGGTTAAGTATTGTTACTTAACCTCAATGAATTGCCAAGTTTAGATTGGTTAAGTGTTTAACTTAACCCCATTGAATTACCGTGTTTAGATTAGTTAAGTGCAGGTTACTTAACCCCATCTAATTACCATGTTTAGATTAGTTAAGTGTAGATTACTTAACCCCATCTAATTACCAAGTTGGATTAGTTAAGTGTAAATTACTTAACCCCATCCTCTAATCGTCTTATATGGTTAAGTGTCATTAAGAAATCAAGTCCGGTTCCACTTAACCTACCCATTCGTGTCATATCGGTTAAGTGACATTAGTCAAAATTACTTAACCTTTTCATGTGGCATTAATTAGATTAATGCACCCCAACCTCTCACATTAGACTTTGTTGTGGTTACTAGTTAAGCCGGGCAGGTCCGGGTAGATTTACACCACAACCTAGTCTAACCTCGGGTTTTGAGTGCCATATGACCAACTACTCACATTGGGTCCTATTGTTTGTAGCCACTAGTTAAGCCGGGCGGGTCCGGGTAGATTTATGCTACAAACTCAACCCAACCTCGAGTTGGCCACTTTCATGTTCGGTCTAGTGTCATATTACACTTACAACCCACACGTGTTTAGTTTCAAGTCCCATGTTTACCCCACATGTCATGCCCACATTTAGGTGTATCATACGTGCCATATTTCCATGAAACCCCATGTCAAATTATCATGTCGTAATCACGCACGTCTAACCTACCCCATAGCGTGTTTCCAACACAAGTAAAAACGAGTCAACATAGTAAGGGTACTATGCTACATATTGGCCTCACAACATGCACGATGTCAAAAAGGAATTGGCCACCAACATGCATGGTATCATAAGGGATTTGGCCTCAAAATATGCATAGCATCATAAGAGAATTTGGCCACAAGCATGCATAGTATCATAAGGGAATTTGGCCACAAACATGCATAGTATCATAAGGGAATTTGGCCACAAACATGCATAATATCATAAGGGGATTTGGCCACAAACATGTATAATAACATAAGGGGTTTGGGTTCAATTACATGCATAAGCCCCAAAGTCAAGTATTTTCCAATGTTTCACAAGTCAAATGGTTCCCAAAGGTTCATGTTAACATTCCATAGATAAAGATTCAAACTTGCAAGATAAACTAGGCTAAACATAACATGAGTGGCATGATTAAGTCGCTAAAACTTAACCCAAGGTCATGGATCATAGAAAAGGGCAAAGTTAGGTTCACATAGGCTAGCATACTTGCATTTTATTCCATGTCATATTAGAACCACCGTTAGAATCTACAAGTAGCTAGAACTTACATAGTGAGACTTAGGGAAAGATCATGAATCGTCTTGACGAAGAAAGTTGGCTCCTTTGTTGAAGAATCGTCATGAAATTTGCGTAGCAACATTGATCTCTCCTCGATTTAGTGTAGAAAGCTTGCACCTTTTGATTTGAGTCCGATTTGAATGCATAGTCTCTAGGAATTGGAGATGGAGGCCATGATCACTTGGCATTTGGGCAGCACTTCGTGGCATGAGTGATTTGTGAGGGTTTAAGCTAGGTCTAGTGGTCTTTTTATAGAGATTAGGAGTAGTTTAGGCCGTAGGATAAACCGTAGGATAGATCTGAACCCTCAAAAATCGTCACAAGCCTCCAAAACCGAGCCAACATGACAAGCAGGTGCACCAGGTCGGGGTTCTATAGGGGGGGTCGACACAGGGGTCGACACCCATGTCGACCCCCTGGGGAGGGGTCGACCCAGGGGTCGACACCCATGTCGACCCCCTGGAGGGGGGTCGACACCCATGTCGACACGGGTGTCGACACCCTGTGTGTCTGGCGGGAATTTTCCCGCCTTCTCTTTTTGGGCTGAATTCGAATCTGTTTTCGGATTGAATTTTCGTGAAACTTCACGAGGCCATATCTCGGTCATACGGACTCCGATTTACGAAATTTTGGACTCTATTTCGCGTATTTTTCCGAGAAAAACGCAATGGCGCAACCCGTTTATCCTCATTCAGATTTTATAATTTAATTCTGCCTTGATTCTTGTCTTAACACGTTGTTTAAAATTCGGGTTGTTATAGTTGCTATGTTTGTTCCTATTTTTCTTCTATTGGGTAGACTATCACCTGTGGGGTTCTAGCGATGGGGAACAAAAAGATGGTGGTATATACTGAAATTAGGCTATGTATCAGTGCAGTTGGGTAGTCATTACTCCATGGGGCAAAGTGATCGTAGCAAGGCTATGAGCCAGTGCAGTGAAGTTGTCATGACTTCATGGGGCGGAGTGGACATAGCAAAGGATTTAGGTGCGGTAACAGTTGCATTGAGTAGGAGACATGCCAGTTTAGGGGTTATGTTTCTAGGATGGAAGCCATTCGAGTATATCACGAGATAAGATTCCATACCTAACTATGGATTGGATCCAGAAATGCTAGCAAGTTTGACGGTAGATCGATTTTGATTGAGTGGATTGTTTCCAGTTAGAGGAACGATCCTAATCTATTGGAAACCACCTCTAAGTTAGATATGGATATCGATGGCGAGAGATTGATCAAGTAAGGTCTTGATCGAGAAGGATGGCTTCAAAGGAATGAAAGCCTGGTTGTACCCAATGTAAAAGGACTGAGTGATGGAGAGAGACGTTGGGAAGTTATCTCCAAGTGCATAGATATCCAGTTAGTCAAAACAAAGGAAGCCTAATGGTTTGTTACAACCTTTGAAAATTCCCGAATGGAATTGGGAATAAGTCTCGATGGATTTCATAGATAGTTTACCGAGGATTAGATCAGGCCATGACAGTATTTGGGTGATTTTGGATCGATTGACTAAGAGTGTAAGGTTTATACCAGTCAAGTCGAATAGACCGACAGCTAAGTTAGTAAAACTGTATATGAAGTGGGTAGTGAGATTTCATGGAATACCCAAAGGCATTGTGAGTGACTGAGATCCGTTGTTTCCTAGTGGATTTTGGAAGAGCTTACAAGAGGCGTTAGGATCAGTACTACATCTCAGTATCGCATATCATCCTCAAACCGACGGTCAGAAAGAGAGGGTGAATCGAGGATTAGAGGATCTCTTGAGAGCTTGCATATTAGATTTTGGTGGATCATGGGATGACCATTTGCATCTAGTGGAGTTCTCATATAATAATAGTTATCAATCCAGTATTAGTATGGCTCCATTTGAAGCTTTGTCGAAACAGCCCACCCACCATTAAGGTCACTCACAAGGGACTGCCTTAACTTTGGTGGAGGTTTGCAAGTAAAAGTCACAGATAAAACACAAGACAGATATAAACACATATATATATATAAGCAGTGGAAAACATCAGACTTTTATTTCATAAAATACTTGTTCATACAACACATTTCCATAATTGTCTCATAACAGCTTCCAAAACATTACAACATCATTTCTATCCTGGTTTTTAAATTAAGAAGCATAAAACGTGATTAAAACTGCATAAATTCCCATGATTGTGTCCAACAGCCATAGCCAAAGCAAGAGAGTCCAAACCGTACATTTATTATCTTGAAGCTTTTGAAGAATCTGACTAAGCTGGGTTGTTTCCTCCCTGTGGACCTTGGGGGGGGGGGGACGGAATAAAAGAAGACGAAAGAAAATAGGGTCAGACATAAAGCCTGGTAAGTCTAGTGACTCTTCAGTATGAGAATAAGAATAAGGGCATGATGGGTATAAACTGGAAACATGAGAGTATCATAAACTAAGATAAAGTAGTTTTGAAACGAAGATACTATTGCACCCCATACTATATCTCTGCACCTACATGCATTAGTTCTAAACTGGCACTCCATGCTGAGGGTGAAGTGATCGCCTTATTTTAACGATCGGCTCCTACTCGCATAATTACATGCGTCTTACGGCCCCCAAATATTGTAGATACCTATGCTGGCCCCACCATAGGGTGTATCAAGTCCCATTGTGGCAACCCGAAACAATACTTAGAATGCATAGGTTATACTATTGGTGCCCCCAGTGCCCTGTTTGTCTGCTCTGAAGTGTGCGCACGCCCGCACTCCGTTAGAACCCACACTGTTGCACCCATTGCCGTCGCTTTTGACCGCTTACAATCAGCCCAGTAATCATGCCCTACCCTGCCTAGTTTCAGGATACCATGATACCTAATTGGGTTACTGCTGAAATGGGTCCCCGTTACTAGGGTTTTCTATTCAAACATGTTAAGTGGTTAAGTGTTTGTATTTACCTAACCCCACCCATCAATTTCATTAACATGTTGAATAGGTTAAGTGTTTTAGTTAACTTAACCCTACCATCCTGACTTGTCTGTCCTTAGCCTTTTAAAGCACTGACCACTCACATTAGACAGATATTGTTACAGTTACTGGATGTGCCGGTTGGTTCCGGGCAGATTTACACCGTAACTCAGTCTAACCTCGGGTCCTTATTGGGCTCCATGCTTAACCACCCACATTGGATAGGTATTGTTGTGACTACTGGACAGTTGGGCAGGTCCGAGATGGTTTACATCACAACTCAATCCAACCTCTTGTTAAGCATATTCGTATTTTCTAAATTTACATATTTTTCTTTATTACCTAATATATGTAAATTTGTCAACAATTAAATGTTGTGGCCCACTTTCCAAGTTTAACATTTTTGGTATAAGAATTTATACCGTTTCAAATGCCACCAATTTTGGCATGTGACAAACGTGCCAATTTCATATATTTTTATGTCAAGTTTTACTTATATTCCCAACGTTACCCCGTTTAAACATTAGGCTAACAATCTTAGCCTAATTTTCGTTCGCATAGTTTTAACATACAATATTAGGCTAAGAACTTAGCCTAATTTAGCGCACACAAATAGGCATATGGGAATTCATAAACATAAACATGACATAGGTGTAAACTTGGCATTTTTGGTATAGTCAATATGAACGTCATAGGTGTAAACTTGCAAAATAGTCAACATGAATGTGAACTTGCAACATGGCCTAAATCAACATAGATGTGAACTTGCATTGAAATAGGTATCTAACCAAATAGGTGTCACACAAATTAGCATATGATTTAGATTACATATGTCTGAACTTGTTTTTGGATCTAGGCATAACATCGAACATCACTAGCACATGACAAGAATATGACACTTTCATAAATGTGTATAACTTTATGACAAAGGTGTGAACTAGATCCAATCGCGTATCTAATTACAACATGAAACATGTACTAAAGTGGATCATGACATGAATCCAATTAGGAACTTGCAACTTTTGTATAAACATAGGGGCATGTATATGAACATAACCATTTAGGCATAAAGATTCTTGCATAAAGTATATACATGAGGTTCTAATCACAAACAACCTATATAATCATATAAACAAGAACTATACAACTTGCTTGTGATGTTATTGTCATTCTAAAAGTACAATAGGATCAACGTCAATCTTAATTATACAACAAACGTCCCAATTTCATTCGCAACACAATCATTTCAATACATAGATATGAATTGACAACGTCGTTACATAATAGCACAATTCCACTTCCAATTTACATCGAATCAAGTCTTAGTTTTATTCTCATCGGAAAAATCACTATACTTGCAACGAACGACAAACTTGGATTCTGAATTCTGAATTTGATATGCTTTCCTTTGGGTAGACTAACGTTGTTTTGATTCATGTTTTACTTTAGTATTGGCTTGTCTCTAAGCTTTCTAACTGACGGCCACTCCTAGTTTCTTTCCAGCAACATGACGACTTTAATTCTATGTTATTTGTGTGAATTTAGGGTTAGACTTGAGTTGTATTTATAGAATTTTAAACTGATTAGAGCCGTCGATGAAGCTAGAGTGAATCCTGACCATCCATCTCAAGAGAAGCCAAACAGAAAGTGACATGTAAGTCCTAGTGACTCAGCCAAGCCTCAGAAATCGACCAGAACCTGACCAGGTCAGCCAGGGCCTGACCAAGCAAGGTTTTTGGCCTGGGCGCACTTGGCAGGTGCGCCAGTGCAAATTTGTACTGGCGCACTTCCCAAGTGCGCCAGTGCAATTTTGTTCTGGCGCACTTCCCAAGTGTGCCGGTGCATTCTGACCCGTTTCTGGTTTTTCTGCCCAACTTCATTCGTCCATATCTTCTTCATACTGTATCCGTTTTATGCAAACTCGGACTCTATCTCAAGCAGAATTCCGAAGAACGCAAGGGCATAAGCCATTTCCCTTAATTCCATTATTCATAATTAATTATACTTTAATTTGTTAAGTTACAGTTTACAGAAAATTCGGGGTGTTACATTCTCCCCTCCTTAAAGGATTTCGTTCCCGAAATCTTCAAGTCTAGGAGAACGTAAGTCCTAACATCCAATCGTCCATCAACTCAACCAACAAACACAGGCATCCATTGTCCTTAAAATACTTCTAATGCTTTATGATTATATGCACATTGTGTGTATATGTCCTTAACTAATGCAAAATCAGGCGGTCTACTGATCCATTTGACCTCCTTAATGCAAATCATGTAAGTGTCATGAATCCATTATGTATGCAAATTTGTCCTTACTCATAATTTTACATGAGTGCACAACCATCAATACAAATGTGACATCCATATGACAACATATCAAGTTTCAACCACATACAAATATGAATACATATATGCATATGCAGTATGATGTGACTGAGTCGATCTAAAACCTAGGTTGTGTGTGTATATGCATCCACGAGCAACCACTATCAATCACTTGCAACCACTTGCAGCCATCAACCATAACATGTTTCAAATACATGTTTACATCCAAAGGGGTTTCTACCTAAGGATAAAGGATCATATCGAGGAGATATACCTAAAAAGATAGATACAAGCACAACTTAAGGAAAAAGAGAGGTCAAAGATGTACCCTCAAAAAGAAAAGGGTAGGCTGCGCGTATTCTGTCCTCAGTTTCCCAAGTCGTGTCTTCCTCGGCGTCACTCCATTGAACCTTAACGAGCTTGACTTCGCGGTTGTGTAGCTTTTTCACTTCAGTTCCTACGATTCTAGTTGGAACTCTCCTTACAGTTACTTCGCGTTCCACTTCGGCTTCTTCTAGAATGCTTGGCTCCACCACTTCCGCAGACTCATGTAGACATTTCTGGAGATGAGAAACGCGAAAGACATTGTGAATTCCAGCAAATCTTTCAGGCAGTTCTACTCTATAAGCCATTTTCCCAATCTTCTCGATGATAGGGAACGGTCCTACAAATCTTGGTGCTAGCTTTCCTGCGGATCCAAAACGAACGATGTTCCTTAAAGGGGATACCTTAAGGAAAACCCTGTCCCCAACCTCAAGCTCAAAGTCGGTCCTTCTTTTTTCGGCGTAGGATTTCTGTCTGTCTTGGGCAGTCTTCATTCTCCTTCGTATCAAGTCCACTTTTTCTGAAGTATCTCTAATCATGCCTGGCCCAAGTATAATCTTGTCGGTAGACTCCCACCAACAAGTTGGTGATCGGCAAGGTCTTCCATACAAAGCTTCGAAGGCCGCCATACCGATGGTGGCTTAGTGACTGTTGTTATAGGTGAATTCCACTAAATGGAGTTGATCCTCCCAAGTCCCTCCGAAGTCAAGAACGCACAGTCTTAGAAGATCTTCTAGTACTCTATTCACCCTTTCTGCCTGACCATCAGTTTGGGGGTGATAGGCCGTGCTCAAGCATAACTGTGTGCCGACAACTTCTTGCAGACTCCGCCAAAATTCGCGCGTGAAGATGGGGTCTCTGTCACTTACTATGTTGGAGGGTATTCCATGGAGTCGAACTATGTCCTTGAGATAAAGAGAAGCTAGAGACGAAGCAATCCTCCTACTCTTGATAGGTATAAAGTGGGCGCTTTTAGTAAGCCTGTCCACTATCACCTAAATGCTAGTGTTGCCTCTTCTTGACCTAGGCAACCCGTCAATGAAGACCATTGAAATGCTATCCCACTTCCATTGCGGGATTTCTAGGGGATGAAGTAGTCCTCCAGGCTTCTTTTGTTCCGTCTTGACCTGTTGGCATGTCACGCACTTAGAAACGAAATCTGCCACGTCCTTCTTTATGCTGCTCCAATAGAAAACTCTCTTTACGTCCTTGTACAACTTGTCTCCTCCTGGGTGTATTGTCATCTTGGAATGATGTGCCTCCTCGAGAACCTTCTTCACAAAATCCCTAGTTTGTGGGACGCATAGTCTTCCATCTCGCCTTAGCCAACCCTTATCATCGATGAAATATCTATTGAGGTGAATGGAAGTTTCACCCCTAATTAGTTTATCAATCACATCCACAAACTGCGGGTCTTCACGTTGTGCGGCCCCTATCGAGTCTAAAAGAGTGGGACGTACTTCGAGGGATGCCAACAAACTAGGTATAAAATCTGAGGAGGGCCTAAAGTCAAAACTGGCTATATACTCCAAGGTTTGCCTTTCTACAAAGAGAGGGCTTAGGGTCAGTTTCTTTCTGCTCAACGCGTCTGCTACTACGTTGCCTTTGCCAGGAGTATTGGAAATCTCAAAGTTATATGAGGCAAGGAACTCCATCCACCTTTGCTGCCTCAAGTTAAGATCTTTCTACGAGAAAAGATACTTCAACGATTTATGGTCAGTATATAATTTGAACTTCTCACCTAGGAGATAATGGCGCCAAGACTTAAGCGCAAAGACGATGGCGACCAACTCAAGATCGTGGGTTGGGTAGTTCTTTTCATGCACATTCAATTATCTTTCACCATAAGCTACTACCCTCCCTTCTTGCATCAGAACAGCGCCTAGCCCCGTACCACAAGCATCTGTATATACTGTGAACATTTTGCTTTCATCCGGCAAAGTCAGAACTGGGGCTGTTGTGAGAGCCCTTTTTAATAGTTGGAAAGCAAACTCGCAATCCAAATCCCAAGTGAATGTCAGATTCTTCTTTGTTAGCCTTGTGAGTGGAGCTGAGATTTTCGCGAAATCCCTAATGAACTTTCGGTAAAAACCGGCTAGCCCAAGAAAGCTTCGGACTTCAGTTGCATTTCTTGGTGTCTTCCAATCTTGCACTGCCACCACTTTCGCGGGGTCCACGGCTAACCACTCTTTGGACACTATATGTCCAAGAAATCTTACTTCTTTCCTCCAAAATTAGCACTTGGAGAATTTGGCTTTTAGCTGATGAACTCGAAGAGTTTCCATAATCTCTTTCAGATGCTGAGAATGTTCTTCCTCATTCTTTGAGAAGATCAAAATATCGTCTACGAAGACCACAACAAACTTATTGAGGAATTCTCTAAACACCCTGCTCATTAGGCATATGAAATAAGCGGGTGCATCTGTCAGGCCGAAAGGCATGACAAGCCACTCGAGGAAACCATCTGGGGTTCTGAACGCCATTTTATCAATGCTATCTTTAGCTATCCTTAGATGATGGAACCCAGTAGCCAGATCAAGTTGGGAGAAGACCGACGCACCTACAAGCTGCTCAAACAAATCGTCTATTCGGGGAAGCGGGTGTCTATTCTTTTTAGTCAGCTTGTTTAGCTCCCTATATTCCACACAAAGACGTAGTGAACCATCTTCTTTGGTGGCGAACACCACTGGAGCACCCCATTCCAAGATACTCTGCCTTATAAACCCCTTCTCGAGAAGCTCCTTAACTTGCTTAATGAGTTCCTTTCTCTCCTTTGGAGCCATGTATCTAACAGGAAGAGCTACGGGCTTTGCATTATCAACAAGATATATGCGAAAGTTTATTTCCCACTTCGGAGGTAAGCCTTTCACCTCTTCAAAGACATCCGGATATTCCCGGACCACCCTAACCGATTGTAAATCCTCAACAGAAGTGTCAAGCGACTCTAGATAACTAAGCATAACAACATTCAAGGAATTACAAGAAATTTCTAGAGTGTTACCGAGTCGAGTCAAGAGCCTAACCACTCTTTTCTCAAAATCAAGAATGGCACCATTACTGGATAACCAGTCCCTGCCTAAGATCAGTCAATACCCTAAGAAGCCCAAAATAAAGGCACTACATCTAAATTCAACACTTAGAATAGAGATTTTCAAATCCAAGCAAACCATCGACAAATAAACAGAGCCCCCAGTTGGATTTATGACAACCAAGGGATCTTCTACCATATTGGTGTCTAGGTGCAGAGATTCTACTAAAGCAGATGAAATAAAGGAGTGTGATGCACCAGAATCAAAGAGAGTGCGAAATGGATGATCATACAGATAAACTAAGTTTTCTACAGAAATATTTCTACCTCGTTCCTGTGGAGGTGCCACCAGCGCGTGAACTTGTCCGCCTGAGGTGGATCCAGTCCTCTGTCCCTGCCCCCGCTGCTTTGGGCAGTCCTTAGCCAAGTGTCCAGTGTTGCCACAACTGAAGCAACCACCATTCATCTTTGCCTTCTTCTTTCTGCAGTCTTTTGCTGTATGTCCCACAATGCCACAGAAATTGCACTTTCTCTTTTCACGGGATTTGTTGTTCTTCCCGCCTTTCTTGAAGTCTGTTTTCTCAGCCTGTAAACCCTCCTTCTTTTCTTGAGGCACTTCCTCCTTTGCCTCTTTCTTGCCTTTATCTTCCTATTGTAGCAGCGCCATGTCCACCAAGCTTTCATTGGTCGCCCCCATGGGTATATGGGGTCATAGCAAGGCTGTGTAGAGGCTCATTCAGGCCTTTGACGAAGCAAAGGGCCTTCTTGTGTTGGGTGTTTATTAAATCAAGCCCAAATCTGGCCAACTGATTAAACTGATTGACATACTCCCTGATCTTCATAATCCCTTTCTTAAGAGTTAGGAACTTCTCCATTTGCAGACTTCTTTCAGCTTGGGAGAGGAATTTCATCTCAAACCTTGTCCTGAAATCTTCCCATGTTTCCACAGGCCTCTCCGCATGCGTAACTTCCCACCAATAGGAAGCTTCATCTTTGAGCAACCACACTGCTAGCTGTATCATTTTCCTGTCATCAACTTCGAAGATAACGAATAAATCTTCAGTCTCCTTCAGCCAGTTCCTTGCTACCACAAATGGTTCAGTTCCATAAAAGTCCTTTCCTCCCAAAGCCTTGAAGTATCTACACGTCTTAGCGAAAGTGTTCCCACGAGGAGGAGGAGGAGGGGGAGCAGTAACCACTGCCATCGTAGGAGGAGGAATGTCTGCTGGGCCCGCACCATTGGCCCTAGCCTCTAGGTACCTTCGGAACCAGCCAGGGATCGGTACTCCTTCTTGAATGTTAAGATCTCCAGACATGCTGGAACAAAAAGGAAAGTATTCAAGATAAAGGGATAGAGGGATAGTGCATATGGCTTTGGGGAATTATGCCTTTTAAAAACAACACTTTTTTCTTTAAAAAGATGCTTCTTTAAACTTCTTTTTGAAAATAGTTTCAAATTTTTTTATATAGTCTGGTAAATCTATGCTCTGATACCAAGTGAAACACCCCACCCTCCATTAAGGTCACTCACAAGGGACTACCTTAACTTTGGTGGAGGTTTGTAAGTAAAAGTCACAGATAAAACACAAGACAGATATAAATACACACACACACACACACACACATATATATATATATATATATATATATATATATATATATAAGCAGCGGAAAACATCAGACTTTTATTTCATAAAATAGTTGTTCATACAACACATTTCCATAATTGTCTCATAACAGCTTCCAAAACATTACAACATCATTTCTGTCTTGGTTTTTATATAAAGAAGCGTAAAACATGATTAAAACTGCATAAATCCCCATGATTGTGTCCAACAGCCATAGCCAAAGAAAGAGAGTCCAAACCATACATCTATTATCTTGAAGCTTTTAAAGAATCTGACTAAGCTGGGTTGTTTCCTCCCTGTGGACCAAGGGGGGAATGGAAGAGAAGAAGACGAAAGAAAATAGGGTCAGACATAAAGCCTGGTAAGTCTAGTGACTCTTCAGTATGAGAATAAGAATAAGGGCATGATAGGTATAAACTGGAAACAAGAGATTATCATAAACTAAGATAAAGTAGTTTTAAAACGAAGATACTATCGCACCCCATACTATATCTCTACACCTACATGCATTAGTTCTAAACTGGCACCCCATGCTGAGGGTGAAGTGATCCCCTTATTTTAATGATCGGCTCCTACTCGCATAATTACATGTGTCTTACGGCCCCCAAATATTGTAGATACCTATGCTGGCCCCACCATGGGGTGTATCAAGTCCCATGGTGGCGACCCGACACAATACTTCGAACACATAGTTTATACTACTGGTGACCCCAGTGCTCTGTTTGTCTGCTCCGAAGTGTGTGCACGCCCGCACTCCGTTAGAACCCAAACTGTTGCACCCACTGCCGTCGCTTTTGACCGCTTACAACCAGCCCAATAATCGTGCCCCACCCTGCCTAGTTTCAGGGTACCATGATACCTAATTGGGTTACTGCTGAAATGGGTCCCCATTACTAGGGTTTTCTAGTCAAACATGTTAAGTGGTTAAGTGTCTGTATTTACCTAACCCCACCCATCAATTTCATTAACATGTTGAATTGGTTAAGTGTTTTAGTTAACTTAACCCTACCATCCTGACTTGTCTATCCATAGCCTTTTAAAGCACCGACCACTCACATTAGACAGATATTGTTATGGTTACTGGATGTGCCGGTCGGTTCCGGGCAGATTTACGCCGTAACTCAGTCTAACCTCGGGTCCTTATTGGGCTCCATGCTTAACCACCCACATTGGATAGGTATTGTTGTGACTATTGGACAGCCGGGCGGGTCCAGGCAGGTTTACATCACAACTCAATCCAACCTCGTGTTAAGCATATTCGTATTTTCTAAATTTACATATTTGTCTTTATTACCTAATATACGTAAATTTGTCAACAATTAAATGTTGTGGTCCACTTTCCAAGTTTAACATTTTTGGTATAAGAATTTATACCATTTAAAATGCCACCAATTTTGGCATGTGACAAACATGCCAATTTCATATATTTTTATGTCAAGTTTTACTAATATTCCCAACATTACCCCGTTTAAACATTAGGCTAACAATCTTAGCCTAATTTTCGTTCGCATAGTTTTAACATACAATATTAGGCTAAAGATTAGCCTAATTTAGCGCATACAAATAGGCATAAGGGAATTCATAAACATAAACATGACATAGGTGTAAACTTGGCATTTTTGGCATAGTCAATATGAACGTCATAGGTGTGAACTTGCAAAATAGTCGACGTGAATGTGAACTTGCAACATGGCCTAAATCAACATATATGTGAACTTGCATTGAAATAGGTATCTAACCAAATAGGTGTCACACAAATTAGCATATGATTTAGATAACATAGGTCTGAACTTGTTTTTGGATCTAGGCATAACATCGAACATCACTAGCACATGACAAGAATATGACACTTTCATAAATGTGTATAACTTTATGACAAGTGTGTGAACTAGATCCAATCGCATATCTAATTACAACATGAAACGTGTACTAAAGTGGATCTTGACATGGATTCAATTATGAACTTGCAACTTTAGTATAAACATAGGGGCATGTATATGAACATAAACATTTATGCATAAAGATTCTTGCATAAAGTATATACATGAGGTTCTAATCACAAACAACCTATATAATCACATAAACATGATCTATACAACTTGCTTGTGATGTTGTTGTCATTCTAAAAGTACAATAGGATCAACATCAATCTTAATTATACCACAAACATCCCAATTTCATTCGCAACACAATCATTTCAATACATAGATATGAATTGACAACGTTGTTACATAATAGCACAATTCCACTTTCAATTTACATCGAATCAAGTCTTAGTTTTATTCTCATCGGAAAAATCACTATACATACAACGAACGACGAACTTGAATTCTGGATTCTGGATTCTTAATTTGATATGCTTTCCTTTGGGTAGACTAATGTTGTTTTGATTCGTGTTTTACTTTAGTGTTGGCTTGTCTCTAAGCTTTCTAACTGACGGCCACTCCTAGTTTCTTTCCAACAGCATTACAGCTTTAGTTCTATATTATTTGTGTGAATTTAGGGTTAGACTTGAGTTGTATTTATAGAATTTTAAACTGATTAGAGCCGTCGACGAAGCTAGAGTGAATTCAGACCATCCACCTCAAGAGAAGCCAATCAGAAAGTGACATGTAAGCCCTAGTGACTCAGTCAAGCCTCAGAAATCGACCAGAACCTGACCTGGCCAGCCAGGGCCTGACCAAGCAGGGTTTCTGGCCTGGGCGCACTTGGCAGGTGCACCAATACAAATTTGTACTGGCGCACTTCCCAAGTGCGCCAATGCAATTTTGTTCTGGCGCACTTCCCAAGTGCGCCTATGCATTCTGACTCGTTTCTGGTTTTTATTCCCAACTTCGTTCGTCCATATGTTCTTCATACTATATCCGTTTTACGCAAACTCGGACTCTATCTCAAGCAGAATTCCAAGGCGAACGCAATGGCCTAACTCATTTCCCTTATTCCATCATTTAGAATTAATTATACTTTAATTTGTTAAGTTATTGTTAACAGAAAATTCGGGTTGTTACATTTGTATGGAAGACCATGCAACTCACTGTCATGTTAGTTAGAAACTGGTGAGAAGTTTGTGCTTGAACTGGACGTGATAAGAGAAACTTCAGACAAGATCAAGATTATTCAACAGCGAATGAAGGCTGCGCAAGAAAGGCAGAAGAGTTATGCTGATAAGAGGAGAAGAGATTTAAAAAAATTTCCATTGGTGACTTGGTGTTTGTCAAGATTTCTTTGTTGAAGTGCGTGATACGCCTTGGCATGAGAGGCAAGTTAGCACCAAGATTTGTTGGTTCATTCCTAGTTCTTGAGCAAGTTGGCGATTTAGCATATAAAGTTGAGTCACCTGACAAGATGGTAGGAGTTCACAATGTATTTCATGTTTCCCAATTAAGGAAGTTTGTGCACGACCCCGATATGACTATTTCACCGGATTAGTTAGACGATATCGAGGTTGAACCCGAGGCGGTCGGGAAGCGTAGGCCTATGCGTATTGTTAGGAGCAATACGAAGCAACTTCGAGGGAAGGTGGTGAAACTAGTCAAAGTCCAGCGGGATGAAAATGAGAAAGATTGTAGTTGGAAATAGAGGAGGACAGAAGGAAGAAGTATCCAGAACTCTTTACCAGGTAAGGTTTTTATATCGGTATAGTACTCCCTTGTTAGTGAGCAGCATGTTAGGTTAGACTTGTTTGTTGTTTTGTATGTTTTATTGTTGTGAATGATTGGTAGGAATGCGGAGTCCTTTGTTTGTTTCTTAGTTAAGGAATTTCGGGGACGAAATTTCTTAAGGGGGGGAGAATGTAACGACCCGCATTCTATGCATCGAAGGATCGCATAATATTTATTTCTTTCACATACAAAGTCGTATGGTTGTGTACTTTTGGGGAACGACTACTGGGGTCATTTTCCATGTTCATGATTTTTTCTGATTTTTAAATGACTGGTTTGCCCCTAGCTAATCTTGTTTCCGCCATAACTTTTGATTGGAAAGGAGTTTTGACCTAAAACCACTGCCATTAGGTCCGGATGATGGTTTACCTTTCCTTAGAGTGGTCATATGTGAAAAACGGACTTACTGTTTGGGAGATATGGCTGAATTAAGGTTAAGAAGGTGAAAAACAGCTTAACCGGGCTTAATTGGGTAATTAACAGCTAGGCCCAGAGGGGGATTCCGGGATTTGGAGTATTTAAGGGCTGTTAGGGTTTAGAGAACACCCTTTTCTCATTTTTTAGCGGCCACTTATCATCCCTCTCAACTTAGCAAGGGACTCCAACATCTAAAACACCTGTAAACCACTTTCTAATTGAAGATTTGGTTAAATTACATCAAATTAAGGAGAAATATCACCAAAACAAGGTTAGAACTGCTGTATAGCCTTGGGAACAGCGCCAAACAGAGTATAATTTCAGATTTGGTATTTTGTTTATGGCTAAGGTGAGTGATTTGCATAGTTCCTCACTAATTATGGTTAATTAAGGGTAATTAGTGTTAATTAGCGAATTTAAACATGATTAAATTCTAGAAAAATATTTATAAATTTCGAAATATTGTTTTAGGCCTCTGTTAGAAAATTTGGTTAATTTGGTTAAATTTTGCTAGTCCTATCATTAGATTTACTTAAACATGCTTAAGGGAAAATATGGGGTTTTGGCTATGTTTGATCCGTTTTAACATATCAAATTGTCATTTTGGTGTTGGTGATCAATTCTATATGTTGCTATGACTGTATGTTATGATTGACTAGATAAGTTAAATTGGTCGAAAATGTCGTCGAATGGCGTAAAACAGTCGCTGGAAAGAAGTGCAGGAAATCTACTGAACCAGATCGGATTGGATAAGGGGAGCACGAACCGAACCGCTCCCTTCAAACGGTTGCATCACGAGCCGATCTGAGGAATTGGGGAGATCATGACCGACCCGAATGTTGGCACCGAACCGACCCAATGTACCATCCACGAACTTAAAGAAGGAGACCGAACCAGAACACTCTTCCGACCCGAACCCATCGGCTGTTATCGATCCGAATCGGGTGACATAGCATGAACCACGAACCAGTGACAAAGGGGATGGAGCACGAACTGGTTTCCTTCTCCGAACCAAATCACTACCGATCTGACCCGTATGGAGTAATTCGAACTGAACCAAGAGGGGTGCCACGAGCCGATGTGTTCAGCACGAGCTGAAGGGGACCGAACCGAATCGGTGCATCACGAGCCAGACTGGGTGTTGCCATGAGCTGGAGCCAGGATCACGAACTGAGTCTATACGATGGTCACGAACCAAACTGGGAGTACGATCTGAAGTGAAGAGAAGTGCAGAACCGAACCGATCCGGAGTGGACCAAAACCCGAGATGCAAAGGTAGTACAAGTAGGAAGTTTGCACTCAGTATCCAGATAGGAACCGACGAGTCAACTTCGTGATTGGACTTTGTTGCGGGATGTGTGCAAAGGGGTTACCGGTATTCATAACTTTGGTTCACCACTGAGAGACAGATAGTCGGCTTGTAGTGATAGTTGTACGGGATTGGACTCCGTAATGGCCCAAAGGATTAGGTGACCAAAGTAGTGGATATCGTATGCTTTACGCACTGAGTGAGAGACCTGTGGAATGACTGCTATATTTGATTATTTGCTATCATCTTGACATGCACACCCCCTCCCCCGTATCTTTATACCTTTTGTTTAGTGTCACCTTAGAGTATAGTACGTTATGTTGTGCTAACTCTTTGGTTGCAGGAACAGGTTTAGGTATGATTGGATTATGCCTGTTATTGTTTTATTTTGTTTCTTATCGCTCATATAAGACTTTTGTCTGACCCAGAGTTTTATGTCTCTTCTTATTACTCTGGGTGCTCTTAAATGGGAAGGCTAGAGACAGGTCAAGTGATTATGCATGAGTAGTTGTACCAGAGACGAGCAGGAGGCTTCCACGTATGATATATACATATATCTCCATGTGTTGTTGTTGGTAACTACTTTGGGCATTAGTAGTGCACCTTTATATTTTGCCTTAGAGACAATATTTTGAAGTTGTAATAATGATGTGGATCATAAGCTGTATTTTGAATTTTCGTTGCTATGATGATTATGGTTTAGTTTTCAACTTATGCACTGTCTCGCCTGTTTTATGCCAAGTACGTTATTATTATATTTTATTCCATGCGTTGTGAGATATTCTACAGGTTCCTTGTTAGTTCAAATTCATTTCTTTTCCTTTCTTTGGCGACCGTCCTATGTTAGTCGGGCATTGGCACAGCGCACTTTCATTCGAAATGTCGGTTGGTGCGGGGTGGGACGTCGCACCAATCCAATCCTAAAATAAGATCAAATTTGGTAAAATTCATGACGATCGAAATGGTAGGGAACCGATAACGGGAAAAAGAGACAGGCACTCCACAAATCCAACTAAGATCGAGGGAACCCCCAACCGGATTATGGACAATCATGGGTGCTTTAAGATTTTTCAGATTCAAATCTAGTTTCTTAACCGCTTTTCTTGCAATAAAGCTTCGCGATGCACCTATATCAAACAGTACTTTAACTGGAATATCTTTGACAGTAAGCGTGTCTTCTAAAACATCTGGCCTCACCTGACTGAGGGCGTCAGAACTTTTGCCACTTCATTTACTTGCATTACTTCAGATTTCTTTAATAGCTGGCAATCTTGCTTTACATGACCAATCTGATGGCAAAGATTGCATTTTCTATTCTCTTGAAACTTTTTCTTGGATTTAAATTTATCCTTCTCTCATTTATTCCAGGATTTGCAACTTATCGCCAAGTGTCCTTGCCTATTGCAGCTTGAGCAGGTGGCGGTTGTTACTGGCCCTTCCTCAAATTTAACCTTTTTCCTATTGACTCTAGGCTTCTTTCTGACCCCAAATGTCGTACTTATTTCAGGCTGCATACTTGCCTCTGGCTGTGTACTTGTCTCCGAGCTATCAGTTTCAAATTTCCTTTTTTTACTAGAACTACATTCCTCTTCGTCTCTCAAAACACCTTGCTTATCGAGATCTTCATACTGATAAGCCATGTATATCATTTCAGAAAAAGATTGTTGCACATGTGCAGTTACACTACTTTGGTACTTTCTTTGAAGCCCATTAATAAACCTCAGATTCTACATCTTTGGATTCTGAATTAGATGCGGGGCGAAACGAGAAAGTTCATTGTGTTTCTTGTGATATTTCGGAATGGTCATATCTCCTTGTATCAGATAGTAGAATTCATCACTTAACCGCTCAGTTGCTTCTGGAGGAGTAAATCATTTTTTAACATTTCTTTAAATCTATCCTAGGTAATATTACCTTTTGGATTATCCTTGATGACTGTTTCCTGCTAGATTAAAACTTCGTCTTTGAGCGCCCAAGATGCCAGTAATCTTTTCTAATCATCTCTCAGCTTTGAACCTTCAAAAAATTTCTCAGCAGAGCGCATCCATGCTTGTGTTTGAATAATGGATTCATTGCCCGAGAGCGGTACTCCACCCAAATTTCGATACTTGTTTAATAGAGCTTCAATATCTGGTTTTGACCTATCTCTTCTAATTCTGCCACTCATTTTTCAATGTTTGCAAATAGCAGACAAAGTGTGAAGCCAACAAAAAAGGTATTTTTAAAGCATAGAGACATATACTTGAATGTAAATGTGTCTACTTGGGTGTATTTCATTCTGCTATACTCATTCAAGGAAATTATTGATCCTATTTGAAATGAGTAATCCATCTTAGAACACCACTAGTTCTATTTCTGACGAGTTCGTTAATATGTTATATTCCAGAACTAAGCTTAACCAAAGCTCTGATACCACGTTGTGATGACCCCAAACCCCCGTTCCACAGTGGCACGGGTAATCTTGGAATATAACACATAAACAAATAATAGCCGAACATAAATATATAATTACACAAGATAATGTACAATAGAATACACTGGATAAATATAATCATCAGAGTTACACAGTATACAGGATCATGCTTAGTACAAAATACAGTTTCAGCTTTACATAAAATGTCTACAGTGGAACCAAAACATAATATGTACAACAGGAGCTGAATAGCATAAAAAGAAAGAAATGATAGAATCCATCTTCAGCTCCATAGCTATCCAGAAAGAGCCTGCTAAAACCTGAATACAAGGTTTTCCGTGTAGTAATAGGGGCACCCGAGTTTGCAAGTGAAACAAACTACGAGTCAGTCATAGGACTGGTATGAGAAATCTACTTAGCTTATTTTAATAATAAGGCCAATTACAGGACCACACCGCTAATGCGGAACGGGTTTACTCCATTGGATTGCCAGTGCTTAAAATAAGTAAATCATTTAAACATCGCAATGCTTTTTACAAAAATGAAGCCATTATAAGACTTAGTTCCCATCGCACAATGCAATGCAAACTGGAGGATAGAGTTTTACCATATAATGGCCAAAATATGCTTGATACGAATAAAAAAAGCATATGATATTATTACTAGAGTTTATATGTTTCAAAAAAAATTTCAATTATAAGTATCAATTATAAACGACATGGGTACCATATATCATGTCACCATATATTGGTTTACAATCAAAAAGCATGATTTCGTATTTGGAAATTGGATTTCCATCATGAAACAAGGCAAGGGACCGTCCTTACCGAATTCGAGATGCTCTAGCCCGCCCCTCAGGATATAGCCACAACTGCACCTAAGATCTTCAGGGCCGGTCCACACGAAGTGGATTAAAATGCCTGAACACTGCGTTTCCCTATCCTATGGGGCATCAACTGGTCATATACCGACCAAATCATCGGCCTTGGAGCGACCGATATAACCGAGGCGCCTCGCTATCCATCTTCCACATAAGTAAAATGCCCGGGTGTGTAAAACCCAAAACACCACTCCTAGCTAGAAAGAAACGCAAGTCCTCCCTGAAGTCCTCTCCCATTTCTGGTCCATACCGGGGAGTGAGGCTCACGAATCAACGCTAAACACAAAGCTAGATATTTAAAGCCCTACTTTGATCGTCAACCATAAGATTCTGCTTTTCAACAAAAGCCTTGATCACTGCATCTCAGCATGCCACACAGGAAATTCACGCCATGTAACTGACGTATATCAATCACACGGAATGAAATCCAATGTCGGACATATAATCCATTTACAAGTCCGTTCTAGGTCTGAATGAAACCGGAGGCACCTTATTCCTCTCCCGTATGTCCAATACAGGAGAGAGGCCCTCGCACATCCGAATGATCAATAAGTACGTCCGGACAACCACCAATATAACTCCTTCAGGGTAGCAACTCCCATCAAAGGCATCAGTAGCCATCCATTCGATGTGAAGATCCTCGGTCTTGCACCGTCTTCATATCTTCGACTTCTAACCGTCGACCAATCATTTGAAATGAGAATTAACTCGGCCTTTTCAAATAATTCACATATATTTAGAATTTCAAATCAATTCATTTCAATGGTTAAATTATCTGACATCCATAATTCAGTTCATTAATGTAATTTTCACGTCAAACACATTCAACCATCAAATATCCTATAAACTGAGTAAATTCAGTTTATTTCCATTCCATATCATTTATAGTATTTTATAATGATTTATCGCTATTTTAATTTATTTAAATATTGCCAATTTATTCAAAACAACGCTTCAGGCCTTAACGCGGCCATGACACTGTTTTTCTCCAGATTTGATCTACACATATCTAAAAATCTAACCATTGGATCTTTACATATTTTATATCATTGGAAAGATCTTTTCAAAGCAGACCCAACGATTCCAGTTTTGGTAAAATCCGAACGGTCAGATCTCCCAGTACAATTGTTTGAAGTTACAATTTCAAAATACAAACTACAGCATCGTTATTCGATTTAATTTAATTATATTTATATATATTAGTATAATCCATTCTAGCGCTGTTTTCATTCAGATTTGAATTTAACACTTCACAAAATCTAACTGTTTGATCCTTACAAATTTTATGTCATTGGAAAGATCTTTTCAAAGCGAACCTAACGTCTCCAGTTTTGGGAAAATCTGACGGTCGGATCTCCATGTACAATCATTTAAAGTTATGATTTCAAAATACGAACTACAGCATCGTTATTTGATTTAATTTAATTATATTTATATATATTAATATAATCCATTCTGGCGCTGTTTTCATTCAGATTTGAATTTAACATTTCACAAAATCTAACCGTTGGATCTTTACAAATTTGGTGTCGTTGGAAAGATATTTCCAAAGCGGACCCAACAGTTTCGGTTTCGGGAAAATCCGATGGTCGGATCTCCCAGTACAATCATTTGAAGTTGCGATTTCAAAATACGAACTGCAGCTTCATTATTCGTTTTAATTAATTATATTTATATATATATATATAATTCATTCTTCGATTTCCAAATCATTTTCATTTCATATATTTGATAAAAATAATATTTTTTCCCAATAAATATTTATTTCAACGCATGACTATTTTTAACACTTTGTATATTTAATAAAAATGTGATTTTTATTGTCAAAACAATTTATTTCAAAAATGAAGATTTTTAGCGATTCATATATATTATAAAAATGTGATTTTTATGGTTAAAACAATTTATTTCAAACATGAATATTTTATATACTTCGTACATACTATAAAAATGTTATTTTTATCGTTCAAACCATTTCATTTCATACATTCAATAAAAATGTTATTTCTATCATTGAAATAATTTATTTCAAAAAGGAATATTTTTCCAACACATGAATCTATTTCTACACATGGATATTAATCAAACATATGAATATTTCAGAAAATTTCCGCGGCATAACGGCAGGGTAGTTAAAACCGGCTCAGTCTGAGTACGCTCCTCGCTTTACCTTAAAGCCTTGCAGCTTTTGACAAAGGGGATTTCAATAATCTAGTTCGTACGCAGTCGAATTTTTCCATAAACTAATCCTATTTGTTTTCAACCAAAAACAACCATAATCAAATCAACCATTCATCATATTCACCAAATTTCACGTCAAACAAAATCCAAACAATCATAACCAATACATATCGTCCATGGTCTGTGGACGAGGGCAGTATATATATATATATATATATATGTATGCGTATATAAATATATTTCACTTTCATTCAACTCACATATAATTTTTACAACGTCTATATAACTTACACATCGCATATACAACTTATACAACGCTTATACATGAGGTGTACAATGCTTATATAACTTATACATCGATTGTATATTTTATACATCGTCATTCCATATCGTTTATAATTTAGAAATCTCACCTTTGGTTCCACTCCTCCAAAAATTATAGGAAACTCCAAAAATTCTCCGGTCTCTTCAAGAATCTAAAAGACGACGCCACGAGTCCAATGTCTATTGTTTCACTAGATTTCGACAAAATAGCAAAAAGATATGATTTTTATTGTAAAATCATAATTCGTAGCGCTTTTAAAGTGCTATTTCCTTTATAATTTAAATAGTTGTACCTTTCAGTAAACCGTTCAAAACTAGGTTTTGATTTTGCACGCAATCCGTAGCACGATAGGAGGATCGGCTTGCACAGCGTCGAAGGGGGTGGAGTCGCGCTCCTGCGCGTGGTGGTGGGGCCCAATTCGATCCCCCTAGTAGCGGTAGTGGCTTTTCAAAGTCCCCGACTTTGGAGGCGCGGATTTGCTCGTACGGGCAACGATAGGGGGTGTACCCTATATGGATTTGAAGAGGAGGAAGAGATCTTCAAAAAGTTCCAACGGGCCCTACGGTTTTGATGTGTGGATTCACCGAAAAAGAAGAGAGAAGGGGGAGAGTGGTTATCGTCGTCGATCTGGGAGGGTTTACGGGGAGAGAGAAAATATGTTTTTTATGAAAAGTCTGACTGGTCCGGGCTATTTATAATTCCAAAATTTCTAGTTTTTCGAACGAACTCCAATTCAAACCCAAAGACTGTCGCTCCTAGCTAAATACCCCTATTACAGACACAATGGAATATGTTTCGTAGGCCCTTTCGACTGTTTTAGCCAGTTATTCTTCAAGTTAAAATATATAACATTCAATATTTGATTTGAACGTACATTTCAATTTGCCGAGGCCACATACTAATCCCAAAAATTCCAGAAAAATAAATCTAGCTATGTTTGGATGATACGGTCTTAACAAAACTAGTTTTGTCGAATTTGGAGACCGTTTGAAAAATGGCCATTTTCTGGTCGATCCAAATTGACTGAAATTTACCAAACACATTTTCCTTTGCCACCCTCACATATTAACTCCAAAAATTATGGAATTTGAAATCTAGCAATAATTTGACATTCCGGATCCAACAAAAGTGGTTTCGTCGAAAATGGAGGTCGTTTGCAAAATGTCTATTTTCAAGGGCTATATTAATTCCATAGCGACCTTTCTGAAAATTCATTTGGCCATAACTTTTGATTCCCGCTGTGAAATTTTGATTTTTTAGATTCGTTAGAAAGATATTCATAAACAGATTTAAATATTTTTGGTTTCACTAAAATCCGTTTTATTTTGCATCCAGTACAGTCAGTCAAAGTTTGAATTTAAAATTTTAAACTGCCGCTCCATTTCAGGCCTTGTTTTATAATTAAAATAAATGTATTTATTTTCCAACATCAATTCAAATAGACTTTTGGTCATTGTTATTTAAAATAATTTATGTTAAAAATTCAAAATGTGCTAAAATAGCCAAGTTAAAAATTTTAAATTGGTTCAGATTTTCCAGGTTGTTACATTTTGGCTAATTTTTATAATATATAATATACAGATTATACTGGTATTTTATTTGATTAAGTATATAAGATTTTTATATATATGGTAAATACCAGGGAAATTTCTGATAAAAATTGGTGTTGATAATTTAAATTTCCTTGAACAATGTATATGCAAATAAAACCAATATTTATTGTTTATCATTTTTATTTTATTTTTATTTTATTTTTTGAAAATCATGTAAGCATAAAATTTACATAAGTAAGTATGGATTACTTCGGTACAGCTCGATAATCCTGACTAGTTTGATAAACCTTAATTTGGTTTAGATTGTGAAAAGATATAACAATCTTTGAAATGGATATCCAAAGGAAGAATAAAGAATAAGTTTAAAAGAATTTATCTTTGATAAAATTAATGGAAACTTTTCCCTAAAGATGTGATTATTTGAATTAAAGAATATTTTGAATTGGAATGAGGCATATGATGTGTTTTTATAGCACCTGATTATAAGATACGCGAAATATTCGGAAAGACCGGGTTTATCCAATTTTGAATAACTGATACGACGACTAAGAGTTGACGATGAAGATGATGGTTGAAGACCAAAGATCTTCACATCTTTTGGATGATTACTGATGTCTTGATTGGGTTGTATACCCGAGACAAGGTAATAAATGGTGATCCTCTAGACGTACTTAGAGATCAACCGGATATGCGAGGACCTCTCTCCTGTATTGGACATATGGGACGAGGAATAAGGTGCCTCTGGTTTCTTCAGACCCAAAGACTTGTAAATAGATGTGTGTCTGACATTGGATTTCATTCTGTGTTGATTGATTTCTATTAAATATATATATATCTGTTTGGTGGCGAGGATATATTCTCTTGCTTAACACCCTTCTCTAAGACGTGCGAGCTTAGAGGTTATATATTGATAGACATCAGTTGCATAGCGTGGATTGTCAATGTGGCATGCTAAGATGCAAATGAACAAGGCTTTTTTTGAAAAGAAGATTCTTGTGGATGGTGATCAAAGCACAACTTTAATTATCATAGCTTTATGTATAGCGTTAATTCGTGAGCCTCACACCCCGGCATGAATCAGAAACGGGATCAGGGACGCAGGGAGTGCACGACATTTCTTTCTAGCTAGAAGTGGTGTTATGGTATGGATCACAGACATTTTTACTTATGTGGAAGATGGATTGCAAGGCGCCTCGGATATTGGTCACTACGTGCCAAGTGATAGGTCCAATAAGGCCGAGAAACGTGTGTTCATGAATAACCAATCCACAAAAATAAGTACGGACCGGCCCTGTAGGAACTAAGGGTTGCTCAAAGTGTGTAATCCTAAGGGATTTGCTAGAGTGTCTCGAATCAGAAGGAGCCATCCCTAGCCTTGACTCATGATGGAAATCCAATTTCTAATATGACATTACGGATTTGATTGTAAACCTATATGGCGATATAGTATATGGTAACTATGCCGCCTAGGATTGATACATTTATATTGAAAGTGTTTTAAACTGACTAGACACTAATAATAATATCGAATGATTTTTTTTATATGTATCAAGCATATTTGTCCATTATAAGGTAAAACTCTATCCTCCAGCTTGAGTTGCATTGTGTGATGGGACCTGAGTCTTATAATAGCTTTATTTTTCAAAAAGCATTGCGTGATTTACCCTCACTTTAAAATAAAGTTGATAATTGTTTTAGTTCTCACACCAGTCCCATGACTGACTTGGAGTTTATTGATTCTACCTAAGCTCTAGGTGCCTATATTTTCCACATGGGTAGTCAGTAGTTGAAGTTTTGCAGATATTTCTTTACACATGATCCTGGATTTATAGCTGGTTCTATATTCGGAAAGCTTTGTATCCATGTATTTCTTTCAGTTGTGCTAATTGATGTATTTCCGCTATACATTGTATTTATACATTTTATATTTATGTATTTTAATCTCTTATATTATATTTCCGCTGTGAAATATTTATCTAAACTCTGGAATATTCTTGTACTCTGATATAATTGTTGTAATAGCAATGAAATATTCTCATGTTTATGTTCTGATACGTCGTGTTCTCAAAGCAATTCGGGCTCCTCCATCTCTTCGGGGTTCGAGGGATTTTGGAACGTTACAGTTGGTATCAGAGATTTGGTTTACAAAGCTCGGAGAACAAGGCACATTAGAATCCAATGAAAGAATTCATCAGAGATAGGATTAGAAATATCCTATAAGAATAACTCGTTAGTGATGGGTTCCGTAGTATCCTTGAATTAGTATGAAGAGTGTTATTTCTAAAATCAAATTTAATTTTAAAAATTATAGCTTATTATACCTATTTGAGTATTTTATTTTATGTTGAATATGGACTATCGAGTATAAGAAAATTTTGCATATACGCCTAGCTAGCACATGTACAAAGTCTCAAATATAGTGGACAAATATAGAATCACACTCTAGTCACCCGGGGATGATCCTAATGATAGTAGCTACATCATCAGTATCTACATTCGAGTTTCGAAAGTGGGATATCTATATATTTCCAATTGACTATTGTGAGAACCAAACTTAGTTAGATAAGATTTATTGTTTATGATTTGACACTAGAAATATGATGTTTAAATATATAAAGTTATATATTTGAAAAGCTAATCAATTAATTTATTGCTGGTTGTGTTGTGTGATAATTAATTTAACTAATAAAAATATTGGAATGATACAACCAATAAAAGAATGAATGATAAGTAAAGCCAAATCGAATCAAATATTGAATTAAATTGAAAATTGATTGGAGTTGCATAAATATACATGTATATATATATGTTGAATAGGTTATGGATTTAATGTTGAGTAGAGAATTAATTTGTGTGCCCGACTAATAGGTACACCTTAATGAGTTGGTTGCGCAATTTTATTTATATAAACTCCTGTGAATGAAATTGGATGCATTGTGATAGTTGTTCTGTGTGAGATTATAAACCATGCCATAGGATAGAAACAAATAAAGTATGAACTACCCTGCATGACATACTACATGAAGACAACATATCATATCATATTCCATATAAGCATTTGGCGCTTATATGACGAGGTTTTATTTACCATACGAGCGAGATGCTTGTATGGTGATGACTATATTATAGGTTGAACAGAAGACTGATTATGGACTTAATTAAGGAATACATATAACGGTGCTTGGGGCAGGATTTAATAAAAAACCTACACAGGTCTGGAGGTGACAAAAATTCACGTCTCTCTTATTGTTAATTAAGGCATATGGATTATTTATTTTCCAACACTGGGCAAGGCATGAGATTATGATTTTTACACGTCTCCCTTGGGCATAGATAGGTCACAAAACATGTGTACACTTTTTCTTAATTTATTGGGTGCCTAATACGGCCCAATAAATTTTTCCAACCCACCCCGTACAAAGGTGGTTATGGCGAATTTTTTCGAAAATATAGGATGTTAGCCAAATTTTTGAGAAATTTGAAAATTCTTAGAAATTGAAAAGTTGAAAAATGAAATCCATAATGAAAGTTGAGTTGGTTAGTTAAACAACTTTCATCTCCGTTCCTTTTCGAGGACGAAAAGATTTTAAGTGGGGGAGATTGTAACAACCCGGAATTTCGGAACCAATTAATTTTTTTTATTTAAGCTATTTTAATGGATTTTGGATATTTAAAATGATTTATTTTAAATAATTAACGATTTAAAATTTATTTAAATCGACGTTAGAATGTATAAATTTATTTTAATTATAAATAGAGTTTAAAATGGCGCGGTAGTTTGAAAATTCGATTTTTAATTTCAATTGAATGTACAGAATTCAAAATAAATCGGATTTCAGTAAAACCAAAAATACCTGAATCTGTTTAATAAAATCTTTCTAATGGATGTGAAAAATTCAAATTTCATAATATAAATTGAAAGTTATGGCAAATTTAAAATTTAAAATAGTCGCTATGGAATTTATATTTATTTTTAATACAATATATAAACCAAAAATAGCCATTTTGCAAACTTCCTCCGTTTTCGATGAAACCACTTTTGGAATTGATATGTGAGCGTGGTGAATTTAAATGTGTTTGGTAATTTCAATTTGAATTTAATCGACTGGAAAAAGGACATTTTTCAAACGACCTCCAAATTCAATGAAATTTATTTTGTTAGGACTGCATCGTCAAAACATAGCTAGATTTATTTTTCTATAATTTTTGGAGTCAGTATGTGGCCCCGGTAAATTAAAATGTACGTATAAATTCAATATATGTTGATTTATATTTTAGTTTTGAAAAAATGATCAAAACAGTCGAATTGGCTTACAAAACATATCCCATTAGTTCAGAATAGCGCTATTTAGCTAGAAACAACAGTCGTTGGGCTTGATTTGGAGTTCGAACGAATAAACACATATTTTTATGAATTAAATAATATTAAAATATACTATATATACCCCCAAAAAGAAAATTGAAAACCCTAATTCCCGAAATCAATTCAGTGCCGCCCCCTTTGAAATTAAAGGCCGACATTCTCAGAAATTAAACCCCCTTAAATCTTCAAATCGATAAAGGATTATCCAAAAATAATAATTACAAAAATGTTGAGCTCTCCGAGATCTACTAGGTGGACGGGAGTGATGAATTTTTGCCAAGCGGTTTGCTCGAATTTTGCATGGAAGCCGCCTTTCACTTCGATTTTTGCGGGTCCTAGGTGCTTCGAGTGGGAGGAGCCTGAGGGTGGAGGTGCGCGTGTTTGGAGCTTCGACGGGGTGGCTCTCGATCGAGCCTAGGTGGTCCGACGTGGCGTGTAGGAGGAGAGAGAACGGGCGATGGTTGGGTTTCGAGGTCAGTCAGGTATTGAATGATGAAGAGGAATGAAATTTTGGTTAAGTAAAATAATTAATTAATTATTATAGTTAACTAATCGTTTAATTATTCAAATGTTTAAAACGGCTGTAACTTTGTCATACAAGCACGAATTCATGCAATTTCAGAAGCGTTGGAATTGCAGTGAGGAGAGCTTCACAACCGAACTAACTAGGACAAAAATGGAGCTAATTAGAATTTGGAGCAAATTTAAATCCAAATGGTACCAAAATCCTGAGTTGAAGAATGATGGAGTGGAACCCAATACGAGAATCCTCTCACTAAATTTTGTACAGTTATTTAATTTATTTTATAACTGTAAATATATAAAAATTGCTAGTATAGATTTTTATCTGTTGTATGAAGTTCAACGAACAAATTCGCACAAATCACGTAAATTGGAAGCGATGTATGGATATTAGCGACACTCGCATTTCCGAATGGCCACTTATGGCGCCGTAAATGGCATTAGGTAGTTGAGCATTTATATATTTGGATGATATGGTGTTTTGTGTATTGTGATGACGATTTTGTGATATATAACATGATAGAAATGTTAATATTAAATGATAGATGAAAATGGACAAAATAATCATTTATATTTATTGAACAGTGAAAAATTGGTTAATTAGAAAAATAATTCAAATCGAATTCGAATTGGTTAAATTTATTAACCAATGATTTATTTAAATTGACTGTTGTTATCTGAAAACCCCACATGGGTATTGGGACAATATTTTGCATACACTAATTCCAATATTTGGTTGAATGTCAATCAATGGGTTGACAGACTGTAATGAGTGTTATTTATTTATTTCAATGCTTATACAGTTGAAGAATGCACTCTGGATAATGTTTGAATGTGTGATGGTTATTTATCATTATTTTTGAATACATGTGATGTATGAAATAGATATAACTGAAATTATATGGTAAGTGATTAAGTTGCATTTCGATTCAGAAATAATGAATATTTTAAAATAATATTTAGTGAAGATAATTAACAAATGTTTTAAAATAATATCCATTGAATAATCAAAATATGATTTTGATATCCGATTATGGATGGACCCGAAAATATTGAAACATATGAAGCGGAGTAAGTGGATAATCGCCATTTAAACCCGAGCTGGTTTATCGATCGATTTTATTTATTTTATAATAAATATCAAAAAGGAAATGGAATTCAAAATCAGATATTTTGGAAATATTATCATTTAAATATTATAATGATATAGAATATTCAATTTTGATTTAAAATTGAAAATGAAGTTGAAATCGTTTTGAAATGAATTATTAAATACGTTTTAAATGGAAATTGACAATATATATATAATGGCTTGAATAGAACGCGCTGTGTAATAACCCGAAATGTTCTTATCCTGATTATCGATACTAATATGTTTCCTATATCAATATCGACTAATCAACCATCAGAAATTAACAAATCTTTAATAGAAAGAAGTTGGAGGGTGAGAAATAGAAAGAAAGTTAGAATAGAAGAAAAAGAAGAACTGAACACAACAGAATCGGAGTATAATGATCTCACAGCGGAAATGAATAAAATATATTATATAACATTTTGAAATACAAAACTGTATTTTCCTCACATGCATCATCAGAGTACAATTCATGTAGAACAAAGCGGAAATAAACTATAATATCAAATGTTGAAGCTTCCTGCTCTGAGCTCCTTTAAGTAAATATGGAAAATCCTGAAACAACTTGACTGCCCATACAAATTTGGGCACCCAAGAGTTTTGGGAAAACATAGGAAAATAAAATCTGGGTTAGTCATGGGACTGGTGTGAGTAAACGAATTTAAAACAGATTGATTTAACATTCAAAAACATTTTTGGGGAAAAAATGATAATAGTAAGACCGATCCACAAATAAATATGGATGGTTTTTACCTTACGATAACCCAAAACATTTTGAAATCGTATATATATTCTGATATTTTGGTAGTGTCTAAATACAAATAAATTACAATCTAGCAGAAAGCTTGCATCTCACGCTCTACATATATAGTATACAATCAAAACCGCGAGCTGTTGACAGAAAAAAATGTCGTAAACACCAAAGATTCCTAATTACTAGGAATTATAAATATGGTCGCATAGACAAGAACATATCATAGAACATAAACAGTAAATAACACAAGAGATTTATAGTGGTTCGGCCTCAGGGAAGGCCTACGTCCACTTTGAAGAGTTATAGGAATTTTATTGATCACTTGAAAGATTACAAGGTTGAGATCCTTTCATTACATTCATTGACTATGATATATGAAGCTACGATAGTCATATTTGCAAGAAATAGTGAAATAGACAAGTTTACCCTTCTTCTTCCTCAAAGAGGAGATGCCATTAATGAAGCTTTATGGAGGTCTTAAAGCCCAAGAATCTCTCCTCTTTGAAGTGCGAGGTAGTTGGGTATTTATAGGAAGTGGTTAAGTAGGGGTTAGGTAGGAGTAGGTAGAAATGGGAACCGCATGCAGAAAATTCGCACTCAGCAGGCCTGCATACCAAAAATTCGCACCCTCTGGACGGGGGTACGAAATTTCGAACCTCATATGGAGGTTCAGAATTTTTCACCCCAATGGGGGTCCGAAATTTTGAACCTCTCCTGGAGGTTCGAGTATTCACACCCCCAGGGTGGTTCGAAATTTCGTACCCCCTAATGGGGTACGAAATTTCGAACCCCGCCTAGGGTACGAAATTGATGAGGAGGAAGTTGGATTTCTTGGTGTTGAATCCTTGCCATTTTTAGGGTGTCGAAGTTCCTCAGTAGGAAGTAAAGGAATCTACCATTTTGCTGGTCCGGAGTAAAGGAATCTGAGCTTCCGGCATAGAGAAAATCGCCGTCGAGACTATGGGCCCACAGACCCCCACCGGCGCTGCGCCTGGACCCGCTTGATGGCTCGCCTTTGGCCCGGAGCACGGCTCGCCTTCGGCTCAGATGCGGACGGATACTGATGGATGTTGCGTCCGAGGGATGCGACATCCTTCTAGTGGCTAGACTCGAGTCTTTTGATACTGGCCCCCGGATTATATTGGCGGCCCCTCCGGGCTGTAATATCACGCAATATGTTGAGTCGAGCGTGCCTTGAGTAATTTTGGTGACCGGACCAAAAAGAAGGTTAACATTTGCCCCCCAAAGTATGTCTTGTCTTGACATGATGTGCTTTGGAATGAAAGTTGAGATGATAGTTGGGTTGCGGATTTATCCTGCAAGTTATAGGAAAGGCATGTTAGTTAGCGGGCATGCTCGTTGGGGAATCGTGAGCGAGCCGCTGCTGGTTTGGTGTCGCACTCGCATTGCTTAGTAGCCGCATAGTGCTGTCTTCGCGCGTTTTAGGCGACTTGACACTTACGGGGGATGTGCGTGCGCGGGCGCTTTGATGATTGAGCACTTGGTGAGTATGCAAGTGGTCATTGAGTCGTGATTGTCTTGATAGCCAGTGCTTCAAAGATAAGTGGATGTAGCCGTATTTAGGTGTACGATCTCGAATTCTGACCTTCGAACGTTCGTTTGGGGCATCCCATTCCCCTGACTGTTGTTACTTCCTTTCTCCTCTTCTCCGGATAGAAAATCACTGTAGGGCATGAAGGATGCCAAAATACTTCTTTTGTACTTTGGTTGTTTGAGGTATTGTTGGGTTTTTGGAGAAGTGAAGAGAGATGTGGAAAGTAAGAGGGCTTTCGGATCTGGTACCCAATAACGTGGAGCGGCAGATCTTGGGAAATGGGTTTAGGAATTTGGATAAAGGTTGCCAAGCATGCTTGAATACGAGATTGGGCTTTGTGTCCCAAATGCTTATTAATCTTTCACTCTCTTTAGGAGTTCAAATCTTGGTTGAGGAGATGACAACTAAGCCGACGCGCGGGAGCATGAGACATAACTTCGCACTCCCACGACTTTGTCGAACCCTGTCTTCGATTTTAAGCTTGTAAACTTGAACCTTTGCATGGCACCATATGAGCAGACAGTGATTAGTGATTTTTGGTCTCGCGACGTGGTCCTCAAGGAATGGACCTGCTTGGATTGTCAGCTTGAATGCTTGTGTAAGATATCGACACATGGTTAAGCGGTTAGTCTTGGGATCCGATCTATAACCTAACCATGATGCGGTCACATCTTAACTTAGGCGTTGCATTGGTGGTTGGTGATCGCCGTGGCGTTAGTTGTTTAGGCTAAAGGCTGCCACGATGTTTCAGAGCGTCAGCTTTTTGTGGAGTCCTGGTAATGATGGAAGCCGAGAAGCCTCCAGGGCCTGAACCGTGGCTCCGGATTTCCTTTGTTGCATGGTGAAGGTGCTCTAAAATGGTGGTTCCGTAGGATGCTATGAAGATGATGCCAGTGCAGAGACTTTAGGGGATTTGATTGGGTCATGAGATTGTCAGGCCAGTGTGACAATCCGTAGAGGGTTGCCCCAGGCCTGGGTACCCGCTAGATTCTTCTCGACATCAGATACGAGCTAGCAGGCTCAGATCGTTGCTCAATGTTTCATGCCTAATTAGTAATTGAAGTTGAATTTAACACAATTGTTTGGCGAATGATTCTGGAAATGAACTTATTCAGACTGATTTCCTGGATACGTGCGCAAGATGCGGGCATATGGACGGGTCGTTAATCTCCAACCTAATTATGTTGGGCTCGTTATCCGATTCGGAAAATGGTGCTGATATTTACCCATAACTAATTCCTTAGTTATCCAAACTAGGTGTCGTCACCGCATTTCGATGCGCTTGTAGGTATGCATCGAGGGGTGTGAGTTAGCTTCATGTTGCGTTTAAGTATGAGTTTGCTGGCAGGGCGCTGAGACCTTGCGAACCCAATTAAACGGCCATGGAAACCCGAGAACTTGCACTGAAATATGGATTTTTTTAATTCACGTATTGAGGATTTATCTAAGTTCTCTAGTTACTCAGGGAGCTGCGATCGTATTGCTTCCTCTGCCCATCGGTTCGGGCCTTTATGCTTGGTCTGCCTAGCACTACCGGAAGGTTAGAGGTTTCCGAGACCCAAGGTTTTGGGTTCGGGTCCTTCTCGTGGCGAGGTGTATGTTCCTCCTTAGAATGGTTGTCCCCACGGCTGTGGCGATGGAAATGCCAGCGCGGAAGCCGGTGGAGATCCTCCTCATGTCCTGTGATGAGTAAACCGGTGCGGGGATGGGTAGGAGACTGCCCCCATGCTCG
The DNA here is from genome assembly GCA_030737875.1 of Allium sativum. Lineage (NCBI taxonomy): Eukaryota > Viridiplantae > Streptophyta > Magnoliopsida > Asparagales > Amaryllidaceae > Allium > Allium sativum. The sequence goes on from CM060916.1 coordinate 200,350,444, forward strand.
TGTACTTGCCCTTTGAGCGAAGGTGACGCCAGGCTTTGCCCTCATACTTCTTCAAGCATTCGGATCTCAGTTGTAGTCACAACAGGAACAATCGGGAGAAGCAGGAGTACCCATGGCTTTGGGGTCCCATGTTTATATGATCCTCCTTGGAGGAGGAGAAGTTGGGGCTAGTCGAAGTGCTCATGCAACGGGCGTAGCTGGTGTAAACGAGCAAGCAATGCAAGATGGGGTGGAGAATCAGGAAGCCCGACTGGTGGCAAAGTCGGAGGGGAAGACAGACAGGATGAGGCTGCCATTCAAGGTGCCCGGGCAAAGTCTAGTCAGGATGCCCAGGAGAAATCTGCTGCCGTGGTGGCGAGGAGGCAGGCCAATGCTGAGGCGGAGAAGGAGAGGGCAACTGAGCAGGCTAGGAATAAGGAGAGCTGCTGGTGAATCCCGCTGGAAGAGGGCGAGAGGTCCCTTAGCTCAATTGTAGCGGATGCCATTATGTGGATCCGAGCCAGGCACTTAGCTGATCGGAAGACTACCGAAGATGCTAAGGAGAGAGCGGAGTTAGGCGCCAAGAAGGCTTGGGGAGACACCTATGCTAAATTGGTCCTTGCTTCTTACATCGTCCATAAGCCGTTGCCATGTGTTGCTCTCGGGGAGGCTATTATCATTACAAGCAGCGAGGATGATGGCGGAAGGCGCGCATCGATGCCTAATGAATTCAATACTCTTGTGCGGAGTAGAAGAAGTGGAAGTAGTTCTAGAAGGAAAGGGCCCATCATTGGTGTTGACCTACCGGTATCGAAATTTCTTAGACAAAAGAAAAGAAAAGAAAAGAAAAGGATGGGTAGCATCAGTAATTGTTAAGGGAATTAAAGATGCCTTGGGTTAAGTAAACCAATAGTATATGCGAGCATGGTCCTTGCTTTTGGTCCTTAACGACATGGTGTGGTATTCATGAATACCTTGTCATCAGAGAGAAAAGATGTTAGACATGTAGTATGTTTAATGTGTGCGTGAAATGGAAAATGAATTAGTAAAGATTGCATTTTGTGTTAACTGTTCGGATGTTCCTACCATGTTTTCGGGCGTCACGTACTTGCATGGGCATAGTTATCGTTACATTTAACAAAAAAGCAATTATGAGTGTTGTGCCCTAGGCTGGTGATTCCAGGGGGTATGGCAGAGTGCCTTGCTCTGGGTTGTTGTTCCAGAGGGGTGAGACAGAGTACCACGCTCTGGGTTGTTGTTCCAAAGGGGCGAGACAGAGTAACGCGCTCTGGGTTGCTGTTCCAGCGGGGTGAGATAGAGCGCAGGCTTCTAGTAAGTTTCCTTCAGCTTAGGAAACCCGTAGTTTGTGAAGCCAGGCTAGAGCGCCTACTATTTTTTCTTAGGTTGCCCGGGATTAAACTCAAGAGTAGCGGAGGCATATGACGTAGCTTATGTGGTCCTTCCAGAGGGTGGCTCTCCGATCGTTCATCGTGTTCGAGCGTGTGACGGCGTCGTTTATTCACCGGAGAAAATCTCCTATCATCATCGTGTACAGTCCGATCGTGGCCATGAGCCGCACCTAAGCCTTTAGGGCTTCGGTGAAACAATTTAACGTTGGTCTCGGTGCTGTGCCGGGATTCGACAGGTACCCGTAGCTAGAGGGAAGTGTACACCGCTCCCGGTTGTATGTTGGGCGGTCCCAGGTCGCGTGGGACTTGGGCGAACGATTCGAGTTAGAGGTTATTTATACTCGGTCACGCCGCGTAGGACTGTGGGGCCCCGGACCCCCACCGGCGCTGCGCCTAGACCCGCTTGACGGCTCGCCTTCGGCTCGGAGCACGGCTCGCCTTCGGCTCGGATGCGGATGGATACTGATGGAGGTTGCGTCTGAGGGATGCGATATCCTGCTAGTGGCCAGACTCGAGTCTTATGATATTGGCCCCCAGATGATATTGGCGACACCTCCGGGTTGTAATATCTAGCAATATGTTGAGTCGAGCGTGTCTTGAGTACTTTTGGTGACCGGACCAAAAGGCCGGTTTACACGGGCGCTTATTGGAAATTGGATTCCGATTATGACAAGGTATGGAACCACCTACCGATAGAGTATCTCTAGAGGGGAATACACTGGGTTTAACAAGAACGTCTTGCAACCCAACCCACACATGACCGACCAATCATTTCGCTTGAGTGTATCGAATGTATATCACCAACGGTTGGGATCAGCAACCGTTTCCTAAAAGGGACAACATCAAATAGATTAAAGAAGGAAATGAAATTTCTCTATATAGGTGATTATACACCCTAATGGGAGAGACCCACATAGCTATGCTGCCTGCCCGATTTTTGTCATTTTCCGATTGATGAGGCTTGAGGTTCGAATTCACCTTTAGCACATCTGGTCATCATTCACTTTGAATGCCACATTGTCAGATCCGTCCAATCACTAATTGATGTCCACAAATATACACTGGATGTAAAAGAAGTTCCCTTCTTTGCCATCAACTCGGTATATCTGTAAAAATCAACATAAGTAATTTTTAGGAAATACATTGTCAGACATTCTTCCATACAAGTCATCCAGGAACAGGATGAACCAAAGGTACTCTCCTACTGCATCCAATATAGGAATCACCCCGTGGATCAGTAGCGAATAGTCCTTGCAAATCCAAAGATTTCAATTACGAAAGAATCACAAGTTATAATAACTCTGGTGGCCACCAGAGAATATAAACAAGTAATTCTTTTTGCTCATGAAGTTCTATGGTCTTCAAATTGATTATTTTAAAAGTATCCTACAAGTTAGTTTACGTAACCCAGTTCGAAGTGGGTTTGAATCCAGTTCTCAGCCCGGTCTCTTTGAACTAACGCGTAGGGAATATTTCTTTGATAGTCGGTGTTTTAACTATCAAATTTAAACAGTGCATATAGATAAAACAGTTTATACAAATCATTTTATAATCAATATAATTTCCCTGGCATGTTTTATTCACATTAATTAACTCGTGCACGTTCAATTCTAATTTTAGAACAGTAGTTAATATCATACAATTAAAATATAATAAACGTGTCAACACTTTTTTTCCAACAAATCTAGTTTGATCATTTTATAGTGTAATAGATAATTCACAACAATCATCCATCACAATAATAACATTCAACGATGTTCGACGTTTAGATTCCAACTAATAACAGTTTGGGATATGAGATTGCGAGTAACAACTAATTTACATCCTCTTTCTTTTCTTTCTTGATGACCTGTTCCCCAATTAATGATATAAATCTCATTTCCGATTTCAGAACAACAATCAGCATTGGAGGATAGGACGTGATAAAACGCGTTAATGTTTTACTTTAACTAATTTAGGTTCGATTGATCACTCATATAATAATAGATAATTAACGATAATCATTCATCACAAAGAACAATGTTTTAATGTTTAGTTTCAAACTTAATAATAGATTTTGAAAACATTTGATCTTGTATGATTTTTTTCTTTCTTTTTCAATTTCTTTGGAATGAATAAAACAATTCATTTCAACTTTTATTTTGATTATTTAAATTCAAGTGATTACCAAAACAATACAATTTACCAGCAACAATCTGATAATTTAAATTTGGACTAAGTATTGTTTGAGATATTTGGACTTCATATTATATTCATATTTTCTTTGGAAATAAATCCGTTATTTTTACTTATTTGGTTCTAATAGACTATTTATAAATGTATACATATAAATACTGCGAACTCAAACTCAAGCTTATACAATGATGCCTATTTATGTAATTACGAATACTTTTCTTGTCTCTTCTTTATACACTTAAATGTTTTTAATTTTAAATTACGAATTAAAACAACAAATCACCTTTCTCCCTTTTATTTTCCTTCTAGCTTAGTTTGGCCCAAGGCCCAAATAAAAACATAAGGCCAAACCTTGAATTCCTGCTGACTTTCTCCTCTGCTTCTTTTACTTCCATTTGCCAAACGCTAAACCCAAAGAGACAAAATCCTGCTCCGGCACGAAAATTATGGGATCAACACATTTGATCATGCCAAACCATCTAAAAAAAACTTTTGCCAAACTCGAATTTGTCTTACGAAAACACAGGGTCAACCTGCTTGGTTCCCATCATTTCACTGCCATTCTTCTTCCTTCAGCCATTCCTGCTTCCATTTTTCCTGTGCACCGAACGATCAAACTGTGCACTTGCACAGCTGAATTCACCGACGCCCTCATGTTCTGGTCATCTACGCGAGTCCCAACGCCAGCCCAAAATCAATCTCCACCATACAATTCTTGACTAACCTGCAGTACCAAATTTTTGAAGCTTCATTGAAGCCTTGAATTAACCTATTTCGATGAAAATACCTCGCTACGCCTCCGTGCACCATTGTTCATAACCCAACTTCAGCCTGAGCTCGTTGACAACCTTCCCCTCCAAACTCCACTGGTGCGCACCCCTGTAACATAATCACCATCGTACAGTTTGCCTTCAAACTCAGGAAACCCGAAAACAATACTCAACCCTTATAAAAATCAAAAACCCTTAATTCATTTGTTTAAAAATTATGATGGTATTTTTCCTATGCTTACTGACCTTCCACGGTTCTCTGTGTCTGACCTCATCGCCTATGACCGCCGCCACCTCCTCAATTTGACCAAAGTTCATATTTCGACCAACCCAAAAATTATCGCTCCTTAGGCAATTTAAAATCATGATTTTTATATTAAAATTTACGAAAATTCATTTCAAAACTAACTATATACCTGAAATATTAAATTTTGAAGTTTGAAAAATCGAGATTTATTACCTTTTTACTGTGTTTTGTTGATTTCTGATGGTGTATATTGTTATTATACTCGAAACTGTTTTCCTTTACAGCATTCAACAAACATAAGTGGTTGATTTTTGAACTTATGGGATGAAGTATGTATTTCTACTGTGAAACTCAGACAATTTTCATATCTGATTAAACTAACTCAAGCTAGTAGTAAAAATTTATACAAATGATGTTAGCAACTAGTATATATGTAATAACCCGTAAAATGCGGGCCGGTTTAAAAAATTTATTTTGGCAATCTTAACGAATGTTGAACATTTAAAATGAATTATTTTAAATAATATCGATGAAAATTTATTTTGAATATAATTAGAACGTATATATTATATACGTCGTCGTTAGAATATAAATAATTATATATAATTATAAATAGAATTGAAAATGGCGCGGTAGTTCGAAAATTCGATTTCAAACTTACATTGAATGTACCGAGTGCAAAACAATCCGGATTTTAGTTAAACCAAAAACATTAGGATCTATTTGATAATATCTTTCCAACGAATGCGAAAAATCGAAATTTCATAACGGGAATCAAAAGATATGTCCAGTTGAAAATTCTGAATAGTCGCTATGGAATTCAAGCCCTTAAAAATGGACATTTTGCAAACGACCTCGGATTTCGACGAAACCACTTTTGTTGGATCCTCAGTGTCAAATTATTGCTAGATTTCAAATTCCATAATTTTTCGAATCAATATGTGAGCATGGCAAAGGAAAACGCGTTTGACCAGTTTCAGTTGATTTTAATCGACTGGAAATTGGCCATTTTTCCAACGGTCTCAGAATTCGACGAAACTGGTTTTGTTAGGACCGTATCGTCAATACGAAGCTAGAAAATATTTTTCTGGAATTTTTCAAGTTAGTATGCGACCCCAGTAAATTGAAATGCGCGTTCAAATTCAATATATAGAATTATATTTTGATTTTGACGAAAACTGATCGAAACGATCGAATCAGCTTACGATACATATCCCATTGTGTTCAGAATGGGGGTAATACGCTATGGACATCAGGAGGTGGGCCTCGTTTAGAGGTCGTATGAAAAAGTCAACTTTTTATAAAATAAATTAATTAAAATTAAAACCCTCACCCCTCTCTCTCCCTATTACCTCGTTGTCCCCCCTTCACATTTCAAATCAGAAGAAAAAAAAACGATGAGGGCGGAGCTCTAAATCGCACGCCGCCACCGAATCGCGCGCCGCCACCGTATCGCGCCCGCCAACAGTCGCCCCCCTCCTCCTCAGCCTCAATCGACCCCCCATCCTGATGTCGACCGACGCAAGCCAACCCCTCCTTTTTTCCTCCTACTGCTGACCGTCGACCACCCCCTCAGCCCACCGCAAAACCCCCTCCTCCTTCAGTCGCCCTGCCCTCCTACAGGAGCTCCGACGCACAGCTAACCCCCCTTCCCTTCACCGTTGACTGTAAGTCTCATTTTTTATTATTATAATTTTTATTTATATAAATTCCGATTTATTTTATTTGTAAATAATCAAGTTTAGATTTTTAAGGGTTTAAAAATAGGATTTTATCATGAAAGAATGAATTTTTGTAAATGAAAAGGATTGGGTTTTTGAAATAAAGTTAGGATTTTTATAATTTTTAACCCATGAAAAAAATAGAAATGTGATTTCTATATTTCAGAAAAAAATATAATTTTTAATTTATAAAAAGGTTACAGATATAACTTTTATATATGTAGTGAATTAAAAATATGATTTTTATATTTTTAAAGTATTAAAAGTATGATTTTTATATTTTTAAAGTATTAAAAATATAATCTTTACTATATAGAAGATGTAAAAATATGATTTTTGTTTATGTAGAGAATTAAAACTATAATTTTTACATGATAGGAATATTAGAAATATCATCTTTATATGTGTAGCAAAATAAAAATGTGATTTTTATAATGATATATTTGAAAAGGCGAAATCTTTATATTTGAAAAGGCGAAATCTATATATAGGGAATAGCGGGGTAAAAATATAATTTTTATCTATATAGTAGCAATGTAAAAATAGAATTTTTATCCATATAACGTGATTATAAAAATTCGATTTTTATATATTGAATAACGAAGTAAAAATTCGATTTTTACATATGTAGTGGCTACGGGCAACGAAGATGACAAAAAGGCGAGAACGACGAAGATTTCTATAAATGAAGTCGTGGAATTGGGATAGCTAGTCGGTGAGAACTTCTCACCCAAAATTTCTTTTTCTAGTTATATATATATACTAGGATGCAGACGGTGTTTAGTAGCACCCGACACCCGTCATCCACAGACCATGGATGGCTTGTTTGTTTAATTGTTTGGTTGTGTAGTTGGTTAGATTATTTGGTTTGAATTGAATTGTTTGGTGAAATGGAATGGATTTGATTGATGTGTGAATGGCGTAGGCCTTCACTAGACCGGGGATAAGGCTGGGCCTTGTCCCGTTTCTGGTATCGTGCCGTTATGCCGCCGAAATTTTCTAAAATAAGTTAGAAAAATAAAAATACCATTTTTACTTTGTAAATGGACTGAATAGAAATTCATGTGTTAAAATAAAATGTTTTATCGTTAAAAATATAATTTTTAACGTAAATGTGAATAAATAAATATTCATTTACAAACCAGACGGTTTGTTTATGTACACCTATTTAAAGGACATTGATTGGGACGATAAATTTTACACATCGCCCAACTGCACGAATAAAATCTGTGTTTGATTGTTTGAAACCCCACACGGGTATTGGGATAATATACGACATACACTAATCCCAATAATTAGTTGTATGTCGATCGATGGATCGACAGGCTGTTATAAGCGTTAGATATCTATATTTGATGCTTATACAGTGTAGTGCACTTTGGATGATGGTCGATTATTTACCGTTGCTATTATATACATGTGTTGTATGGAATCCATATAATTAACTTTAAATGGTAATTGATTGGGCCTCATTCCAATTTAGAAGATAAAGAACATTATAAAATAAAGGTTCATGTGTTGACTGTACTCATCCGTTGAGACTAGTCATGTGTTAAACGAAATATTTTAACAATAAAATTTATATCTTTAACATTATAAAATAAAGGTTCATGTGTTGATTGTACTCATCCGTTGAGATTAGTCATGTGTTGAACGAAATATTTTAACAATAAAATTTACATCTTTATCATATATGAAATTAGAAATTAACTGGAAAATAGATGAGATGAGTGGTCTCCTGGATATTGATCTGATGTTGGTTTCGGCCTTCGGGGTTAATATTTAGGGAATCGTTCTCTTACTAATTTACGGTTGGAGTCTGATTTTAAAGCAAACGATAGATACCATAATTTTTATAAAATATATTAAATAACAAAAATAGTCACATATGGACAATACTCATTCGTTGAGATTAGTCATGTGTTGACCAAAATATAGATCTATGGTATTGAATAGAATAAATATTCATTTGTTGAATAGAATAACGGAATTATTGAAATATATAAAGCCGTGTTGATTAGAGATGCGCTATTTTGATGCGAACGATATTTATATCGATTATATTCGTTTTTAAATTTGAATTGAATCGAATAGAAAGTGAATTTGAATTGAATCGAATAGAAAACGAATTTGAATTGAATCGAATAGAAAATGAATTTGAATTGAATCGAATAGAAAACCAATTTGAATTGAATCGAATAGAAAACGAATTTGAATTGAATCATATAGAAAACCAATTTGAATTGAATCGAATAGAAAACAAATTTGAATTGAATCGAATAGAAAACGAATTTGAATTGAATCGAATAGAAAACGAATTTGAATTGAATCAAATAGAAAACGAATTTGAATTGAATCGAATTGAAAACGAATTTGAATTGAATCGAATAGAAAACCAATTTCAATTGAATCGAATAGAAAACGAATTTGAATTGAATCGAATAGAAAACGAATTTGAATTGAATCGAATAGAAAACCAATTTGAATTGAATCGAATAGAAAACCAATTTGAATTGAATCGAATAGAAAACGAATTTGAATTGAATCGAATAGAAAACGATTTTGAATTGAATCGAATAGAAAACCAATTTGAATTGAATCGAATAGAAAACGAATTTGAATTGAATCGAATAGAAAACGAATTTGAATTGAATTGAAAACGAATTTGAATTGAATCGAATAGAAAAACAATTTGAATTGAATCGAATAGAAAACGAATTTGAATTGAATCGAATAGAAAACGAATTTGAATTGAATCGAATAAAAAACGAATTTGAATTGAATCGAATAGAAAACCAATTTGAATTGAATTGAATAGAAACTAATTTGAATTGAATCGAATAGAAAACCAATTTGAATTGAATTGAATATAAAACCAATTCGAATTGAATTGAAAACCAATTCGAATTGAATTGAAAATGAATTCGAATTGAAAACGAATTGAAATGAATTCAAATTGAATGGAAATTTAATTGAATAGAAATGAATTTTAAAACGAATTTATAAGGAAGAATTAAATTTTGATTTGAAGTGAAATGGAAGTTGAAATTGTTTTTGAAACGAATTTAAAACTATTTATAAAATTCATTTTAAATAGAAATCGACGAAATATATTACATATATATTATATATATAATATAATGGCCTGGATAGAACACGCCGCGCCGCGGTAGTTCGCGAATTTTGACCATTGACTTCGAACGGATATTACGGAAGATCCAACCGTCGGATTCTTCTAAAACCAGAACCGTTGGATTCGTATCGAAAAGAGCTCTCAAACGAATATTAGAAATTTGAAATCTAATGGTTGGATTTGGAGATACGTCCAAATCAAAATTGGAAAAGGTCGTTGTAAGTGCAGTTCGATGGCCGTTGATGGAAATCGACTGTACGGGCCTTGATAAAATTATTAAAAATAGTAATAATTTGTGTGAAATCATAAGAAATGATTTGGGAAAAATTGGGATGAAAAACTCCATAGTTGAAAAGATAAAAATAGATTTTTATTGAAATGAACTAGTTTTGAACTAAAATTAAACCCGTTTATTATCAAATAAATAAATTGGATTTGAAGTGGGTTGTAAATAGAATTGGTTTGTGGGTTTATCGTGAATGGTGTTTTAAATGACACTTGTTCTTTAACCCGATATTAAATAGAATGTGATTTGAGTTTGTCGTGAACTGTATTTTAAATGACATTAGTTCTTTAACCCAGTAAAAGGAGTTTTAAGGAATCTGCAAGTAGATTGAAATGTGAATTGATAATTTAAATTATCAAATTTAGAAAGTGAGCGAGAATGGAGTATCACCAGTTTTGCTCCAAAGCAATAGTTAAATATTTAATTAGATTTGAACGTGAAATGGCAATTAATTTTACCGATAACACTGTGGTGTTAGATGTGGAGTATTACCAGTTTTGCTTCATGGGATGAATAGGTTGGGATTGGGAAATAAAATAAATAATTACTTCGGTGTGGTTCGCTAATCTCGACTAGTTTGGGAAACCATAATTTGGTTTGAAATGACATCCAAAGGAAGATTAAAGGATAAATTTTAAAGAATTTATCTTGGATAAAATTAATGGGAACCTTTCCCTCAGAATATGAAATTTGCGGTTAGTGGCTGCTGAATTGGAATGAGGCGTATGTTGTGTTTGTGTAACATTTGTTTTAATATACGCGGGTTGTTCGGAAAGTCCGGGTTTATACCCATTCTGAATAACCGATTCGACGATATGTCGAAGATGAAGACGGTGGTTGAAGACCGGAAGTCTTCACATTGTTTGGGTGATTACTGATGATCTTGATTGGGCTGTACACCCAAGATGAGGGAATCAGTTGGTGGTCGTCCAGGCGTACTTGGAGATCGATGGATATGCGAGGAAAGTGCCTCCGGTTTAGTTCAGACCCAGAACGAACTTGTAAATGGATTGTGTGTCTGACATTGGATTTTATTCTGTGTTGATTGATTTCTGTTAAATATATATCTGTTTGGCGGCGGAGAATTTATTCTCTTGCTTAACGCTCTTCTCTGAGACGTACGAGCTTAGAGGTTATATATCGATAGAAATCAATCGCATGGCATGAATTGCCTATGTGGCACGCTGAGTTGCATGGATCAAGGCTTCTGTTGAAAAGCAAAGTCCTGTGGTTGATGATCAAAGCACAGCTTACGTGGCGGCTTTGTGTATAACATGAATTCGTGAGCCTCACACCTTGGTATGAGTCAAAAACGGGATAAGGACGGCGGGGAGAGCATGACGTTTCTTTCTAGCTTTGGTGGTGTCAGTGACTTACCAGCCCTGACATTTATATACTTTTCACCTATGTGGTTGTTGGATGAGGCGCCTCGATTTTAGGTCTGTAAGGACCAGGAAACGTGTGTTCAGGAATACTAATCCTCAAACATAAGAGAGGACCGGCCCTGAAGATCCAAGGGTTGCCCATAGTGCGTAGCCCTAGGACATTTGCTAGAGTGTCTCGAAAGCGGAGAGAGGCTTGCCCCTTGCCTCGACTCATGACGGAAATCCAATTTCCAATACGTGTATTTCGGCTTTATTTGTAGAGCCTAGTATGGCGACATAGTGGTATGGGGCACTTATGCCGTCTATGATTTATATTTATGATTAAAATTGTTTTGACACTATACACTTATTATAGTATCAAATGATTTTATTTAAACGTACCAAGCATGTTTGGCTGTTATAAGGTAAAACCCTATCCTCCGGCTTGCGTTGCATTGTGTGATGGGACATGGGTCTTATAATAGCTTCATTTTTCGAAAAAGCATTGCGCTATTTGTTCTATGCACTGGTATTCTCGGGAGGAAACCCGTTCCGTGTTATACGGTGTGGTCCCTTGATTTACCTAACTTTAAAACCAATATTAATAACTGTTTTAGTTCTCACACCAGTCACATGACTGACCTGGAGTTTATTGTTTTAACCTAAACTCTGGGTGCCCTTATTTTCGACACGGGCAGCTAGTAGTTTTGGTTTTGCAGATTTATATTCACAGGATCCTGGTTTACGGCTGGAATGATGTCCAGAAAGCTCTGTATCCGTATATCACCTTCAATTGTGCTTTGTATTATTTTCCGCTGCTATGTAATTTATTGTAATCTCTGATATTTATCGAATGTAATTAATTCAATTATACTCTGTATATTCTTGTATTCTGATGGAATTGTTGTAATAACAATGAAATGTTCTTCCGTCTGCGTTCTGATTTGTCTTGTCCTCACAGTAATTCATTCTTTCTCTTCTCTTCGGAGATCGGGGAAGTTCGGGTCGCTTCATTTGGTATCAGAGCTTTGGTTTACAGAGCTCGAGAACAAGGCACATTAGAACCATACGAAAGAATTCATCAGACATTGGATTAGTAATATCCAGTTAGAATGACTCGTTAGAGATAGGATCAGTAGTATCCTAGAACGAGTGTGAAGAGTATATTTTTCAAATGAAAACAATTTTGTTTTGAAAATTTAAACCATTTTATACGTATTTGAATATTTATTTATATTGATTTGGACAATCTAGTATATAAAGGTTTTGCATATACGCGTCATGAACGTATATTCGAAGTTTTAATATATTAGATAGATATCGAGTCACACTCTAGTCGCCCGGACATGGTCCTGATGATGAAGTATACCATCACCAGCATTTATTTTCGAGTGATGAAGGTGTGATTTTCTATATATTTCCATTAGAATGGTATGAGAACCAAAATATAGCTAGAATACATTGTTGTGATTTGGCATCAAAAATGTGATTTTTGTATATGTATCAAATTTATGAATTTGAAACGTTAAATTCACTAATTGATTGATGTTTGTGTTGATTGTTTAGTTGTTTGATAATTTTGAACCATTTATGCATAATTGAATCAAATATTGAATTATATTGAAAATTGGTCGCATTTGCTTGCATATACATATACTTACATTGAACAGGTCATAGCAAGGAGGCTAGAGCAGAGAATAAAATTTGTTTGCCCGACAAATAGGTACATGTTTACTATATAATTTACTGTTTTGTTTGGGTGATGATGATTTTATGAGCCGATTGGCCAGCCGCTTGGCTTTTTCTTTTTCTTTTTGAGATCAGAAGGCCTATATGGCAATTTCGGGATTTTCCCGTGGCTCCCGGTGCAGGGGAGGTTATGGCGAAATTTTTCGAAAATTTAGGGCATTAGCCAAATTTTTGAAAATTTGAAAATTCTCATAAACTGAAAGGTTGGAGAATGGAAGCCGGATCGAACGTAGAGTTGATTAATCAAACCACTTTCGACTTTGTTCCTTTTCGGGGATGAAAAGTTTTAAGTGGGGGAGATTGTAATAACCCGTAAAATGCGGGCCAGTTTAAAATTTTTACTTTGGCAATTTTAACGAATGTTGAACATTTAAAATGAATTATTTTAAATAATATCGACGAAAATTTATTTTTAATATAATTAGAACGTATATATTATATACGTCATCGTTAGAATATAAATAATTATATATAATTATAAATAGAATTGAAAATGGCGTGGTAGTTCGATAATTCGATTTCAAACTTCAATTGAATGTACCGGGTGCAAAACAATCCGGATTTTATTTAAACCAAAAACAATAGGATCTATTTGATAATATCTTTCCAAGAATCCGAAAAATCAAAATTTCATAACGGGAATCAAAAGATATGTCTAGTTGAAAATTCTAAATAGTCGCTATGGAATTCAGGCCCTTAAAAATGGACATTTTGCAAACACCTCGGATTTCGACGAAACCACTTTTGTTGGATCCGCAGTGTCAAATTATTGCTAGATTTCAAATTCCATAATATTTAGAATCAATATGTGAGCGTGGCAAAGGAAAACGCGTTTGACCAGTTTCAGTTGATTTTAATCGACTGGAAATTGGCCATTTTTCCAACGGTCTCAGAATTCGACGAAACTAGTTTTGTTAGGACCATATCGTCAATACGAAGCTAGAAAATATTTTTCTTGAATTTTTCAAGTTAGTATGCGACCCCAGTAAATTGATATGCACGTTCAAATTCAATATATAGAATTATATTTTGATTTTGACGAAAACTGATCAAAACGACCGAATCAGCTTACGATACATATCCCATTGTGTTCGAAATGGGGGTAATACGCTGTGGACGTCAGGCGGTGGGCCTCGTTTAGAGGTCATATGAAAAAGTCAACTTTTTATAAAATAAATTGATTAAAATTAAAACCCTCACCCCTCTCTCTCACTATTACCTCGTTGGCCCCCCTTCACGTTTCAAATCAGAAAAAAACAAAAAAAAAACGATGAGGGCGGAGCCCTAAATCGCACGCCGCCACCGAATCGTACGTCGCCACCGAATCGCACGCCGCCACCATATCGCGCCCGCCACCAGTCGCCCCCTCCTCCTCAGCCTCGATCGAGCCCCCCCATCCTGATGTCGACCGACGCAAGCCAACCCCCCTTTTTTTCCTCCTACTGCTGACCGTCGACCACCCCCTCAGCCCACCGCAAAACCCCCTCCTCCTTCAGTCGCCCTGCCCACCTACAGGAGCTCCAACGCCCAGCTAACCCCCCTCCCCTTCACCATTGAATGTAAGTCTCTTTTTTTTATTATTATAATTTTTATTTATATGAATTCCGATTTATTTTGTTTGTAAATAATCAAGTTTAGATTTTTAAGGGTTTAAAAATAGGATTTTATCATGAAAGAATGAATTTTTGTAGATGAAAAGGGTTGGGTTTTTGAAATAAAGTTAGGATTTTTATAATTTTCAACCCATGAAAAAAATTAGAAATGTGATTTCTATATTTCAGAAAAAAAAATAACTTTTAATTTATAAAAAGGTTACAGATATAACTTTTATATATGTAGTGAATTAAAAATATGATTTTTATATTTTTAAAGTATTAAAAATATGATTTTTATATTTTTAAAGTATTGAAAATATAATCTTTACTATATAGAAGATGTAAAAATATGATTTTTGTTTATGTAGAGAATTAAAACTATAAATTTTACATGATAGGAATATTAGAAATATCATCTTTATATGTGTAGCAAAATAAAAATGTGATTTTTATAATGATATATTTGAAAAGGCGAAATCTTTATATTTGAAAAGGCGAAATCTATATATAAAGAATAGCGGGGTAAAAATATAATTTTTATCTATATAGTAGCAATGTAAAAATAGAATTTTTATCCATATAGCGTGATTATAAAAATTCGATTTTTATATATTGAATAACGAAGTAAAAATTCGATTTTTACATATGTAGTGGCTACGGGCAACGAAGATGACAAAAAGGCGAGAACGAAGAAGATTTCTATAAATGAAGTCGTGGAATTGGGATAGCTAGTCGGTGAGAACTTCTCACTCAAAATTTCTTTTTCTAGTTATATATATATACTAGGATGCAGACGGTGTTTAGTAGTACCCGACACCCGTCATCCACAGACCATGGATGGATTGTTTGTTTAATTGTTTGGTTGTGTAGTTGGTTAGATTATTTGGTTTGAATTGAATTGTTTGGTGAAATGGAATGGATTTGATTGATGTGTGAATGGCGTGGGCCTTCACTAGACCGGGGATAAGGCTGGGCATTGTCCCGTTTCTGGTATCGTGTCGTTATGCCGCCGAAATTTTCTAAAATAAGTTAGAAAAATAAAAATACCATTTTTACTTTGTAGATGGACTAAATAGAAATTCATGTGTTAAAATAAAATGTTTTATCGTTAAAAATATAATTTTTAACGTGAATGTGAATGAATAAATATTCATTTACAAACCAGACGGTTTGTTTATGTACACCTATTTGAAGAACATTGATTGGGACGATAAATTATACACGTCGCCCAACTGCACGAATAAAATCTGTGTTTGATTGTTTGAAACCCCACACGGGTATTGGGATAATATACGACATACACTAATCCCAATAATTAGTTGTATGTCGATCGATGGATCGACAGGCTATTATAAGCGTTAGATATCTATATTTGATGCTTATACAGTGTAGTGCACTTTGGATGATGGTCGATTATTTATCGTTGCTATTATATACATGTGTTGTATGGAATCCATATAATTAACTTTATATGGTAATTGATTGGGCCTCATTCCAATTTAGAAGATAAAGAACATTATAAAATAAAGGTTCATGTGTTGAATGTACTCATCCATTGAGACTAGTCATGTGTTGAACGAAATATTTTAACAATAAAATTTATATCTTTAACATTATAAAATAAAGGTTCATGTGTTGACTGTACTCATCTGTTGAGATTAGTCATGTGTTGAACGAAATATTTTAACAATAAAATTTACATCTTTATCATATATGAAATTAGAAATTAACTGGAAAATAGATGAGAAGAGTGGTCTCCTGGATATTGATCCGATGTTGGTTTCGGCCTTCGGGGTTAATATTTAGGGAATCGTTCTCTTACTAATTTACGGTTGGAGTCTGATTTTAAATCAAACGATAGATACCATAATTTTTATAAAATATATTAAATAACAAAAATAGTCACATATGGACAATACTCATTCGTTGAGATTAGTCATGTGTTGACCAAAATATAGATCTATGGTATTGAATAGAATAAATATTCATTTGTTGAATAGAATAACGGAATTATTGAAATATATAAAGCCGTGTTGATTAGAGATGCGCTATTTTGACGCGAACGATATTTATATCGATTATATTCGTTTTTAAATTTGAATTGAATCGAATAGAAAACGAATTTGAATTGAATCGAATAGAAAACGAATTTGAATTGAATCGAATAGAAAACGAATTTGAATTGAATCGAATAGAAAACCAATTTGAATTGAATCGAATAGAAAACGAATTTGAGTTGAATCGAATAGAAAACGAATTTGAATTGAATCGAATAGAAAACCAATTTGAATTGAATCGAATAGAAAACCAATTTGAATTGAATCGAATAGAAAACGAATTTGAATTGAATCGAATAGAAAACGAATTTGAATTGAATCGAATAGAAAACCAGTTTGAATTGAATCGAATAGAAAACGAATTTGAATTGAATCGAATAGAAAACGAATTTGAATTGAATCGAATAGAAAACCAATTTGAATTGAATCGAATAGAAAACGAATTTGAATTGAATCGAATAGAAAACCAATTTGAATTGAATCGAATAGAAAACGAATTTGAATTGAATCGAATAGAAAACGAATTTGAATTGAATCGAATAGAAAACCAATTTGAATTGAATCGAATAGAAAACGAATTTGAATTGAATCGAATAGAAAACGAATTTGAATTGAATCGAATAGAAAACGAATTTGAATTGAATTGAATAGAAAACGAATTTGAATTGAATCGAATAGAAAACGAATTTGAATTGAATCGAATAGAAAACCAATTTGAATTGAATCGAATAGAAACGAATTTGAATTGAATCGAATAGAAAACCAATTTGAATTGAATTGAATATAAAACCAATTCGAATTGAATTGAAAACCAATTCGAATTGAATTGAAAACGAATTCGAATTGAAAACGAATTCGAATTGAATTGAAAATGAATTGAAGTGAATTCAAATTGAATGGAAATTTGAATTGAATAGAAATGAATTTTAAAACGAATTTATAAGGAAGAATTCAATTTTGATTTGAATTGAAATGGAAGTCGAAATTGTTTTTGAAACGAATTTAAAACTATTTATAAAATTCGTTTTAAATAGAAATCGATGAAATATATATTATATATATAATATAATGGCCTGGATAGAACGCGCCGCGCCGCGGCAGTTCGCGAATTTCGACCATTGACTTCGAACGGATATTACGGGAGATCCGACCGTCGGATTCTCCTAAAACCAGAACCGTTGGGTTCGTATTGAAAAGAGCTTTCAAACTAATATTAGAAATTTTAAATCTAACGGTTGGATTTGGAGATACGTCCAAATCAAAATTGGAAAAGGTCGTTGTAAGTGCAGTTCGATGGCCGTTGATGGAAATCGACTGTACGGGCCTTGATAAAATAATTAAAAATAGTAATAATTTGTGTAAAATCATAAGAAATGATTTGGGAAAAATTGGGATGAAAAACTCCATATTTGAAAAGATAAAAATAGATTTTTATCGAAATGAACTAGTTTTGAACTAAAATTAAACCCATTTATTTTCAAATAAATAAATTGGATTTGAAATGGGTTGTAAATAGAATTGATTTGTGGGTTTATCGTGAATGGTGTTTTAAATGACACTTGTTCTTTAACCCGATATTAAATAGAATGTGATTTGAGTTTGTCGTGAACTGTGTTTTAAATGACATTAGTTCTTTAACCCAGTAAAAGGAGTTTTAAGGAATCTGCAAGTAGATTGAAATGTGAATTGATAATTTAAATTATCAAATTTAGAAAGTGAGCGAGAATGGAGTATCACCAGTTTTGCCCCAAAGAGATAGTTAAATCTTTAATTAGATTTGAACGTGAAATGGTAATTAATTTTACCGATAACACTGTGGTGTTAGATGTGGAGTATTACCAGTTTTGCTTCATGGGATGAATAGGTTGGGATTGGGAAATAAAATAAATAATTACTTCGGTGTGGTTCGCTAATCTCGACTAGTTTGGGAAACCATAATTTGGTTTGAAATGACATCCAAAGGAAGATTAAAGGATAAATTTTAAAGAATTTATCTTGGATAAAATTAATGGGAACCTTTCCCTAAGAATATGAAATTTGCGGTTAGTGGCTGCTGAATTGGAATGAGGCGTATGTTGTGTTTGTGTAACATTTGTTTTAATATACGCGGGTTGTTCGGAAAGTCCGGGTTTATACCCATTCTGAATAACCGATTCGACGATATGTCGAAAATGAAGACGGTGGTTGAAGACCGGAAGTCTTCACGTCGTTTGGGTGATTACTGATGATCTTGATTGGGCTGTACACCCAAGATATGGGAATCAGTTGGTGGTCGTCTAGGCGTACTTGGAGATCGATGGATATGCGAGGAAAGTGCCTCCGGTTTCGTTCAGACCCAGAACGAACTTGTAAATGGATTGTGTGTCTGACATTGGATTTTATTCTGTGTTGACTGATTTCTATTAAATATATATCTGTTTGGCGGCGGAGAATTTATTCTCTTATTTAACGCCCTTCTCTGAGACGTACGAGCTTAGAGGTTATATATCGATAGATATCAATCGCATGGCATGAATTGCCTGTGTGGCATGCTGAGTTGCATGGATCAAGGCTTCTGTTGAAAAGCAAAGTCTTGTGGTTGATGATCAAAGCACAGCTTATGTGGCGGCTTTGTGTATAACGTGAATTTGCGAGCCTCACACCTCGGTATGAGTCAAAAACGGGATAAGGACTGCGGGGAGAGCACGACGTTTCTTTCTAGCTTTGGTGGTGTCAGTGACTTACCAGCCCTGACATTTATATACTTTTCACCTATGTGGTTGTTGGATGAGGCGCCTCGATTTTTGGTCTGTAAGGACCGGGAAACGTGTGTTCAGGAATACTAATCCTCAAACGTAAGAGAGGACCGGCCCTGAAGATCCAAGGGTTTCCCAGAGTGCGTAGCCCTGGGACATTTGCTAGAGTGTCTCGAAAGCGGAGAGGAGCTTGCCCCTTGCCTCGACTCATGATGGAAATCCAATTTCCAATACGTGTATTTCGTCTTTATTTGTAGAGCCTAGTATGGCGACATAGTGGTATGGGGCACTTATGCCGTCTATGATTTATATTTATGATTGAAATTGTTTTGACACTATACACTTATTATAGTATCAAATGATTTGTTTTAAACGTACCAAGCATGTTTGGCTGCTATAAGGTAAAACCCTATCCTCCGGCTTGCGTTGAATTGTGTGATGGGACCTGGGTCTTATAATGTCTTCATTTTTTGAAAAAGCATTGCGCTGTTTGTTCTATCCACTGGTATTCTCGGGAGGAAACCCATTCCATGTTATACGGCGTGGTCCCTTGATTTACCTAACTTTAAAACCAATATTAATAACTGTTTTAGTTCTCACACCAGTCACATGACTGACCTGGAGTTTATTGTTTTAACCTAAACTCTGGGTGCCCTTATTTTCGACACGGGCAGCTAGTAGTTTTGGTTTTGCAGATTTATATTCACAGGATCCTGGTTTACAGCTGGAATGATATCCAGAAAGCTCTGTATCCGTATATCACCTTCAGTTGTGCTTTGTATTATTTTCTGCTGCTATGTAATTTATTGTAATCTCTGATATTTATCGAAGGTAATTTATTCAATTATACTCTATATATTCTAGTATTCTGATGGAATTGTTGTAATAACAATGAAATGTTCTTCCGTCTGCGTTCTGATTTGTCTTGTCCTCACAGAAATTCGTTCTTTCTCTTCTCTTCGGAGATCGGGGAAGTTCGGGTCGCTTCAATATATCCATTCAATACACATATGACTTAGATTATGTTTTGATGGAAGTGGTTTTAAATGTTTTACTCATTGATATATCGCTGCTTCTTTATATTATTATTATTATTTTTCTCAGGTTTTCAATTTACTCCAATCTTAGCTTCATTTGTTTTTATCAATGAATCGACCAAGCAAGAACAGTTGTGTATGATGGAGTACATAAAATTTAATCCAATATATACACACTTCGAATTGGATTCTTGAGTATGGAAAAATAAGTATTTTACTCGCTTATTTGTTTACTTCTGCAATTGTATTACTACCTCATGTTTTGTCAAACACTCAACTCCCAGTCTTACTATTTTTCAGTGGTCACACACCAATATTAGAAACACACATAATTTGGATGTATTGGAATTTTTATAAAACAGGAAAGGAATTTAAGTTTGTTTGCTCACCAATACAGTTTACTGCTATTGCTATGTGAGCTTTGTCCATTGTTATTTGATTTCCAGGTTTTAAAATCCTCAAATCATATTATAATTATTCACAAATATAAATTCATCAATATTGGGATTAATCATGATGGATGCATATCACCTACATAGTCTGAATTCGTAAAAAATTCATATAAAATAGTGGAGCAATGTAGAATGTCTACTCAAAATAGCATTTACTGTATTCTGTTTTCATTTCTTATATCTTCCCTTAATTTCTAATCCTAGTCCATCTCTACTCAGGGGATTACACATCAATTAAATCACTGATGATAGATCCACACACTCACAATTTGAATGTACTGAAATTTGCTATAAAACAGTAAATATTGTGAGATGTTTACTCACAAATAGGTATTAATATTGCTGGAACATTTGGTTTCCTCAAATTTGTCCAACCATCAAACCATAGTTTAACTACCTTACATAACTTGTATGTTTGAATCAAATGACATCATATATATAAGCACACTTATGGCTTGGATCCACTTAAATTGATATAAGACGACAAAGAGATAAAAGCTTAATCAATGTCAGTCAATGTTTCATGAATACTAATCCACTTGAGATGAAAGCGTACAGATATATTTATTTTGAATCATATCGAAGAATTCATGCATCAATATTGGAAAGACATTATAAGAAGTTTACTCACTATATACATTACTGTCTCGCTAACACTTCCTAGGCTTATGCTCACTGATTTTCTTCTGTTATTTATATTCCAGGTTTTCTCTTTATTTGTCAAATGGTGTGTGTTGTGTATTGTATTTATAGACGAGTAATCGGTAGGTTTAAGTCAGGTAGGTTCTAAAGTGGGAAGATATGTTGCGGCAGCTTTTGAAAGTAGGTGATGCTTGATTGAAAGGATGTCTGCTAAGGGTTTTAATCTATAAATATCTTTCAGTCAGTAAGTGCACTTGCAAGTTAGCCACATTAGAGTACACATAGGTATGCAAGGCTTTGTGCAAATGGCTTGAGGAAGTAGGCTTCTGCAGTTTGAAAGTTTAGGCTGGCCCTAGGTTTGATGTGAATGTGTATGTTGTAGATAGGAGTGATGTTGATAATACAATACAACTAAATGCTTACAATTTTGGTTCTTAAGTAAACAACTAAGATTTTGCTGCACATGTGATATAATTTAGAGTCTAGGCTGTTTTGATGGGATACTACATGCTAGAGTTATGAAATTGATGTGCGATGTGAATGCAAATTCAATTTAGCCATATTCTTACTACAGCTATATGTTCAGATGCAGATACTTCATAGATTAACCAAAAGTTCATCTAAGTTCCTAGTTCCATGAAAAAAACAAGCCACAAGTCTAGATTCTTAGTTGTACAATCATGTGCATAGTCGTGTACTTGATATATTTACAAAATAACTTAGCATCCAAGGTAAATCAAAACAAATCAGCCCCTTTCTTATCATATATAATTGCATATCCTTATGTATTTAAAGTTATGATCTTCTTAGGCGTATATGTGTAGTAAAATGGGATTTATTTTAATTATATGTTCAACATTTACTTTAAGTAGCTCTATGTTTACACAGGTTAGAAACAAGTTTTTAAATGCAACAAAGATTTCCAAAACGATAAGCATTTGATTTTTTTTATATATATAAACAATTGCTTATATATACATAGGTTAATTAAATGAAATTGACCTTATAATCAAAATTAATAACTTGCATTTAATGAATATCTTATTTGTGAAGTAATTTAATCAAGTAATTATATTCACATGAGTTTTAACACATATTAAAATAGGATAATATGACAATACATCCATAAATTGTTTTATATATATATATGTAGATTACAGAATTATCAACGAATGATTTATCTGGAATTTCCATGATATTTACCAGATATACATAACCTTATTTATTTAATTGAGTTATCAGTATAATCTATACATTATAGATTATAAATTAGTCCAAAAACTGGGTCGTTACAATCTATAACACCCCGTATTTTCTGTGAACATAAAAATAACAAATCAAGGTATAATTGATTTTTAGAAAAAGAATTAGGTGAAATATGGTTGCGCCATTGCGTTCGTCTCGGAATTCTGCTTGAGATAGAGTCCGAGTTTGCGTAAATTGGACTCCGTATGAAAAAGATATCCTTAAATTAAATATTGCAGCAAAACATGGAAAAAGAGGAATGAGAAAAGAATAATTTTTAGCATTGTTCTAAGTATTGTAAGCAAAAGACTTAGTAGCTTGTTTGGTTAGAACATGTGACTTGCATACAAGAGGTATAGAGTTCGATCCACGCCAACGTCATATTTTTGTTTTAGGGGAATGGCTAAAAAGCGGCTTAGTGTGAACGCGGTTCAAAAAGTGGTTTAATATGAAAATGGTTAATTGGGAAGATAAATAAAAAGAAAATTATATATATATATATATTGAATATATATTGTAACACCCCGTAATTTTATAACATTAAAATTCACAAATTAAAGTATACTTAATTTTTAGAAAAGAATTAAGTGAAATGGGTTGCACAGAGAAATATATATATATTGAAATATATATATATATATATATATATATATAAATTAAATAAATAAATAAATATGCGAAAAAGTTCAAAACAGCGAATTGGGAGGGGGGAATAACCGAACCGGCCCATTTTTGAGGTCGACCCAAGCCCTGCTGGGTCGACTGGGGGTTAATCCAGGGTGTTTGGCTGTCAACCCGTGGGTCGATTCGCTCAAATGCAGATTTTGCATTTGATTGGTTCTCATGGTTCAGGGTTAATCTAATGGTCCTAAATAACTTCCTACACCTATAAATACATCCTAATGCTAAGCCTAAACCTAATTAAAATAGAATAGTTACTGTCATACCATCGTCATGGAAATCAATGGAGCCGCCGCCAACTAAGAAAGAAGAAAAGCAAATTCAATTCTAATTCTCTCAACCCTAAAGCAAAGCAAAACTCTCTCTTTTATTCTCTAAATTGTGAGTATGATGATCTTAACAAGATTATTATCATTTTAATTAGGTTGAGTTATGAATGAATTATGAGTAGATGATGTGAATTATCATATATGTTGTTGTAAACACCTTTTTCTATCATGTATATTGTAAATCCAATGTTATGTGATGATGATATCTTATATGTTGTAAATCATGCTATGATGATGTTATGTATGTTGAAAGTTTCTATGCTAAGTTGTGATGAACCATACATGTTAAAAAGGCCATGATGTTACCATCTATGCTAGTTAGTTCATATTAATTAAATCATCATGTTTGGGTTATGCTGATCTATATGACAAGTCACATATGCAAGTTAGATTGATTAGAAAAGTTATGAACATATGCCAAGACATCTATTATGACATCTAGAATTATGCTATGACATATGTGATATCCTATGCTAGTTCACACCATCATTATGTTGCCTAAAAATCCCATATGCAAGTTTATGTATAGATTTGGGCTATGATCTTATAATATAAATTGAGACATTTAACAAGTTGACGCCTTTTGATCCTTAACAAGTGTAGTTTATGCAAGTTTCACCCCTATTATGATTAGATTTATTTTAATTGTCTATATGTTGTGATAATTTATCTTTGTGCTAGGTGTTAAACTATACAAGTCTAGCCTATATTATGCGTTGAATAAGCGAACGTATAAACGTGGGGTAGGGGTAATATTAAGGATTTAATATTAAAAAGTTGGGGTGCAACTGATATGATTTTGCATGCCATAAGTGGATGGCCATAATTGAGTCAATTATGGACATCATTAAAAGTTGACTTAATTAATAATTTGAATAGGGAATTATTAAAACTAGGGTAAAAGATTTTAAGTGTTAATCAATGCTTAGGACACGAGGTTGGACTCGTTTGTGACATAAACCTGCCCGGACCCGCCCGGCAAATCCAGTGGTCACAAATGTCAGCCCAATGTGAGAGGTCCTAGGCCTAAACTAAAGCATAACGGTTGTAAAGACACGAGGTTAGACTCTTTTATGGTGTATGACTGCTCGGACTCGCCCGGCAAATCCAGCTGCCATAAATGCCAGTCTAATGTGAGAGGTCTTTATGAGGTTATGGCCTGAATGAATTAAGAAATACTTAACCAGATAAACATGTAAGGTGGGACATGGGGGTTAAGTAGGTGCCTTGGGTGGCATGAGGAATCTAGAGGGTGCCCTTAGTGGCATGTGAAATACGATTAGTAAGACTTAACCAAATACACATGTAAATGAACATGACTAAGAGGGTTAAGTGGGATATACTAGTGACAAGCTTAGGTGGGTAGCTTGTGGGGGACCATTTCGACCAGCATCCCAAACGTATCTTTGTGGGATCGATCGAAGTCGAGGACGGGACATGCATGTTGGGTTTGACTATAAGAAGCCAAAACGGGGAGCGGTGGCAACGCAAGTCCAACGGGTTTCATATGCGTGTGTGGACTCGGGCTGGTAGGTAAGACGTTGTTGCATCGTGTAGGTATAAGCCGTGCATTCTCAAGTTGTATCGGGTTGCCACTTTAGGGGAGTGATACACCCCACTGTGGGGCCAGCACGGGTATCTACGAGTAGGGAGCCGATCGAAAGTGGGTAGTGGGGTACACCTAGTGGAGATAGGGGCAGATGGCACCTATGTAGTCAGCTAGGGGTACGCAAGGCTATTTATAAAGTTTATATGTAAAGCAAGTGGGATCAACCTTTAGGGTGACTGGTGCGGTGCAGTGTAGTAATGTGCGGTGCAGTGTAGTAATGTGCGGTGCAGTGTAGTAATCATTCGTTAGTAATTAGGCGTGCCTTTACCGTTATCTTTAACGTTATCTTAAACGCTATCTTTATCTTCCTAAGAGTTCATAGACATTTACTTGTCTTCCAGCTTATGCCTTAGTCTAGTTATTTTGATAATAGTATTGTTTGAATTATCATACTCGCCAGACTTTATGTCTGACCCCCTCTATTTCAATCCTTTTCCCCCTCTAGGTCCTCAGGTTGGGCCCAGCTCTAGTGGAGTTTGATTGAATTGCTTCATCTCTCTTTGGAAAGCTTGGACCGTTGAAGTAAAGTCCAGCTTGTTATCTTTTTAATGGCTGTTTATGTAATGGGATTATGTATTTTGTTTTATGAAGATGGATATTGTACTTGGTTTTATGATGAAACAAACATGTTTAATTTCCGCTGCAATAAAATGAAGTTTTAGATTTCCAAGTACTATTTATTATCTGTCTTGTTGTAATTTTTCTGTTCTATATTCACTTATAACCTCCATGGAAGTTAATGCATTCCCTTTGTGAGTGACATTAATGGACGTGGGGTGTTACACGTGGTATCAGAGCTTAAGGTTACCAGAACAGATAAAAATACTTTAGAAAAATAGTTATTTTTGGAAGGAGTGCTTTCAAAAACATGTTTTAATGAGAAATTTAAAGAGAAAAGTTTTTAAGAAAAACATAATCCCCAATAGCCACATATCTTTATCTTTCGAATTCTCCATTTTGAATCTTTCCTTTTTCGTTTCAGCATGGCTGAAGATCTTAATCTACCCGACGGTGTAACGATACCAGGATGGTATAGGAGGCTATTGGAGGCTAGGGCCGCTGCAGGTCCAGCCAATGTTCCTCCACCACCAGTTGCACTCGTTCCTCCTCCTCCTCCTCGCGTAGATACTTTTGCAAAGACGTGCAAGGAATTCAAGGCTATGGGTGGAAAACCATTTCCAGGGTCAGAAATGTTTGTGGAAGGTAGAGATTGGCTTAAGGAGGTGGAAGAATTGCTAGAAATCTTTGAAGTAGAAGAAGGGAAGAGAGTTAGATTAGCAGCTTGGCTAATGAAGGGAGAGGCCTCGTTTTGGTGGGAGGTCACTAATGGGGAGCGTCCTGTTGACTCTTGGGCGGATTTCAGACGTAGGTTCAAGGCGAAGTTTCTCTCAAGGGCGGAAGAAAATCTATATATGGAAAGGTTCTTAACATTGAAGCAAGGAAGCTCATCAGTTAAAGAATATGTCAATAAATTTAATCAGTTAGCAAGGTTTGGCTTAGACTTAGTAAACACGCCGGAGAAGAAGGCTCTAAGGTTCGTGGATGGCTTGAATGAACCATTGCAAGGGTTGGCTATGACCCACATCCCGATAGGGGCCACCTTTGAGAAGTTAGTAGAAATGGCGCTCATGCATGAGGAGAAAAGCGCTAAAGCTGATAAGGCACCCGAGAAGAAGGGGGATCAGAAGAAACCACAACAGCAAAACAAGAAGGGTGGTAAAGACAATAACGGCAAGGGAAAGAAGAAATGTTTTAACTGTGGGACACCAGGCCATCTCAGCAAGGATTGCCGAAAGAAAAAGAAGACAGGCTGTTTTCATTGTGGCGATGCGGGACATTTAGTGAAGGACTGCCCAAAAAAGGGGCAGAGGGCAGGAGCTACCTCGGGAGGACAGGTGCAGGCTCTTATGGCACCAGGGCAGGCTAGGGGACAAGTTCAGGCTCTCGCGGTCCCACCGCTGCAAGAACGAGGTAGAACCGTTTCTGTTGAAAGCTTAGTTTTTCTATTTGATCATCCTGTCCGTACCTTATTCGATTCGGGCGCATCACATTCGTTTATCTCTACATCATTAGTTGAATCATTGCACTTAAACACCAGTTTAGTAGAGGATCCCTTAGTTGTTTCGAATCCAATTGGAGGCTCAGCTTATTTGTCTATGATGTGTTTGGATTTGAAAATTTCCATACTTAGCGTTGAATTTAGATGTGATGCTTATGTGTTGGGCTTCATGGGCTATGGGCTAATTTTAGGAATGGATTGGTTATCTAGAAATGGGGCCGTTCTTGATTGTGAATGGAGAGTAGTTAGGCTCGTGACTCGCTTTGGCAACACTCTCGAAATCTTTTGTAATCCCATAAATTCGGTTATGCTAAGTTATCTAGAATCGCTTGACGCGTCTGAGGAAAATCTACGATCTGTTAGAGTGGTCCGAGAATATTCGGATGTGTTTGAGGAGGTGAAGGGCTAGCCTCCGAAGCGGGAGATAGATTTTCGAATATATCTTGTGGATAATGCGAAACCAGTATCTTTGCCAGAATGCCACATGGCTCCCCGTGAAAGGAAGGAACTCGGTAAGCAATTGAAGGAGTTGCTTGAGAAGGGGTTCATAAGACGAAGTATATCGGAGTGGGGTGCTCCAGTAGTATTTGCGACAAAGGCGGATGGGTCCCTTAGACTTTGTGTGGACTATAGAGAATTAATAAGCTTACTAAAAAGAACAGACACCCACTGCCGAGGATTGACGATCTCTTCGATCAGTTAGTTGGCACCTCAGTGTTTTCGCAGTAGGACTTAGCCACTGGTTTCCATCAGTTGAGAGTGGCTGAGGATAGCATAGACAAGACTGCCTTTAGGACTCCGGACGGTTTCTATGAATGGCTAGTGATGCCCTTCGGTTTGACAAATGCTCCAGCATATTTTGTTGGTTTGATGAGTAGGGTGTTTAGGGAGTACCTTAACAAATTCGTGGTAGTCTTTGTAGATGACATCTTGATCTTTTCTTAGGATGAAGAAGAGCATGCCCTACATCTTAGGGAAGTGTTGGAGACCCTACGAGCGCATAGCCTTAAGGCTAAATTTTCTAAGTGTCACTTTTGGAGGAAGGAAGTACGGTTCTTGGGGCACGTGGTTTCCAAAGAAGGGATAGCCGTGGATCCCGCGAAGGTGGTGGCCATCCAAGATTGGAAGGTCCCTAAAAATGCTACCGAAGTGAGAAGTTTCTTGGGGTTGGCTGGCTACTATAAGAAGTTTATCAAAGACTTCGCAAAGATATCAGCTCCATTGACACGCTTGACGAAGAAGAACCTAGTTTTCACATGGGACGTAGATTGTGATGATGCGTTCCAACGTTTGAAGAGAGCTTTGACTTCAGCCCCAATCTTAGTATTGCCAGAGGGGAGTAAGCCGTTTACCGTTTATATTGATGCTTGTGGGACAGGGCTAGGCGCAGTCTTAATGCAAGAGGGTAGGGTAATAGCCTATGGTGGAAGGCAGTTGAGAGCGCATGAGAAAAATTATCCTACACATGACCTAGAATTGGCCGCTATTGTTTTCGCGCTTAAATCTTGGCGTCATTATCTTCTTGGCGAGAAATTCGAATTATTCACTGACCACAAGTCTTTAAAATACCTATTCTCTCAAAAGGACTTGAACTTAAGGCAGCAAAGGTGGATGGAGTTCTTAGCGTCCTACGACTTCGAAATAGCCTATACCCCTGGCAAGGGTAACGTGGTGGCCGATGCCTTAAGTAGAAAAAGATTATCCTTAAGTCCTTTGTTTGTTGAGCGGCGAAGTTTAGAATTCATTTCGATGTTTGACTTTAGACCTTCCATTGACTTCGTACCCGGTTTGCTAGCATCCTTGGAGGTCAGACCTATGCTTTTGGGACGGATTGGCGAGGCACAGCGAGGCGACCCACAGTTAGTTGAGTTAGTAGAAAAACTCAAAGGAGGGGAGTCATCAAGCCATCTCCATAGGTATAACCTAGACGATAAGGGTTGGTTACGTAGGGACGGTAGACTTTGTGTACCAAAAGACGATGACCTAAGGAAGACTATTCTTGACGAAGCACATCATTCGAAGATGACCATTCATCCCGGCGGGGACAAGATGTACAAAGACATGAAGAGAGTTTACTTTTGGGCCGGCATGAAGAAAGATGTGGCCGAGTATGTCGCTAGATGCTTGGTATGCCAACAAGTAAAAGCGGAGAAAAAGAAACCCGGTGGGTTGCTTCACCCATTGGAGGTTCCACTATGGAAGTGGGAAAGTGTCTCGATGGATTTTGTGGATGGGTTACCGCGATCAAGGAAGGGTAATACGGGAATTTGGGTTATAGTAGATAGACTTACTAAAAGCGCCCATTTCATTCCCGTAAAGAGTAAGAGGACTGCTCCATGGCTAGCCTCCGTATACGTTCGAGAAATAGTTCGTTTGCACGGTGTTCCTTCTAGCATAGTGAGCGACCGCGATCCTATTTTCACTAGCGAATTTTGGAGAATCTTACAAGAGGCGATAGGGACTCAGTTATGTTTGGGCACCGCATATCATCCTCAGACGGACGGCCAGACCGAGAGGGTGAATCGCATTCTAGAGGATCTGTTGAGGTTATGTATCCTAGACTTTGGGGGTACATGGGAAGAGCATCTTCCATTGGTTGAGTTCGCATATAATAATAGCTTTCAGTCCAGCATTGGTATGGCACCATTCGAAGCTCTATATGGACGACCTTGTCGTTCACCTACATGTTGGTGGGAATCTACAGATAAGATCTTACTTGGGCCCGATATGATTAGGGAGACTTCAGAGAAGATCGACTTGATTCGAAGGAGGATGAAAGCAGCACAGGATAGGCAGAAATCTTATGCGGATAAGAGGAGGACAGATCTCGAGTTTGAAGTTGGGGACATGGTCTTTGTCAAAGTGTCTCCATACGGAACGTTTTTCGCTTTGGGTCCGTTGGGAAATTAGCACCAAGGTTTGTAGGGCCGTTTCCTATTAAGGAGAAAATTGGACATATGGCGTATAGAGTGGAGTTTCCCGAGAGACTTAGTGGTGTACACGACGTATTCCATGTGTCACATTTGAGGAAGTGCTTGCATGAGACGGCAGAAGTGGTAGAGCCGAGCTTTCTTAGAGAGGCGGAGATAGAGCGTGATGCGACAATTCGACGAGCTCCTACGCGCATTCTTGGGTCGGAGATCAAGAGGTTGAGGAATCGAGAGGTCAGACTAGTCAAAGTGCAATGGGGAGATGATGAGAGCAACGCTACTTGGGAGACAGAAGAGAAGATGCGTTCACGATACCCTTTTCTTTTTGAGGGTATGTCCTTTAATTTCTCCTTTATCGCTTAGCTTGTACTTATCTTATCTTTAGTATTCCTCTCGCTAGTATCTTTGACCTTTAGTTAGGATAATCCTATGGTTGAAACAAGTGTTTGAGACATGTTATGTATGGTGGATGCAAAGTGGATGCAAGTGTTTGCTAGTGGTTGCTCGTGGATGCATATACACACACTATTAGGCACCAGATCGGCTCAGTCACTTCATATTGCATATTGCATATATATGGATGTATTTAGTAAAATGGATGTATAATGGTTGTATTATCATATAGTTGCTGCATTCGGGTGGATGGTTTTGCACGTATATAGAATTAATATGTATCATTAGGAATCTTTTGCATACATATTGGACGCATGGCACTATCATGAATTGCACTAAGGAGGTCTACTGAATCAGTAGACCGCCTAATTTTGTATTAGATATGGACATATACACACACTGTGCATATAAACATTAAAGCATTAGAAGTCTTTTAAGGACAATGGATGCTTGTGTTTGATGGTTGAGTAGATGGATGATTAGATGGTAGGATATACATTCTTCTTGACTTGGAGATTTCGGGGACGAAATCCTTTAAGGAGGGGAGAATGTAACACCCTGTAATTTTATAACATTAAAATTCACAAATTAAAGTATACTTAATTTTTAGAAAAGAATTAAGTGAAATGTGTTACGCAGAGAAATATATATATATATATATAAATTAAAAAATAAATAAATAAAT
Source organism: Allium sativum (assembly GCA_030737875.1). NCBI lineage: Eukaryota > Viridiplantae > Streptophyta > Magnoliopsida > Asparagales > Amaryllidaceae > Allium > Allium sativum. Next base: position 200,381,726 of record CM060916.1, read on the forward strand.
ATGCGAAAAAGTTCAAAAAAGCGAATTGGAAGGGGGAATAACCGAACCGGCCCATTTTTGAGGTCGACCCAAGCCTCGCTGGGTCGACTAGGGGTTAATCCAGGGTGTTTGGCTATCAACCCGTGGGTCGATTCGCTCAAATGCAGATTTTGCATTTGATTGGTTCTCATGGTTCAGGGTTAATCTAATGGTCCTAAATAACTTCCTACACCTATAAATACATCCTAATGCTAACCCTAAACCTAATTAAAATAGAATAGTTACCGTCATACCATCGCCATGGAAATCAATGGAGCCGCCGCCAACTAAGAAAGAAGAAAAGCAAATTCAATTCTAATTCTCTCAACCCTAAAGCAAAGCAAAACTCTCTCTTTTCTTCTCTAAATTGTGAGTATGATGATCTTAACAAGATTATTATCATTTTAATTAGGTTGAGTTATGAATGGATTATGAGTAGATGATGTGAATTATCATATATGTTGTTGTAAACCCCTTTTGCTATCATGTATATTGTAAATCCAATGTTATGTGATGATGATATCTTATATGTTGTAAATCATGCTATGATGATGCTGTGTATGTTGAAAGTTTCTATGCTAAGTTGTGATGAATCATACATGTTAAAAAGGCCATGATGTTACCATCTATGCTAGTTAGTTCATATTAATTAAATCATCATGTTTAGGTTATGTTAAGCTATATGACAAGTCACATATACAAGTTAGATTGATTAGAAAAGTTATGAACATATGCCAAGACATCTATTATGACATCTAGAATTATGCTATGACATATGTGATATCCTATGCTAGTTCACACAATCATTATGTTGCCTAAAAAACCCCATATGCAAGTTTATGTATAGATTTGGGCTATGATCATATCATATAAATTGAGACACTTAACAAGTTGACACCTTTTGATCCTTAACATGTGTAGTTTATGCAAGTTTCACCCCTATTATGATTAGATTTATTTTAATTGTCTATATGTTGTGATAATTTATCTTTGTGCTAGGTGTTAGACTATACAAGTCTAGCCTATATTATGCGTTGAATAAGCGAACATATAAACGTGGGGTAGGGGTAATATTAAGGATTTAATATTAAAAAGTTGGGGTGCAATTGATATGATTTTGCATGCCATAAGTGGATGGCCATAATTGAGTCAATTATGGACGTCATTAAAAGTTGACTTAATTAATAATTTGAATAGGGAATTATTAAAACTGGGGTAAAAGATTTTAAGTGTTAATCAATGCTTAGGACACGAGGTTGGACTCGTTTGTGACGTAAACCTGCCCGGACCCGCCCGACAAATCCAGTGGTCACAAATGTCAGCCCAATGTGAGAGGTCCTAGGCCTGAACTAAAGCATAACGGTTGTAAAGACACGAGGTTAGACTCTTTTATGGTGTAAGACTGCCCGGACCCTCCCGGCAAATCCAGCTGCCATAAATGCCAGTCTAATGTGAGAGGTCTTTATGAGGTTATGGCCTGAATGAATTAAGAAATACTTAACCAGATATACATGTAAGGTGGGACATGGGGGTTAAGTAGGTGCCTTGGGTGGCATGAGGAATCTAGGGGGTGCCCTTAGTGGCATGTGAAATACGATTAGTAAGACTTAACCAAACACACATGTAAATGAACATGACTAAGAGGGTTAAGTGGGATATACTAGTGACAAGCTTAGGTGGGTAGCTTGTGGGGGCCCATTTCGACCAGTATCCCAAACGTATCTTTGTGGGCTCGAACCAAGTAGAGGACGGGACACGCATGCTGGGTTTGACTATAAGAGGCCAAAACGGGGAGTGGTTGCAATGCAAGTCCAACGGGTTTCATATGCGTGTGTAGACTCGGGCTGGTAGGTAAGACGTTGTTGCATCGTGTAGGTATAAGCCGTGCATTCTCATTTTCTATCGGGTTGCCACTTTAGGGGAGTGATACACCCCACTGTGGGGCCAGCACAGGTATCTACGAGTAGGGAGCCGATCGAAAGTGGGTAGTGGGGTACACCTAGTGGAGATAGGGGCAGACGACACCTATGTAGTCAGCTAGGGGTACGCAAGGCTATTTATAAAGTTTATATGTAAAGCAAGTGGGATCAACCTTTAGGGTGACTGGTGTGGTGCAGTGTAGTAATGTGCGGTGCAGTGTAGTAATGTGCGGTGCAGTGTAGTAATCATTCGTTAGTAATTAGGTGTGCCTTTACCGTTATCTTTAACGTTATCTTAAACGCTATCTTTATCTTCCTAAGAGTTCGTAGACATTTACTTGTCTTCCAGCTTATGCCTTAGTCTAGTTATTTTGATAATAGTATTGTTAGAATTATCATACTCGCCAGACTTTATGTCTGACCCCCTTTATTTCTATCCTTTTTCCCCCTCCAGGTCCTCAGGTTGGGCCCAGCTCTAGTGGAGTTTGATTGAATTGCTTCATATCTCTTTGGAAAAGCTTGGACCGTTGAAGTAAAGTCCAGCTTGTTATCTTTTTAATGGCTATTTATGTAATGGGATTATGTATTTTGTTTTATGAAGATGGATATTGTACTTGGTTTTATGATGAAACAAACATGTTTAATTTCCGCTGCAATAAAATGAAGTTTTAGATTTCCAAGTACTATTTATTATCTGTCTTGTTGTAATTTTTCTGTTCTATATTCACTTATAACCTCCATGGAAGTTAATGCATTCCCTTTGTGAGTGACATTAATGGACGTGGGGTGTTACATATATATAATTGAGAAGATAAATACAGTCAATTTATTTGGAGGGGAAGAATTATGCATAATAGATATGTATGTATGTAGGTAACTTCATTATGCATTGATTTTGCATGTTGCAAGGAAAGTAGAAAAAAAGGGGAAATTAAATTATATACTCGATTTCCTTTTTTTTATGTAAGCAATCAATTTGCATTATTTGTCAACATTAGAATTTATAAATAGGTGCGTATATATATATATGGGCAGTTAATGTAAACATGAATATATTAATTTGTAGATAAGTGTTAATTTGCCATTGATATTACTTAAAAGGAAAAAATATATATTAAGTAGGCATAATTTGGGAACATGTATCATGGCATGATTGTTAAGTTATAATTTGGAGTAATTGGCATGAATGACAAAGTATGAAATTTAGCATATAAATCTTGTTTGGGCATAACTTGAGAAATGGGAACATGACTAGTTTTGGGTGAATTTGGGTAATTGGTATGCAACGGTATAATTGGTATACCATTAATTAGGAACATAATTAATGTTATTGTGAATGATTTACATATAAAACCATAAATATGTAAATCAGTAAAAGATGAACATTTAGTATAAATAGAAGTTTATTAATACATTTGCTGAGTCATCCCTGACCTATTGCTGAGTCAATAGGATAACTCTATCTAGTCTTGACGGTGGTGACGGCTCATGTGAAATCCAATGGCCTATATTAATCTAATTACTCTATATAAACACTTGTAGACTCAAACCCTAAAATCAAATAAAAATTTAGAACCATGGCCGCCATGTTGTCACCTTGCAACCTAGAGTAACCACCACCATTTAGGAGAAAGAAAAGCTAATCAACTCAATTCTAAACAACAACGAATTTGTCTTCTTCAAAGGAAAGCTAAATCAATTTCAGAACTCAGATTTCAGAACGCAAGACCTTTTTTGAGTTGTGAGTTCGATTTCTTTAATAAGATAATTAACAATTTAATTAGGTTGAGTTATGATTTGGGTTATATGGTTATGTTGTGAATCATTGACTGTTATGTTATTATCTATGTTGTAAATCTATGTTGTAAAGCTGTGATGTTATTATCTATGTTAAAAATCTTTGTTAATTGTTGGCTTATGTACAATCAATTCATAATGATGCTTCATATGCTAGTTTGGTTATGTTTGTTGGGGCTAGTTCATATGTTGAATCATATCTAAGTTTAACTTGATAATTCTATATGCAAGTTTGGATGTTAATTTAGATATAAATCATATGCAAGTAAATGAGAATCACATACCACCTTACATGTTTCATGACATCTATTTTATGTGTAAGCTTGGATCTAACGTTTAGGCTAAGACATGTGTGAGTTATATGCTAGTATACAAAATTCTATATGCTAATTTACATGTAGATCTTAATTTACATGTTTAGATGCAAGTTTACACCATAATTTATGTTTCATAAATCACATATGAAAGTGTGTGTGTATATATATATATATATATATATATATATATATATATATATATATTGGAGTATGAATCATGTAATGTAAGTTTGTGACTATTGCCTATGCAAGTTTACACCTTATGATTAGATCTACGACATCCATAGTTTATGCAAGTTTGTGACTATTGCCTATGCAAGTTTACACCTTATGATTAGATCTATGACATCCATAGTTTATGCAAGTTTGTGACTTTGGCCTATGCGAGTTTTAGATGAAAAAACCTTATTCACACATGCAAGTTCACACCTTGTGTTTAGATCTAGTTTTTTTATTATATGCACGTTGTGATGTTTTCTCTTTATTCCATAAGTTAGACTATTCGAGTCTAACGTATATTTCACGTTAAACGAACGAACGTACAACGTGGGGCAATGGGATAATATTAAAAGATTTAATATTGAGAATTGGCATAAATGTCTTAAATGTGATGTTAATTGTTATAATTTTATATACCATAAATAGATGGACATTATTAAGGCGTTAATTATGGACGTAGTTAAATTTGTAATTGATTGATAATTTGAATAGGGAAATTAATTCAAATTAGGGATAATTAATTATGTAATTAATTGCCTATGACACGAGGTTAGACCCTTTTGTGGTGTAAGACTACTCGGACCCGCCCGGTAAATCCAGCAGCCACAAATGCCAGTATAATGTGGGAGGTCATAGGCATAAATTAAATGTGTAACAGTTGCAAAGACACAAGGCTAGGCTCGTTTGTGGTGTAAGACTGCCCGGACCCACCCGGCAAATCCAGCTGCCACAAATGCCAGTCTAATGTGGGAGGTCTTCACAAGATTACGGTCTTAATGAATTAAGAAACACTTAACCAGATAAACATGTAGTGGGACATGAGGGGGTTAAGTGGATGCCTTGGATGGCATGTGGAATTTAGTGGGTGCCCTGGGTGGCATTTGAAATACGGTTAGATGCACTTAACCACGATTGAAACATGTAAGAAGACATGAATAAGAATGGGGTTAAGTGGGAAAAACCTTAGAGGGGACCAAGCATAGGTGGAAAACTTATGTCATGCATGGGGGCCCTTTTCAAACTAGTAACCCATTAAGTATCTTTGTGGGCTCGACCCAAGTCGAGGACGGGACACACGTACCGGATTTTAAGAGGTCAAAACGGGTCAGCGGTGGCAACGCAGGTCCAATGGGTTCATATGCATGTGTGGGCACGGGCTGGTAGGTAAGATGTTGTTGCATCATGTAGATATAAACCGTGCATTTTTGGTTGTATCGGGTTGCCACTTTGGGGAGTGATACACCCCACTGTGGGGCCATCACGGGTATCTACGAGTTAGGGAGCCGATCGAATGGGGGTAGTAGGTACAACTAGTGGAGATAGGGGCAGACGGCACCTATGGAGGTAGCTAGGGGTACACGAAGCTACCATTAGTAGTATTAAGTTCTGTAGGCAGGATCAACCTTTAGGGTGACTAGTAGTGGTGCAGTATAGTAACTATCTTATAGTGATTAGGGGCGCCTTTAACGTTATTTTTGTTCGTCTTATTTCCCTGTCATACCTAATTGTTCACAGTCATTTTCTTATTTTCCAGCTTATGCCTTAGCCTAGTTATTTTTATAGTTATATTGTTAAAGTTATCGCACTCGCCATACTTTATGTCTGACCCCCTTTTCTTTCCACCTCTTTTCTTCCTTTTCCCCCCCTCAGGTTTGTATGGAGGGAATACTACAGCTTAGTGCCGATTTCTTTCAATTGCTTGAAGAGAATAGATGTATCGCTTGGGACTCTCTCATCTTTATGGCTTTGCTTATGCTCAGTGGGGATTTATGCATTTATGTTATTTAAGTATTTGCTTCTTTATGTACTTTGAATTTTTTAGAAAAGACTATTGATCCTGATGTAATGGTTTTGGAGACTACTTATGTAAACTCGTTTTGAGTTATGAAGCTATGAAATAAGTTTTAACTTCCGCTGTGTTGTTTTATTTATTTGTTCTTGTAATTCATATGTTCTATACAACAATAACGCTTCATGGACATTGATGCATTCCCTTTGTGAGTGACATTAATGGACATGGGGTGTAACACAATCTACCCCTCTTAAAAAGAATTTCGTCCCCGAAATTAAAGTATAATGGGGTGATTCCAGTTATATTCAAAATCATAGACTTAAATTTAACATATATTGGGTCATCCCCTAACGATCGCAACAACCAAGGCATCCAGTACACACAGATTATCTACCAAATATTCCATTGTAATCAAAACATTTAATATATCAGCAATTATCTATCAATCACATTCATATTCATAATTTACGAATATCTGTTATACAGCTGAAAAATATTTCCACTACTATTTACACATTTCTATTCTTCAACATTCATCAGTTCCTGACCATAAGTTTGTAAGAGAATAGTTTTCTAAGTATCAACCCCGAAGACTGAAATCAACATCAGATCAGTATTAAGAAAATTATTTAACTTTACCAACCTCTAGTCAGGTTCCAATTTCTTAACTCCATATCTAAATTCCTTATCAACCCATATAACCCCATTTTTCATTAAACTATCCTTCATTACATTTGGAAAATAAATCCCAAATTTTATCCACTCCATTAATTTGAATCCAACATGTTCAAACATTTTTCTCTGCTTCAAATTCTCCTTTTAAACTCCAATTCAATTTAATTCGGTTCAGCTTAACTTAATCTTGTTCTGGTTAAATTTTCTAATTTCAGAATCTTTACTCCTGCTTTTGTTCAAAAACAGTTTGAAATCAAATATCTCTATTCCATTCTAGATTCGAAGCCATTGAATTTTTCCAAAATATTTTGTTTTCTCAAGCACTTCTCCAATTTGTCCTATTTGTATATTCTCTATACAAATTCAGTTTGTTTTATTATACAACCATTTCAATTTTATAATCTTATTTGATTATAACAACAATCGACACATCCATATATAATAATAGTTCCATTTACCCAGCTTTTAAAATAATACTATGTCGAATTACTCGATTCAAGAGTTTTAGAAACGCCTTTCGATTCAGTGTTCGACCAATGTATCGACCAGAATTCATAAACCACTCGATAAACACAATATAAAATAGTTTTTATATCAATCAACAAATACATGCTCATATATATATATATATATATATATATATATATATAGACACACACACACTCAAACTCAATCTAATGTATTACTAACCCCATCTCTTTCGAGTTACACCACAGAGCTAAGGTTATTCCTAAACCATTGCTCTGATACCAACTGTAGCGACCCGAAAAGTTTCGATCCTGATTATCGATACTAATATGTTTTCTGTATCATATATCGACTAATCAACCATCAGAAATTAACAGATCATTAATTGAAAGAAGTTAGAGGGTGCGAAATAGAAAGAAAGAAAGTTAGAATAAAAGAAAAAGAAGAACTGAACATAACAGAATCAGGGTATAATGATCTCACAGCGAATTGAATAAAATATATTATATAACATTTTGAAATACAAAACTGTATTTTCTTTATATGCATCATCAGAGTACAATTCATATATAACAAAGCGGAAATAAACTGTAATATCAAATGTTGAAGCTTCCTGCTCCGAGCTCCTTCAAGTAAATATGTAAAATCCTGAAACAACTTGACTGCCTGTACAAATTTGGGCACCCAAGAGTTTAGGGAAAACATAGGAAAATAAACTCTGGGTCAGTCATGGGACTAGTGTAAGTAAACGATTTTAAATCAGATTGATTTAACGTTCAAAAAACTTTTTGGGATAAAAAATGATAATCGTAAGACCGATTCACACATAAATACGGATGGTTCTTACCTTACGATGAACCAAAACATTTTGAAATCGTATATATATTCTGATACAAAGATAGTTTTGAAATACAAATAAATTACAATCTAGTAGAATGCTTGCATCTCATGCTCTACATATATAGTATATAATCAAAACCGCGGGCGCTTATTGGAAATTGGATTTCGACTATGACAAGGTATGGAACCACCTACCGATAGTGTATCTCTAGAGGGGAATACACTGGGTTTAACAAGAACGTCTTGCAACCTAGCCCACACATGACCGACCACTCATTTCGTTTGAGTGTATCGAATGTATATCACCAACGGTTGGGATCAGCAACCGTTTCCCGAAAGGGACATCATTAAATAGATTGAAGAAGGAAATGAAATTTCTCTAGATAGGTGATTATACACCCCAATGGGAGCGACCCACATAGCCATGCTGCCAGCCCGATTTTTGTCATTTCCCGGTTGATGAGGCTTGAGGTTCTAATTCACCTTTAGCACATCTGGTCATCATTCAATTTGAATGCCACATTGTCAGATCCGTCCAATCACTAATTGACATCCACAAATATACACTGGATGTAAAAGAAGTGCCCTTCTTTGCCATCAACTCAGTATATTTGTAAAAATCAACGTACGTAATTTTTAGGAAATACTTTGTCAGACATTCGTCCATACAAGTCATCCAGGAACATGATGAACCGAAGGTACTCTCTTACTGCATCCAATATTGGAATCACCCCGTGGATCAGTAGCGAATGTCCTTGCAAATCCAAAGATTTCAATTACGAAAGAATCACAAGTTATAATAACTCTGGCGGCCACCAGAGAATATAAACAAGTAATTCTTTTCGCTCATGAAGATCTACGGTCTTCAAATTGATCATTTTAAAAGTATCCTGCAAGTTAGTTTACGTAAAGCCAGTTCGAAGTGGGTTTGAATCCGGTTCTCATCTCGGTCTCTTCAAACTAACGCGTAGGGAATATTTCTTTGATAGTCAGCGTTTTAGCAATCAAATTTAAACAGTGTATATAAATAAAACAATTTATACAAATCATTTTATAATCAGTATAATTTCCATGGCATGCTTTATTCACATTAATTAACTCGTGCGCGCTCAATTCTAATTTTAGATCAGTAGTTAATATCAGATAATTAAAATATAATAAAATGTGTCAACGTTTTTTTATCCAACAAATCTAGTTTGATCATTTTATAGTGTAACAGATAATTCACAACAATCATTCATCACAACAATAACATTCAACGATATTCATATTTTCTTTGGAAATAAATCTGTTGTTTTTACTTATTTGGTTGTAATAGACTATTTATAAATGTGTACATACAAATACTGCGGGCTCAAACTAAAGCTTATATGACGATGCCTATTTATGTAGTTACGAATTCTTTCCTGGTCTCTTCTTTATACACTTAAAATGTTTTTAATTTTAAATTATGAATTAAAATAACAAATGTCCTTTCTCCTTTTTATTTTCCTTCTAGTTTAGTTCGGCCCAAGGCCCAAATAAAAACATAAGGCCAAACCTTGAATTCCTGCCGACTTTCCCCTCTGCTTCTTTTACTTCCATCTGCCAAACGCTAAACCCAAAGAGACAAAATCCTGCTCTAGCACGAAAATTCTAGGATCAGCACGTTTGATCATGCAAAACCATCTAAAATAAACTTTTGCCAAACTCGAGTTTGGCATACGAAAACACTCGGTCAACCTGTTTGGTTCCCATCATTTCACTGCCATACTTCTTCTTCCTTCAGCCATTCCTGCTTCCATTTTTCCTGTGCACCGAACGATCAAACTATGCATGTGCACAGCTGAATTCACCGATGCCCTCATGTTCTGGTCATCTACGTGAGTCCCAACGCCAGCCCAAAATCAATCTCCACCATAAAAATCTCGACTACCCTACAGTACCAAATTTTCGAAGCTTTATTGAAGCCTTGAATTGACCCATTTCGATGAAAATACCTCTCTACGCCTCCATGCACGATCGTTCATCACCCAACTTCGGCCTGAGCTCGTTGACAACCTTCCTCTCCAAACTCCACTGGTGCGCACCCCTGTAGCATAATCACCATCGTACAGTTTGCCTCCAAACCCAGGTAACCCGAAAATAGTACTCAACCCTTATAAAAATCAAGAACCCTTAATTCATTTGTTTAAAAATTACGATGGTATTTTTCCTACGCTTATTGACCTTCCACGCTTCTCTGTGTCTGACCTCATCGCCTATGACCACCGCCACCTCCTCAATTTGACCAAAGTTCATATTTCGACCAACCCAAAAATTCTCGCTCCTTAGGCTATTAAAAATCATGAATTTTATATTAAAATATATGAAAATTCATTTCAAAACTAACTATATACCTGAAACATTAAATCGTGAAGTTTGAAAAATCGAGGTTTATTACCTTTTTACTGTGTTTTGTTGATTTCTGATGGTGTATACTATTATTGTACTCGAAACCATTTTTCTTTGCAGCATTCAACAAACATAAATGGCTTTTATTTTAATCATACTCCATAAAACAAAATAGAACCAAAGTGGTTGATTTTTGAACTTATGAGATGAAGTATGTATGTCTACTGTGAAACTCAGACAATTTGCATATCTGTTTAAACTAACTCTAGCTAGTAGTAACAACATATACAGATGATGTTAACAACTAGTATATATCCATTCAATACACATATGACTTCAGATTATGATTAGATGGAAGTGGTTTTAAATGTTTTACTCACTGATATATCACTGCTTCTTTATATTATTGTTTTTTTTCTCTGGTTTTCAATTTACTCTAATCCTATCTTCATTTGTTTTTATCAATGAATCGACCAAGCAAGAACAGTTGTGTATGATGGAGTACATAAAATTTAATCCAATATGTATGCACTTTGAATTGGATTCTTGAGTATGGAAAAATAAGTATTTTACTCGCTTATTTGTTTACTTCTTCAATTGTATTACTACCTCATGTTTTGTCAAACACTAAACTCCCAGTCTTACTAGTTAAAGTGGTCACACACCAATTTTTGAAACACACATAATTTGGATGTATTGGAATTTGTATAAAATAGGAAGGAATTTAAGTTTGTTTGCTCATCAATACAGTTTACTGCTATTACTATGTGAGCTTTGTCCATTGTTATCTGATTTCCAGGTCTTAAAATCCTCAAATTATATTATAATTATTCGCAAATATAAATTCATCAATATTGGGATTAATCATGACGGATGCATATCACCTACATATTCTGAATTCATTAAAGATTCATATAAAATAGTGGAGCAATTTAGATTGTCTACTCAAAATACCATTTACTGTGTTTTGTTTTCATATCATATTGCTTCAGTTAATTTCTAATCCTAGTCCATCTATACTCAGGGATTTACACATCAATTAAATCACTGATGATAGATCCACACACATACAATTTGAATGTACTGAAATTTGCTATAAAACAGTAAATGTTGTGAGATGTTTACTCACAAATAGGTATTACTATTGTTGGAACAATTGGTTTCCTCAAATTTGTCCAACCATCAAACCATAGTTTAACTACCTTACATAACTTATATGTTTGAATCAAATGACATCATATATATAAGCACACCTATGGTTTGGATCCACTTAAATTGATATAAGATAGCAAAGAGATAAAATCTTAATCAATGTCAGTAAATGTTTCATGAATACTAATTCACATGAGAAGAAAGCATGCAAATATATTTATTTTGAATCATACTGAAGAATTCATGCATCTAGATAGGAAAGACATTATAAGAAGTTTACTCACTATATACATTACTGTCTCGATAACATTTCCCAGGCTTGTGCTCACTGATTTTCTTCTGCTATTTATATTCCAGGTTTGCTCTTTATTTGTCAAAGTGGTGTGTGTTGTGTAGTGTATTTATATACGAGTATCGGTAGGTTTAAGTCAGGTAGGTTCTAAAGTGGGAAGGTATGTTGCGACAGCTTTTGAAAGTAAGTGATGCTTGATTGAAAGGATGTTTGCTAAGGGTTTTATTCTATAAATATCTTTCAATCAGTAAGTGCATATGCAAGTTAGCCACATTAGAGTACACATAGTTATACAAGGCTTTATGCGAATGGCTTGAGGAAGTAGGCTTATGCAATTTGAGAGTTTAGGATGGCTCTAGGTTTGATGCGAATGTGTATGCTGTAGATAGGAGTGATGTTGATAACACAATACAATTAAATGCTTACAATTTTGGTTCTTAAGTAAACAACTAAGATTTTGCTGCACATGTGATATAGTTTAGAGTCTAGGCTATTTTGATGGGATACTACATGCTAGAGCTATGAAATTGATGTGCGATGTGAATGCAAATTCAATTTAGCCATGTTCTAACTGCAGCTATATGTTCAGATGCAGATACTTCATAGATCAACCAAAAGTTCATCTAAATTCCTAGTTCCATGAAAAAAACAAGCCACAAGTCGAGATTCTTAGCTGCACAATCATGTGAACAGTCCTGTATTTGATATATTTACAAAATAACTTAGCGTCCAAGGTAAATCAAAACAAATCAGCCTCTTTCTTATCATATATAAATGCATATCCTTATGTATTTAAAGTTATGATCTTCTTAGGCATATATGTGCAGTAAAATGGGATTTATTTTAATTATATGTTCATCATTTACTTTAAGTAGCTCTATGTTTACACAGGTTAGAAACAAGTTTTTAAATGCAACAAAGATTTCCAAAACAATAAGCACTTGATTTAAGCACTTGATTTTGTTTTATATATAAACAAGTGCTTATATATATACATTGGTTAATTAAATGAAATTGACCTTACAAATCAAAATTAATAACTTTCATTTTAACAAATATCTTATACGTCAAGTAATTTACTCAAGTAATTATATTCACATGAGTTTTAACCCATATTAAAATACAATAATATGACAATACATCCATAAATTATTTAATATATATATTCGTTAATTACAGAATTATCAACGAATGATTTATCTGGAATTTCTGTGATATTTACCAGATACATATAACCTTATTTATTAAATTGAGTTACCAATCTATACATTATAGGTTATAGAATTAGTCCAAAAACTGGGTCGTTACTCGCCATGCAGCGACCATTCACGAATATCAACCATTAACTTCAAATGGACATAACAGGAAATCCAACTATCGGATTCTCCTAAATCGAGAACCATTGGGTTCATATCAAAAAGAGCTTTCCTTAGAATATAAGAGATTTAAATTTGAACAATTGGATTTCAAATTCTGTACAAATCAATTTCAGAAAAGGTCGTTATGGATGCAGTTCGATGGCCGTTATTAAGGACTGACTATACGTGCCTTAAAAAATATATTAAAAATAGGAAAAATTGTGCAAAATCATAATAAATGATTTGGAAAGATTTTGGATGAAAATTTAAGTTTTGAAAAGATAAAAATATATTTTTATCTAAATGAACTAGTTATTAACTAGTGGAATAATCCAATGGTTCTAAATAAACAAATTGGCTTTGTAAATGGGTTTTAAAATAACCAAAAATTTCCAACATTGAATTTGAAATGATTTGAATGGAAACAATATTCGGAATATTTTGATATTGGATTCTATGATTATACGGTTATTGTTGAGGAATTTGGAAGATGCAGATATCGTTATTCCCAATATGTTATCCGTTGGTTTTAGAATTTGATATTGAATATAAGCTAATAAAATTTCTATTTAGAGCCTTGTATTTAGTATCAAATTGGATTTTGGGTTTATCGTGAACAATGTTTTAAATAACATCTGTTCTTTAACCCAATTAGAAGTTAGGATTTGGAATTTATAAATCTTTTATTAAGATTTAATGGTAATTTTCCAAAATAAAGTTTTCCAATTTAATAAATTAAATTGGAATTTAATGGGATTCAATTTAATAATAATCGCGATGAACTTTGGTGAATGAAGACCATTGCTACATATGGAATTTAAAAGGCTTTGTCGTTATTCCATTTAAATTATTAGTTTGATTCGGAAATTTATATCAATTGTATATTGATCTGTTTTCCGTGAAGATTCCATATTTCATGGAAGTTGATTTAGGTTTATCATGTACTGTGTTTTAAATGACATTGATTCTTTAACCCAGTTAAAGGCATGGTTAATTTCTTAAACTTGAATAATCATAAAGTAATGATTTTTGATATTAAAAATGAACTAGAGTTTTAACGAATATTTAATTAGATTGAAATGAGAATAAGGTAACTAAATTTATCGGATTCATGAGATGATCGATAATGGAGTACCGCCATTTTTACTCCAGAGGATAGTTAAATCTTTAATTAGATTTGAACGTGAAATGGTAATTAAATTTACCGATAACACCATAGGTGTTAGATATGGGGAACTACCATTTTTGCTCCATAGGATGAATAGGTTGGGATTGGATTTAATAAGTAAATGATTACTTCGGTACGGCTCAATAATCCCGACTAGTTTGATAAACCTTAATTTGGTTTAGACTGTGAAAAGATATAAAAAAATCTTTTGAAATGGATATCCAAAGGAAGAATAAAGAATAAGTTTAAAAGAATTTATGTTGGATAAAATTAATGGGAACTTTTCCCTAAAGATGTGAATATTTGAATAAAAGAATATTCTGAATTGGAATGAGGTGTATGTTGTATTTTTATAGCACCTGATTATAAGATACGCTAATTATTCGAAAAAACCGGGTTTATCCCATTCTGAATAACTGATACGACGACTAAGAGTCGACGATGAAGATAGTGGTTGAAGACCAGAGATCTTCACAACGTTTGGATGATTACCGATGCCTTGATTGGGCTATACACCCAAGACAAGGTAATAAGTGGTGATCGTCCAGATGTACTTGGAGATCGACCGGATATGCGAGCACCTCTCTCCGGTATTGTACATATGGGATGAGGAATAAGGTGCCTCCGGTTTTGTTCAGACCAAAACGGACTTGTAAATGGATATGTGTCTGACATTGGATTTCATTTTGTGTTGATTGACTTCTATTAAATATATATTTGTTTGGTGGCAGAGAAATTATTCTCTTGCCTAACACCCTTCTATGAGACATACGAGCTTAGAGGTTATATATTGATAGACATCAGTTGCATGGCATGGAATATCAATGTGGTATGCTGAGATGCAAATGTACCAGGCTTTTGTTGAAAAACAGAGTCTTGTGGTTGATGATCAAAGCACGGCTTTAAGTAACATAGCTTTGCGTATAGCGTTAATTCGCGAGCCTCACACCCTAGCATGAGTCCGAAATGGGATCAGGGACATAGGGAGTGCACGATGTTTCTTTCTAGCTAGAAGCGGTGTCATGGTATGGAGCCCAAACATTTTTACTTATGTGGATGATGGATTGTGAGGCACCTCGGATATTGGTCGCTACTAGCCAAGTGATAGGTCCGATAGGACCGGGAAATGTGTGTTCAGGAATAACCAATCCACTAAAATAACTGTGGACCGGCCCTGCAGGAAACAAGGGTTGCCCAGAGTGTGTAATCCTGAGTCATTTGATAGAGTGTCTCGAATCGGAAGGAGCCATCCCTAGCCTTGACTCATGATGAAAATCCTATTTCCAATACGACATTACGGATTTGATTGTAAACATATATGGCGATATTGTATATGGTAGCTATGTCGCCTAGGATTGATGCGTTTGTACTGAAAGTGTTTTAAACTGACTAGACACTAATAATAATATCGAATGATTTTTGTTTTATACGTATCAAGCATATTTGTCCATTATAAGGTAAAACTCTATCCTCCGGCTTGAGTT
Organism: Allium sativum; assembly: GCA_030737875.1. NCBI lineage: Eukaryota > Viridiplantae > Streptophyta > Magnoliopsida > Asparagales > Amaryllidaceae > Allium > Allium sativum. Next base: position 200,397,598 of record CM060916.1, read on the forward strand.
GCATTATGTGATGGGACCTGAGTCTTATAATAGCCTCATTTTTCAAAAAGCATTGCATTATTTATAAATTATTTATTTTAGAGTATTCATGGAAGTAAAACCATTCCGTGACATGTGGCATAGTCCCATGATTTACCCTCACTTTAAAATAAAGTTAATAAATGTTTTAGTTCTTACACCAGTCCCATAACTAACTCGGAGTTTATTGTTTCTACCTAAACTCTGGGTGCCCATATTTTCCACACGGACAGTCAGTAGTTTCGGTTTGCAGATATTTCTTTACACAGGATCCTGGATTTACAACTAGAGCTATATTCGGAAAGCTTTGTATCCATGTGTTTCTTTCAGTTGTGCTAATTGATGTATTTCTACTCTACATTGTATTTATACATTTTATATTTATGTATTTTATTCTCTTATATTATATTTCCGCGGTGTAATATTTATCCAAACTTTGGAATATTCTTGTACTCTGATGTAATTGTTGTAATAGCAATGAACGTTCTCATGTTTGTGATCTGATACGTCGTGTTCTTAAAGCAATTCGGGCTCCTCCGTCTCTTCGGGGTTCGGGGGATTTTAACTCCAAGTTTTTAAATTTATACTTAATATATTTTAACTCCTAATTTAAATAAGTTTGACTTATAAATTTATTACTAATTTTATTATAGTTTCTTATGTTTTCAATTTCCTTATTAATATTAAGTTTTATATATTTCATAGTTTTGTATTCGTACTTTTATATCATCTTATATTTAGTTTTTGATCAGTTTTAAAAGTCATTTTAATATATGTTTTTGAATTCGTTTTTGCTTAATTTACTATATTTCAGTACTAAGGAAGTTTGTTTTGACCCTGGAATTTCCATAATTTATTCAGACATTACTTGATTTAATTTAAAAGAAGTTGTTTTTATTTTTTTCCAAAAGGATTTCGACATAAAAGTTTATTTACATTGACATAAGAACCTTTAATTGGTTATTTAAATTTTGAATAGTTGTGTCTTTTGAATTCAAATCTTTTTTGAAAGGTCATGGCTATTGGGAAACTATAAATACTTTCCAGAATTCGAATTTTTAAATTACTTTACATCGTCAACTTCTTCTTCTGTAATCATACCACCATTATTATTCTTAGTTTCTTAACTTTCTGCACTTATACTCTGCCGATTTCAATAGAAAACATATCAATCTTCTTCTCTTTCAATTCAAAATTGCAATCTCTCAGAAATTCAAGTGCTACTTAAGAGTTATTGGCGATTTGCAATAAATGATCGCAAGATCATGTCCTATCAAGTCAATACTACAAAACTGATAAGAGAATTGTGTGGTCTTATCCTGTATAAAGTGAATGGGTGCAATTGTGTTCCGAAGACCAATTAGGTGCAAAGTTGTGGTTCAGAAATCAACTAAGTCTCACTATACTTGGAAACAACTGGGATGCTCCCTTATAGCCCTGAAATTGTGGATTATAACTGGTTTTGTTGAATAAAATCCACATCAACCGAGTGTTGTGTGGGACTGGATCTAAGGGAGTCTCGAACCAGTGTAAAATCCTGATGTGTACTTTCCTTTTACTTATTTTACTTTATTTCATCAATCTGTGTTTGATTATGTGATTATGTGATATCTATTATTTACATAACATTCAGTTTAATTTTAAAATGAATTCAAGAAATTTATCAAAATCTATAAAACACTACTCACCTCCCTCTTGTGTTTAATTTGCCTTAAAATCCTTAATTCGCGTCCCTATATAATAACCCAGAAAATGTGAACCAATTTAAAATTTTTAAAATTGGTTATTGTCAAAGAATTTAAACAATTGAAATAGCATAATTCAACAAAGTAATGAATTGGAAATAGTGAGGCAGTTTGAAAATTGGAATACAAACTTTGTCTGACTGTACCGGGTGGAAAATATAACAGATTTTAGTGAAACCAAAAATATTTAAATCTGTTTATGAATACCTTTCTAACGAATCTGAAAAATCGAAGTTTCATAACAGGAATCAAAAGTTATGGCCAAATAAATTTTCAGAAAGGTCGCTATATAGGATATACAACCCTTGAAAATAGATATTTTTCATACGACCTCAGAATTCGACGAAACCACTTTTGTTGGATCCAGGATGTCAAACTATTTCTAGGTTTCAAATTTCATAATTTTTGAAGCTAGTATGTGAGCGGGGCAAAGAAAAATGTGATTGGTCAATTTCTGTTAAAATGGGTCGACCTGAAAATGGCCATTTTGCATATGATCTCAGAATTCGATGAAACTGGTTTTGTTGGGACCGTATCGTCAAAACAAAGCTAGATTTATTTTTCAGGAATTTTTCGATTCAGTTTGTGGCCCTGGCAAATTAAAATGTACGTACAAATTGAATATTAAATATTTTATACTTTAATTTGAAAAATAACTGACTGTAACAGTCAAATTGGCCAACGAAACATATCCCATTGTGTCCGGAATGGGGGTATTTAGTTAGGGGCTACAGTCCTTGGGTTGAAATTGGTGTACGTTGGTTCAAAGGGATATTCTGGGAATTTAAAATTTAATATAATAAGAAATATCCTCACTTTCCTCTCTCATCAGAAAATTGGTCAAACCCCTACGAACGAACGACGGAAACACCCTCAAAACTTCCAGTCTAGATCACCGCCACCATAGGCGTTTTCGCCACCCCCTCCAGTTGACTTTTCCGTTCATTTACCCCTCCTCTTTCAATTAATCCAAGCCTCGTCTGAATTCGTTTGGTATCTGCATCAAATTTCAGCTAGGAAGTCATCATCTTTGGAGCGCCATCGTGCCTAATAGAGGCCACCGAGCTGAGTGCCACCACAGGCGCTGGAGAGCCTGTTCGAAGCTCTTCGACGTTGCAACAACCGATCGTGACGATACTGCATGGATCGAACGAAAAATATAAACCTAGTTTCGAAGGTTTGGGAAGGTAACGGTTCTGAAATGAAAATAACACTTTTAAGTGTTGCAAAACTTTGAAAAATCATATCTTTTTAGTGTGTTAACGAAATTCGATGAAACAGGAAACATCGGGACCGCAAGGAGGCTCTCTACCATCTAGCAGAAGCCGCAGATTTTTCTGATCTACAGACGATTTTTAGCACTCCAAAAACCAAGCTGAGGAATCTAAATTAAATTGTGTGAATCGAGTCGTGTTGTATAAATCATATAAGCGAAGTGTAAATTATATACGCATTGTATACCTCATGTACATGTGTTGTATAAGTTATATAAGCGACGTATTAATTATACAAGCGTTGTATGAAACATGTATGCTTTGAATTGTGATGAAATGCAAGTGAAATATAGAAATAATATATATATATATATATATATATATATATATACCCCCTCGTCCACAGACCATGGACGATATTTATTGCTTTGAATGGTTGGAAATAATTGTTGTGGTTGATATTGTGGTTGAAAAATACCTTTGTGGTTGAAAAATACCCTCTTGTGGTTGAAACAAATTAGAGTAGAATTGTGGAAATGAAAATAAAACATGCCGTCTGCGTGCAAACTAGATGCATGATTCCCCATTGTCAAAAACTGCGAGGTTTTAAGGTAGAGCGAGGAACCGTACTAGGGACGGTCCCGGTTTAACTACCCTGCCGTTATGCTGCCGAAATTTTCTGAAATATTCATGTGTGAGAATAATTTTCATTTGTTGAAATTAATTACATATGTTGAAACCAATATTCATGTGTTGAATTGAAATTCATTCGTTGAATCGAAATTCATGTATTGAATGTTATTCGAATTTGAAATAAATAGATTTAACGATAAAAATCACATTTTTATATATATACAAACTATAGAGAATATTCATGTGTTGAATTGAAATTCATTCGTTGAATCAAAATTCATGTGTTGAATGTTATTCAAATTTTAAATAAATAGATTTAACGATAAAAATCACATTTTTATATATATACAAACTATAGAGAATATTCATGTGTTGAATTGAAATTCATTCGTTGAATCTAAATTCATGTGTTGAATGTTATTCAAATTTTAAATAAATAGATTTAACGATAAAAATCACATTTTTATATATATACAAACTATAGATAATATTCATGTGTTGAATTGAAATTCATTCATTGAATCGAAATTCATGTGTTGAATGTTATTCAAATTTTAAATAAATAGATTTAATGATAAAAATCACATTTTTATATACATACAAACTATAGAAAATATTCATGTGTTGAATTGAAATTCATTCGTCGAATTGAAATTCATGTGTTGAATGTTAAGCGAATTTTAAATAAATAGTTTTAACGATAAAAATCACATTTATATATATATATATACAAACTATAAAGGATATTCATGTGTTGAATTGAAATTCATTCGTTGAATTGAAATTCATGTGTTGAATGTTATTCGTATTTTAAAATAAATTAATTAGACAATAAAAATTACATTTTTATTGTGAATATGAAGTATTAAAAACATCCACGTGTTGAATAAATATTTTTGATGATAAAAATATTACTTTTATCATGTATACGTTTTGATAAAAATATACACGTGTTGAAATAAATATTAGTTCGGTAGAAATATTATTATTATCTTTGTTCTGCATATATACATGTGTCGAACAGGGATAATGGATTAGCTGTAGAGTAAATAAATTATTTGTGTGCCCGACAAATAGGTAAGCCTTAATGAGTTGGCTGCGCAATTTTATTTTTGTATCAACTCCTGTGAATGCCATTGGATGCGGAATGCTGGTTATTCTATGTGAAATAATAAACATCGCCATAGGATAGTAACAATTAATTTTGAACTACACTACATGGCATACTCCTTGATGATAGGCATACTTCATCATATTCCACATAAGCATTTGGAGCTTGTGTGACGAGGTTGAAGATTTACCATACGAGCGAGAGGCTTGTATGGCGATTATTATATACTACAGGTTGAATTGATGGCTGATATGGACCATATAAAATATAACGATAAATTGCCAAATTAATAAAAACCCCACACGGGTCTGGAGTTGACAATAATCACGTCTCTCTAGTCATTAGATACGACACATGGACTATTTATTCCTACACGGGACAAGGTGACGAGGATTTATCCACTGGAGTAATTAAAAATACACGCTCCCTCAGGCTTGATAGGATGACGAGAATTTATTCTCTGGAGTTGTTATCTATACACGCTCCCCTGTAAACACTAGAATATATCACTATAAATATGTGGATGCTTTATAGGATTTATTGGGTACGTAACACGACCCAATAAATTTCCAAACCCCTTCCCGTACAAAGGAGGTTATAGCGAAATTTTTCGAAATATAAAGGCGTTAGTAAAATATTTGAAGTGAAAACGATGTTGAAATTAAAGAATGAACAATATTTGAAGTTAAAGAATGAATTATATTTATATATATAAATATAAATAGAATTGAAAGGAATCGAAGCCGTGTAGTTCGTGTTTTGAAATCATAATTTGAATCGATTAGTACGAGAGATCCGACCATCGGATTTTCCCGAAACCGCAACCATTGGGTTCGCCTTGAAAATATCTTTCCAACGGCACCAACATTGTTAAATCCATCGGTTGGATTGTCTGGAATGTTTAATTCAAATCTAAAGAAAAACAGCGCCAGAATCGTTTATATTTATATATAAATATAAATGTAATTAAATTAAATCGAATAACGACGCTGTAGTTCAAATTTTGAAACCGTAACTTCAAACGACTAGTGTGGAAGATCCGACCGTCGGATTTTCACGAAACTGGAACCGTTGGGTTCGCTTTGGGATTATCTTCCCAGTGGTATAGACTTTGTAGAAATCCAACGGTTAGATTTTTAGATATATGTAAAACAAATTAGGGGAAAAACAACGCCAGTGCCACGACACGACCTGAAACGTCGTTTAATTAAATATGGCCATTTTGAAATAAATAAAAATGGCAAAAAATCGTTATAAAATATTATAAGCAACATGGATTGGAAATAAACCAATTTGGCTTGATCTGCTTGATATTTGATGGTTGTATGTGTTTGACACGAAAATAATACTAAAGAACTGAAATGTGCATGTCGAATAATATAACCATGGAAAGAATTGATTTGAATTCTAATTATACGTGAATTATTTGAAAAGGCCGAGCTAACCCTCATTTCAAATAATTGATCGAACGATTTGAATTCGAAAATACAAAGATGATTCAAGATCGACGATCTTCGTATCAGTTGGATGGGCGCTGTTGAGGTTCCTGATTGGAGTAGCTACCGTGAAGGAACGGAAGTAGTAGCCGTCTGAACGTATGTGTTGATTGTACGGATATACGAGGAATTTGGTGCCTCCGGTTTCGTTCAGACCCAAAACGGACTTGTAAATGGACTGTGTGTCTGACATTGGATTTTGTTCTATACTGATTGATCTCTGTTAAATATATATCAGTTTGGCGGCGGAGAATTTATTCTTTTGCTTAACGCCCTTCTCTGAGACGTACGAGCTCAGAGGTTATACATCGATAGAAATCAATCGTATGGAGTGGATTGCCTATGTGGCATGCCAAGATGCAGTGATCAAGGCTTTTGTTGCAAAGCAAAGTCTTGTGGTCGATGATCAAAGCACGGCCTACGTGGCCTGGCTTTGTGTATAGCGTGATTCGCGAGCCTCACACCTCGGTATGAGTTAAAAATGGGATACAGACCACTGGGAGAGCACGACGTTTCTTTCTAGCTATGGTGGTGTCAGTGACCCAGCCCTGAAATTTATATCTACTTTTCACCTTTGTGGTTGTTGGAATGCGAGGCGCCTCAATTTTAGGTCTGTAAGGACAGGGAAACGTGTGTTTAGGAATTGCCAATCCTCAAACATAAGAGAGGACCGGCCCTGCCGATCCAAGGGTTACCCAGAATGTGTAGTCCTGAGGCATTTGCTAGAGTGTCTCGAAGCGGAGTGGAGCTTGCCCCTGGCCTCGACTCATGACGGAAATCCAATTTCCAATACGAGATAACGAATTCGATTGTAACTTATGTATGGCGACATAGTGGCATGAAACGCTCATGTCGTCTATGATTGATGTTTATGATGATTCGTTTTTGAAACATATATGCACTAGTAATAATATCAAATGATTTTGCTTTACACGTATTAAGCATATTTGGCCATTATAACGTAAAACTCTATCCTCCGGTTTGCGTTGCATTGTATGATGGGACTTGAGTCTTATAACGGCTACAATCTATTCAAAAGCATTGCGTTGTTTTAAAGAATTTACTTTGTTTTAAATGCACCGGCAATCACTGGAGTAAACCCGTTATGCGAAAGTGGCGTGGTCCTATGATTTGCCTTATTATTGTTGTTTAACCAGTTAAGTAGATTTCTCATACCAGTCAGCATGACTGACTCGTTGTTTGTTTCACTTTGCAAACGCGGGTGCCCTTATTTTCACACGGGCAACCTAGTTCACAGATGACAGGTTGTTTTGGCTCAGCACTGTAGTATGGAGTGCACTTTTGGCTTATGGCGAGGCTGACTTCACCAAGATGACTTTGACATTTTCCGCCATTATCGTATATGTATTATGATTTCCGCCTATGGCAGTGCAGACTGTTTTACTTCCAGTACTTATTATCATATGTATATGTACCGCCTCCGGCGATGTAGACTGATATTCTTATTATGTCTCACAGTATGTATATATTCCGCCTATGGCAATGGTGACTGATTATTTCCCTTTTATTTAATAAGTTATATCCTACGTTGTGCTATTCTGATGTTGTTACATATTATGATTCCGCTGCCATATCTATGTAAAATTATTCTATTTATTGTTTTTGCTATTATCTATACTCTGCTATGATGATTGATGTGTTATATTCCAATGATTATCCTTAATACCGTCACACGGATTTTGGGATCGTCACAGTTGGTATCAGAGCCTTGGTTAACCTTAGTTCCTGAATCTAACACATCAGACACCTCGTTAGAATAGAATCAGTAGTGTTCTAAGGCGAGTAGCTCATTAGAGATAGGATTAGTGATGTCCTAGAATGAGCTAAGCAGATAGCAAAACAATTTGATCAGTACATCATTACCTTTCCTTATGTTCTCCTGCTTTATCATATATGAAAGTTATCATTTCTGTGAGCTTGACTCTTTTCTTGCTTATATAGTACTTTATCTGATGGCTACACGAGCAGCTGCAGCCAGAGGTGGCCAAGGAGGCCGAGCAGGCAGAGCAGGAGGATGGGGGAATATCCCCGTAGCTGATGAGGGTCCTATTATACAGCCACCAGCACCCCAGGACTTTGAGCTTGACAGAGTAGCAAAGAGATACAGGAACCTGGGAGGAAAACCCTTCACTGGCCTTGGTACAATGACAGACGCTATTGCATGGTTGAAGACTTGTGAAAAGATTTTTGAGGGCATGGAACTGGGGACCCACAACAAGGCACGTCTAGGCATTTGGCTCTTACAGGAAGAAGCCGAGTTGTGGTGGGATGCCATCACCTCCGAAGATGAGGAGGGTACTGTTAGGACCTGGGAGCAATTCAAGACCATGTTCAAGGAGAAGTTCGTACCTGAGCAGGCCTTAGAGCAGACACATGATCAGTTTGCTAATCTCCAGCAGGGAGATCTCTCTATCCAAGACTACCTCAACAAATTCACTCAGCTATCACGCTATGCTCTAGAGCTTATTATGACAACCAAAGCTAAGAACAAGAGGTTTATATTTGGGCTACGGCGCAAGTACCATGACAGGGCCATGAGCAACATCAAACTCTCATTCACAGAATTAGTGGAGATGGCCTGATGAAGATCTGGATGAAAGACACTCCAACTAAGACTGCACCAAAAGCCAAGCTGGAAACAAGCGCAAAGCTTCAGGAGATCAGCCAGAGTCCAACATTACAGCAGCCGCTACTCAGCAATCTGGAAAGATACCCAAAGGAACCTGCTACAACTGCGGAAAGACAGGACATTTTTCGAATATGTGCAAAGCCCCAAAGAAACTAAAGGCAAATCCAGACCGCAGCTCAGCCGAATGCTACAACTGCCATAAGAAAGGGCACTATAGCAGGAATTGTCCTTTAAAGAAGAATGCACAAGTGGCTCATGTTTATGACGGGGAGACCCCGCCAGCTATCACCGATGGATCAGGTAAACCCGACGTCTTGGGAGGTACCCTTACCATTAAAAATATTCCTATTTCTGTACTTTTTGATATTGGTGCATCACGTAGCTTCATTTCTAGTAACACTGTTAGTAAGTTAAAGTTAAAAGTAAAAAGTCTAAAGGAACCAATTAAAGTTCAAACCCGATTGGAGGCTTTATCATTCTCAGTTCATATTGTAGAGTACCTATTTCCTTTTCTCGATACCGATTTCCTTCTGATTCGATTGTCATGGATTTACGTGAGTTCCATATTATTCTGGGACTTGATTGGTTGACAAAACCTAAGGCTGAAGTTAGATGTGCCGAAAGAATCGTTAAAGTCGAAACGAAGCTCAAACATATATATATACCATGCCATGGCTCAAAAATTAATAGGAAAGAATTTTGGTCTTCTTTGGAAGTTATTCTCACTTCATTAAAAAAGATACCGGTCATTAAAAACTATGCGGATGTGTTTGAAGAAGTCGTAAACTTACCTCCGCAAGGAGAGATTGAATTCAGAATAGATCTAATTCCTAATGCCCGACCAGTAGTACACCCATTTAGAAGAATGGCCCCGAAAGAAAAAGAAGAGTTAGGCAGCTAAACCAGAGAATTGCTTTGGAAAGGTCTGACCAAACCAAGCTTTTCAGGTTGGGGAGCAGCAGTAGTGTTTGTCCCGAAATCAGACGGTACTTTACGACTTTGTGTAGATTACCGAGATCTCAATAAGCAGACACTGAAGAACAAATATCCCTTGCCACGTATAGATGATCTGTTAGATCAATTAAATGGGGCGACAATATTCTCCAGAATGGACCTAGCTACAGGTTTCCACTAATTACGTATAGCCGAAGACTGTGTTTTTTTGACAGCCTTCAAGGGTCCTGATTTATTCTACGAATGGTTAGTAATGCCGTTCGGCTTGTGTAACGCTCCAGCATACTTCGTCGATCTTATGAACAGAGTGTTCCGCGGTGTTTTGAATAAATTTGTTCTGGTCTTCATCGATGACATTTTAATCTACTCCAAGTCGGAAGGCGAGCATGCAAAACATTTAGAACAAGTGTTGATAATTCTGAGGAGAAATATTTTGAAAGCTAAATTTTCGAAGTGTATCTTCTGGCAGGATGAAGTTAACTTCCTAGCCATGTCGTATCAAAGGAAGGGATTGCTGTAGATCCAAGCAAAATTACAGCGATTCTGAAATGGAAACAGCCTACTACCCCCACAGAAGTTTGAAGTTTCCTTGGATTGGCTAGTTACTATCGGAAATTCATTCAGGATTTTTCAAAGATATCTGGTGTATTAACAAAGCTTACAAAGAAGCATGAGAAATTCAAATGGACTACCGAATGTGAAGAAGCTTTCCAGGAGCTGAAACTGAAATTGACAACTGCTCCAGTATTGACAATTATAGAAGGCAACCAGGACTTGACTGTATGGATAAATGCTTCTATTATAGGGCTTGGCGCAGTATTAATGCAAAAGGGCCAAGTGGTCGCTTATGCCAGCCGTCAGCTGAAGCCGCATGAAAGGAACTATGCAACTCATGATCTTGAGTTGTTAGCTATCGTGTTCGCTTTTAAGAATCTGGAGGCATTATTTATTGGGTGAGAAGTTCGAACTATTTACTGATCATCAATCATTAAAGTATCCATTCACTCAGAAAGATCTAAACTTAAAACAACAGCGTTGGTTAGAATTCCTTGCAGCATACGATTTTGAGATTCTATACACTCCAGGGAAAGCCAATGTTGTAGCAGATGCGCTCAGCAGAAAGAATGAAATCATCGCCAGTTTTATCATTACTTCTTCCTTAGAGGATAAGATTACTATTCTCCAGAAAGACGATGAATTTATTAAAAGGATTAGTCAGTGGATCCGAGAAGGAAAAACTTCAGATTTTAGCCTAGATAGCCAAGGGGTCCTAAGATTACGAGGGCGAATTTGTGTATCAGAAATTTCTGAGCTCAGAAGGGAAGTACTTGATGAATGTCACAAGTCTAAACTGAGTATCCATCAGAGAGTTAGAAAAATGTACAATGATATTAAGCGTACGTTCTGGTGGAAGTCGTTAAAAAGGGACATTTCAATATATGTTAGCCGGTGTCCCACCTGTCAACAAGTTAAGAGCAATCAGCAGAAATTGGCTAGACTATTACAACCATTAGAAATTCCAGGATGGAAGTGGGAGCAAATTTCGATGGACTTCGTAGATGGTTTGCCTCGAACTAAGAAAGGAAACGAAAGTATATGGGTGATCGTAGATCGCTTCATGAAGACTGCCCATTTCATACCTGTCAGATCCAACAGAACGGCTCAAAGTTTAGCACAGATTTACTTCAAAAAAATAGTTAAACTGCATGGAGTGCCGCTTAATATAGTCAGTGATAGAGATCCCCTATTTACTAGCAAATTCTGGGAAGCATTGGGAACCAAATTGAATCTAAGCACCGCTTATCACCCTCAAACAGACGGCCAAACTGAGCGGGTGAATAGAATTCTAGAAGATTTACTACGGGCTTGCATTATTGATTTGGCCGGGTCATGGGAAGATCACTTACATTTGGCAGAATTCTCTTATAACAATAACTATCAAGCAAGTTTGGGAATGTCGCCATTTGAAGCATTATAAGGTAGACCGTGCAGATCTCCCGCATGTTGGGTAGAACCTGGCAACAGACTTGTGTAGGGGCCCGATATGATTCGAGAAGCATCTGATAAAGTCGATTTCATCAAGAAGCGATTGAAAACCGCACAAAGCCGACAGAAAAGTTATGCTGATGCGAGAAGAAGAGATTTATCATTTGCCGTTGGCGATTATGTTTATTTAAGAGTTTCTCCGATGAGGGGAGTAATCAGATTTGGCAAAACTGGGAAGTTGGCAGCGAGATTTATTGGTCTCTTTCCTATACTTGAACGGATTGGAACTCTTGCATATAGGGTTTCATTACCTGATTGGTTGCCTGGAGTGCATGATGTGTTCCACGTGTCTCAACTCATAAAACATGTACATGATCCGGATCTTGTTGTAGAAGAAGCAGCGCAATAGGACCTGGAAATAACTCCAGAATTAGCAGACAAAAGAGAGCCATTGAAGATCGTTGGCAAAGAAACCAGAGAGCTAAGGAGCAAAAAGATTCATTTAGTTAAAGTGCAGTGGAGTAGTGATCCTAAAGACTGTACTTGGGAGACTGAGGAAAGCATTAAACAAGCCTACCCCAAATGCAGAGTGGACATCTTTGACTAACTCCAGTGCAAGGTACCTTTACAATACTTTGCATTTACATTTTACTTCCTACTTTGCTGTTGTTTCCTTTTCGAGGACGAAAAGTTTTATGTGGGGGAGATTGTAATAACCCGGAAAATGTGAACCAATTTAAATTTTTTAAAATTGGTTATTGTCAAAGAATTTAAACAATTGAAATAGCATAATTCAACAAGGCAGTTTAAAAATTTGAATACAAACTTTGTTTGACTGTACCGGGTGGAAAATATAACAGATTTTAGTGAAACAAAAAATATTTAAATCTGTTTATGAATACCTTTCTAATGAATCTGAAAAATCAAAGTTTCATAACAGAAATCAAAAGTTATGGCCAAATGAATTTTCAGAAAGGTCGCTATATAGGATATATAGCCCTTGAAAATAGATATTTTGCATACGACCTCGGAATTCGACGAAACCACTTTTGTTGGATCCAGGATGTCAAACTATTGATAGGTTTCAAATTTCATAATTTTTGAAGCTAGTATGTGAGCGGGAAAAAGGAAAATGTGATTGATCAATTTCTGTTAAAATGGGTCGACCTGAAAATGGCCATTTTGCATACGATCTCAGAATTCGACGAAACTAGTTTTGTTGGGACTGTATCATCAAAACAAAGCTAGATTTATTTTTCTGGAATTTTTCGATTCAGTTTGTGGCCCTGGCAAATTAAAATATACGTTCAAATTGAATATTAAATGTTTTATACTTTAATTTGAAAAATAACTGACTGTAACAGTCGAATAGGCAACGAAACATATCCCATTGTGTCCGGAATGGGGGTATTTAGCTAGGGGCGACAGCATTGGGTTGAAATTGGTGTACGTTGGTTTAAAGGGATATTTTGGGAATTTAAAATTAAATATAATAAGAAGTATCCTCACTTTTCTCTCTCATCAGAAAATCGGTCAAATCCCTACGAACGAACGATGGAAACACCCTCAAAACTTCCACGCCAGATCGCCGCCACCACAGGCGTTTTCGCCACCCCCTCCAGTTGACTTTTTCGTTCGTCTACCCCTCCTCTTTCAATCAATCCAAGCCTCGTCTGAATTCGTTTGGTATCTGCGTCGAATTTCAGCTAGGAAGTCAGCATCTTTGGAGCGCCGCCGTGCCTAGTAGAGGCCACCAAGCTGAGTGCCACCACAGGCGCTAGAGAGCTTGTTCGAAGCTCTTCGACGTTGCAGCATCCGATCGTGATGATACTGCACGGATCGATCGAAAAATATAAACCTAGTTTCGAAGGTTTGGGAAGGTAACGGCTCTGAAATTTCTGAAATGAAAATAACACTTTTAAGTGTTGCAAAACTTTGAAAAATCATATCTTTTTAGTGTGTTAACGAAATTCGATGAAATAGGAAACATCGGGACCGCAAGGAGGCTCTCTACCATCTAGCAGAAGCCGCGGATTTTTCTGGTCTACATACGATTTTTAGCACTCCAAAAAACAAAGTGAGGAATCTATATTAATTTGTGTGAATGGAGTCGTGTTGTATAAATTATATAAGCGAAGTGTAAATTATATACGCATTGTATACCGTATGTACATGTGTTGTACAAGTTATATTAGTGATGTATAAATTTTACAAGCGTTGTATGAAACATATGTGCTTTGAATTTTGATGAAATGCAAGTGAAATATAGAAATTATATATATATATATATATATATATATACACTCCCCTCGTCCACAGACCATGGACGATATTTATTGCTTGTGATTGGCGTGAAAATATATAGTATGACGAATGGTTGGAAATAATTGTTGTGGTTGATATTGTGGTTGAAAAATACCTTGGTGGTTGAAAAATGCCTTTGTGGTTGAAAAATACCCTCTTGTGGTTGAAACAAATTAGAGTAGAATTGTGGAAATGAAAATAAAACATGCCGCCTGCGTGCGAACTAGATGCATGATTCCCCATTGTCAAAAACCACGAGGTTTTAAGGTAGAGCGAGGAGCTGTACTAGGGACGATCCCGGTTTGACTACCCTGCCGTTATGCTGCTGAAATTTTCTGAAATATTCATGTGTTAGAATACTTTTCATTTGTTGAAATTAATTACATAGTTGAAACCAATATTCATGTGTTGAATTGAAATTCATTCGTTGAATCGAAATTCATGTGTTGAATGTTATTCGAATTTTAAATAAATAGATTTAACGATAAAAATCACATTTTTATATATATATACAAACTATAGAGAATACTCATGTGTTGAATTGAAATTCATTCGTTGAATCGAAATTCATGTGTTGAATGTTATTCGAATTTTAAATAAATAGATTTAACGATAAAAATCACATTTATATATATATACAAACTATAGAATATTCATGTGTTGAATTGAAATTCATTCGTTGAATCGAAATTCATGTGTTGAATGTTATTCGAATTTTAAAAAAATAGATTTAGCGATAAAAATCACATTTTTATATATATACAAACTATAGAAAATATTCATGTGTTGAATTGAAATTCATTCGTTGAATTGAAATTCATGTGTTGAATGTTAAGCGAATTTTAAATAAATAGTTTTAACGATAAAAGTCACATTTATATATATACACAAACTGTAAAGGATATTCGTGTGTTGAATTGAAATTCATTTGTTGAATTGAAATTCATGTGTTGAATGTTATTCGTATTTTAAAATAAATTAATTAGACAATAAAAATTACATTTTTATTGTGAATATGAAGTGTTTAAAACATCCACGTGTTGAATAAATATTTTTGATGATAAAAATATTACTTTTATCATGTATACGTTTTGATAAAAATATACACGTGTAGAAATAAATATTAGTTCGATAGAAATATTATTATTAGCTTTGTTCTGCATATATATACATGTGTCGAACAGGGATAATGGATTAGCTATAGAGTAAAGAAATTATTTGCGCGCCCGACAAATAGGTAAGCCTTGATGAGTTGGCTGCGCAATTTTATTTTTAAATCAACTCCTGTGAATGCCATTTGATGCGGAGTGCTGGTTATTCTGTGTGAAATAATAAACATCGCCATAGGATAGTAACAATTAATTTTGAACTACACTGCATGGCATAATCCTTGACAGTAGGCGTACTTCATCATATTCCACATAAGCATTTGGAGCTTGTGTGACGAGGTTGAAGATTTACCATACGAGCGAGAGGCTTGTATGGCGATGATTATATACTACAGGTTGAACTGATGACTGATATGGACTATATAAAATATAACGATAAATTGCCAGATTAATAAAAACCCCACACGGGTCTGGAGTTGACAATAATCACGCCTCTCTAGTCATTAGATACGACACATGGACTATTTATTCCCACACGGGACGAGGTGACGAGGATTTATCCTCTGGAGTAATTAAAAATACACGCTCCCTCAGGCTTGACAGGGTGACGAGAATTTATTCTCTGGAGTTATTATCTACACACGCTCCCCTGTAAACACCAGAATATATCACTATAAATATGTGGATGCTTTATAGGATTTATTGGGTACCTAACACGGCCCAATAAATTTCCAAACCCCTTCCCGTACAAAGGAGGTTATGGCGAAATTTTTCGAAATATAAAGGCGTTAGTGAAATATTTGAAGTGAAAACGATGTTGAAATTAAAGAATGAACTATATTTGAAGTTAAAGAATGAACTATATATATATATAAATATAAATAGAATTGAAAGGAATCGAAGCCGTGCAGTTCGTGTTTTGAAATCGTAATTTTAATCGATTAGTACGAGAGAACCGACCATCGGATTTTCCCGAAACTGCAATTGTTGGGTTCGCCTTGGAAATATCTTTCCAACGGCACCAACTTTGTAAAAATCCAACGGTTGGATTGTCTGGAATGTTTAATTCAAATCTGAAGAAAAACAGCGCCAGAATCGTTTATATTTATATATAAATATAAATATAATTAAATTAAATCGAATAACAACGCTGCAGTTCAGATTTTGAAACCGTAACTTCAAACGACTAGTGTGGAAGATCTGACCGTCGGATTTTCATGAAACTGGAACCGTTGGGTTCGCTTTAGGAATATCTTACCAGTGGTATAGACTTTGTTGAAATCCAACGGTTAGATTTTCAGATATGTGTAAAACAAATTAGGGGAAAAACAGTGCCACGGCACGACCTGAAACGTCGTTTAATTAAATATGGCCATTTTGAAATAAATAAAAATGGCGAAAAATCGTTATAAAATATTATAAGCAACATGGATTGGAAATAAACCAATTTGGCTTGATCTGCTTGATATTTGATGGTTGTATGTGTTTGATACGAAAATAATACTAAAGAACTGAAATGTGCATGTCGAATAATATAACCATGGAAAGAATTGATTTGAATTCTAATTATACGTGAATTATTTGAAAAGGCCGAGCTAACCCTCATTTCAAATAATTGATCGAACGATTCGAATTCGAAAATACAAAGACGATTCAAGACCGACGATCTTCGTATCGGTTGGATGGGCGCTGCTGAGGTTCCTGATTGGAGTAGCTACCGTGAAGGAACGGAAGTAGTAGCCGTCTGAATGTATGTGTTGATTGTACGGATATACAAGGAATTTGGTGCCTCCAGTTTCGTTCAAACCCAGAACGGACTTGTAAATGGACTGTGTGTCTGACATTGGATTTTGTTCTATACTGATTGATCTCTGTTAAATATATATCTGTTGGGCAGCGGAGAATTTATTCTTTTGCTTAACGCCCTTCTCTGAGACGTACGAGCTCAGAGGTTATATATCGATAGAAATCAGTCGTATGGAGTGGATTGCTTATGTGGCATGCCAAGATGCAGTGATCAAGGCTTCTGTTGTAAAGCAAAGTCTTGTGGTCGATGATCAAAGCACGACCTACGTGGCCTGGCTTTGTGTATAGCGTGGATTCGCGAGCCTCACGCCTCGGTATGAGTTAAAAATGGGATACAGACCGCTGGGAGAGCACGACGTTTCTTTCTAGCTATGGTGGTGTCAGTGACCTACCAGCCCCGACATTTATATCTACTTTTCACCTTTGTGGTTGTTGGAATGCGAGGCGCCTCGATTTTAGGTCTGTAAGGACCGGGAAACGTGTGTTTAGGAATTGCCAATCCTCAAACGTAAGAGAGGACCGGCCCAGCCGATCCAAGGGTTACCCAGAGTGTGTAGTCCTGAGACATTTGTAGAGTGTTTCGAAGCGGAGAGGAGCTTGCCCCTAGCCTCGACTCATGATGTAAATCCAATTTCCAATACGAGATAAGGGATTCGATTGTAACTTATGTATGGCGACATAGTGGCATGGGACGCTCATGTCGTCTATGATTGATATTTATGATGCTATTCGTTTTTGAAACATATATGCACTAGTAATAATATCAAATGATTTTGCTTTACACGTATTAAGCATATTTGGCCATTATAAGGTAAAACTCTATCCTCCGGTTTGCGTTGCGTTGTATGATGGGACTTGAGTCTTATAACGGCTACAATCTATTCAAAAGCATTGCGTTGTTTTAAAGAATTTACTTTGTTTTAAATGCACCGGCAATCACTGGAGTAAACCCGTTATGCGAAAGTGGCGTGGTCCTATGATTTGCCTTATTATTGTTGTTTAACCAGTTAAGTAGATTTCTCATACCAGTCAGCATGACTGACTCGTTGTTTGTTTCACTTTGCAAACGCGGGTGCCCTTATTTTCACACGGGCAACCTAGTTCACAGATGACAGGTTGTTTTGGCTCAGCACTGTAGTATGGAGTGCACTTTTGGCTTATGGCGAGGCTGACTTCACCGAGATGACTTTGACATTTTCCGCCATTGTCGTATATGTATTATGATTTCAACCTATGGCGATGCAGACTGTTTTACTTCCAGTACTTATTATCATATGTATATGTACCGCCTCCGGCGATGTAGACTGATATCCTTATTATGTCTCACAGTATGTATATATTCCGCCTATGGCAATGGTGACTGATTATTTCCCTTTTATTTACTAAGTTATATCCTACGTTGTGCTATTCTGATGTTGTTACATATTATGATTCCGCTGTCATATCTATGTAAAATTATTCTATTTATTATTTTTGCTATTATCTGTACTCTGCTATGATGATTGATGTGTTATATTCCAATGATTATCCTTAATACCGTCACACGGATTTTGGGATCGTCACACCCTACAATTGGTATTAGAGTTTGGTTATCAAAGTTTTCATAATTTGAATTTTGAAAACTTTAAATGGCAAATTTTGAAGATTTTTATAACACTAGTTCAAAAGCATACATTTCATCTTTGTTTCATAAGTTTGCATTTAATTACCTTAAAAATTCAAGTTATTAACTGTGTTGTGCTAGAACAAAAGTGTTACCTGGCTATTGATGATTCAAAATTTAATGATTAATTGGTGCAAATCAAAAAAGATAAATGGATACTGGATAGTGGCTGTTAGAGGCATATGATGGGAAATCTGGGATTATTAAACAATGTAGTCTATGAAGATGGAGGAATGGTCAATTTTGATGATAACTCGAAAGGATATGTGATTGGCATTAGCAATGTCGGTAATTCTAGAACTCCTACCATTTCTGATGTTTTGTAAGTTAGGAATTTGAAACATAACTTGCTTAGTATAAGTCAATTATGCGACAAAGGCTATAAAATTAATTTTGAAGAAAAATGCTTCATTGAAGATAATAATTCAAACATAATTTTTGAAGGAATTAGAAATAAAAATATTTATATCTTAAGTACGAAAATTTTAAACAATAATAAGTGCCTTTTAGCCAATACATGTGACCTTTGGATCCGACATAAGAGATTTAGTCATTTGAATTTCAAACATCTATTTAAAATCTCTAAATTAGATTTAGTTAGAGGATTACCCAAAAAGAATTTCAAATTAGATAATTTATGTGACGCATGCCAATTAGGGAAATTAAGAAAAGTTCTTTCAAGTAAAAAATGAGATTACCACTTCAAATCTGTTAGAATTACTTAATATGGATTTATTTGGTCCATCTCAAACACAATCAATAAAACATAGCAGATACATATTTATGATTATTGATGATTTCTCTACATTTACTTGGACGTTGTTTCTTAAACATAAAAGCGATGCTTTTGAATTATTTAAAACATTTGCCAAGAGAATTCAAAATTTATTATGATTGAAAATTAAAACTATATGAAGTGATCATGGTGGAAAATTTTTGAGAAAATTTTCAATAAAAAGGGAATTACTCGTAATTTTTCTTTTCCAAGAATTCCTCAGAAAAATGGAGTAGTTGAGCATAAATATTGGACGATATGAGAGTGTGCGAGAACTTTGTTATCTTATAGTAGTTTACCAATGAGTTTTTGGGCTGAACCAGTCGCTACAGCTTGTTATATTCTAATAGAATCTTAATTAGACCATTTACTAGCAAAAATCCAAATGAACTTCTGTATAAAAAGAAACTGAAGTTATCTTATTTCAAAATTTTTGGGAGTAAATGCTTTATTTTAAATACTAAAGAAAATCTAGATAAATTTGACCCAAAATCAGATAAAGGAGTATTTATTAGATATTTAAATAGAAGTAAAGCATATAAGTTTACAATTTAAGAACCAATACTATTGAAGAAACTTCAAAGGTATCAATTGATGAAAATTATAAAGATTTAAATCAAAAAGATGATGAAATTAATAATAATAATGAATCAAATGAATAAATAATGATGTTAATCAACCTAATAAAAGAATTAGGCTTTTAAGAGATCATCCTGTGGAGAATATACTAGGAGATATTGAATTTGTAGTTAAGACCAGAAATCAATTAAATAATATGTGTAATATAGCATTTATATCGACTATTGAACCCAAAAATCCAAGGAAAGCATCATCTAATGATTCATGGATACTTGTTATGCAAGAGGAATTGAATCAGTACACCAGAAATGATATATGGGAACTTGTTCCTAGACTAAAGGATAATACTATAATAGAAAATAAATGGGTATATAAAAATAAAATGAACGAACTTGGTGAGTTCATTAGAACAAAAGAACAATTAGTTACTCAAGGAGATTGTCAGAAGAAGGAATAGACTACGAAGAAACATTTTCCCCTGTAGTAAGACTAGATGCTGTTATAATTCTGCTTGTTTCTGTGATGACCCCAAACCCCCGTGCAACGGAAGCAAGGATAATCATTGGAATATAACACATTTATCACATCAGCAGATTACAAATGATAGCATGACACATGAAATCATTGGATAATACTCATCATCATAGCAGCGGAATCATAAATGTCATCATCATCAGAGTTGCACAGATACATGATACTACTTAGTACATGAAAGGTTCCAACAAGTAGATAATAAGTCTAGAACATCATCAAATACATCATAGATGAGGTGATGTCTAAATATACAAAATAAGAAATTAAAGATAGTCTTCGTCTTCTACCAAAAGAGCACCCCATGCTGCGGTGCATATCCAAAATAAGCTTGTTACATGTTTACTTGGCTGCCCGTGTAAAAATAAGGGCACCCGAGTTTGCAAATGAAAAAAAACTACGAGTCTGTCATGGGACTGATATGAGAAATCTTACTTAACTTATTTAATAATAAGGCAAATCACAGGACCACGCCGCTAATGCGCAATGGGTTTACTTCATTGGACTGTCAATGCATAAAATAAAGTAAATCTTTAAAGAACGCAATGCTTTTTAGAAAAATGAAACCATTATAAGACTCAAGTCCCATCACACAATGCAACGCAAACAGGAGGATAGAGTTTTACCTTATATTGGTTAAATATGATTGATACATATAAAACAAAA
This sequence comes from Allium sativum, assembly GCA_030737875.1. Taxonomy (NCBI): domain Eukaryota; kingdom Viridiplantae; phylum Streptophyta; class Magnoliopsida; order Asparagales; family Amaryllidaceae; genus Allium; species Allium sativum. The sequence continues at coordinate 200,418,838 of CM060916.1, forward strand.
ATCATTTGATATTATTATTAGTGTCTAGTCAGTTTAAAACACTTTTCAATATAAATGTGTCAATCTTAGACGGCATAGTATCCCATCCTACTATGTCGCCACATATAGGTTTACAATCAAATCCGTAGTGTCGTATTGGAGATTGGGTTTCCATCATGAGTCGAGGCTAGGTATGGCTCCTCCCTATTCGAGACAATCTAGCAAATGCCTCAAGGCTCGGACGCTGGCGAACCCTTGGATCTTCAGGGCCGGTCCACACATACTTTAGTGGATTAATTATTTCTAAATAATACGTTTCCCGGTTCTATCAGACCTATCACTTAGCCAGTGGCGACCAATATCCGAGGGCCCTCACAATCCATCATCCACATAAGTAAAAATGTCTGGTCTCCATAACATGACACCACTTCTAGCTAGAAAGAAACACATGCACTCCCTACAATCATGATCCCTTTTTTGACTCATACTGGGGTGTGAGGCTCACGAAGTAACGCTATACACAAATTTATGCTAATTAAAGTTGTTCTTTGATCATCAATCACAAGGATCAACATTTCAACAAAAGCCTTAATCATTTGCATCTTAGCATGCCACATTGACAATCCACGCCATGTGACTGATATCTATCAATATATATCCTCTAAGCTTGTACGTTTCAGAGAAGGGTGTTAAATAAGAGAATAAATTCTCCGCCACCAAACATAAATATATTTAATAGATATCAATCAACACTGAACGAAATCAAATGTCAGACACACATCCATTTACAAGTCCGTTTTGGGTCTGAACGAAACCGGAGACACCTTATTCCTAGTCCAGTATGTCCAATACGGAAAAGAGGTTCTCGCATATTCGGACTTTCAACAAGTATGTACGGACAACTACCATTTTAACCCTTTCCTGGGAGCTAACCAGTTCAGGGCATCAATAGTCGTCCATTCGATGTGAAGATCGCCGGTCTTCAACCACCGTCTTCAATGTCTTCGACTTTAAACCATCGTATAATTATTTGAAATGAGATTTAACTCGGCCTTTTCAAATAATTCTCGGATATATATATAATTCAAATCATTTCTTTCTTTGGTTATATTTAATTCAATTTGATAAATTAATGTCAAATAAATCTAACCGTCCATATTACTTTATAAACCATGGCAAATTGGTTTATTTCCATTACATATCGTTTATAATATTTTATAACGATTTATTGCTCTTTTTATTTATATAAAAATAGCCTATTTAATTCGGACAGGCCATTATGTGGCCCTGGCGCTGTTTTTATTCAGATTTGAATTACACATTTCTTGAAATCTAAACTGTAGGATCTCAACGAATTTAACATCATTGGGAAGATCTTTTCAAAACGAACCAAACGGTTCCAGTTTTGGGAAAATCGAACGGTCTGATCTTTCAGTATAACCGCTTAAAGTTATGATTCTAAAACGCAAACTACCCGCGTGATTCGTTTAATTTTAATTTATATATATATAATTCATTCATTGATTTCAACACCATTTATTCTATTACATGTAAATTTTGTACACTTCATATTCATGTTAAAAATTATATTTTTAATGAATAAAAATATATTTCAAGACATGTAAATTTTTTACACTTCACATACATGTTAAAAGTTGCATTTTTATCATACAAAACATATATTTACATTTAATTATTTTATTCTAACTAACATGTTAAAAGTGACATTTTAATTAGCAAAATATATTTTAACATGTGATTTTTTTTAATTCTAAACTAACATGTTAAAAGTGACATTTTATCATGCAGAACATATATTTACATGTAATTATTTTATTCAAACCAACTAGTTAAAAGTGACATTTTATCATACAAAACATGTATTTACATGCAATTTTTTTATTCTAACTAACATGTTAAAGGTGACATTTTTAACTAACAAAATATATTTTAACATGTGATTCTTTTATTCTAAACTAACATGTTAAAAGTGACATGTTAATTAACAAAATGCATTTTAACAAGTGATTCTTTTTTTATATATTAACATCGCTAACATGTTAATGACATTATTATAGTGAATCAAAACATATTTAACAAATGATCATTTTTCTAACTTCGCTAACATGTAAATGACATTATTTTAATGAATCAAAACATAATTTAACCTATGAATATTTTCCTAACATCGCTAACATGTAATTGACATTATTTTAATGAATCAAAACATATTTTTAACATATGAATATTTTCCTAACATCGCTAACATGTTAATGACAATGTTTTAATGAGCAAAATATATTTTAACATATGAATATTTCCCTAACATCGCTAACATGTAAATGACAATGTTTAATGAGCAAAACATATTTTAACATACGAATATTTTCCCAACATCGCTAACATGTTTATGACAATGTTTTAATGAGCAAAACATATTTTAACATATGAATATTTTCCTAACATCGCTAACATGTTAATGAAAATGTTTTAATGAGCAAAACATATTTTAACATATGAATATTTTCCTAACATCGCTAACATTTTTTAATAAGCAAAATCTCTTTAATGAATCATACAATATAAATGTAATTTTTATTGTCAAATTATTTTATTTCAAACATCATCTTTTAATGAATTAAACATACAATAAAAATGTAATTTTGATTGTATAAACATTTTATTTCAAACATGACAAATTTTGTGATTCATACATACAATAAAAAGAAGTAATTCTTATTGCATAAACATTTTATTTCAAACATGGCAAATTTTTTGATTCATACATACAATAAAAAAAAGTAATTTTTATTGTATAAACATTTTATTTCAAACATGACAAATTTTGTGATTCATTCATACAATTAAAAAGGTAATTTTTATTGCATAAACATTTTATTTCAAACTTGGCAAATTTTGTGATTCATACATACAATAAAAAAATGTAATTTTTATTGTATAAACATTTTATTTCAAACATGACAAATTTTGTGATTCATACATACAATTAAAAAAAGTAATTTTTATTTTATAAACATTTTATTTCAAACATGAAAATTTTGTGATTCATACATACAATAAAAAAATAACTTTTATTGCAAAAACATTTTATTTCAAACATGACAAATTTTTGTGATTCAAAAGTACAATAAAAAAAGTAATTTTTATTGTACAAACATTTGATTTCAAACATGACAAATTTTGTCATTCATAAACAATAAAAATATAATTCTTATTGTTAACATATTTTATTCCTAACATGAAAATTTTTGTCATTCATAAACATGATTCGACAAATGATCTTTTTATTTTTACTACACAATTCAATCCAACAATTCATCGCAACCAAAATTAATCAAATTCCAATTTCATATAATACATATATGAATTTTATATAGCGAATATATATAAATTTATTATCGCAATCATAATCAATTTTATTTTAAATTTAGAAATCTCACATTGGTTTTGATTTCGCGTAAATTAATAGCTAGCTCCAAAATTCTCCCGATCACTTCTAGAATGTAGAAGATGTTGTCACGATTATAATGGTTCCTGTTTCATGTGAGTTCGACATCATATCAAAAAGATATGATTTTTATAATTAAATTGAACTTCGCAATGCTTTTAAATGTTATAATTAATTAAATTATATATACCTTCTTCTTTAGTTTCAAGGCCGACGGTTTTTTTGTTTTCTTCAAAACTAGGTTTCGGGTTTTTTCCAATCGGTTGCACGAGCTGATGATCGGACAATGCCACGACGTGGGGCTAGGAAGCGCGCGTCGATCGATGGTGGTCCTGCCGAACTCAGTGGCGGCATGACGGAGTTCTGGCGGTGCGAATGACGGATGTTTGGTGGCTCAGAACTCGACAACCACGCGATGACGGATACTGAAACCCGTATGGATCTGAAGAGGGTTCAATGCTCTACGAAATTGCCTTAAGAAGGGAATGATTTCATCGAGTAGATCGAAATTTATTAAGGAGGGAAGATTGGAAGGTCTGCTGCATTGAACGATAATGAAAGTGGAGGCTTTAAAATGAAATTAGGGTTTCTCATTGGCACATATTTATAATTAAATTATTTTTAATTCTTTAATTTCATAAAGGCCCATTAATCCCTACGAACTCCAAATCAAGCCCAACGACTGTCGCCCCTAGCTAAATACCCCCACTCCGAACATAATGGACTATGTTTCGTAAGCCCATTTGACTGTTTCAGTTTGTTTTTCTTTAAATTAAAATATAAGACATTCAATATTAAATTTGAACGTCCATTTTGTCAAATTTGGAGACCATTTGAAAAATAGCTTTCTAAATGGTCGATCTAATTCAATAGAAATTACCAAACGTGTTTTAATTTACCATGCTCACATATTAATTCAAAAATTTTGGAAATTTAAACCTAGCAATAATTTGACATTCTGGATCCAATAAAAGTGGTTTCGTCGAAAACGGAGGTTGTTTGCGAAATGGCTATTTTTAATAGCTTTGTTACAATTTTAAAATGGAATTTTTACATTCTAACACATTTTCTAACAAAATTTCCTAAAAATAAATTTTTAAATTGGTTCTGATTTTCCGGTTTGTTACAATTTCTCTGATCATAATAATTTCAAATTATTTTGAATGGACGTAAAAAGTGCCTTTTTAAATGGATTCGTTAAAGAAGATGTTTACATTGAATGACCCCCATTATTCGAGGTTGAAAATTTTCCTAATCACATTTATAAGTCAAAGAAAGACTTATAGGTTTTAAACAAGCTTCTAGAGCCAAATATGATTGATTAAGAACTTACTTTTAAGAACTTAATTATTACAATCAATCTTTGGAATTGGTAAAGTAGATAACACACTATTTATTTTTTTGAAACCAAAAATGTGTGATCTTCTAAAAAGAAGAGAGGGAGAGCGCGCATGCACACACACTTACACACACAGATATATATATATATATATATATAACACATAGTATAGTAACCATCTCGGACAATAACCATCTGCATAGGAAAGGTAGATAAATGAGCTATGGATAAACCACCGCCCATTATACTTCAAAATCGAGTTCCGGCAAGGCCACCACCGGATATTGAATTATATCTACTCATACACATTACAGTAGACACTCCCAAAAAAATATAACAAAAAATACATGTGAATAGAATGTCACATTGAAAGAAAAGACTCTCCAAACTGCTCTCCAATAGGCTCCACAACAAAAATCAACTACCTGTAGTCTGAAGAAGACCACGCAAAAGTAACCTAACAACACATATATGTATATATATATATCCATATATATGTGAATAAAATAATACCATAGGATAGCAAGAAACAACTATAATACTCATTAAAATCTGATATCAATAATAAATGCAAATTCTATTGGAGCTAAAATACTTATTAATCCTAATAAACAAACTCAAATTATTTCTAACCTTAGCTATAAATCATTCAAATATAGGATCCCTACTTAACTTATACTAAGGGTTAGACATCCAATCCAGACTAAAAGTGATGATCTTAATAATTAATTTATCTATATCAACAAAGGTAGACTGAAACATTCACTGATTTCTATCAAACCAAATAAACAATCTAATATTAGTCACTAATGTATCTAGAACACACACATATATATATAAGATTAAAATAAAACTAAAACTATTCCAATAATAATCACAATTCCTAAAAATATTCGAATAGTTAAAAACAAAAATTCTTAAAATCATTTTTAATATATAGAAAGATTTAGTACAAGAGAAAAATAAATGATCAACACTTTCATCAAATATATTACAGAAACAACACTTAGAATCAAAAATAATATTTTCTTTCTTAATTGCTCTACAGTATTTAGTTTCTTATGGATAGTAAGCCACATATGAAATTTGGCTTTAGGAGGAGCATTAGTCTTCCAAACAAACTTAAATTTTAAAAACGAAATACCTATAAAATTAAGGAACTTATACATAGATTTAGAAGTGTATTTTAAAATCTTATCTAGACCCCAATAAACATTATCACCATTAATATCAAAATGATAAATAGGCAACTTAGCTCATAATAAGGCAACTTGCTAGAACACTATGCGGTCTAAAATATTCTCAAATGTAAATTCCCGTGGGGGATCTAAACTCCCTCTATATACTTCCTTAATCAATGCATTCTTAAAGCAGAAAATTTAAAAAAGTTCTTTAGATTCAATTTTAAGGGGCACTCGATAATAAAATGTTTATTAAAAGAAATGAAAATGATATTCAATTAATACAGATCTATGTAGATGATATAATTTTAGATAAACTAATAATGAAATGAATCGCGAATTTTCAGATATCATGACAAAAGAATTTGAAATGAGTCATATGGGAGAGCTTACCTTTTTCATAGGATTACAAATTAGACAATTAAATAATGGAGTATTTATTAATCAAGAAAATATGCTAGGGATTTGATTAATCTATTTTATATGGCTAGTACTAAAGGAACACCTACTCCTATGGCAACAAATGAAGCCTTAAGTAAAGGTGATTCTTCAAAGGATGTAGATCAGAAACAATATAGAGTAATGATAGGATCCTTACTATAAATAACTGCAAGTAGAGCAGAAATAATGCATAGCGTTTGTCTTTGCACTAGATATCAATCACAACCTAAGGAAACTCACTTAAAATCCGTATAACGCATTCCACTATATGTCAAACATATGTTAGACTTTGGACTATTCTATCCTAAAAATGATCCATTCAATTTAATTTTGTATTGCGATGCGGTCTATGCTGGATGTAAATCAGACTGGAAAAGCGCAAGTGGAACTTGTCACTTTTTGAGTCATTCCCTGGTTTCCTAGTTTAGTAAAAAGAAATATACCATTTCCTTGTCAACAACTAAAGCAGAATATATATATGCTGCTTTGTCTTGTTCTTAAGTAATATATATACAACGAACTCAAAGAGATTTTAGTTTAAATATAAACAAATCATAAATTTACTACGATAATACGAGTGTTGTAAATCTATCTAAAAATCCTACACATCATGCTAGAACAAAACATATTTATGTGAGACATGATTTTCTAAAAGATAACGTAAATAAAGAAAATATTACACTAGAATTCATTAACACAAAAAATCAAATTGCAGGTATATTGACTAAACCATTAAATGAAGCAACGTTTACTAAATTAAGAAGACAACTATGAATTTGTTCTCTAAATGAAGTAAAATAATTAAATAGTTTAGTATAAATGTAGTATAAAATAAAAGAAAATTTAAAAAAATTCAAAATAAATATATATATGTTGACATAGGTAAAGTTGTATGTCGACATATAACATAAAATTTTAATTTAAAATTACCTCCAAAGTTAGTTATTACTCTTATTTAAACTCTCCACTTTGAAAATCCTTCTCTTCTCACTCATTTTATCTGTAATAAAAATTATTAAACTATAAAATAATGTCCTCAACTTTAAATAATAACCAAAGCAACTCCTTTTCTTTCCCTATGCATACTAAATGACCATTTCAACGTTCTGTGCACTCAAGGGTTATCAAACTAGAAGAATCTATGTAAGATACCATTTAATTGCTCATTGAAATCCAACCTCTTTAACTCCGGATGGCCAAAGAGCAAGAGAAGTAAGGGAAGATTATTAGGAATCTTCAGAAATATTTAATGGATAAATAAGAAAATCCAATTATTATTAAAGATGATTCCTCTAACATTCACGTCCATAATCCCATGAAGGAAGATGAAGAAGAAAAGGAAGAGATTAAGAAGAGGAAGTAGAGGATAAAAATCAAGGAATGAATGAAGACAATCGAGTAATTTGTGTTGGTGAAGTCTGTTTCGGTAAGGAAGGGAATGTGGTTGATCAAAATGGGGAATTCTTATTTCGAACTTAATCCTGTATATATATCCGTTATATGCACTATTGTACATGAATAATCGTGTATATATATATATATATTCATTAAGTATACTTATGTATTTGTAAAACAACATAAATTATAAAAATTTATATGTTTGTATGGAAGTTCTTTAGTTGTCTAGTTTTCTAGTACTTAGTTTTCTAAGAATATTATTAAACTAGTATACTTTAGTCTGGAATAGGATATTTATAAGTTTATTAGTCTTAGTTTTAGATATTAGGATATTATATGCCTGGATATGAAGGGGATTATTATAGTTAGACTTATAATTTTTGTTGATGACAAAGGGGGAGAACTATAAAATAGGGGCTAAGTTTATGTGGGAGTTAATTGGAATTAAGGAAGATACTGGAGTAAGGGGGAGTAACTGGAAAATCAAGATATTAGATATGACCAGGTATAAATGTTTTATAACCAAGGTTGTCATCATAAAAAATGGGAGATTGTTAGAGATTGATTATTGAAGACTTTGTAGGTAATGATTATTGAAGACTTTACAATTCAGAGAATTAGGATTTCAAAGTAGAAGAGCTCAATATTCAAGATCCGTGAGTATCAAGAAATCAAGAGTGCAATAGTTTAAGAAATGTAGAGTTATTGTGTCTGGATATATTGTTAAAACTCTGGTTAACACTGAATTTTGATTTCGAACTTAATTCTGATTATAAATTCCTTTTCAAATTATTTCAAAATTGCTTGTTTTTAAATCTATTTTTCAAATAATTTCAAAGTTACTTCCTTATTTTAAATTTATACTTGTTTATTTTTAGAAAAAGTTAAACTCCTAAAATTTATGTTAACTCCTAGTTTTTAAATTTATACTTAATATATTTTATCTCCTAATTTAAAAAAGTTTTACTTATAAATTTATTACTAATTTTATTATAGTTACTTGTGTTTTCAATTTCCTTATTGATATTAAGTTTTAATATATTTCATAGTTTTATATTTGTACTTATATATCATCTTATATTTAGTTTTTGATCATTTTTAAAAGTCATTTTAATATATGTTTTTAAATATATTTTACTTAATATACTTTATTTCAATACAAAGGTAAATAGTTTGTTTCTAGAATTTCCATAATTTATCTAGACATTACTTGGTTTAATATAAAAAAAATATTTTTAGATTTTTTTTAAAAGGGATGTCGACATACAAGTATTTATCTCAACATAGGATCCGTTAATTGGTTTTTTAAATTTTGAATAGTCATGTCGTTTGAATTCAAATCTTTTCTGAAAGGTCATGGCTATTGGAAAACTATAAATACCTTCCAGAATTCAAAATTTTTAACTACTTTACACCATCTTCTTCTCTAATCATACCACCATTTTTATTCTTAATTTCATAACTTTCTACACTTATACTTTTCCGATTTCAACAGATATCATATCATTCTTCTTCTCTTTCAATTTTAAATCAAAATCTCTTTGAAATTCAAATTCTACTCAAGAGTTATAGGCTGTTTGTAATCGAAAATTGCAAGATCATGTCCCATCGAGTCAATACAACAAAAACTAATAAGAGAAGGGTGTGGTCCTATCTCATATGAAGTGACTAGGTGCGATTGTGTCCCGAAAATCGATTGGGTGTAAAGTTGTGGCCGGGAAATCAGCTAAGTCTCATTGTACGTTGAATCAGTTGGGGTGTTCCCTTGTAGCTCTGAAATCAAGGATTGTAACTGGATTTGTTGAATAAAAATCCACATCAACCCTGCGTTGTATGGGACTGGATGTAGAGGAGTCCCAAACCAGTATAAAATCCCGATTTACTTTCCTTTTATTGCATTTACTTTATTTCCTGCATCTGTGTTTGATTCTTTGATATCTATTGTTTACATAACATTCAGTTTAATTCTAAAAAGAATTCAATAAATTTATTAAAATCTTCAAAACATTATTTACCACCCTTTAGTATTTAATTGCCTTAAGATCCTTAATCTGCATCCTAAACAAGAATGAGAATCACAACGAAGTAGAAAAGCATCCCAGCAAGATGAAGTACCAATTCAGAGCAATAAATGGGTACCTCCACAGGTTAGTAAAGGAAAAGTGGTCGTGACTCCTTTTTATTGTCAACATAAGGATAATTAGGGAAAATTAAGTGAAATTCTAAGCCAACCTTCAAAGGAAAAAGGGTGTTAGACTTGGTCAGATAGTCCCCCAGTACAGATTTCCAGTCAACTAATCGAAATAAGGATCATTTAAACCGTTCATGATGGAAATATCTTATGTGGATTTAAGGTTTCACAAGGAGAAAATGTTATGAATGCAGGCCCCGAATGTAAGTAATCAAAAGGGTAAAAGAGAGTATCACTCCAGTGAAGTAGGGGTGAACTCATCGCGATGGGAATTAACCTCGTCTTTTAGCAATCAAGGTAACGTCTTATTCCATCAGATAAGAACCGTTATACAAACTTTAGCATGCATATCAATCTTTAAGGAGAAAATAACAAAAGATTATAAAGCCTTCACCCAAAAATGGAAAGATATAATGGCAAAACCTCGAGGAAATTAATAACCGTATCAGCAGGAAAGCGTAGAAGTATCACCAGCAGAATCGCTTCACAAAACTCTCCATAAGGAAATATAAAGCAAAAACATTTTATGGAAGTTCAGAATGGTAACTCGATGAAAGGAAATCAGAAGCTGATCCCCTAAGGAAATGGGAAACACCCAATCCAATCATGGAATACAAGTTAACTACTTACTTCCTGACCAAAGAGGAACTTAAGTGCTGGCCAAAAAAAAAGAGAAAGGAATAAAGAATGAATGGAATAAAGAAGGCAGTTATAGCAACTATCACCTAGTGAATGGTCATGAGACCAATTAGTGTCGAACACTTGTAAAGAGAATATACCACTATTGAAGGCAAGGAAAATTGTGGAGATATCTTATGAATTGAAAAACATTCTAAAGGAGAAATCTAATTTACAAGAAAGAACCCTCGTTTGGAATTAAGGATTGCTTTAAATCACTGCAAAATGTAAGAATTTCTACTTGATTGATGGAGAAATGCCCTCCTTGAAATGGATTAGTTTAGAAATAAGGTATATACTGGGTCCTTCCCTCGAAAAGAGAAGGGGGTAAGCCTAGGAAATCGCTTGCCTGGCCCAACGTCCATGGTATATTCCTAGTGCCTCTCAGAGGGAAAAGGGTGAGCCATTATCCGCGCTCAAGGAACATGGTAATGCACCGAACCTTTTAACTGCGCACAAGGGCCAAGTTAAGGCATCCTTTAAAGGTGGAACGAGTAAGCTCGGAGACATATGCTCTACTCTTAAGGAAGCATGCTCTGCCTTTGATCATTACATGATCAAGCCCTGCCTCTGCTTCCGAGCGTGCACTGCCTCTGTTTATGTCATATCCCGAAGAAGGGATTGAAAGCTCAAAAGGAACGCAAAAGCACACAAAAGCGCGACAAAGCCTATGCTTTATAAAATTCCTATAATAACCAAAAATAAATAAAAACCAAAAGTGCTATCATAACCAAACTAGAAGAGGACATTCTGAGTTTCACATAAAAGGTCAAAGATGTCTCTGTCAAAACCGAAAGAGGATCCACCTTTTCCAGAAAATAATATCTAGTCTTCTGTCTTCTAATAATCCGAATTTGGGTTTTTTAAACTGAAATGGGTTTCATTAAAGTAATCTCTGGACTTATATTTCTTATTACCCGAATCTGGGTTTCTTAAGCTAAGGTAGGCTTCATATTTATATTGTCCGAATCTGGGTTTCTTAATCAAATGTAGGCTTCGTATTTCTATTGCCCGAATCCTGGTCCACTAAGCCGAAAGAGGCTTTTTTCTTTCATTATCACCTGAATCCTGGTTCCCTAAGCCAAAAGAGGCTTCGGTCTTCTGTTATCACCCGAATTTGTGTCTCGTAAGCTGAAAGTGGCTCTTCTCTTTCAATTAAATAAATCCTGGTCTCCCATTTTCTTACTACCCAAATATGAGTTTTCTTAGCCGAAAGCGGCTCTTCTCTTTCTATAAAATAAATCCGGGTGTCCTTTTTTTTACTACCCAAATATGAGTTTCCTTAGTCGAAAGCGACTCTTCTTTTTTCGGAAAGCGGATAAAGGCTCCAGATTTAAAAGCATACCAGATTTTGAACATTCAAGGGCCACCATTACCTCATCATCAACGTACTAGGTGAAGCCCATGACACTAAAAGGGACCTCACATTTATAATATTAAAAAGAAGTTTCGTCCAAGCAATAATTTCTCTAATAGGGCTCTACTGCCGAGGACGAACAATGAGGCATAACATAGAAAGGCATCAATTTTCCCATCGGTATCGAAGGCCTTGTTTTAGGAATTCTGATGAGTATCAAGATGCAATGACAACCAAAGAAGGTTTTCAACCTCATTACACTTTTAGAAAGCTGATACCAAGTATTGCCACATAAATGCTCAGGTAAGCGGAATCAACTCCCATTATCTATGCAGAAGTTGCATCTAAGCCTAAGTTCATAAATCTTCTAAAATAATTATAATTTCAATCTTACCATGACATAAGGGAGACGGTGTTATGAAAGTAAAATTTTCAAGCAAACTACTTAAAAAATTTGAAAGCACACTTAAGAAATTGGAAAATAGAAGGGCGTCGTCTACACTTATTAACTCCCGAAGGGGAATCTGTAATGACCCATATTTTTCAGCTATTTGAGTACGAATATTTAAACTTGTTTTAAATATTATATTTGGAATATTTATGAATTATTAATATTGAATTCGTTAATTAAACGATGATTCAATGTTTAAATTTATATTTAATATAAAACAAACTCGAAACATCGCGGTAGTTCGTAAAATTGGGTTTTGAACTTCAATCGAACATACAGAATCCGTTTTAAGTAGGAATTCTGTGAAACAAGAAATGTTAGAATCAAATTAATTATAATTTTCTAATGAAAGAGAAACATCAAGATTTCAGCTTATATATCGTAAGTTATGTCCTAATTAAATTTTAAAACAATCGCTATGAAAATCATTTATAAATAATAACGTTTAATTAATTTATTTAAAAGGAATTTCTATATATTTGAATATCGTTTAAATCAAAATTGTTAACATTGAGTTATAAATCTATGTTTGTTTAAATTGAAGAGTTATATTATTTTATTCGGATATATTCGATATTGATAAATTATTATTATTATTATTTTATTTAATTGTTTTGGATTTAATTTATAATATATATATATATATATATATATTATATAAGCGTTAAAAATATTCGTTTTCCAAACAACCTCCGTTTTCGATGAAACAAAGTTTATTGGAATACGTATGTCTAATTAATGTTATATTTCCAGTTTAGAGCCAGGCGTTGTTGTTTTGTCGGTACGTTCAATTTAAACGTGAACCGACAAATAAATTTAAAATTTAAATAACCAAATAAAACCAATGGATTAAATCACCGTATGAATAAATATAAAATATATATTTAAATACACGCTTCATTCATGAGAAAATTAACTACACCGTACCTTGTGCCTTTGTGTTGTCAAAATATATGCATAGCATGGCCATCCAATACCTTTATGTTTAAGAAAGAGCATTTTTCTATTTTGGCCCGGTTTATTTTTTCCTTCCACATTTAGCCTTTTATTTTGAAAATTTTCAAATTTAGCCTCCTTTTGGTCAACTCAGCGCTGAGTTGGCCAAAAAAGGAGTTTTCCTACCGGCGCAATCATTGATTGCGCTCCTTAAGTTTTCCTTTTTTTTTAAAACCTAAGGGTGTAATCATTGATTGCGCCCCTAAGGTTTCTTTTTTTTTTAAAACCAATGGTCCCCTCAGTAAAACTTCAAACATCCATCAAAATCCAAAAAATCCTAAAACCCAAAACTGAAATCAAAACTCCAAATCCAAAATTAAAACCTCAATTATATTCAAGTAATTTCAGCTTTTACAGTAAACATGGCAAGTTCTTCAACACAGGAGCAAGCTATTTGTAATTATTGAAATTATTTTTATGTGCTTATCTCTGATTTTAGGTTTAGGGTTTTCTTGTAATTTTATACACGGATGGTTTACAGGTGTATATAGTTGATGTGTTGGTCATATATATGCGTAGATTTGAAAATTGGTAGGATATATTGTTATGTTAGAAATTATTTGTAAAATTTATAGCAAATTAAGGAAAATTGTATGTTCAGTTTGCCTTTGATTATTAGTAGGAATAGATTAATATAATTTTGTGCTCTTTATTCTGGTTTATTGTGGCAATTTTGTTTGCCTTCAATGCTTTTAAACTTGGTGTTGTATGTCGGGGTAGATGCCTTAGCATATGTATATGCATAGAAATAAATATCTTCGTTAGAAAGATAGGAGTAGTAAAGTACAAAGAGTCAGATTCAAATAAATGTCTTGATAATAGAATTGAAATATCTGAATTTGTTAGAATTGAAATATTTCAGAGTAAGCGGAGATGGCGCCCGGACCTGTTGATGGTAGCGTCTTATATTTACAGGCACAACATCGTTCAAACAAACCGGAGTTGATGGCGGTAACCAAAACTCACCATTGAATACTAGTTTCATTATAGAGCTCGAGAATATTTGTGTGTGTTAACTAATCAAAATTTCACTTTTGTTATTGTGTGCCAGCTCAAAACTGCAGTTGAAACCATCGAGCACTCATCATCCTTAAAGTTGGTCACTCCAAAACGCGCCGGTGTGTTAGAGCTACTTGATTGAGCGGGTTTTCTCTTAATTCATCGCCTTGGATCCATACATATCGACCGCCATCATATAACAACTTTAGTAGATCGATGGAGACCGAAGACATCGTCATTTCACCTTAGATGCGGTGAAATGACAATCACATTGGCAGACGTGGCGATTTTGCTTGACATACCCATCGATGGTCGTCCATTCACCACTCCTTAATCCGATGATTATGCAGAAATGTGCGATAGTTTGCTAGGACTTTCTCCTCCAGGAGTCGAGTGGCACATGCCCGAAATGATTAGTATGTCGTGGTTTAGGCAGCAATTAGCCGAAGACATTCCTGAGGATGCTTCTCAAGAATAAATAGAGCAGCGTGAGCGGGCCATTATCCTTCACATTAACACTTCCCGTTTGTTTTGCGACCATTCGAAATCTCGTGTTTGGCTTAGATGGTTACATTACTTGGAGGACTTAGATTTATGCCGTGAGTATGCTTGGGGTAGCGTCGTTCTTGGCATCACATATGTGGTGCTAATACGGATGGCTTTTGGGGCGGCTCGATTCAATTGGAGGTTGCCTTACATTAGTTCAGGTATTTAATTTTTTAGTCTTCTTTTTTGAGGGATATTTCTTTACTCGTTGTGTCCTATGTTTTATAATACTTTTACTTGTCTACAGACGTGGTCTTGGTCGTATCTCCCCGTTGGGAGAGTAACTATGAAGAAGAAAGCACCAATTGATGTTTCATTTCCTTTTGCATCTAGGTAATATTACTAAAAGTATATATTGAACATAGGGTTTATTAAAATTCCGGTAGAAAGTATGTAATTTAATGTTTTCATTAGGTGGGTTGGGCCGAAGAGCTCGTCGTTCACGCCCAAACTTTTCTCAATCCAATTATGTTCATCAACGTTAGTTGGTTTAATTTCGTCACGGATCTTTCAATATTCAACCACTTTGGAAGCACATGCTGCTGCATAAAACAAACCTGTCAAATTTTTATCTTTAAATCCAGCAGCTTGAAAATTGGCTTTTAAATGTCTGGCGCAATATCTGTGTTTGTTCGGGGATCTCCAAGAATTCTCCAAAGCAACCGGTATACCCTTCATCCTATCAGAAATGAAAGTGATGCTCCGATTTTGAACACCACGGATGAATTTTCGTATACACGCAAAAAACCAACCCCAAGTATCGGTAGATTCGGCCTCCACAATCCCATACGCCAACGGGTAAAGTGAATCGTTTGCATCGACAATAGTCACAACCATTAACGTGCCTTTGTATTTCCCATATAAATGTGTGCCGTCTATGGAAAGCAAAGGTCGACAATGCACAAATCCTTCAATGCATGGCCCAAAAGCCCAAAATGCCCTTACAAAAACTCCGCATGGTTCGGCTACAATATGGGCAACACTCCTCGGATTAGCTTTGATAAGTTCATCAAAATATTGACAGAGGGTAGAGTGTGACTCGGCCCAGTCACCGTAAATGCCTTCGATTACTCTGCTTAATGCCCTCCATGCCTTCGTATAACCAATTTTTTTAAATAGTTGTTCCTGTATTAAAACTTGCACTGTTCCAGGCGTAATACTCAAATCCCCTTTCACATACGGCATGATCTTCGAAACCAAAAAAGTCGACATTGCTTGTTTATGATTGGAGTTCACTGTCGGGTTTACACAACTATGTTCAGCTGGGTATTTTTTAATAACCCACAAACCTTTCTGCATTTTTTTAGAATGTATGGCATGTATTCTCCATGAGCAATTGGGATCCATGTTACAAATAGCAGTGTATTTCTTTTTGTTCGACCTGATCGGCTTAAACGAAACTGCATGAAAAATCGACCATTCACTTAACTGTTGAAGGAGTTTGCTTTTGCTCTCAAACATCATACCTACTTTGAAACCATTTTGAATGCAGGACGACGAGAAAACTTCGTTGTTGAATTGAATATTTGCAACCACGGATCTAGTTGCCATTTGTGCATTGCATAAATCATCATCCAAAGGTTTCTCAGACTCCGACAACTCCTCATCACTATCTTCGGTCGCGTTGTCTTCACCTCCCAAATCAAAATTTAGGGGAGCATTGTCTACTCGCATTACATCAACCCATGACATATCATTATCAGGAATGCTAACAACGGTTATGCTGTTAAGTGAAGGATCTGGATTTACCTCTCTCAAATCTTGATCATCTAGTTCCAAGTCGACATCAGAAATATTGGGTTCAACGTTAGATTCTGCTTCGGTGGCTTGTGTGGGATACTTGTAGTATGCAAGCGGCAAATTCTGAAGTATATTTAATACACTACATAAATCTATAGCGATAACACTAGTAACTTACTGCTGGGTCATCCAATACACTTCCGTGCGCATTGGCTCCATCGACGAACAATGGTAACTTATAGATGGTCCGGGGGAATTTTGTGTCGTGAGGTAATTCGGTACAAACCTGAAATATACACACTTTTTAGAATCATACAAAAGACAATGGTAGTATTGTGAAGGGGGTGAATTCTAAATTTCGAGTTTTTCACTAATATTTTTCCAATCATTCACCCCTTCATTTGCCAATTGAAACATCATTTTATCATTTTTGAATAACTTTACAAAAAAAAATACTCTATCCAAATCTTTGGAGTATATTAACCATTTTCTATCATGCATTTCCCCATTTGATAATTGCCTAAAATAGTGTATGGCAGAGAAACGCCTATTCGATATATCTTTAGGAAAACTAAAATTATTATCTCTTGTAGGGCCTCTTTGAACAATCAAATCTCTCAGCTGTTGATTCATATCTTTCCAATTTATCGGATCACTAATGTCTAAAGTAAGTGGTACAAACTCCATAATAATTTCATTTTCATTACTTAAATTGGTCTCATTCGCGCCAATGACTTCATTCTCATTTGTCATAGCTTCAATCTCATTTGTCATAGCTTCATCAACCTCAACCTCGTTTCTTTCTCTTTTAATAACAAGTTCTTCCTTTTGTTTCTTACTAAAAAATTTATCAAGAGAACCTGCTTGTTTTTTAATACCATTTTCAATTTCAAGTTTTTTTCCTTTTAGAAGCTCCGGACTCATACTTTCTAAAAGACATTGTAGTGTAAAACAATTGCGATTGAATGAAAAAATTGCAAGATTATCCTGCAAAAATAATGATACAATAACTTAATTAGTTATGATTTTATGATTTTAATTTTCAGTATTTTATCACAACTTTTGTTATAAAAAAAATTAACATTGTATTTTGTTAAATTAGCTTGCAATTGCAAGCATATTATTCATACCTTTTAAAATTTGTTATTTTCTATCTTTCAAACTAGGTAAAATTCCCCAAACTGTATAGTACATAAGCAAAGTAGCGACAAGGGATAATTGTTTATCAAATAACTAAAAAGAGTTGAAGAAATTACCCAACAATTTAAGATCAGCTGAAATCGGTAAGGCTCTAATCCTTTTTTTTTATATAATCTCAGCATCCATCCTTAAACCCTAGCTTTGCCCTCTTTCAATTGAAAATTTCAGTTTGGAAACTCGGATGTCTTCAGTTTTGGAATCCTATCAGCGTTTTTCTTTTGGGAATCTTCTGATGTTTCGCCTTTTTTTTTTCTTTCTCTTGCGTTGCGTGCTGACTGGTACTGCGTGCTTCTGTTCTTCGATGCATCGTTTGATTTTTTGAGGCAACGACTGTTTTAATTGTTTTTTTTTGGGCCTTCTAAAATTTTGGAGCCCTAGGCCATTGCCTAGTAGGCCTAGGGCCAGGGCCGGTATTGTGTGTGTGTATGTGCGTGTGTATATATATATATATATATATATATATATATATATATATAACGAACCCCATTATGTTTCAATTTGTTTCAGCTCTTCCCCAGTAATTCACGAAATCTCCTCAATCCTCATCCTCTAACTCTCACAATACAACAAGTAATTCACAGTATCTTTAACAGTAAAATCATTCAGTATTTCAGGATCAATCCTATGATCGGTTAGGATCAGGGAAAAAGTCTTGAAGTCATCGTTGGTTTTGTGATCGGTGCTGGCGAACAAGGATGACTGGAAGGACGGGGTTCATGGTGAGGAACGAGGGAATCTGGTCGCCGCTTCCAGTCATCATAGATCCATCACCAGCGGTCGGAGCCAATGATAGCAGTAAGGTGGTGAGATGATGTGGTGTTGTTTGAAGAAGGTGTTCGCAATAGTGAAGCGGTCGAGAAGGGTTAGCCGGCTGAGAAGAAGTGGGAAGGAACAGTGCGGTTGTGGGTGGGGAGTGACAGGCATGGAGTTCAGGGGGCTGAGAGCTCAGGCAATTCGATGGCGAAGCAGTGGCGCTGGCAGACCGATGATCGGTGCATGGGAATACGGTGGAGCTATTGTGCTTAAGAACAACAGTATAGATGGAAAAAAGAAGGAAACAAAAACACACAGGAGGGGGAAGAAGAAGCTGTGTGAACGGTGTGGAATGGTGCTTGTGCACGGGAAAATGGAGTTGCGGTTTTTCTATGAGTCCATGAAAAAAAAAGTACTGATGCAAGTGCGAAAATGCGAAGTAAATAGAGAAGTGGCGAGTTATCAAAGTGAGGGTGGGTGTTGTATCAGGTCTGAACAAAGAGGACTGTACTGGAACGAAGTTGAATGAGTACGCAACAAATTGGAAACAAAGTGGTAAGGAAATAATCGACCATATTTCTAAAAGTAAATAATTAATTTATTACTAATATATTTAACACTTTTAAATGTGCCTAACCGAAGTTGCCAGTGCCTAACTAATTTTCGAATGTGCTGTGTGTTAACATATGGGTCCTAAGTATACAAACCGATCATATATGGGTTGTTGTCTCTCATTGGGCTTCTGTGTATTATCTGTGTATTGGGCTTTATATCTGTCAGCCCACTTATGTTTCATCGCTGTATATACATAGCGTTACACAGCATTGAATAATAATATGCATTCTATTCTGATCAATAATACATTTCTTTCTCTAAAATATTACAAATCTTAAATGGTATCAGAGCCAATCAACCAAACGACAATTTGAGAAAGATCATCAATTCTTTAAAGAAAAAAAAAACAAATCAAGACAGAAGGAAGAGGAGAAGGACGATTTATTAAAGTCTCCTCAGAGTATTTTCATCATAGGAGATCATCCCTTCCTTGATCGCATAGCAATTGTTCTTACCAGTCTTTGAATAGTGTCCGCCTTGCTGGAAATATATTCACGGCGGCAACAACTGCTCATTTCCGACCATCAGATATCCTGGATATCGTCATTTGGTTTTTTCTGCCCACTGTTCAGCAATTCTTGAATCTTGAAAAGAAGCAAGAACCACTGAACATTTGCTGTTAGCCTCGAGTGCTTCCTGTACAGGCTGCTACTTCTTGATCAAGTAGCCTTGCCATATACATCAATTGATTTACAATCTTCTATCACCATGGTAGGAGGCAGCATTGATCTATCGTCGGCAACTTCTGGAGTAGATAACAATGGATTATCGCCAACCTTTCCTTTTCCACTAGTGAAACCGAAGACCCAAGTAATCACTGCTCCTCTCGATGAAGACAATTTCTTGATGTGGAAATTCCAAGTCGAAACAACCTTGAAGGGATACGACCTTCAAGATTATGTCAACGAAACCAAGCCAACACCACCTGCAATGACAACAGATGCACAAAACAATCTCATCAGCAACCTAGAGTTTGTTCACCATCAGAAACAAGATAACTTACTATCTTCTTGGCTCCTATCATCAATTAGTATGAATCTGCTATCACAAGTTATAGGGTGCAGTTCATCTCATGAAATTTGGTCGACAATCCAACAGATTTTTAACTCACAGTCATCGGCACGTATAATGCACTACAAGAGAGAATTTCAGAATGTAAGAAAGGGTGATATGAGCATGCGTGGGTATATTTCTAAGGTGAAAACGCTTTGTGACAAACTCAAGGCTGTTGGGTATACTATTTCAGACAGTGAACAGATTTTGAGTCTAACAAATGGGTTAGATGAAGAATATGAGTCTCTTGTCACTTATATTGCTACCCAAACTAACCTACCAGATATACAATCTATGTATTCATCCCTATTGGCACATGAGGGTAGAGTGGAACAAAGAAAGGCAATCCAGAGTGAGTACAACATAAACTTAGCATCGAATTCAAGAAATACTAATCAAAATCAATCAAGAAACACACTTGGATATGGCAGAGGAAATCCACAAGGACAGAGAGGCCATCCCAATCAGAGAGGCAGTGGAAGGGGCAATTACCATGGGAACTATTCCTACACTAACTGAATGGACTGAAAAGGTGATGATAAGGAGACACCACCACCAACTATTGCTACTCCAAGTGTTTCCAGCACCAGATCTGGATACAGCTCAAGTGAGCATTCAAGTAAGGATGATGATCAAGTCCAAAACTATGACAGTCATAACAGCAGTGATTAACATCAAAGCAGTGAAAGTGAAGCAGCAGACAGTGACAATGGAGATAACAATGCTCAAAATCAACCAATTGGACACCACATGACAACAAGAGCCAAAAGTGGCATTTTAAGCCAAAAATATACAATGCAACTACAGAAAATGCAGACACCATAGAACCAGTTACATATGAACAAGCTGTGAGACAGAAATCATGGTGCAAGGCTATGAATGAAGAGTATGATGCATTAATAAAGAATAAGACATGGAGTCTTGTGACTCCACCAAAAGGTAAGAACATTGTGTCTTGCAAATGGACTTACAAACTAAAGAAGGATGCAGAAGGAAACATATGTAAACACAAAGCCAGACAAGTTGCCAGAGGTTTTTCACAACAGTTTGTTTTTGACTTTACTGAAACCTTCTCTCTAGTGGTCAAGCCAACAACCATCAGAATCATGCTAAACCTAGCTGTGTACAATGGCTGGGACATAAGACAATTGGATGTGTGTAATGCGTTCCTAAATGGGGAGCTACATGAAATTGTCTATATGCAACAACCAAAGGGGTATGTTTGCAAAGGAAAAGAATGTTATGTATGCCAACTACACAAGGCCATATATGGCCTGAAACAGGCCTCAAGATCATGGTATGTTAAGCTAAAGAACACACTAATTGACTTGGGTTATACAACAACAAAGTCTGACAGCTCTCTGTACACCAAAACACATAATTAAAGAAGTGTCTACATACTTGTTTACGTTGATGATATCCTTATAACAGGAAGTGACAGCACAGAAATCAACAAGGTTATATCACATTTGGATAAAACATTTGCTATTAAAGACATGGGGGAAGTGAACTACTTTTTAGGCATACAAGTACAGAGGAAATCAAAATCAGAAATATTCTTGTCTCAAAGAAAATACATATATGAAATTCTCATCAAAGCAAACATGGACAAAGCCAAATCCATTTCCACACCTATGACTAGCAACTTAAGACTGTCAAAACACAAAGGTGATAACATTGACAATGGCACACAATACCGCAGTATAGTTGGAGCACTTCAATACTTAACTATCACGAGACCAGAAATATGTTTTAGTGTGAATAAAGTGTGTCAATTTATGGCCAATCCTTTAAATGAGCATTGGAGAGCAGTCAAGAGGATTCTACGTTACTTGTAGGGAACTATAGACTATGGTTTAATAATCAAAGCCGGTAGAGACATTAATTTAAGCACTTACAGAGATGCAGACTAAGCGAATGATCCAGATGAACGGAGATCTACATCTGGATATTGCTCGTTTATGGGATCAAATCCTATTTCATGGTGCACGAAGAAACAACCGACAGTCTCCAGATCGAGCACTGAAGCGGAATACGGGGCCATCGCATCAGCTACCGCTGAGATCATCTGTGTAGAAACCCTAATCAGCGAGCTAGGGTTAACCTTCACGAATAAAACCAATTCTTTGGTGTGACAATAAGAGCACATTCTCCTTATCCATCAATCTGATACAACAATCAAGGATGAAACACATCGAAATCGACCTCCACTTCATCAGAGAAAGGACTGAAGCAGGGAAGCTCACTATCAAGCACATACTAGCCTTTTATCAGAAGGCTGACATCTTAACTAAAGCCTTATCGAGGGGTAAATTTTGAAAGATTAAGAGAAGACTTAAGAGTTTCTAATGGCGGCGCAGAGCAAAAGCATGGAAACCCTAGATCAGTTTGAGGGGGCGTGTTAACATATGGGTCCTACGTATACAAACCGATCATATATAGGTTGTTGTCTCTCATTAGGCTTCTGTATATTATCTTGTATTGGGCTTTATATCTGTCAGCCAACTTATGTTTTATCGCTATATATACATAGCGTTACACAGCATTGAATAATAATATGCATTCTATTTTGATCAATAATACATTTCTTTCTCTACAATATTACAAATCTTACACCGTGTAAATGTGACGTGCAGTTTTATAAGTTGCTTGAATCCCTATTTATATCGTGCCGGATTATACATGTATGTAACGTGTGTTTGTATACATGTGTGCCTTAAGAATAATTAAAAGTGCCCAGTAGGATATTGAAATTGAAGAGCACGTGCTTAATCAGATTAACTAATGGAAAATTTAAATAATAATTATTTTAAGATATTAATAATAGTATTAAATAAGTGAATCAGGTATTAAATGTATAACTGTCTTAAAGTAACAAAATGGCAGTGGATTCAGATCCATAATGACGAGCGTAAAAATTTGGAGTTGTTTTGGATTGAGTTGAGAGCAACTGAAATGAAATGTTTTAACGATGAATGGACATTCCAGGCGAGTTAAACTCAGTTATCCCACTTATATTTATATAAGTTGGGTTTAAATATTTGTGTGCGTTGTTTGCTATTGGTAGAATGATTTGATGTTTGTTTGCATATATATTGAATATTTTATATAATTGATTTAAATTAAATGTTTGTTTAATTTAATCAAACCCCATCGTTATCTCTAATGATTAATTCCAATGGAGGTAACTTACCTTGTTGGTTACGTTTATATCAATATAAATGTATTTAATTTAATTGGATGTCTAAATTGTGTTATTTATTGACCATTATCAGTTGAATGTATTATTACTGTTTATTTTCATATTATCACTATATGGATTGTTTACTGAATATGATTGGTGATTTACTGTTGAATCCAAATTCAACAGTTATTGTGATATTAACCAATGTGAATTATTGGTTGGGAAATTGGCAGTTGATGGCCTAAATATACATCATTTATTAAAAATAGATTTACTGTTAGGTAAATTGATAGAAATGAAGTTATGGAATTTAGTTTATAACTGAATATAGATTTTTAAATATATTATTTTAAATGATGTTTATAAAAGAAAATAAACCAACTAGATATATATATTAAATTTTTTAACCACCAATCACCATTTTTGCTAAAATCTACCGTGTGCGAAGCACGTGCCAAAATCTTAATTATTAAATGATTTATTAAGCTAATTCCTATATGACTAAGGTGGAAAAGAAAGTAAGCAAGGATTAATGTAACAATTAATAACTGATATAATTGTTTTAAGAAACAAGTAAAAGGGATTATTTTTAAATTTATTATTATGTATTTAATAATAATCAAAGTAAATGAGATTTATTTAAATTAATAATATGTTTCATTAATTTAAATGAAAAGACGAGTTAGAGCTATTCAATGAGTTTACCATGTTCTAGAGTTGACCAAGTCAATTATTTTAACGTAAATTGATTATTAAATTAGTTTGTGATGATTAATATAATGAAATAATTTAAGAATATTGTTTAACTTAATAAGATTTTAGAAAGTAAATTTAATATTTATTCCAGTTAGTAACGAACTGAATTATAATTTTAATTTTAATAATTTAAGGAATTGTTCCTTAAATGAAGTTCATTTAAGTAATCAAAGTTAGTAATGAAATATAATTGAATTCCAAAGCGAGTTTATGAAAGATTTTGTATTCGAACCAAGTTTGGTAAAGTGAAATATAAAAGGATTTTAAGTGAAGGCGATAAGCTTAAATTAAATGGTTGAATTAAGAAAAGGAAATCAAGACGAAAAGGGTTTATATTAACCCAAAGTTTTATAAACCAGTTTGTACAAGAGATGGGAAGCTAAAGCATAAATTTTAAATTAACGTTACTTAATGATGGCATTAAGTGAAATGAATGAGTTTTGAAATAAGATTTCCCAAAGATAATGAATGAAAGGTTTAGAAAAAAGAATCTTGCAACTAAATTTGGTAAAAGATCAAGCAATAAGATTTATAATAAAATCTGGATAATGAAACAAATAGTTTAAAGAAGTTAAGAATTAAAAGTGGATGTTTTATTTATCATTTACTAAATCAATGAATTTAGTAATAATATATTTGAAAAGGAGATTTCAAAAGTAAGAAGGGTTTACAAAACCGTATGTTAAATAAAATAGTGAAATGGTAATTGTTGGTATTAGAATGAATATGAGTTTTGAATTACAATTCATATTTATCTTAAGATAAAAATTTTGTTGCTCAAGGTCTGAGAGGTAATTAAAATACCCCAACTTGAAGGAATTCAGGATTACCGAAGGATGATATGCGTTGTAATGATAAAGATGTTTAAAGTGATTTATTATGAGAAACAATAATGCAACATTATTTGAAGTATTTGAGGATAGATATAATGAGATTTCATTACAAGGGAAATAAAAGAATTTTAGGAAATATATATTGATATTTCCAAAGTTTCAGAAATAAAATGGGCTAGAGAATATGAAATGATATTTTCATAATCAAGGTAATAAAAGGAGTTGTGAAAGTATAACAATATAAAGAATTGAGTTTAGAATGAGTTTATTCTAAAAGGATAAGTGACGATTATCATTTTCAAATAACGAAACAAAAAGAGATTTCGTAACGATTAGTTTACGAATGGTAAGTTGAATCAATTCAAATCGATATAGATAATAAGTAAAGTTGTAACACACGATTTGAAATGATAATTGGATATGATAATAAGATATTTTTCTAAGTATTTAAAAGAAATGGTTTGAGACTATTTGTATATCAAAATAAAGAAGTGAATACTGTGTTGAATGATTTAGAAGTTTAATTAACCATTCATAAATTATTTGGAATTAGAAAGGGCCAAGCGATGTTGTGTACTCAACCAGTAGTTCCATATCATTTTTGTTTATTTGATAGTTAAATAACCGACTATCAAATCTTGACCATGCGATTGTTGGTGCGGAAAAACCGGGATCGAATTTATATTCAAAAACCATTCTGAACCAGCAAATATGTGAAAGATGTTGATTAAAGATGGAGCAATTGAAGACCGTAAATCTTCATGAGCGGAAGAACTATTGTTAAATATCTCTGGTTGATCCCTTGAGTTAACAATGATTCTGTCATGACTGGAATCTACGGATTGCAAGGACTACTCGCTATTGATTTATAGGGTGATTCCTAGAATGTAGTAGGAGGGTGCCTTCAGTTCATCCTATTCCTGGATGACTTGTATGGATGGGTGTCTGATAGAGTATTTCCAAAGGGATCACATATGTTGATTTCTCCAAACGTGCCATTGTTGGTGGCGGAGAAGGTCACTTCTCTTAGCTTAAAAACTAGAGTATTTTTGTGGACGTCAAATAGTGTTATCTGGCGGATCTTACAATGTGGCGTTCAAAGTGGATGGAGATGTTCTATTCTGTAGGGTACACTTAACTTCTAGCCTCATCAACTGGGAAAAGGTATTAAATCGGGTAGGTCGCATGGCTATATGGGTCGCACCCATAAAAAGGGTATATCATTACCTGACCTGGAGAAATCAAATGCCTTCGGCTGTTCCTTTTTTATTTTTGTAAATATGCTATCGGTTCGGTTGGCTGGCCCCCAACCGTGGTGATGATATATTTGGTACTCTCAAGAGAAAGTGAGGGGCCACCTGGGTTGCAAGATATACTTATTGAATCCCAGTGTGTTCATCTCCGGAGGTACATTGTTGGGAAGATAGTCCCATACCTTGCCATGGAAATCCATTCTCCAATAAGCGCCCGCGGTTTTGATTGTATATTATATATTAGAGCGTGAGATGCAAGCGTTCTGCTGGATTGATATTTATTCATTTTCAAATGCTATTATAATATTAGAGAAGATATTGATTTCAAAAATGTTTAGGGTTATCATAAGGTAAAAACCGTCTGTGTTTATGTGTGGATTTGGTCTTACGATTATCCTTTTCTTTAAAAAGGATTTTGACTTTAAAATCAACTTGTGTGTGATACCTATAAACTTAGTGTGTTTTTCTCACTCTGGTTCACCAAACTGACCCGTCGTTTGTAATGCTCGGGTTAGACCGGGTCGTACAGGTTTAGGTTATCGGATGTTGTTAAGAGATGAGTTGGAGATGTTTAGACATATGATATTTAGTTGTTATCCCGCTGTGTGTTGTATATGAGGACAGGTTATTATAACTTTACAAATCTGTGATGTACTCTGATGATTGTAAGTATTATTTCAAAGCTCTCGATAAAGTTTTATTTTTATATTATATTTTGTTCCGCTGCGATGTGAGACTCTGATTTTGTGTCTTGTTTCTTCTTCTTCTTCTATTCTAATAGTTCTTTCTTTCTTATCTCACCCTCTGACTTTTTCCTAATAACCATCTGTGTTTTCGATACTTGAGTTTTGGCTGTAATATGGAATTTATGTATTATTGTTAGAATCCGAACGTCGAATTCCCGTAGGTCGTTACAGAATCAGTGACTCCCTAGGCTCTCGTTCCATGTGAAAAAGTATTTTTGCTCTTAAAATTTTTTAACATACTCTATTTTAGACATGGTAAATAAACACCTTTTCGGAGCACTTCAGAATAGTTCACTAACTCAAATTTTGCAACCTTATCATGTTCTTTAATAGAACTATAACGAACTGGATATTCGAGCTTAGAAAGTTGACACTTAATAGACACTCGGTATTCAAATGCTTGAAATTCAAATGTATTAATACATGTCATCTACGGCAATAATACATTAGAAATAAAAACACAATAGAAATAGAATAGCTTTCTCTATTAATACAACATATAAGCTACATAAGGCCATGAGTGATAAATTAGAGTTTATACATTTCCAGATACAGGTACTACTGAGATACAACTAAATAATAGAGAATGACTAAAGCTTCAATGAGTGAATCCAAAATGCTCCATCTTCACTCCAAGCTCTAACCTAAAATGCTCCTATTAACTCCAAGTACTCCTACTGAAAACCTGACTACTATATTGCCCGTGTAAACTGAAGGGCACCTAGAGTTTAGGAAAGGAAACAATAAACACTGAGTCATTCATCGAACTAGTACGAGAAACTCAAAAATAGTTGTTTTTGCTGAAAATATTTTATGCTTTTTTGGAAAATGAAGTTACCACATGGTATCGTGGTACACATACAATAAACCACACATATTGGGCGAGGTTTCTCCTTATGATAACCAAAAATGTCTTTGATATGTAAAATCCTTTGATATTATTATTTATGCATAGTGTTGAAAACATTTGGCAAACAAATTTATTAATATTAGCCACCATAGGTACCATTATATTATGCTGACGCCCTCCTATTTCCTGGAAGTTATATAACTAAAACTGTAAAGGTCAGTAGGTAGAGTTTGTCTGGACTTCCAATAATGACCAAAGCTAAGGATCTTCCTTTATTCGAACCTTGAACAATTCTAGAGGGATGTCCGAGGATCAATAGATGCTCCTTTTGCTACACATGGTTGGGTTATCCCCGTAATTGGATAACTTGAAGTACTCCTGAGTATGTCATTCCCTGATTGTAACTGAGATTTAACCGGGATCACGAATTCCATCATCCATATAAAGTATAATTTTCCACATAAGTAAAATACCGAGGCTCCATACCATAGTATAAGTTTCAATCTAGAAGGAATGGTCATACCCTAAGGGTTGCGAACCCCAAAACCTTGCTTCATTTTTCTTGTTTCGAACATTTCCAGTATGTGAGGCTTGATGAAGTTATGTTACACAAAGCTACGCTTTAAACTAAAGTCATGCTCTGATTATCCATAGCTTATTTCACATAGTATGCAATAGTGCCAATTCCTAACACATATCTTTATTCCCAATATGATATCTGTTGCTTTCAGAATTTGGTATTGAATATAAGCCGATATAATTTCTCTTTAGAGCCTTGTATTTAATATCAAATTGGATTTTGGTTTTGTCATGAATGGTGTCTTCAATAACGCTATTCTTAAATCCAGTTGAGAAAAGAATAAATCTTTCAATTAAGATTTAGTGAAGTTTACCAATTAATTAATATTTAATTGGAATGGAATAAAATGGAATGTGAATTGGGTTTATTGGGAACTGTGTTTTTAATGACATTCGTTCTTCAACCCGATTTACAGTGTAATGTGATTTGGAATATATAAATCTTTTTATTTAGATTTAGTGGTAATTTTCCAAAGTAAAGTTTCCAATTTAAAAAAATAATTTGGAATGGAATTCGATTTGGTAATAATCGAAGTGAGCATCTATGGAGGAAGACTGTTAATGTATATGGAATTTAAAAGGCTTTGTCGTTATTTCATTTATATTATTAGTCGGATACGGAAATTGATATCGATTATATATTGATTTGTTTTCCATGAAGATTCCATAATTAATGGAATGTGATTTTGGGTTTATCGTGAACTGTGTTTTAAATGACATTAGTTCTTTAACCCAGTTAAAGACAGGATTACATGTCTAACATTGTATTTCGAACTGTATTTGTTAATCTCTGCTAAATATATATCTATTTGGTGGTGGAAAATTTATTCTCTTGCTTAACACCCTTCTATGAAACATACGAGCTCAGAGATTATATATCGGCAAAGATCAATGGTACGGTGTAGATGGGTGATGCGACATGTTTGATTTCCCAAAGTTAAATAATCATTAATATTGATTTTTGGGGAGATTAAAACTAAGTGGAGTTTTAATGAATCTTTAATTAGATTGAAATGTGATTGTGATAATTTAAATTATCAAATTTGGGAAATGATCGAGAATGGAGTACCACCAGTTTTACTCCAATGGATAATTAAATCTTTAATTAGATTTGAAATGGTAATTAAATTTATCGATAACACCATGGTGTTAGATATGGAGTATTACTAGTTTTGCTCCATGGGATGAATAGGTTGGGATTGGGAAATAAAACAAATGATTACTTCGGTAAGGTGCGCTACCCGATAGTTTGGATAAACCTTAATTTGGTTTAGAAATGATATCCAAAGGAGGATTAAAGAATAAATTTAAAAGAATTTATCTTTGATAAAATTAATGGGAACCTTTCCCTAATGATGTGAATATTTGAATAAAAGAATATTCTGAATTGGAATGAGGCGTATGTTGTGTTTGTGTAGCACTTGTTTATAATATACACGAGTTATTCGAAAAGGCCGGTTTTATACCCATTCCGAATAACTGATTCGACGCAAAGTCGACGATGAAGACGGTGGTTGAAGACAGGAGGTCTTCACATCGTTTGGATGATTACTGATGTCTTGATTGGGTTATACACCCAAGATGAGGTAATAAGTGGTGATCGTCCAAATGTACTTGGAGATCAACGTGATATGCGAGGACCTCTCTCATGTATTGGACATATGGGATGAGGAATAAGGTGCCTCCGGTTTCGTTCAGACCCAGAACAAACTTGTAAATGGATATGTGTCTGACATTGGAATTTATTCTGTGTTGATTGATCTCTATTAAATATATATATATATATCTATTTGGCAGCGGATTATTTATTCTCTTGCTTAATGCCCTTCTCTTTGACGTATGAGCTCAGAGGTTATATATCGATAGACATCAGTTGCATGGCGTGAATTGCCTGTGTGGCATGCGGAGTTGCAAATGATTAAGGTTGCAGTTGAAAAGCAGAGTCTTGTGTTTGATGATCAAAGCACGACCTTAAAGGGCATAACTTTGTGTATAGCGTTAATTCGTGATCCTCACACCTCGGTATGAGTCAAAAACGGGATAAGGGACAGCAGGGAGTCATGACGTTTCTTTTTATCTATGTATGGTGTCATGGTATGAAGCCCAAGCATTTATATATTTTTACCTGTGTGGATCATGGATAGCGAGGCGCCTCGGATATATCGGTTACTACGAAGCCGATGGATACGTCCTATAGGACCGGGAAACGTGTGTTCAGGTATAACTAATCCGCTAAGTGTGGACTGGCCTTGCATGATCCAAGGGTTCACCAGCGTCCGAACCCTGAGGCATTTGCTAGAGTGTCTCGAAGCCGACGAGGAGTACATCCCTTGCCTCAACTCATGACGAAAATCCAATTTCCAATACGTAATATTTCGGTTTTAGTTGTAAACCTATATGGCGACATAGTAGCATGGGATACTATGTCGTCTATGATTGATACATTTATATTTGAAGCTGTTTTTGGCACTATACACTTATTATTGTATCAAATGATTTGTTTTAAACATACCAAGCATGTTTGGCTATTATAAGGGAAAACCCTATCCTCCGGCTTACATTGCATTGTGTGATGGGACTTGGGTCTTTAATAGCTTCATTTTTCCAAAAAGCATTGCGATGTTTGTTTTATGCATTGGTATTCTTGGGAGGAAACCCATTCCGCTTTATACGGCATGGTACCTCGATTTCCTTTTAAAGTAAAAGATGTATAACTATTTTTAGTTCTCACACCAGTCCTTGTCGCTGGCCCTAGGTGGGCTGGGTACGCATGATAGGGGATTCTCACCATGTGATTTGGTGGTGAACAGTGGGCTATTACTCCTACATGTCCCTTTTGAGGGTTGGTTGAACAATCGAGAGGCTGGTCGTAAAATAAGGTGACTGGGATATCACCTGGATGCCACGGTGGTTATTACCTGCTACTTTGGGGGATAAAGGGATGGTTACAAAGCCTACCATATTTCGTCTGGCTGTTTCTTCGTGGTATCAGAATGGCACAGCGGAAGCGTGATGGGCCCTTAACCCACAGGTCCCAGGATCGAAACCTAGCTCTGATATCAGCTGTAACGATATGAATTTCGCTCGGACCTAACTGATCACTAAATCGACCAAGACCGTTCAAAACCCAGATGTAACACCCCACCTCCGCCAGGGTGGCTCTTGCAAGCACTCTGACTTTGGAGGGGCGTTTGTACCGGGTAAACTTGCATAATGATATATCAAGGTAGAACAAGAACATATGTATATATGTAAACAGAGTAAATAAGATAAGTAAAACAGTTGAAGATTTCAAACTATTTCAAAACAAGTCTGGTACAACATAATGTCAACTTTCCAAATACACAAGTCTAGATAAAAACAACATCACTGAAAAACTGAAATACATAAGTACTATCCCTAAAATAAGTGATAACCATAGCTAGCTTCATGTCAAGACCGTACATGAGTTAAATCCCACAAGCAAGCGATCAGAAATCCAAGCTAAGCTCCAATATTCCCACCCTGAGAACCTGGGAGGGGGGAACGGAAGAAAAGAGGTGAAAGAAAAACAGGTCAGTCAAAAAGATTGAGTAAGCCCTACTACAATCAATGTAAACTGATAAAGTTAACTGGCATGAGAAGCAGGGATGAACATAAGGATAACAACATACTAGCATGATGATTAACTAACAAGGTAGATAAAGGTGTCATCGCATAATCAGGTTTAAGGTTTTTGCACCACAGGTGTACTAGCAAGCTAACATGACTTGAATAAACAAGTATTGATCCCTTGGCCTAAGCTTTGGCCCAATAACATGAAGTGACCCTAATACGAGGTCCAACCAAACGGTCTAGTCGATCGGCTCCCTATAAGCCTAACTCGTCACGTGTTGGCGTCAATACGGCCCAAACATAATTGTAGTCAGACTGTGCTGGGTCTCCCGTCCGGTGTATCAAGCCCTAGGGTGTCAACCCCTGGACACCATAAACATAAGTGCACAGTCTTAGATCTACTGGTACCCGTGCTTGATTTTCTCCGGCTACGGACTACGTGCACGACCATAGTTCGTCCGGAACTACACCGGCATACCACTCTGCCGTCGTTTTTGGTCACTTACCTCAAGTCCAGTAATCGTGCCCCACCCTAGCCTAGTCCCTAGGGTCATGATGATACAAACTTGGGATTACTGCTGGAGTGGACCCCCATTGCTAGGATTTTCTAGTGGGTTAAGTACGGTTTAACCCTCTTGCTAATCATGGATTAACTTGGTTAAGTGTAACGATGAGTTCACGACTTAACCCTGATTAATCTACCAAGCCCACATTGATTAAGTATTAAGTGGACCATGACTTAAACCCTAACCATGAGGCATTAATTAATTAATGTGCATTAACCTCTCACATTAGACTTCGTTGCGGTTACTAGTTAAGCCGGTCGGTTCCGGGTAGCTTTATACCACAACTTGGTCTAACCTCGGGTTCAAGGTACAACATGACCAACTTCTCACATTGGGTCCTATTGTTTGTAGCAACTAGTTAAGCCGGTCGGTTCCGGGTAGGTTTACGCTACAAACTCAACCCAACCTCGAGTTGGTCACACTTATATTTTCTAAGTGTCATGTCCATTATGTTTCCAAAACATATTATAAGTTTTCAAGCATTTGGGTAGACCTAACTTAATAGGTAAATTCCCAATGGGTAGACCTAACTTAATAGGTAAATTCCCAATCTTATGTTTTTATGTCTTTTAAGTTTACCCAACCCCAAACGCAATCCCATCGCTTACATATCGCAATAGCGCATAAAGGATAGAAAGAGGGAACTTGGCATAATCATGACATAAAGGTGTTGAAGCCACAAGTTTAACATGGTGGCATATGAAATGTACATATGTTTATATACTTGCATATTACATTTTTAGGCCTCAAAAGCATGCATAAAACCAAACTTAGCATATTGGTGATACATGGTGATAAATGACACGTAGAAATGGCCATAAGTTCGCATTTAGCCTCACATGCAAGTTATCATAAGAGATATGATAACTTACATGTTGCCAAAATGCAACCTTTAGCATAAAGCTTGAAGCTTTATGTTCATATACTGAAGGTAAGCTTGCATAACATGATAACATGAGTAAAATGATCCACCCAAACTTGTATACATAACATGACAACTTGCATATCATAACATGGCAAACTTGCATAACATAACATGGCAAACTTGCATATCATAACATATCAAACTTGCATAACATGACATAGTAAACTTGCATATCATGGCAAACTTGCATATCATAATGATCAACCAAACTTGCATCATTCATTTAACTTTAGAGTTTAAATATGAAAGTAGAAAAGGGCTTACAATGCTTATGAAGACACAAAAATATATATAGATTGAGACAAAGCCCTTATGAAATCAAATAAACCCAAAATGCAAGCTCCAATAGAAAAACCCTTGAGCCAAAATGATCAAAACCCTTGCTTTATGATGTAAATATGGAAACTTGACTTGAATGCAAGCTAGTGACACTCATACAAGCTTGAAAACACTTGTATGCATGGAAAATCTCTCATAGAAATAACTTAGAATTTTATGAAGAGAGTGGAGGCCATGAGAGGAATGATTTTGCCATAGTTTAGTTGTAGGGTTGATTAATGATGATTAGGTTAGGTCTAGGGTCTTATTTATAGAGATTAGGATTAGTTTTAGTCTTAGGATTAAACCATAATTCCAATCTCAGCCCTCAAAACCAAATCTGGCCCCCAAACTCAACACAACTCCAAAATGGTGCACCAGGCAAAACTGCCCGGCTGAACCAAGTCGACACCCAAGTCGACAGGGCTGTCGACTTGGGCCTAACCATGTCGACTGCCCAGTCGACAGGGCTGTCGACATGGGTGGTCTGGCGGGAAATTTCCCGCCTGCGCCCAACTGCCCTAATTTCCAAATTCAAACTTGAATTTGAAATCTGTTTTTACTTTGAAATTTTTTGAAAACTTCGTTGGGCCTTAATCGGGTCATACGGACTCCGATTTTCGAAAACTCGGACTCTATTTCGCGTATTTTTCCGAGACGAACGCAATGGCACAGCCCATTTCCCTTGATTCAGATTTATAAATTAAATTCTGCCTCGATTTATGTTATAACAGGTTATTGAAAATACGGGTTGTTACATTCTCCCCTCCTTAAAGGATTTCGTCCCCGAAATCTCTAAGTTAGGAAGAACATATCCTACCATCCAACATCCATCTACTCAAAACATCATCCACGAGCAATCATTGTCCTTACAAGATTCTAAATGTTGTATGAACATATGCAAAGGTGTGTGTATATGTACTTATCTAATGCAAATATCATCAATGCAAATTATGTTAGTGAAATGAATCCATATGTATGCAATTCCTAACATAATGTATAACATCTATATGTGTGCACATAACATACATCCGTATGCAACATCCATGTGATAACACAAAAATTTTCATCCATGAATAAGCATAAACACTCATGCATATGCAATATGAGGAGTGTGTGAGCCGATCTAGTGCCTAATGTGTATAATGCATCCACGTGTAACCACTTGCAACCACTTGCAAACATCAAGCATAACATGTTTCAAACACATGTTTCATCCAAAGGGTTTCTACCTAAGGTTCTCATGATGAGATTAACACGATAAACTAGATAAACATGGATAGCAAAGAGAAAGATATGCTAACAAAGAAAAGAGATTGAGAGTGTACCCTCAAAAAGGAATGGATAAAGCCCACGCATCTTCTCCTCGGTTTCCCAAGTTGCGACTTCTTCGGCTTCACCCCATTGAACCTTCACCAACTTGACCTCTCGATTCCTTAGCTTCTTGGTCTCCGTCCCCAAGATACGAATCGGAGCTCTCCTCAAGGTAGCCTCTTTCTCCACTTCCACATCTTTCAGAACACTTGGCTCAACAACCTCTGCTGATTCATGTAAACACTTCCGGAGATGCGAGACATGAAAAACATCGTGTACTCCGGCAAGCTTCTCGGGCAACTCCACTCTATAAGCCATCTGCCCGATCCTCTCTATAATAGGGAATGGTCCAACAAACCTCGGTACTAACTTACCAACGGCTCCAAATCGGACCACATTCCGCAAAGGAGAAACCTTCACGAAAACCATATCCCCAACATCAAACTCCAAATCAGTTCTTCGCTTATCAGCATAGGATTTCTGTCGGTCTTGGGCCGCTTTCATCCGTCTCCGAATCAACTCGACCTTCTCGGATGTATCTCTGATCATATCAGGCCCAAGTATAAGCTCATCTGTAGTCTCCCACCAACATGTAGGCGACTTGCACGGCCTCCCATATAAAGCTTCAAATGGTGCCATCCCTATGCTTGCCTGATAACTGTTATTATATGCAAACTCAACAAGAGGAAGAAGGTCTTCCCAAGTACCACCAAAAGCCTCAACAGATCCTCGAGTACCCTATTCACCCTTTCGGTTTGACCGTCCGTCTGTGGGTGATAAGCTGTACTTAGATTCAACCTCGTGCCCATAGCTTCTTGCAAGCTATTCCAGAACTGACTTGTAAAGATTGGGTCACGGTCACTGACTATACTAGAAGGGACTCCATGTAGTCTCACAATCTCACGAAGATATACAGACGCTAGCCAAGATGCGGTCCTCTTGCTCTTCACCGGAATGAAATGAGCACTCTTCGTAAGTCTATCCACAATAACCCAAATGCTCGTATTCCCTTTCCTTGACCTTGGTAGCCCATCGATAAAATCCATGGAAATACTCTCCCACTTCCATAGTGGAACGTCTAGAGGATGCAATAGCCCACCGGGCTTCTTCGACTCGGCCTTAACTTGCTGGCAAATGATACATCTAGAGACAAACTCTGCCACATCCTTCTTCATCCCAGGCCAAAAGAAAATGCGCTTCATATCTTTATACATCTTATCTCCGCCCGGATGTATAGTCAACTTAGAGCGATGCGCTTCCTCAAGAACTTTTCTTACTAAATCTTCTACCATTGGAACACATAACCTTCCGTCTCTCCTCAACCAACCCTTGTCAGCAATAGAATATCGAGCGAGATGACTAGACGCCTCTCCTCGAATCAGCTTATCCATAATCTCAACTATCTGAGGGTCTTCTCTCTGCGAAGCCCCAACTTGATCAAGAAGGGTAGGTCTGAGTTCCAGAGATGCTAAAGAACCGGTCATCGACTCAATCTCCAAAGAGAAATCAAAGGTTGCCATATACTCTAAATTCTTCATCTCAACGAATAGAGGACTCAGAGTCAACCTTTTTCTACTCAATGCATCTGCTACCACATTCCCCTTGCCAGGGGTATAAGCTATCTCAAAATCGTAGGACGCCAAGAATTCCATCCATCTTTGTTGCCTCAGATTCAGATCCTTCTGAGAAAAGAGATACTTCAATGACTTTTGATCGGTATAAAGCTCAAATCTTTCTCCCAGAAGATAATGGCGCCAAGCCTTGAGTGCATATACTATTGCTGCCAACTCTAAGTCATGAGTGGGATAATTCTTCTCATGCACTTTGAGTTGTCTACCGCCAAAGCATATCACTCTTCCTTCTTGCATCAGAACAGCTCCTAACCACGTGCCACATGCATCGGTGTATACTGTAAATAACTTCCCTCCATCGGGCAAAGCTAGAACAGGTGCTGATGTGAGAGCTCTCTTGAGCCTCTGAAAAGCAAGCTCGCATTCTATGCTCCAAGCAAAAACTAAATTCTTCTTTGTCAATTTAGTGAGAGGAGCGGAAATCTTCGCGAAGTCCTTGATGAACTTCCGGTAAAAGCCTGCAAGACCTAGAAAACTTCTCACTTCGGTTGCATTCCTTGGAGTCTTCCAATCCTGAACTGCAACTACCTTAGCGGGATCCACCGCTAAGCCTTTCTTAGATACTATATGCCCAAGGAATCTAACTTCCCTTCTCCAAAAGTGACACTTGGAGAACTTGGCCTTCAACTGATGCGCTCTAAGCGTATCCATCACCTCCGCGAGATGCCTTGCGTGCTCTTCCTCATCCTTAGAGAAGATCAGAATATCATCTACGAAGACCACGACAAACTTGTTTAAGAACTCCCTGAACACCCTATTCATCAAGTCCACGAAATATGCGGGTGCATTAGTCAAGCCGAACGGCATGACAAGCCATTCGAAAAATCCATCTGGAGTTCTGAACGCAGTCTTGTCTATACTATCTTCAGCTACCTTGAGCTGATGGAATCCAGTAGCAAGATCAAGCTGAGAGAAAACAGAAGCACCGATAAGCTGGTTAAAGAGATCATCAATCCTCGGTAACGGATGTCTGTTCTTCTTAGTCAGCTTATTCAACTCTCGATAGTCAACACAAAGTCGGAGAGAACCATCTTCCTTGGTAGCAAATACCACAGGCGCTCCCCATTCAGATATACTTCGTCTAATGAAGTTCTTCTCAAGCAACTCCTTCACTTGCTTACTTAGCTCCCGCCTTTCACGTGGAGCCATGTGCCGAACGGGCAAAGAAACCGGCTTTGCATTATCCACCAGATAAATGCGGAAATCAATCTCTCGCTTAGGGGGCAACCCCCTAACTTCATCGAAAACATCCGGATACTCTCGAACCACTCTCACAGATTGAAGAGTTTCCATTGACGAGTCGAGTGATTCAAGATAGCACAACATGACGGGACCTCTCGGATTACAAGAAATTTCTAGGGTGTTTCCGAGGCGAGTCACGAGCCTCACAACCCTATGCTCACAATCAAGGATGGCTCCATATCTGGACAACCAATCCATGCCCAATATCAATCCGTATCCCCTAAAACCAAGAACATAAGCACTACACAAGAACTCTACGCTCAGTATAGAGATCCTCAAATCCCCACATATCATAGACAGATGGGCGGAACCCCCAATAGGATTTGAGACACAGACGGGATCATCTACCAAGCTAGTACTAAGGTGCAAACTATCAACAAGATCAGATGAGATAAAGCTATGTGATGCACCAGAATCAAACAAGGTACGAACTGGAAAATCAGAAATATATACAAGGCTCTCAACAGAAATACTACCTCGATCGGGAACTGGAGCGGCATTGAGAGCATGAACTTGCCCTCCTGAAGGTCCAGCACGCTGAGTCTGACCCTGGCCTTGCCCTTGCTTCTTCGGGCAATCCTTACTGAAATGTCCAGTCTCACCGCAGAAAAAGCATTCACCATTCTTCCTTTTCCTCTTCTTACAATCCTTAATAAGATGCCCAACTGAACCGCAATAATGGCACTTCCCCTTGTTGTTATTGCCCTTGTTGTTGTTCCCCTTATTGCCTTGACTCTTGTTCTTGTTCTTGTTCTGATTGCTTTGACTGCTCTGACCACTTGGATTACCCTGATTTCCTTTCCACTGGGAATCAGTCTTCTTGGCTTGAGTATCATTCACCTTGATCTCTTTCTTGACATCTCCCTGAAGTAATGCCATATCAACCAGGCTCTCAAACGTGGCCCCATGGGGAATATGTGACATAGCCAATCCCTGCAACGGCTCATTCAATCCTCTAGCAAAACGAAGAGCCTTCTTTTGAGGAGTACTCACCATATCCAAGCCAAAACGAGCTAACTGATTGAATTTGTTCACATATTCTTTGACAGACATATCTCCTTGTTTCAAAGCTATGAACCTCTCCATTTGCAGATTCTCCTCAGCAGAAGATAGAAACTTAAGCACGAACCTTGCCCTGAAATCGGCCCAAGTCTCAACAGGCCTAGTACCATTGGTGACTTCCCACCAATAAGCGGCTTCATCCTTCATAAGCCAAACCGCCAACAAGATCTTCCTCTGATCGTCTAACCCAAAGATAGCAAATAAATCCTCGGTCTCTTTCAACCAATTTCTGGCCTCTACAAAAGTCTCAGTGCCTTGAAAGTTCTTGCCACCCATTGCTTTGAAATCTTTGCAAGTCTTTGCGAAGTCAGCTTGAGGATGCTGAGGGGGAGGAGGAAGAGGAACCTCAGCGACAGGAGGAGGAGGAACATCAGCGACAGGAGGAGGAGGAACATTAACTACCGGAAGAGGAGGAGGAGGAACATCCGCGGGGCCGGCTTCGGTCGCCCTAGCCTCTAAAAGTCTCCTACACCAAACAGGCACGTGTACTCCCTCCGGAATAGCAAAGTTATCGGCCATACTGAAAACGAAGAAAAAGACAGATTCAGAATGGAGAAAAACGAAGGAATTTTGCTAATGGCTTTTTGGGGAATAGCCTTTAAAATAAACTAGACTTTTCTTTGGAAAATACTTTATACTTGGTTTTGAAAATAGTTTTCCAAAAGTTTTAAAAACCTTTTTGTTCCTTCTCGTAAACCATATGCTCTGATACCAAATGTAACACCCCACCTCCGCCAGGGTGGCTCTTGCAAGCACTCTGACTTTGGAGGGGCGTTTGTACCCGGTAAACATGCATAATGATATATCAAGGCAGAACAAGAACATATGTATATATGTAAACAGAGTAAATAAGATAAGTAAAACAGCGGAAGATTTCAAACTATTTCAAAACAAGTCTGGTACAACATAATGTCAACTTTCCAAATACACAAGTCTAGATAAAAACATCATCACTGAAAAACTGAAATACATAAGTACTATCCCCAAAATAAGTGATAACCATAGCTAGCTTCATGTCAAGACCGTACATGAGCTAAAATCCCACAAGCAAGCGATCAGAAATCCAAGCTAAGCTCCAATATTC
Organism: Allium sativum; assembly: GCA_030737875.1. Classification (NCBI taxonomy): domain Eukaryota; kingdom Viridiplantae; phylum Streptophyta; class Magnoliopsida; order Asparagales; family Amaryllidaceae; genus Allium; species Allium sativum. The sequence goes on from CM060916.1 coordinate 200,459,161, forward strand.
CCACCCTGAGAACCTGGGGGGGGGGGGGGGAACGGAAGAAAAGAGGCGAAAGAAAAACAGGTCAGTCAAAAAGACTGAGCAAGCCCTACTACAATCAATGTAAACTGATAAAGTTAACTGGCATGAGAAGCATGGATGAACATAAGGATAACAACATACTAGCATGATGATTAACTAACAAGGTAGATAAAGGTGTCATCGCATAATCAGGTTTAAGGTTTTTGCACCACAGGTGTACTAGCAAGCTAACATGACTTGAATAAACAAGTATTGATCCCTTAGCCCAAGCTTTGGCCCAATAACATGAAGTGACCCTAATACGAGGTCCAACCAAACGGTCTAGTCGATCGGCTCCCTATAAGCCTAACTCGTCACGTGTTGGCGTCAATACGGCCCAAACATAATTGTAGTCAGACTGTGCTGGGTCTCCCGTCGGGTGTATCAAGCCCTAGGGTGTCAACCCCTGGACACCATAAACATAAGTGCACAGTCTTAGATCTACTGGTACCCGTGCTTGATTTTCTCCGGCTACGGACTAAGTGCACGACCATAGTCCGTCCAGAACTACACCGGCGTACCACTCTGCCGTCGTTTTTGGTCACTTACCTCAAGTCCAGTAATCGTGCCCCACCCTAGCCTAGTCCCTAGGGTCATGATGATACAAACTTGGGATTACTGCTGGAGTGGACCCCCGTTGCTAGGATTTTCTAGTGGGTTAAGTACGGTTTAACCCTCTTGCTAATCATGGATTAACTTGGTTAAGTGTAACGATGAGTTCACGACTTAACCCTGATTAATCTACCAAGCCCACATTGATTAAGTATTAAGTGGACCATGACTTAAACCCTAACCATGATGCATTAATTAATTAATGTGCCTTAACCTCTCACATTAGACTTCGTTGCGGTTACTAGTTAAGCCGGTCGGTTCCGGGTAGCTTTATACCACAACTTGGTCTAACCCATGGTTCAAGGTACAACATGACCAACTTCTCACATTGGGTCCTATTGTTTGTATCAACTAGTTAAGCCGGTCGGTTCCGGGTAGGTTTACGCTACAAACTCAACCCAACCTCGAGTTGGTCACACTTATATTTTCTAAGTGTCATGTCCATTATGTTTCCAAAACATATTACAAGTTTTCAAGCATTTGGGTAAACCTAACTTAATAGGTAAATTCCCAATGGGTAGACCTAACTTAATAGGTAAATTCCCAATCTTATGTTTTTATGTCTTTTAAGTTTACCCAACCCCAAACGCAATCCCATCGCTTACATATCGCAATAGCGCATAAAGGATAGAAAGAGGGAACTTGGCATAATCATGACATAAAGGTGTTGAAGCCACAAGTTTAACATGGTGGCATATGAAATGTACATATGTTCATATACTTGCATATTACATTTTTAGGCCTCAAAAGCATGCATAAAACCAAACTTAGCATATTGGTGATACATGGTGATAAATGACACGTAGAAATGGCCATAAGTTTGCATTTAACCTCACATGCAAGTTATCATAAGAGATATGATAACTTACATGTTGCCAAAATGCAACCTTTAGCATAAAGCTTGAAGCTTTATGTTCATATACTCAAGGTAAGCTTGCATAACATGATAACATGAGTAAAATGATCCACCCAAACTTGCATACATAACATGACAACTTGCATATCATAACATGGCAAACTTGCATAACATAACATGGCAAACTTGCATATCATAACATATCAAACTTGCATAACATGATATAGTAAACTTGCATATTATGGCAAACTTGCATATCATAATGATCAACCAAACTTGCATCATTCATTTAACTTTAGAGTTTAAATATGAAAGTAGAAAAGGGCTTACAATGCTTATGAAGACACAAAAATATATATAGATTGAGACAAAGCCCTTATGAAATCAAATAAACCCAAAATGCAAGCTCCAATAGAAAAATCCTTAAGCCAAAATGATCAAAACCCTTGCTTTATGATGTAAATATGGAAACTTGACTTGAATGCAAGCTAATGACACTCATACAAGCTTGAAAACACTTGTATGCATGGAAAATCTCTCATAGAAATAACTTAGAATTTTATGAAGAGAGTGGAGGCCATGAGAGGAATGATTTTGCCATAGTTTAGTTGTAGGGTTGATTAATGATGATTAGGTTAGGTCTACGGTCTTATTTATAGAGATTAGGATTAGTTTTAGCCTTAGGATTAAACCCTAATTCCAATCTCAGCCCTCAAAACCGAATCTGGCCCCCAAACTCAACACAACTCCAAAATGGTGCACCAGGCAAAACTGCCCGGCTGAACCAAGTCGACACCCAAGTCGACAGGGCTGTCGACTTGGGCCTAACCATGTCGACTACCAAGTCGACAGGGCTGTCGACATGGGTGGTCTGGCGGGAAATTTCCCGCCTGCGCCCAACTGATCTAATTTCCAAATTCAAACTTGAATTTGAAATCTGTTTTTACTTTGAAATTTTCTAAAAACTTCGTTGGGCCTTAATCGGGTCATACGGACTCCGATTTTCGAAAACTCGGACTCTATTTCGCGTATTTTTCCGAGACGAACGCAATGGCACAGCCCGTTTCCCTTGATTCAGATCTATAAATTAAATTCTGCCTCGGTTTATGTTATAACAGGTTATTGAAAATACGGGTTGTTACACCAGATATGCTAACTCTGGGGATACAACACATCAGAACAAAAAAACAGAAGACTTTTATAAACATCATAATAATGTTACATCAGAGTACAGAATATATCAGAGTGTATCGAAATATAATACAATGGAAGATTAATTCACAATATAAATGTAATACAATGCAGTAAAAAACAAATAAACTAACACATCGGAAGACTATTAATGCTCTGGACATAGCTTTAAGCTTCAATCTAGAATCCTGCTTATATGTCTGCATACCGTATGGAAAACAGGGGCACCCGAGTTTGCAAGGGAAAAGAAAACTACGAGTTAGTCATGGGACTGGTATGGGAAACTCTACAGTTAAAATTAACTTATTTAATAATAAGACAAATCACAGGACCATGCCGCTAAAGCGCAACGGGTTTACCCCCATGAATTCCAGTGTATAAACAACAATCTGTAATAGAGATATGGATCTACTATGCATCTATCAAAATGCAATATCCCAATCTACCCATTTAGATTAATCACCACAATTAGATTTTTTTTCAAATCCAATTCAGTTTATAGAAATTATTCCTTTGGGCTTTATTTCCCGATTTCTATTTCAAATCATTTGAAAAACATATCTAGCTTTTATATCAAACTAGATTTCACTTCGGGATCTCAAATTAAATCATTTGGAAATATGAATTCCAAATCATAACAATGTATACAAACAAGTATGCAACCAAATATTGTGCACGACCCTCAGACCAGGCTGTACGCGCTCCTCCAACTCGATATATATGTGCACCTCCCACTATGGAGCAGGCTACACTGACGATGCACCATCCCACACTCTAGGGGAAGACATACACTACCCTCATACTTTTAGTCACTCTTGGGTTACCCGAATCTTTAGCTACATACTAGCTTGTGACGACCCCCAAATGCTTATGTGGTATATGATGAAGTATGCCTATCTTCAAGAAGTATGCCATACAGTGTAGTTCAAAATTAATTGTTACTATCCTATGACGACATTTATTATTTCACACAGAACAACCAGCACTCCGCATCCAATGGCATTCACAGGAGTTGATATAATAATATTTCGCATCCAACTCATTAAGGTTTACTTATTTGTCGGGCACGCAAATAATTTCTTTACTCAACAGCTATCCATTTACCTATTCCAAACATATATAATGCACATGTATATATTTCTATCTATTTTTAAATCAGTTCAATGTGTGATTTAATTGAATAAATTCTACCATTCATTCTCTTATTGATTAAATTAATTATCGTTTTAATAATTTAATTAATCAAATCTACTATCACAGAACACAAACAACAACCAATTTGTATTTAACTTTTCAAAATCATACAAATTAATTCATACACTCTTTTACCTTTCAAATATATATCCTTTATATATTCAAAATCATATTTCTAAAACCAGACTATATATATAATCACAAATACGTTATTTATAAACATATAACTCTAAAAAATTATGAAATTTGAAACCTAGCAATAATTTGACATCCCGGATCCAACAAAAGTGGATTCGTCGAATTCCGAGGTCGTTTGCAAAATGGCCATTTTCCTGGGCTATATAAACTTTATAGCGACCTTTCTGAAAATTCATTTGGCCATAACTTTTGCTTCCCGCTATGAAACTTCGATTTTTCAGATTCGTTAGAAAGATATTCACTAACAGATTTAAATATTTTTTGTTTCACTAAAATCTGTTTTGTTTTGCACCCAGTACAGTCAGTCAAAGTTTGAATTCAAATTTTGAAACTACCGCGCCATTTCAGGCCTTGTTTATAATTAGAATTAATTATATTTATTTTCAAACGTCGATTCAAACTTACTTTTCCTCGTTATTATTTAAAATATTTAAAATCCACTAAAATAGCCAATTTAAATTTTTTAAATTGGTTCAGATTTTCCGGGTCGTTACATAGCTAAATCATTTTATATCCCAAAGTGCGGAAAATCATTTCACAAATAATAATCACAAGTACTTCCAAACTATAGTACTTTACATCAGCAATTCACATATGTGACTAGTCACTATTAATCACATAACCTTTGAGCTTGTACGTCTCAAGAAGGGTGTTAAGCATGAGAATAAATTCTCCACCACCAAACAGATGCGTTATCAATAGCAACTAATCGGATACGAGATGAACCACAATGTAAAACCATAATACACTTCCAAATCATTTCGAAATCATCGGGTTCAACCCTCGAAAGTCTTTCTGTTTTATAAAACATTCCGTGTCCAAAATCGGGAAAACATTTCTTTTCACCTAAGAAAAAGATATCATTTCAAAACAATTCATTAAATTTGAAATGAACACAACATCGCTAAACACCTCATATTCAAATCGTGAAGTGTTTCACAAGGCATTAGCACACATATATTTCTACCCAGCCCAATGTTAAATGTAAAAGCTTATTCTGCTCATAAACTGGTCGAGCACCATCCACACAGTCAATCAATCAATAATAATCAATATCAACAATCAATTAGCCCAATCCATATCAACAACCAAGTATATTTGGTTCAATCACGTTTTGGTAAATTTTTTATTACCATTTATTCATTCACAATCTAGTTAAATATTTATTCAAACTCCAATTGGTTTTAATCTCTAAAATCATTACTTAATGATTGTTCAACTTTTAGGAAATTAATACTGTCATTAACTGGGTTAAAGAACTAATGTCACTTAAACACCGTTCACAACAAACCCATAATCCAATTTGATATTAGATATAAGGCTCTGAATAAAAATAGTATTGGCTTATTTTCAACATCAAATTCTGAAACCAACAAATATCATAATGGATTAACGATATATATATCTTCCAAATTCCTCCACAATATCCGTATAGTCACGGAATCCAATATCGAAATATCCCGAAGATGATTTCTATTCAAATCCATTCCAATTTATACATTGGAAAATTCTGGTTATTTTAAAACGATTTCCCTATCCAATATATTTATTTAAAACCATTGGATTTCATTTTAGTTGTTAACTAGTTCATTTTGATAAAAAAATATATCCTTATATACGTGGAATTTTTCATCCAAATTCTTTCCAAACCATTTATTATTATTTTACACAAATTATTAATATTTTTAATAATTTTATCAAGGCCCATACAGTCGGTTTCCAATAACGGCCACCGAACTACACTTATAACGACCTTTTCTAAATTTGATTTGGAAAAAATTCCAAATCCAACCATTAGATTTAAAATCTCTTATATTCATGGAAAGCTCTTTTCGATACGAACCCAATGGTTCCGGATTTAGGAGAATTCGATGGTCGGATCTCCCGTAATGTCAATTTGAAGTCGATGGCCGAAATCCGCGAACGGTCACAGCGCATTCTATTCAGGCCATTAAATATATATTATATATATTTCGTCGATTTCCATTTAAACCGTATTTTATAAATCATTTTAAATTTCGTTTTAAAAACGATTCAAACTTCCATTTCAATTTTAAATCAAAATTGAATATTTCATTACATGACAATTTTACGCATCTCATATATATGATAAAAAATATATTTTTATCGATCAAATAATCATTTTTGTACATGACTGTTTTATATATCTCATATATATGATAAAAAATTTATTTTATCGATCCAATAATCATTTCTATACAAGACTGTTTTATATATCTCATATATATGACAAAACTATATTTTTATATCGATCTAATAATCATTTCTATACAAGACTGTTTTATATATCTCATATATATGATAAAAATTATATCTTTATCGATTCAATAATTGTTCCATTATATAATTATTTTATTCATCGCCTACGAAAGCTAAAAATAATATTTTTAGCGAACAAATATTTATTTCATTACATGACCATTTTATATATCGCATATAAATATTTTTCACATTGCATATTTTTTTTTCACATCGCATATATTTTTATTCACATTTCATATATATATATATTATTCAATATACATTTTATTCACATTTCATATATATATTATTCACATTTCATATATATATATATATTATTCAGTATATATTTTATTCACATTTCATATATATTATTCACATTTCATATATATATTATTCACATTTCATATATATATAATTCACATTTCATATATATATATATATATTATTTAGTATATATTTTATTCACATTTCATATATATATATATATTATTCACATTTCATATATATATAATTTTCAAAACGCAAAAATATATTTTATTCACATCGCATATATATAATTTTCACAACGCATATATATATATATATATAAATTATTATACAACGCATACATATATATAAATATATATGTATGTATGTATATATATATTATTTCACATCACAATCTCAACACAATCACAACACAATACAGTCAATTATGGTTTGTACAAAAAAATAGTACCAGGTGCTACTAAGCACCGTCTTCATCCTAGTATATATTTTACTGTAAAATAATTTAAGTGAGAGTGAGTTTTCACATTGGGTTCCACTCCGTCATTCTTTAAGGGATGATTTTATTTTTAATAAAATTAAATTGATCGTTTAATTTTATAAAAAACTGCAACTTGCCCTTGTTTCCATTTTGGTCAGCTCCATATTGTAGCACTCTTCTTCACGAGTCCAAGGCGACTGATTTCGCGAAATTATGACACTGTTTGAAAAAGTTATGTTATTTTATACGTTAATTATATTAATAAACTAATTAACGATAATTAACTAATTAATTATATAATCAATTATCTAATTACCTTCTCTGATTATGTCCTCAACGCGCCTTCCTCCTCAATACACAGTAACAAACGATTGCCTTCACCATTAGCGCATCTCTCAACATCCATATCCCCTCCTTCTCTTCTTAATAAATCACACAAAAATCACCACAATTCTCCTTAACAAAATCTCTTCATCTTCAATTTAGTTTCGCGAAATTCAAACTTCTCTTGGAGTTTCCATTCACCAGCCCTAAGGGCTCGCTATTGTGCATATGACGCACAGAAATTCCATCGGATGAATCCAAAATTCATCAAAACTTGCGCCTTTCATCTACAATCACCTCTTCAATAACCATTCACGTTAATTCCTCATATATCAGTTGATAATTACAACCCTAGTTTTTCTCCTTATTTTGAGCGACTGTAAAAATGGTTCGAGGCTAATAAATTGAGTATGAGGATGAAGTCCAGACATCATTGAATCCAAATATATATAATTCGTATTTTATAAGATTTTATTTGATTTCCTTTGAATCTAGAAAGAGCACGATTTTGTTTTGAGGGACAAAGCGTGCGGCTGTAACCAGGATTGACCACGGGAGAAAATGAGAATTAAGGTTTTGACTTTGTTTGACCTTGCCTCTTTATATATATTTAATTATTAATTAATTCGAAAGAAATAAAAAATGGATTTTTTTCATTCGAACTCCAAATCAAACCGAACGACTTTCGTCCCCAACCATATACCCCAATTTCGAACACAATGGGATATGTTTCGTAAGCCAATTCAATCGTTTCGATCAGTTTTTATCAAAATTAAAATATAAATCAATATATATTGAATTTGATCGTACTTTTTAATTTACCAGGGCCACATACTGACTCCAAAAATTCCAGAAAAATAAATCCAGCTATGTTTTGACGATACGGTCCTAACAAAAATAATTTCGTCAAATTTAGAGATCGTTTGAAAAATGGTCACTTTTCCTGTCGATTAAATTCAAACTAAAATTACCAAACACATTTAAATTCACCACGCTCACATAATAATTCCAAAAATTATGAAATTTGAAACCTAACACTAATTTGACATTCCAGATCCAACAAAAGTGGTTTCATCGAAAACGGTGGTCGTTTGCAAAATGGTGATTTTTAAGGGCTATATATATGTATATTAACAAATATATATAAATCCATAGCGACTATTTTGAATTTTAAACTGGACATAAATTTCAATTCCCATTATGAACTCTCAATTTTTCACATTCTTTAGAAAGACATAATTAAATAGATTCAAATATTTCTGGTTTTACTGAAATCCGATCTATTTTGAATTCTGTACATTCATTTGAAATTTAGAATCAAATTTTAAAACTACCACGCCATTTCAGGCTCGTTTATAATTAAAATAAATTTTTCGTTCTAACTTCGATTAAAATAAATTTTTAGTCGTTATTATTTAAAATAAATCATTTTAAATATTCAAAATTCCTTAAAATAGCTAAAATGAAAATTTTAAATTGGTTCTGAAAATCCGGGTTGTTACATCTAAGTTCGTATGTCTCAGAGAAGGGTGTTAGGCTAAGAGAATAGTTTCTCCACCACTAAACAAATATATATTTAGTAAAGATCAATTGCTATGCCATAAAATGCAATATCAAACATGCAATCCATACAAATTCGTGCTGGGACTGAACGAATCTGAAGGCACTTTATTCATTGTCCAATAAAGGAAAGAAGCCCTTGCAAATCCGGAAATTCTCCAAATGCGTCTGAACTTACCGCTATATAAAATCTCAATACTAGAGCAACCCAGTGAAGAGAAAGTCAACAGGTATTCCTTTTAATGTGAAGATTCCCGTTCTTCTATCACTCTCATCAATTTCTTTACTTGCTCCATTACGTCGTATTATTATTCAGAATGGTTTCCAGATATATATATATACATACACACACATATATATATATATATATATGATCCTGGTCTTTCCGAATAATAAGCATTATTTTAAAAATAATATGAATACATAGGATTTTTAATTAATCTCCTCCATCTTAACTTAATCAAACTTCCAAATTATCATTAAAACACTTCATTATTCATTTAGAAATGTTTACTAAGTTTTAGATAATGAACACTTTGTTTAAAACTTCAAATCTTAATATTGATGAAAAGTCGTTGCAAAAAACGTTGCTAAATAATATTTATTTGACTAGTTTGATTTAAATAGCCCTTTTACTATCCAAAACTTTATATTTCCAAAACAAATCACTTTTAAACAATTTATTATGATTTATCATAATTTTTCTATATTTTTTGTAATTCTAAAATAGCCATTTCAAATGATTTTAATATTTGGTCACCGAAATACACTACCACGATATTTATTCAAACTTAATTCAAACATATTTTATAATATGTACAATGAAAAATAAACATTCTTTTCCATTTGAGAATTAATATTGTTTAAAAACAAATGCTTTTCATTTCAGGAAAATCCAACTTAAATTGCGTTTTGTATGTTTATTTGAAGTTGTCCGTCAAATTTCACGAACTACAGCAACGCGACTAGATCTGTTTTGACCGTATTTCAACTTTAACTTGAAATTAATCCATTTTACTCCAAATATGTTTATAATTCATTTAAAATACGTACAACTTCATTTTGAAACAATATTTCAATATTTTAAAGTAAATATTCATTTTAAATGAATATTATATTATTATTTTATTAATATTATATTAATATTTTTCAATATTCAACTTTTTGAAATCCAAACTTCCAAGATCTCGAATTAAAAATTATACGAACTTAATGGAACTTCCGATTTGAGTTTAAAACATCGTTTACATAACTAGCTCAAATTTAATTTCGAAATTATTATTCCCAATTAATTTCACTATTCACTTTGAAATTAAACACGCCATTTCATATCAAATCCTTGTTCAAATATATTTCCACCTTCAAAAAGGTTTCTCATAACCACTTTAATTTCATTTCTATCCTGTTTCAGATATAAGTTTCCAACCATTATTTATTTAAACCTTATTTCTATTAAATGAATATAATATTAGTTTACGCTATCAAACTGGAACGAGACTTAACCAACACCTATATAATTCCATATATGTAGGTGTAATATATGATGTGTGTTATATTGTCACTAATAACGTTCATAACAACCATTCATGTAACGACCCGTATTTTCTGCTATATAATATTTAATTTATTTAATTATTTATATAGTGAATTAGAGAATATAATGGTCGTTGAATTAAATAATAGTGAATAATTAATTAAAATAATAATTAAATAATATATTTAATTCCGAAATAATCAGAATTTGCTGAAACGGCAATATGATGTGAATTAGGAAATTCAAAATATATAATTCAGTTTAGTATTGAATTAGATTGACGAATATATTTAAATAACGACAGTTTGAACGTACAATTATATTATAATTAAAATCGAGCTCGAAATGGCGCTGCAATTCGTAATTTGGCGATTTGAACTTCAGTTGAATATACAGAAGTCGTTTTAAATCGGATTTCTGTGAAACAAGAAACGTTAGGAGCTGGTGAAGTATATTTTTCTAGTGGAAGAGAAAAATCGGGATTTCGTCATGTAGATTTTGATTTATGTCCAAATCAAATTTTAGAAAAGTCGCTGTGGAATTCCTTTGAAATTTATAAATATTTATTTATATTTATAAAAGGAATTTCATTATAAATCGAATATCGATTTAAAGCGAGATTTGAAATATCGAGTTAGAAATCCATATAGGATTATTTTGAAGCTGTATGGTATTCTACTGTGAATATATACGATAATATAAATTTATTTATATTAATTTTAATTATTTTTAAATATATTTATATATTTAAAAGGGTTATTTAGAGCTTTAAAAATAGCCAGTTTTGCAAACGACCTCAGAATTCGACGAAACTAATTTCGTTGGATCCGCAATGTTAAATTTTTGTTAGATTTCAATTTCCATGATTTTTGAAGTCAGTATGTGGTCATATGGATTTTTAGAGTGAAAAACAGTCAGTATTTTGATGGTTAAAAATACGCTGTGTGAGCAAACGGAGTCGGAATTCGACGAAACCAGTTTCGTTGGGTCCGCAATGCCAAACTCTAGCAGTATGTCCAGTTTGGTGATTTTTGGGTATCGTGTGTGATCACAGGAATTTTAGAGGATAGAAAAAAACAACGTTTGCTTATAATTTAATATAATAATCGAATATTTAATTATTTAAAATATCCTATATAATACCCTGTATCCTTCTAAAACCTAATCTCATTTCTTTTCTGGTCAAAGTAAGCACCGTTACTTACTTTCATTGCTCAGGAAAATTCGATCAAAAAGAAAATCAAGCAAAAATAAAAGAAAAATAGAGAAATCATGTTAAGTGTATATTTGGGTTCCTGTACACTTGCTCTTCCCATTCGTATATGCTTTTCTGGGTTCGATGCATTTTCTGGTCGACGTATATATTCACAGCGTGGTTAGAACGAGCTAGGTCTCGCGTTTCAGTGGGATCCGTGGAGTTTTAGGTGAATTCGAGGTTGGTTTTGTGATTAGAAGATGAAATAGCACCAGTAGAGGAAAAATCAGGGAGTTCTGCACATTTTTATGTCGTGCGATGCACTACAGCTGGTTCGTGTCACGTTCTGGAAGGGTAGGTGCGAGCTTGAAGTGAATGATATGGGGAGGAAGAGGATGTGACGAGAAGAAGGCCGGTTTTTTTTGGTTTTGAGAATCATTGAATAGGAACGGAGAATGGGGTGGCCGAAGTTCCTATAATGGCCATGGTTTTACTGTGTTTGGTTTGGGAAAAACATACGGTGGAGAAGAGAAAGGGTTCGGGTCTGGTATTTAGGAGTTAGTTGGGCCGTGTCTTTGAATTGGTAAAGCCCATATTAGAATTTAGATTTAGTTTAAATTCAAAGTAATTAATGTATTAGCTTTAACTATATGTAACTTTCACATACGTTATCGAAATTCAGTGAAACAAGATCCAACAGGATCGTATGGACGGTGGCTACCCCATGGAACTGACTGGGAGTGGATTGGAGCTCGTTTAAATTTATGGAAAAATAAATTGTTTGATTCAAATCAAACAAACAGTTTATCGTTCTTTAACGATGAACTGCCAATGTGAGTAAAACTCACCAACTCTGTACAGTTATATTTTTATAACGTATTCTTAGAACTGATAATGATCTGTTGATTGTTGTATGTTAACTGTTTGGTTGAATTACTTGTGTATTGGTTGAAATATTAGATATTGATATATATATATACATATATATATCGTAAATCAAATATTGATTATGTTTATCAGAATATTTTATACTCGTATTGTTTAAAATCTGTGATGCAGGGAAACAGGTTGGAGTGACCCGACTGGGTTCCTCAACATTTATTTCACTTTTTTCATATATTGTAATATATGATGTGATGTAAAATATGTGGTTGTTTATGTGTATTTGAACGATATCGATCATGGTCACTGGTACTTTAAATACCGTGAGAAATACTGAAATGTTGTAAAGGAGATTTTCAAATGTTATATTGAAAAGAAATATTTATAAAATCAAAGAATTTTATAAAAAGAAATATCTGTTTGTTAAATAAATATTTATGAAAAGGAATTAAAAAGAAATTGTTTGAAAAACAAATATAAAGGAAATTATTTGTAAAACAAGTACAAGGAAAGATATTTGTAAACCAAATAGAAAGAGGGATATTTGTAAAATAATTACAAATAAAATAGAAAGAGAGATATTTGTAAACCATTTACAAATAGAATGAAAAAGGAAATTTATTTATAAAATCAAAGGATTTTATAAAAAGGGATATTCATTTATAAAATGAATTAGAATTTATTAAAGAGAAAATATTTATAAAATCAAGGGATTTTATAAGATGGGATTTTTTTTATAAAATCAAAGGATTTTATAAAGAAGAATATTTATATAGAAATAAATAACATGTTATAAGGGATGTTTGTTTGGAAATTAAATAGGAAAATAAAAAGGAATTTATTTGTGAAATCAAATATAAGGGAAAATATTTGTAAAACAAATAAAAAGGTAATAAATTGCCAAAACAAATATAAAAGAAATATTAGTTAAATAAATAGAAAGGATAAAAGAAATATTTACTTGTTAAATAAATAGAAAGGAGAAAAGAATTATTTATTGGTTAAATAAGTAGAATTGAAAGGGGAATAATTTTCTGTTAAGTAAACAAATAGAAAAGGAATAAATCAAAGGAGTTAATTCAATAAGAGCTATTTGAAGTGAGTTAACCAGTTAGGGTTAATTAGTTAGGGTTGACCAGTAAGAGTTAATCTATTAAGGTTGACCAGTCAGAGTTAATCAGTTAGGGTTGACCAGTTAGGGTTAACTAGTCAGAGTTAATCAGTTAGGGTTGACCAGTCAGAGTTAATCAGTTAGGGTTGACCAGTTAGAGTTAATCAGTTAGGGTTGATCAGTCAGAGCTAATCAATTAGAGTTAATCAGTTAGGGTTGATCAATCATAGTTAATCAATTAGAGTTGACCAGTTAGAGTTGATCAGTTAGAGTTGACCAGTTAGAGTTATAGTTAACCAATAGAGTAATTAAATAAAGTTAATCGAATTAGAATAAATTGATTAGAGTTAGTCGAAAAAGGAGTTATCGATCATTAGTTATTCGAATAGAGTTAAATGGAGTTATCGAATATAAGTTATTAGAAATGAGTTAAAAGGAGTTATCGAATATTAGTTATTCGAATCGAGTTAAAAAGAGTTATCGAATATTAGTTATTCGAATAGAGTTAAAAGGAGTTATCGAATATTAGTTACTCGAATCAAGTTAAAAGGAGTTATTGAATCTAGTTATTCGAAAGGAGCTATCAAGTCAAGTTATTCGAAAGGAGTTATCAAGATATCGATTTTATTTTAATCGAAAGGAGTTAATCGAATTTAGTTGTTCAAAAGTGAGATTATCGAATATAAGTTATTCGAAGTGAATTAATCGAATATAAGTTATTCGAAGAGAGATAATCGAATATTAGTTATTCGAAGAGAGTTAATCGTCGAATTCGATTATATCGAATTCGAGAAAGTACTTATGCTTTCTGGTGTTTAAATCAAGATTTATTTATTTATAAATTAGGAGTTTATTTATTTATTCACCTTAAAGAATAAAAGTTATAACTGAAGTTAGATATTTCAAAAGTTGGGATTATAACGTTATCGTTATAACCAATGTTTTCAATAAAGAAGTGGATTCGTAAATTGAATCCGAGAGAGATGTAAGGAAGTTGTTAAATGTTTAAAAGATAAACTTTGACTATTTCGAAGTTAAAACGTTGTTCAGTTAAGGTCTGAGAGGTAATTATACCTCAAATTGATTGACTTCCTTCTTAACTAAGAAATGGTAAGGTTTGATCGTAAAGGAGTTTGGAAATGTTTTCCAACTAAGAATCAGAAATGTTTTTCTGAAAATAGAAAATAAGAATTTAGAATATAGGGAAAACAGGAGATAAATAAATTAATGAACGAAAGAGATAAATATTAAATGTTGATTGATCGATATCATTTCCATCTGGAAATGATATCGTTGTTTGCACACCTGTTTTTCTTTGATAGTTAACTCGTCGACTATCGAAGTTTTCGACCATTTTAACGTTGTTAATATGGAGACACTAGTTGGATTATTATCCGAAGAACCACTCTGTATTGGCATAAGCGTTGCGAATCATATATGCCAAAGATAATTGAAGGCGGAGCAAAGTGCAAGGGTTGTTGTATAAATCTTAGATAACAGTGCCTAAGATGGATATACTGAATAGTGCCTTCGGTTTGTCCAGTCCGAGGACAACTTGTATGGACGAAGGTCTGATAGAGTATATCTGATAGATCGCATAAGTTGATCTCTTCAAACATATTCACGTTTGGTGGCGGAGGAATTCGTTTCTCTTAGCTATATACCCGTGTTATTTTTGGATAAATCAATTTGGGATTTAAAGGGTATGACAATGTGACATTCTAAGTGAATGAAGATGTGGCATGTAAAAGATAAGCGTAGCTTCTAGCCTCACAACCGGGAAATGACAAAAATCGGGCAGGCAGCATGGCTATGTAGGTCGCACCTATTAGGGTGTATAATCACCTAATCTTGTAAGAACCCGTAACTTCCCCGTGAAGGAAAGAGCGGATACTTTGAAAACAACACACAAATGAACGCAGACGGAAGAACATTTCATTGCTATTACAACAATTCCATCAGATACAAGAATATACAGAGTATAAAGGAATATTATACATTCGAATAAATATCAGAGATTACAATAAATTACATAGCAGCGAAAAAATAATACAAAGCACAACTGAAGGTGATATATGGATACAGAGCTTTCCGGATATCATTCCAGCTGTAAACCAGGATCCTGTGAATATAAATCTACAAAACCAAAACTACTAGCTGCCCGTGTAGAAAATAGGGCACCCAGAGTTTAGGTTAAAACAATAAACTCCAAGTCAGTCATGTGACTGGTGTGAGAACTAAAACAGTTATTTAAAACTTTACTTTAAAAGAGAGTAATTCAAGGGACCACGCCGTATAACACGGAACGGGTTTCCTCCGAAGAATACCAGTGCATAGAATAAACAACGCAAATGCTTTTTTCGAAAAATGAAGCTATTTTAAGACCCAGGTCCCATCACACAATGCAACGCAAGCCGAAGGATAGGATTTTACCTTATAACAGCCAAACATGCTTGGTACGTTTAAAACAAATCATTTGATACTATAGTAAGTGTATAGTGTCAAAACAATTTCAATCATAAATATAAATCATAGACGGCATGGCATCCCATGCTACTATGTCGCCATACTAGGCTCTACAAATAAAACCGAAATACACGTATTGGAAATTGGATTTTCGTCATGAGTCGAGGCAAGGGGCAAGCTCCTCTCCGCTTTCGAGACACTCTAGCAAATGTCCCAGGGCTACGCACTCTGGGCAACCCTTGGATCTTCAGGGCCGGTCCTCTCTTACGTTTGAGGATTAGTTATTCCTGAACACACGTTTCCCGGTCCTTACAGACCTAAAATCGAGGCGCCTCATCCAACAACCACATAGGTGAAAAGTATATAAATGTCAGGGCTGGTAAGTCACTGATACCACCAAAGCTAGAAAGAAATGTCGTGCTCTCCCTGCAGTCCTTATCCCGTTTTTATCTTATACCGAGGTGTGACGCTCGCGAATTTACGTTATACACAAAGCTACGCCACAAAGGCCGTGCTTTGATCATCAACCACAAGACTTTGCTTATCAACAGAAGCCTTGATCCATGCAACCCAGCATGCCACACAGGCAATTCATGCCATGCGATTGATATCTATCGATATATAACCTCTGAGCTCGTACGTCTCAGAGAAGGTCGTTAAGCAAGAGAATAAATTCTCCGCCGCCAAACAGATATATATTTAACAGAAATCAATCAACATAGAATAAAATCCAATGTCAGACACACAATCCATTTACAAGTTCGTTCTGGGTCTGAACGAAACCGGACGCACTTTCCTCGCATATCCATCGATCTCCAGGTACGTCTGGACGACCACCAACTGATTCCCTCATTTTGGGTGTACAGCCCAATCAAGATCATCAGTAATCACCCAAACGATGTGAAGACTTCCGATCTTCAACCACCGTCCTCATCTTCGACATATCGTCGAATCGGTTATTCAGAATGGGTATAAACCCGTACTTTCCGAACAACCCGCGTATATTAAAAACAAATGTTACACAAACACAACATACGCCTCATTCCAATTCATTAGTCACTAACCGTAAATCAGCAAGAGAACAATTTCCCAAATATTAACCCCGAAGGCCGAAACCATCATCAGATCAATACCCAGGAAACCATTCTTCTTAACTAACCTTCAGCTAGTTTCTAAATTTCAATTCTCAGGGAAAGGTTCCCATTAATTTTATCCAAGATAAATTCTTTAATATTTATCATTTAATCTTCCTTTGGATGTCATTTCAAACCAAATTATGGTTTTCCAAACTAGTCGAGATTAGCGAACCACACCGAAGTAATTATTTATTTTATTTCCCAATCCCAACCTATTCATTCCATGAAGAAAAACTAGTAATACTCCATATCTAACACCACGGTGTTATCGGTAAATTTAATTACCATCTCACGTTCAAATCTAATTAAAGATTTGACTATCGTTTTGGAGCAAAACTGGTGATACTCCATTCTCGCTCACTTTCTAAATTTGATAATCTAAATTATCAATTCACATTTCAATTTAATTGCAGATTCATTAAAACTCCTTTTATTGGGTTGAAGAACTAGTGTCATTTAAAAACACAGTTCACGATAAACCCAAATCATATTCTATTTATTATCGGGATAAAGAACTAGTGTTATTCAAAACACCGTTCACGATAAGCCCACAAATCAACTCCATTCAATTCATTTATTTAAAAATACTTGGATTTTAATTCTAGTTCAAAACTAGTTCATTTCGATAAAAATCTATATTTACCTTTTCAAATATGGAGTTTTTCATCCCAAATCATTTCTAATGATTTTATACAAATTATTGATATTTTTAATAATTTTATCAAGGCCCGTACAGTCGATTTCCATCAACGGCCATCGAACTGCACTTACAGCGACCTTTTCGAAATTTGATTTGGACGTATCTCCAAATCCAACCGTTAGATTTCAAATTTCTAATATTCGTTAGAAAGCTCTTTTCGATACGAACACAACGGTTCCGGTTTTAGGAGAATCCGACGGTCGGATCTCCCGTAATGTCCGTTTGAAATAAATGGTCGAAATTCACGAACTGCCGCGGCGCGGCACGTTCTATTCAGGCCATTATATTATATATATAATATATATTTCGTCGATTTTATTTAAAATGAATTTTATAAATAGTTTTGAATTCGTTTCAAAAACAATTTCAACCTCTATTTCAAATTCAAATCAAATTTGAATTTTCTATTATAAATCATTTTTACTTTCATTTCTATTTGATTTCAATTCAAATCGATTTTAATTCGATTCAAATTCATTTTCTTTTCAATTCAATTCAATTCGAATTCGTTTTCTTTTCAATTCAATTCAAATTCATTTTCTATTCAATTCAAGTCAAATTCATTTTCTATTCAATTCAAGTCAAATTCGTTTTCCTATCCAATTCAAATCAAATTCGTTTTCCTATCCAATTCAAATCAAATTCGTTTTCCTATCCAATTCAAATCAAATTCGTTTTCTATTCAATTCAAATCAAATTCAATTCGTTTTCTATTCAATTCAAATCAAATTCGTTTTCTATTCAAATCAAATTCAATTCGTTTTCTATTCAATTCAAATCAAATTCAATTCGTTTTCTATTCAAATCAAATTCAATTCGTTTTCTATTCAATTCAAATCAAATTCGATTTCTATTCAAATCAAATTCAGTTCATTTTCTATTCAATTCAAATCAAATTCAATTCGTTTTCTATTCAAATCAAATTCAATTCATTTTCTATTCAATTCAAATCAAATTCGTTTTCTATTCAAATCAAATCAAATTCGTTTTCTATTCAAATCAAATTCAATTCGTTTATAATCGATATAAATATCATTCGCGTCAAAATAGCGCATCTCTAATCAACACGGCTTTATATTCAACAAATGGATCTATATTTCTTTCAATACACGACTCTATATCTTTGTCAACACACGACTAATCTCAACGAATGAGTACTGTCCACGTGTGACTATTTTTGTTATTTAATATATTTTATAAAAATTATGGTATAAATTTTATTTTTAAAATATTTCGTTCAACACATGACTAATCTTAACGGATGAGTACGGTCAACACATGAACCTTTACTTTATAAAATTCTTTGTTTTCTAAATTGGAATGAGGCCCAATCAATCACCATATAAAGTTAATTATATGGATTCCATACAACACATGTATATAATAGCAATAATAAATAATCAACCATCATCCAAAGTGCATTACACTGTATAAGCATCAAATATAAATATCTAACGCTTATAACAGCCTGTCAATCAATTGATCGACATACAACTAATTATTAGGATTAGTGTATGCCGTATTTTATCCCAATACCTGTGTGGGGTTTCAAATCAACAAACATAGATTTTTATTTGTGCAGTTGGGCGATGTGTAAAATTTATCATCCCAATCCATCAGTCAAATCAGTGTATATAAACAAATCGGTCGATTTGTTTATAAATATTTATTTATTCACATTCACGTTAAAAATTATATTTTTAACGATAAAATATTTTTAACTATATAAATATTTTATTTCATTTCAACACATGAATATATTTCATTATCTATTTCACATCAATTTCACAAACAAATTTCACAACATATCAATCAAACAAACAAGCCATCCATGGTCTCTGGATGACGGGTGTCGGGTGCTACTAAACACCGTCTGCATCCTAGTATATATATAACTAGAAAAAGAAATTGAAGAGAGAGAAGTTCTCACTAATAGCTATTCCAACTTCACGCCACTTCATTTAGAGAAATCTTCATCGTTCTCGCCTTTTGTCACTTTCGCTGCCCGTAGCCACTACATATATAAAAATCGAATTTTTACTTTGCTGTTCGATATATAAAAATCGAATTTTTTACTTCGCTATTCAATATATAAAAATCAAATTTTTACTTTGCTATTCAATATATAAAAATCAAATTTTTACTTCGCAATTCAATATATAAAAATCGAATTTTTACTTCGCTATTCAATATATAAAAATCGAATTTTTACTTTGCTATTCAATATATAAAAATAGAATTTTTATAACCACGCTATATGGATAAAAATTCTATTTTTACATCGCTACTATATAGATAAAATTCTATCTTTACATCGCTATTTTCTATATAAAGATTTCAACTTTTCCATTTCAAAAACCTAATCTTTTCTATTTTAAAAATCTAATCTTTTCTATTTTAAAAATCTAATCTTTTCTATTTTAAAAATCTAATCTTTTCTATTTTAAAAATCTGAAAATAAACCACTTGTTATAATAATAATAAAAAAACTAATTATTTAAAATAAGTCAATAAGAGAAACTTACTGTGCTCGTTTTCTGAGGTTGGTGGGGTTCGCCATTGGCGGCGCTGACCGTGGCGCGGTGGACTGGGGCTCAGGCGGTTGTGGATCTCATGGGTGCTAGGCTTGCTGGCGTCGGTTTTTAGGTTAAGGGGGGGTTGACTGGGCGCGGCGTGCTAGGCGAGAGGGGGAGGAAGAAGAAGAGCGGTGGAAGGGGAGAGGAGCGAGGGAAGAAAGGGAAGTGGGGAAAGGAGCGGCGGCGTCTGTGTGAATGGGTTTGGGGGGGTGCGAACAGGGGGAGGGGGGTCGCGATGGGAGTGCGCCGCCACCTGGGGCACGGCGGTGGGCGGCGCTGCCCTAGGGGGGCGCGATGGCGGTTCTTCCACCTCCGTCCTCCCTCCATTTTTTTTGTTGAAAACAATTAGAAGAAAACGAGGGGGGCCTGAGTGATGTAAGGGGAGGTTTTTTTTATTTAATTATTTTATTTTCCACCAAAAAGCAACTTTTATTTTCGACCTCAAAATGAGGCCCACCGCCTGTCGTCTATAGCTAATTACCCCCATTCCGAACACAATGGGATATGTATCATAGGCTGATTCGATCGTTTCAATCAGTTTCCGTCAAAATCAACATATAACTCTATATATTGAATTTGAACGAGCATTTCCATTTACTGGGGTCACATACTAACTCTAAAAATTCCAGAAAAATATTTTCTAGCTTCGTATTGATGATACGGTCATAATAAAACTAGTTTCGTCGAATTCTGAGACCGTTGGAAAAATGGCCATTTTCCAGTCGATTAAAATCAACTGAAACTGGTCAAACGCGTTTTCCTTTGCCACTCTCACATATTGATTCAAAAAATTATGAAATTTGAAATCTAGAAATAATTTGACATCACGGACCCAACAAAAGTGGTTTCGTCGAAATCCGAGGTCGTTTGCAAAATGTCTATTTTTAAGGGCCTGAATCCCATAGCGACTATTCAGAATTTTCAACTGGACATATCTTTTGATTCCCGCTATGAAATTTTGATTTTCCGGATTCGTTGGAAAGATATTCTCAATTAGATCCTATTATTTTTGGTTTCACTAAAATCCGGATTGTTTTGCACACGGTACATTCAATTGAAGTTTGAAATCGGATTATCGAACTACCGCGCCATTTCCAATTCTATTTATAATTATATATAATTATTTATATTCTAACGACGGCGTATATAATATATACGTTCGAATTATATTCAAAATAAATTTCTCGTCGATATTATTTAAAATAATTCATTTTAAATATTCAAAATTCGCTAAAATTTCCAAAATAAAAATTTTAAACTGGCCCAGATTTTCGGGTTATTACAATCTCCCCTACTTAAAACTTTACGTCCCCGAAAAGGAACTAAGTCGAAAGTGGTTTGATTAATCAACTCTACGTTCGATCTGGCTTCCATTCTCCAACTTTTCAGTTTTTGAGAATTTTCAGATTCTTCTAAAATTTGGCTAACACCCTAAATTTTCGAAAAATTTCACCATAACCTCCCCTGCACCGGGAGCTACGGGAAAATCCCGAAATTGCCATACAAGACTTCTGATCTCAAAAAGAAAAAGAAAAAGCCAAGCGGCTAGCCAATAGGCTCATAAAATCATCATCACCCAAACAAAACAGTAAATTACGTAGTAAAAATGTACCTATTTGTCGGGCAAACAAATTTTATTCTCTGCTCTAGCCTCCTTGCTATGACCTGTTCAATGTAAGTACATGTATATGCAAGCAAATGCAACTAATTTTCAACATAGTTCAATATTTGATTCAATTAGGCTAAATGGTTCAAAATTAGCAAACAAATAAACAAACAACACAAACATCAATCAATTAGTGAATTTAACGTTTCAAATTCATAATTTTGATACATATATAGAAAATCATGTTTTTGGTGCCAATTCACAACAATAAACCTATCTATATTGGTTTTGGTTCTCACACCAGTCTAATGGAAATATATAGATATCATACCTTCGAAACACGAACATAAATACTGGTAATACTCCATATCTAACACCACGGTGTTATCGGTAAATTTAATTACCATCTCACGTTCAAATCTATTTAAAGATTTGACTATCGTTTTGGAGCAAAACTGGTGATACTCCATTCTCGCTCACTTTCTGAATTTGATAATCTAAATTATCAATTCACATTTCAATTTAGTTGCAGATTCATTAAAACTCCTTTTACTGGGTTGAAGAACTAGTGTCATTTAAAAACACAGTTCACGATAAACCCAAATCATATTTTATTTATTATCGGGCTAAAGAACTAGTGTTATTTAAAACACCGTTCACGATAAACCCACAAATCAACTCCATTCAATTCATTTATTTAAAAATAATTGGATTTTAATTCTAGTTCAAAACAAGTTCATTTCGATAAAAATCTATTTTTACCTTTTCAAATGTGGAGTTTTTCATCCCAAATTTTCCCAAATCATTTCTTATGATTCTATACAAATTATTGATATTTTTAATAATTTTATCAAGGCCCGTACAGTCGATTTCCATCAACGGCCATCGAACTGCACTTACAACGACCTTTTCGAAATTTGATTTGGACGTACCTACAAATCCAACCGTTAGATTTCAATTTTCTAATATTCGTTAGAAAGCTCTTTTCGATACGAACACAACGGTTCCAGTTTTAGGAGAATCCGACGGTCGGATCTCCCGTAATGTCCGTTTGAAATAAATGGTCGAAATTCACGAACTGCCGCGGCGCGGCACGTTCTATTCAGGCCATTATATTATATATATAATATATATTTCATCGATTTTATTTAAAATGAATTTTATAAATAGTTTTGAATTCGTTTCAAAAACAATTTCAACCTCTATTTCAAATTCAAATCAAATTTGAATTTTCTATTATAAATCCTTTTTACTTTCATTTCTATTTGATTTCAATTCAAATCGATTTTAATTCGATTCAAATTCATTTTCTTTTCAATTCAATTCAATTCGAATTCGTTTTCTTTTCAATTCAATTCAAATTCATTTTCTATTCAATTCAAGTCAAATTCATTTTCTATTCAATTCAAGTCAAATTCGTTTTCCTGTCCAATTCAAATCAAATTCGTTTTCCTATCCAATTCAAATCAAATTCGTTTTCTATTCAATTCAAATCAAATTCAATTCGTTTTCTATTCAATTCAAATCAAATTCGTTTTCTATTCAAATCAAATTCAATTCGTTTTCTATTCAATTCAAATCAAATTCAATTCGTTTTCTATTCAATTCAAATCAAATTCAATTCGTTTTCTATTCAATTCAAATCAAATTCGTTTTCTATTCAAATAAAATTCAGTTCATTTTCTATTCAATTCAAATCAAATTCAATTCGTTTTCTATTCAAATCAAATTCAATTCATTTTCTATTCAATTCAAATCAAATTCGTTTTCTATTCAAATCAAATCAAATTCGTTTTCTATTCAAATCAAATTCAATTCGTTTATAATCGATATAAATATCATTCGCGTCAAAATAGCGCATCTCTAATCAACACGGCTTTATATTCAACAAATGGATCTATATTTCTTTCAATACACGACTCTATATCTTTGTCAACACACGACTAATCTCAACGAATGAGTACTGTCCATGTGTGACTATTTTGGTTATTTAATATATTTTATAAAAATTATGGTATAAATTTTATTTTTAAAATATTTCGTTCAACACATGACTAATCTTAACGGATGAGTACGGTCAACACATGAACCTTTACTTTATAAAATTCTTTGTTTTCTAAATTGGAATGAGGCCCAATCAATCACCATATAAAGTTAATTATATGGATTCCATGCAACACATGTATATAATAGCAATGATAAATAATCAACCATCATCCAAAGTGCATTACACTGTATTAGCATCAAATATAGATATCTAACGCTTATAACAGCCTGTCAATCAATCGATCGACATACAACTAATTATTGGGATTAGTTTATGTCGTATTTTATCCCAATACCGGTGTGGGGTTTCAAATCAACAAACATAGATTTTTATTTGTGCATTTGGGCGATGTGTAAAATTTATCATCTCAATCCATCAGTCAAATCAGTGTATATAAACAAATCGGTCGATTTGTTTATAAATATTTATTTATTCACATTCACGTTAAAAATTATATTTTTAACGATAAAATATTTTTAACTATATAAATATTTTATTTCATTTCAACACATGAATATATTTCATTATCTATTTCACATCAATTTCACAAACAAATTTCACAACATATCAATCAAACAAACAAGCCATCCATGGTCTCTGGATGGCGGGTGTCGGGTGCTAGTAAACACCGTCTGCATCCTAGTATATATATAATTAGAAAAAGAAATTGAAGAGTGAGAAGTTCTCACCAATAGCTATTCCAACTTAACGCCACTTCATTTAGAGAAATCTTCATCGTTCTCGCCTTTTGTCACTTTCGCTGCCCATAGCCACTACATATATAAAAATCGAATTTTTACTTTGCTATTTGATATATAAAAATCGAATTTTTACTTCGCTATTCAATATATAAAAATTGAATTTTTACTTCGCTATTTAATATATAAAAATCGAATTTTTACTTCGCTATTCAATATATAAAAATCGAATTTTTACTTCGCTATTCAATATATAAAAATCGAATTTTTACTTTACTATTCAATATATAAAAATCGAATTTTTACTTTGCTATTCAATATATAAAAATCGAATTTTTATAACCACGCTATATGGATAAAAATTCTATTTTTACATCGCTACTATATAGATAAAATTCTATCTTTACATCGCTATTTTACTTCGCTATTCAATATATAAAAATCGAATTTTTACTTTGCTATTCAATATATAAAAATCGAATTTTTATAACCACGCTATATGGATAAAAATTCTATTTTTACATCGCTACTATATAGATAAAATTCTATCTTTACATCGCTATTTTCTATATAAATATTTCGCCTTTTCCATTTCAAAAACCTAATCTTTTCTATTTTAAAAATCTAATCTTTTCTATTTTAAAAATCTAATCTTTTCTATTTTAAAAATCTAATCTTTTCTATTTTAAAAATCTGAAAATAAACCACATTTATAATAATAAAAAAAAACTAATTATTTAAAATAAGTCAATAAGAGAAACTTACTGTGCTCGTTTTCTGAGGTGGGTGGGGTTCACCATTGGCGGCGCTGGCCGTGGCACGGCGGAGTGGGGCTCAGGCGGTTGTGGATCTCGTGGGTGCTAGGCTTGTTGGCGTCGGTTTTTAGGTTAAGGGGGGGTTGACTGGGCGCGGCGCGCCAGGCGAGAGGGGGAGGAAGAAGAAGAGCGGTGGAAGGGGAGAGGAGCGAGGGAAGAAGGGGAAGTGGGGGAAGGAGCGGCGGCGTCTGTGTGAATGGGTTTGGGGGGGTGCGAACAGGGGGAGGGGGGTCGCGATGGGAGTGCGCCGCCACCTGGGGCACGACGGTGGTCGGCGCTGCCCTGGGGGGGGCGCGATGGCGGTTCTTCCGCCTCCGTCCTCCCTCCATTTTTCTTTTTTTTCTGTTGAAAACAATTAGAAGAAAACGGGGGGGGCTGAGTGATGTAAGGGGAGGTTTTTTTTATTTAATTATTTTATTTTCCACCAAAAAACAACTTTTATTTTCGACCTCAAAACGAGGCCCACCGCCTGTCGTCTATAGCTAATTACCTCCATTCCGAACACAATGGGATATGTATCGTATGCTGATTCGATCGTTTCGATCAGTTTCCGTCAAAATCAACATATAACTCTATATATTGAACTTGAACGAGCATTTCCATTTACTGGGGTCACATACTAACTCTAAAAATTCCAGAAAAATATTTTCTGGCTTCGTATTGACGATACGGTCCTAATAAAACTAGTTTCGTCGAATTCTGAGACCATTGGAAAAATGGCCATTTTCCAGTCGATTAAAATCAACTAAAACTGGTCAAATGCGTTTTCCTTTGCCACTCTCACATATTGATTTGAAAAATTATGAAATTTGAAATCTAGCAATAATTTGACATCACGGACCCAACAAAAGTGGTTTCGTCGAAATCCGAGGCCGTTTGCAAAATGTCTATTTTTAAGGGCCTGAATCCCATAGCGACTATTCAGAATTTTCAACTGGACATATCTTTTGATTCCCGCTATGAAATTTTGATTTTCCGGATTCGTTGGAAAGATATTCTCAATTAAATCCTATTATTTTTGGTTTCACTAAAATCCGGATTGTTTTGCACCCGGTACATTCAATTGAAGTTTGAAATCGAATTATCGAACTACTGCGCCATTTTCAGTTCTATTTATAATTATATATAATTATTTATATTCTAATGACGGCGTATATAATATATACGTTCGAAATATATTCAAAATAAATTTCTCGTAGATATTATTTAAAATAATTCATTTTAAATATTCAAAATTCGCTAAAATTACCAAAATGAAAATTTTAAACTGGCCCAGATTTTCGGGTCATTACAGATCTAGAGTTTTATTTACTTCTAAAAATCTATTGTTGATGTTTTCCCATTCGGGAGACGGTTGCTGATCCCAACCGTTGGTGATATACATTCGATACACTCAAGCGAAATGAGTGGTCGGTCATGTGTGGCGGGGTTGCAAGATGTTCTTGTCGAATCCAGTGTATTCCTCTCTAAAGGTACACTGGAGTAAGGTGGTTCCATACCTTGTCATAGTTGGAAATCCATTACCGAATATGTGCTTGCGATTTTGATTGTATACTATATATGTAGAATGTGAGATGAAAGTGTTCTGCTAGATGACTATTATATTGTGGTTGATAAAAATTATTATAATATCAATGAGTTTTGATATAAAGTTTAATTTGGATTCTCATAAGGGAAAAACCCGTTCCGTTATACGGCGTGGTCTTATGAGATATCGTTGTGTTGCTCAAACTGTTTTAAATTGTTTTACTCACACCAGTCCCATGACTTACTGGGAGTTTATTTTTTTTTGCTTTCCCTAAACTCTTGGGTGCCCAATTTTGTACGGGCAGTCAAGTAGTCGGGATTTACAGATACTTGAAGACGTGGAGCAGGAGGCTTCTGGATTTTATATAGCTATTGTTATTCCACTGTGTTGTAAGTGTTGCACTTGATAATGATATGTATATTCAAGTACATATCTTTTATTTCAAGTTATGTTATATTTTATTTGTTCCGTTGTGGGGTTCGTGTTTACTCTGATGTTGTCTGTTCTTCTTCTTCTTCTTCTTCTTCTATTCTATGTTTCTATCTTATCTTTCCTCACCCTCTAATTTCTTTCATTAACCATCCGGTATTTTCGGCTTTTGATGTTCGATATGTGTTGTATATCAGATAATCAAGATCGCAAAAACCCGGGTCGTTACAATTCATCCATATAAAAATATTTACCATATAAGTGTTAGGTAATTAATTGTAACGACCCGCATTCTACGCATCAGAGGATCGTAGAATATTTATTTCTTTTTTGTATGAAGTCGTATGGTCGTGTCACTTTGGGGAACGACTATTGGGGTCATTTCCCATGTTCACGATTTTTGCCGAATTTTATATGACCGTTTTTCCCTAGCTGATTTTGTTTCGGCCATAACTTTTAATAGGTAAGGAATTTTGATTTGAAACCACTTCCATTGGATCCGTATGATGGTTTACCTTTCCGTAGAGTGGTCACATTATCCAAACGGACTTACCGTTTGGGTGATATGGATGAAACAAGGTTTAGAAGGTGAAAAACAACTTAACCGAGCCAAATAGTGTGATTAGTAGCTAGGCCAATTGGGGATTTCAGGATTAGGGGTATTTAAGGACTGAAAGGGACTAGAGAAACCCTTCTTTGTCATTTTTGCAGCCGTCGCTTTCACTCCTTCAACCCTAGTAATGGCTTCTACCTTTGAAAAACACCTCTAATCACGTTCTAATCGAGGATTAAGCTAAGCTATATTAAATCAAGTCAAATTAGCATCAAATCAGAGTTGGAGCTGCTGCTAAGCACTGGAATTCAACCCTAAATAGTAGAGTTTTAGATTTGAGTCTTAATTTGTGGCAAAGGTGAGTGATTCACGTTGTTTTTCACTAATTATGGTTAATTAGTGGTGATTAGTGTTAATTAGCGAAATCTTACATGATAAATTTTGGAAAAATATTTAGAAATTCTATAATGTTATTTTAGGGCTTTGTTAGAAATTTGGGTTAATTTGGATCAGTTTTGCTAATTATATCATTAGTTGTGCTTAAACATGATTAAGGGGAAAAACATAGGTATGTTTGATCCGTATTGACATATCATATTGTTGTATTGGTGTTTGTGGTTGATTATACATGTTGCTATGACTATATGGTATGCTTTGTGAGTGATTAGAAAAGTTAGAATAGTCGAAAACGCCATCGTATGGCGTAAAATAGTCACTGGAAGAGTTACAGGAAATTGTGTAAGAATCAGATCGGATCGCCCCCCACAACCCGAACGTGAGGATGATCACGAACCGCACACCCTAATCGTGAGGATGATCATGAACACTCAAACCCAGGCCGTGAGGATGATCACGAACCACACACCCCGATCGTGAGGATGATCACGAACCCCCACACCCAGACTGTGAGGATGATCACGAACCGCACACCCCGATCGTGAGGATGATTATGAACCCCACACCCCGGCCATGTGGAAGATGGCGAACCCTCACACCCCGATCGTGAGGAATAGGATGAACCACCTAGATGTTTCACGAGCCAAATCGGTCACCACGAGCTGGAGGAGTCAGACCACGAGCCGCGAACCGATGTTGGAGCATGATGTCACGAGCCACAAGCTGAAGGAGGGACCATAAGCCGATGGCCAAGGGTAAATCACAATCCAATCTTTGAGTCTGGATAGCGAAAGAACCAAATTGAAGAATCACGAGCGGAGATAATGGCCAAAACCCAAGATGAAAAGGTAGTCCGAATGGGAAGTTTGTACTCATGATCTAGACGGGAACCAACGAGTTAACTTCATGAGTTGGACTTTGCTGTGGGACGTGTTCTAAGGAGTTATCGATGTCCATAACTTTGATTCACCACCGAAAGACGAATGTTAGGCTACAGATCAGTGCAGTGGGGGTAGTTATTACTTTATGGGGCAGAGTGATCGTAGCATGGCTATGAGCCAGTGCAGTGGAGTTATCATGACTCCATGGGGCAGAGTGGACATAGCAAAGTATTAGTGGTTACGGATCAGTGCAGTGGAGTTATCATGACTCCATGGGGCAGAGTGATCGTAACAAAGTATTCGGTTATCAAAGCGGTGGATATCGTATGCTTTACGCACTGAGTGAGAGATGTGATGATGGTTGTTATGCTTGATTGTTTGCCATCATTATGACATGCACACCCTTACCACCGTATCCTTTACACCATATGTTAGTGGCACCTTAGAGTATTGTACGGTATGTTGTGCTAACTCTTTGGTTGCAGGTCCAGGTTCAGGTATGATTGGATTATAACTATTATTGTTCTGTTTTGTTGCTTATCGCTCATACCAGACTTTTGTCTGACCCAGAGTTTTATGTCTCTTCTTATTACTCTGGGTGCTCCTAAACGAGCAGACCAGGGACAGGTTAGGTGGTATGCACGAGTAGTTGTACAGGAGACGAGCAGGAGGCTTCCACGTATGATATATATATTCTCCCTATGTTGTAGCTGGTCACTGTTTGGGCATTAGTAGTGTACCTTTTCTTTCTTTTTCTTTAGAGACAGTAATTTGAATTTGTAATAATGATGTTGGATCATAAGCTGTACTTTGGATTTCCGCTGCTATGATGGTTTAGTTTTCAGCTTATGCACTGTCTCGCCTGTTTTATGCCAAATTTATGTTATTATTATATTTTATTCCATGCACTGTGAGACATTCTATAGGTCCTTTGTTAGTTTCAAATCCCTTTCTTTCATTTCTTCTGATGACCATCTCGTGCTAGCTAGACATCAGCACAGTGCATTTCGAGGGAAATGTCGGCTGGTGCGGGGCGGGCTATCACATTTGGTATCAGAGCTCTAGGTTGCATAGTTGACCTAGGGGAATACATCAGGGAGAGATAGTATACGTATATGAGAGCGGGTATTTGTGATATTTTGGTTTTGAAAAGCTATATATATATATTCTATTAGTATATGTAAGGATGAAGTTGCACTCACCACTATGGAGATAGTTAATCATTTTATCTTTACAGATTTGACGATGAGCCGATATATGAGGAGTACGGGTTCGGGGGCTAATAATAGGAATGTCCCTAATATGAGGACGATGTTTACTACCTTCATGCGAGAGATGCTTAGGGATGCTCGGGGAGCAGTTCCTAATGCTACTAACGGTGGTGGTGCAGTAGTGCAGGCGCCTAGGGCCGATTTCGCCAAGCTTAACAAGGATTATACTAGTCTTAGCGGGAAGCCGTTCCATGGAACGGAGTCGGCTATGGATGTTCAAGATTGGTTGGGTAGTTGTGAGCGCATCTTCGAGTACTTGGGAATCGATGATGCCATGAAGAGAAAGTTAGCATCGCGCCAGCTTCAAGGATGAGCTATGAATTGGTGGAATTTTATTAAAGCAGCTGCTCCTAAAGATCAAGTTACTTGGAATCAGTTTATGACTCGTTTCAGTGAAAAGTTCATTCTAGCTGCTCATAAATCTTAATTGTTTAGGAAATTTTTGGAGCTTAAGCAGAATGGTAGGGCAGTCTCAGAATATAATGCTGAGTTCGATACTTTATCGAAGTACAGGTTGTCTCTTATCGACACGTCCGAGAAGAAGAACGAGAAGTTCATAACTGGCTTAGATGAGTACTTAGGGGAAAGGCTGATAAACCACATCGACGAGACGTTCGAGTCTTTAGTGGGGAAAGCATTGAGATCGGAGAGTCTTTACCCTAAGTCAAAGGCCGATATTTCTATTGCATCTGTAGAGGAACCAAAGCCACAAGCAAGCGGTGGAGGTAAGAAGGACTCTCAAAATAAGAGAAAACTGGATCAGACTAAGGGTGGTCAGAAAAAGAAGGACAAGAAAGATAAAGGGTTCTTAAGTTGTGGCAAGAAGGGCCACTATGCAAGAGATTGTTAGGAAAAGCCTGGGGAAAAGAATTGCTTCAATTGCGGCCAAGTGGGACATCACAAAGATAAATGTCCACAACCTCCTAAAGAGAAGCAGATCATGAAAGCATATGCTATCAACGCTGTTCCTTCTTCGTCGAATGCCCCAACTACGACGGAGAAGGGAAAGGGCGTCGTTATTCGAGGTATGCTTGCTATTTATGATGTCTCTGTTCTAGTTTTGTTGATAGCGAGGCATCCCATTTCTTCATATCTAGTGACCTGGTAGATAAGTTGGGATTGGAAGATAGTCGTTAGACCTTTAGTTGTGACGAACCCGATAGGTGGTTCGACTAACCTTGGTATGATTTGTCATAATTTGGTCTTATCAAGTCCTGGATGTATGTTTGCTTGTGATTGGTTAGTTGTTTTTTTTAGTATTATCTCACGTAGATTATCTGAATGCGGAGGAGATGTTCCTTTAGTGCTTGTCTGATATTGGTTTAGGCTTTTGGGGCTTGTGCTTGGGGAATGTCGAGTTCGACAAGGATGGTTTGCGCGAGAGATAAATAGTTGTTGTGATTTTTTATTTGAAGATATCTTGGTTTACTCAGGGAGTGATGGGTGGCGTGACATAATAAGACTATTTGATGGTATAGACTGCCCCGAGTTAGACTCGATAGGGTTATGAGATGACTCGAGTGGGACTCGAGAAAAATTTAGAGTAATGGATTGTTTAGAACCCTATGTTGATGTTCTTTTTGAAGGAATAGGATGTGTTCATTGATCATGGAAGACGCAACGAAGGTTAGGACGATTCAAGTTGGACTTGAACTAGTAAAAGAAAATAGGTGTTCGTTGATCTTGGAGATGCAACGAATAGGAAGAAGACTCATGCTGGATTAGAGTTTGTCGGTAATGGATACTCAAGACTGTGTCTAAGTTTATAGGTAAAAGATTGACTCGAGTTGGACTCGAGAAGGCTGCAAGGAAATGGATTGGCTCGAGTTGGACTCGAGAGGGCAGCAAGATAATGGAAAGACTTGGGTGGAGCTCGAGTGTTTTAGGAAGATAGAAGGCGTATTTGGGGACGCTCGTTGTAATGGCCCGAATTTCCGAACCCTTTAGGTCGACTAATAACACTACACATCCAACCTAAATTGCACAGAAATACGAATCATTATTAGAAAGAAGTTAGAGGACGAGAAATTGAAAGAAAGAAAAATTAGAATAGAAGAAAAGGAAGAACACAAGTCACACAGCGGAACGAATAAAATATATTATATAACATAAGCTTTTGAAATACAAATCTATTTTGCATACACATACCCTTGTCAGAGTACAACAACAATTTCTGGAATAGTTATAAACACCTGTTTCCAGATATACACAGCGGAAAATATGATAATCGATAGCTAACTGATGAAGCCTGTAACGACCCGGATTTTCGGCGACTTTGGTTATCGACATAAGCTCGATTTCGATAACCAAAACATCGAAAAATCCCGATAACTAATGAAAGAAATTAGAAGGTGAGAATAGATAAGATAGAAACTTAGAATAGAAGAAGAAGAACACAACATCAGAGTAACACGAACCTCACAGCGGAACGAATAACATATAATATATAACATAACTTTGAAATATAACAGTTATGTATATAATAGCACTTATCAGAGTACAGCACTTACAACACAGCGGAAATAAACTATAGCTATATGATCCAAAAGCCTCCTGCTCCAGCTCTTCAAGTATATCTGTAAATCCCGACTACTTGACTGCCCATACAAATTTAGGCACCCAAGAGTTTAGGGAAAACAACAAAGTAAACTCCGGGTCAATCATGGGAATGGTGTGAGTAAAACAGTTTAAACAGGTATATAAACAAGTAAACGATATCAAATAGGACCACGCCGCAGAACGGAACGGGTTTTTCCCTTATGAGAAACCAAAATATCTTTATATCAAAAACCTTTTGATATTATAATAATGTCTATGTACAAATAGATATCAACTAGCAGAAACGCTTTCATCTCACGTTCTACATATATAGTATACAATCAAAATCGCAAGCACGTATTGGATAATGGATTTCCAACTATGACAAGGTATGGAACCACCTTCCGATCAGTGTACTCTAGGAACGATACACTGGAGTTCAACAAGAACATCTTGTAACTCAGCCATACATGACCGACCACTCATTTTGCTTGAGTGTATCGAATGTATATCACCAACGGTTGGGATCAGCAACCGTTCCCGTATATATATGGGACAACATTGATAGAGTTAAGAAACAAATGAATATTCTCTAGATAGGTGATTATACACCCTACTTCGGTGCAACCGACTTAGCCATGCTGCCTGCCCGATTTCTTTCATTTACCGGATGATGAGGCTAGAAGTTACGCGTTATCATCACATCAGCTTCACTTCGAATTCCACATTGTCAGATCCATCGAAAATCACTAATTGACGTCTACAACCACACATTACGTGTCAGCTAAAAGAAGTTGCCTTCTCCGCTTCCACTCTTGGTACGGTTGAAGAAATCGATGTACGTGACCTCTCTGGAAATACTCTGTTAGACATTCATCAACACAAGTCATCCTCATTCACTTAGAATGTCACATCGTCATACCCGCCAAATCACAAATTGATTTATCCAAAAATAACACGGGTATACAAGTTATCCTGGGACTGGACAAACCGAAGGCACTATTCAGTATATCCATCTTAGTCACTGCTATCTAAGACTTATACAACAGCCCTTGCATTTTACTCCATCTTCAATTATCTTTGGCATATATGATTCGCAACGCTTATGCCAATATAGAGTGGTTCTTTGGATAATAATCCAACCGGTCTCTCCATATTAACAATGTTAAAATGGTCAAAACTTCGATAGTCTGTGATTTAACCATCAAAGAAAAACAAGTGTGCAAACAACGATATTATTTCCAGATGGAAATTATATCGGTAAATCATCAACATATATCTATGTATATATTCACATTTCCTTATTTTCTATGTTTAGAAAATATTTGTTATTAACACTGGAAAACGTTTTCCATTTGCTTATTTACAAATCACTACTCTTCCAAACTATCAGTCCCTGACTGTAAAATAGTATGAGAACAATCCCCTAAGTATAAATCCCGAAGGCCGAAACCAACATCAGATAGGCACTTAGAAAATCATTCAATTTATAAATCTCTAGTCAGTTCTAATTTTACTTAACTCTATTTGATTAACTCTGATTGATTAACTCTAACTGGTTAATTCTAACCGATCAACTCTAACTGGTCAACCTTAATTACTTAACTCTAACAGGTTTTACTTGGTTTGACTAACTCAATTTATTAACTCGACTGACTAATTCAATTCGATTAACCTAACTTGATTTACTTATCTCGATTAACTGAACTAATCGCTTTGATTAACTCGACTAATTCACTTTGGTTAACTTAACCAATTCACTTAACTAATTCACATAGTTTAACTTAACTAATTCACTTAACTCCTGTCGAATAAACAATATTCGATAGATCCTCTAACTCTATTCGAATAAACTATATTCGATTAACTCATTTACTCTATTCGAATAAACTATATTCGATTAACTCCTTTTCTCTATTCGAATAAACTATATTCGATCAACTCATTTGATTTAACTCTAATCGATTAACTCCATCGAATAAACTATATTCGATAACTCCTTCGATTTAACTATATTCTATAACTCACTTCGATTAACTAAAAATCGATAACTCCTTCGAATAAACTATATTCGATAATCTCCTCTCGAATAAATGATATTCGATAATCTTTCCTTTCGATTTAACAAATCGATAACTCCTTTTCGAATAACTAAATTCGATAACTCCTTTCGATTTAACTAATCGATAACTCCTTTGTGTTTAACTCTATTCGAATAACTAATTCGATTAACTCTATTTAACTCCGTTTAACTCTATTCGAATAACTAATATTCGATAACTCTATTTAACTCCGTTCGAATAACTAATATTCGATAACTCTATTTAACTCCATTCGCTTGACTCTAGATCGCAGCGATCACAATGGTTACGCCTGATTCCCTCAGGAAACATCCAACCGCCGTAGGCAATTTACAGCCCTGCGAATTACGCTAGTAGTCGTACGAAATGGCAACTCATTTGGATTAACACTTATTTGATTAACTCTAACTGATTAGCTCTAATTGGTTGAATCTAACTGATTAACTCTAACTGGTTAACTCTAACTGATTTACTCTAACTCGACTAACCCCCTTTCGAATAACATATTCGATTAACTAACTTTCGAATACCAGATTCTATTAACTTACTTTCGAATACCAGATTCGATTAACTTACTTTCGAATACCATATTTGATTAACTTACTTTCGAATACCATATTCGATTAACTCCTTTCTAATTACGTTTATCCATTTAAAAGGATTTCCTTTTTAACAACATTTATTCATTTATAAGGATTTACTTTTAGTAACGGTTCTTCACTTTACAAATGATTTCCTTTTCAATTCTATTTGTAAATGATTTTACAAATATTCCTCTTTCTATTCTATTTGTAAATGTTTTACAAATATTTCTCTTTCTATTTCATTTGTAAATGTTTTACAAATATTTCTCTTTCTATTTCATTTGTAAATTTTTTACAAATATTTCTCTTATGATTTCATTTGTAAGTGTTTTACAACTATTTCTCTTTTGATTTCATTTGTAAGTGTTTTACAACTATTTCTCTTTTGATTTCATTTGTAAGTGTTTTACAACTATTCCTCTTTCTATTCTATTTGTAAATGTTTACAAATATTTCCCTTTTTTTCTAATTTATTCTTAAAAATATTCTATCTCCTTAAATTCCCGGAAAAATTCGCCATAACCTCCTTTGTAACGGGAGCATCGGGAAAATCCCCAAACCGCCACACAGGCCTTTCCACTCAAAAGAAAATGTTTTGAAGTTATTTTCTTTTTCTATATATCTCCTATTTATAAATATTCAAATTTATAAATATTTATTATTTATAAATATTCCAATTTATAAATATTCGGTTTTCAATATCACTTTGAAAATCCCCTTTTTCCCCTTTCGATATTTTATGGTACTTAACACCTCAAATCACGATGACCAATCTCACTCAAACCCATATAATCAACCACAGGTTTAACTACATCATATATCATAATATATGAAAAACAGTAAAATAACTGTTGAGTAATCCAGTCGGATTCCTCCAACCTGTTTCCCTGCATCACAAATGTTAGACAATAATCAACATCACTTTCAGAGTTTAACGATCTATATATATATTTGTGTATATATATATATAATATTTCCACTAACTGACTAGCAGTTCAATCAAACAATCAACACACAGTCAAACAGACAATTTCTAACAGTTCTAAAAATACAACATGAAATTATAAACCGTTCAGAGTTGGTGAGATTTACTCACATTTGCGCGTTAGCCGTTAAATAACTGTTTGCGTTATTTGATTCTATCGGACAATTTATTTTGCCATAAATTCTAACGTGTCCCGATGGACTTCCAGTCAGTTCCATCGTGTAGTGTTCGTCCATATGATCCCAACGCAACTGACAGTTCGTAATTCTGATTTCATATGAATAAATTATTCAATTAACAAATTTGAACGCTATTTAAATTTTAAACTAACACTTAATAGAATTTATTGGGCTTACTATTAATAAGGCCCATCACCAAACTTAATTACTAGGCCCGCACCATCTTTCTTCTTCACCGAACAATTTTCGTGACCTCCCTGTAGCCTAAACATGGCCATTTCCAACTCTGGAAACTCCACCGCACATTCATTCCTTTAATGAAACCCAAAACCAACCACACCACCTTCTTCCTTTCAACATTCTCCTTCGTCCCATACTCAAAGCTTCAACTTCGACGCCCTCTTCTAAAATGCGTCGACAGCCTCTACCCATGCTACAGTAGATCGGAGTTACCAGACTACAACCGTACTTCACCAAAATCCCACAACCAGTGCTCCTCTCCATCGTGAGTTCAAATATGAACTCGAAATCCATCCTCACCCTCTATACAGTGCTCAAGGCCGATACCTAGGCACGCTGTTGCAAATCTCGAACACCAGGTTGTTGATCGACATCACAAAACCGAGTGGAAGAGGAAGAGAACCACTTGGTGATCAAGAATATATGTATACAAGGATTTATAGCATTTGATTTTAATTTCTATGATTTTAAAACTTGCGGTTTTTGCTTGAGGATGGAATAAACCACTGACGGCACAGTTTTGACAAACGAGGAAATGGAAATTAGGTTTTAAGAGAGGGTAGGGGTATTTATAAGAGGGATAAAATATCTAGATATTTTACTTTTATTATTATTATATTCGTTTTCGCCTTCTAAAAATCCGTGTGATCACACACGATATTCTAAAATCACCAAACTGGACATGCAGCTACAGTTCGACATTACGGTCCCAACGAAACTGGTTTCGTCGAATTCCGACTCCGTCTGCTCACACAGCGTATTTTTAACCGTCGAAATACTGACTGTTTTTCACTCTAAAAACCCGTACGGCCACACATGATACCTAAAAATCACGAAATTGGAAATTTAACAATTACTTGATATTGCGGATCCAACAAAACTAGTTTCGTCGAATTCCGACTTCGTTTGCAAAAGTGGCTATTTTTAAAGCTCTGGTTGACCCATTTAAATATATAAATATATTTAAATATAATTTAAATTAATATTTAAAAATACATATTATCGTCTATATTCACAGTGGCATACCATATAGCTTCAGAATATTCCTATATGGATTTCTAACTCGATATTCACTTCTGGGTCAACCCGATATTCGATTTATATTGAATTTCCTTTTTAAAATATAAATAATTCCTTTATAAATTATAAAGGAATTCCACAGCGACTTTTCTTAAATTTGATTTGGACGTAAATCAAAATCTACACGACGAAATCCCGATCTTTTTCTTCCACTAGAAAGATATGCTCCACCCGTTTCTTGTTTCACAGAAATCCGATTTAAAACGAACCCTGTATATTCAGTTGAAGTTCAAATCGCCAAATAGCGAACTGCCGCGTCGTTTCAAGCTCTATTTTAATTATATTATAATTATACGTTCAAACTGACGTCGATTGAATATATTCGTCAATATAATTCAACTCTAAGCTGAATTACATCTTAGGGGTGACCCCGTTCACAAAATATTGTGATTTCCAATATTTTTGATTATTTCGACATTATAATATATTTTATTATATTAAAATTATTAATTAAACATTCAATATTATTTAATTCACGTTCTCGATATCGATAAATCGATATTTAATAATTAAATAAATTAATTATTCAATAGCTAAAAAATGCGGGTCATTACAATCTTTTCCCTTTAAAATAATTTTGTCCTCGAAATTGCTAAGGTAGTGGACGATCCTGTCTACTGGGTAAAAATTTATCTGTTTACCTCTTATCTGCGGTTTCAACTGAACCAATTAGTATCGACTAAAATATTAATTTATTCCGACTAACTAAATTTTCAAAAATTCTGAAAATTTTCTAACACTTTAAACTTTCGAAAAATTTCGCCAGCACCTCCTTTGTACTGGTCAATAGCTCAAACTCCAACTCGCCTCTCTGGACCTTCTTCAACCCAAAAGAAAATCAAACAGCCAAGCGGCTTACCAATTCGGCTCATCAAAATCTCAAATCCATATATAATATAAACTGGTACCTTTTTGTCGGGCACATCAACTCTACCACTTCCATATGCTATCAACTCAGCATATACCAGTGTTATCTCAATCAAATTCCAATCAGTTCATATCCTCAAATCCAAACCGAATTTTATTCGAACCCCAATATCAAATTTCAAATTCTTAACTCATCAACCCAATTCCATAACAGATTATTCTCTAATCCAATTCAATTCTATTTAACTCTGTTCAAGTTAAATTTCAATTTATTTTTACCATCTCATTTTATTTAACTTCATTAGTTAAATTTTTAATTCCAGAACTTAAATTCCTGGGTTTCTTTCAAATCAATTTGAAATTATAATACCAATTCAAAACCTTTGAATTTCTAAACAACTTGTTTTCTCAAAACAATTGAAAAAAACAAAACCCTTGGTAGTAATCCGTCACTTAGAAACTCGAAAATCACACCGATGATACTATGCAGTCATCATCGGAATTACTTTCCAGTGACCCAAGTGATTTCAATACTATATCATTTCAAAAACCTTACTAAATACATCCATTTTGAAAACATCTCAAAATCTCCCAGGAACTTAAAATTTCCTTATTTTAATTCCAAATCAGATTTAAATTCATATTTAATTCATCTTATTTCATATACTTTACTTATATGATTCTGATTGGTTATATATAACCATTTCACTTTATAATCTCATCTGATTATAATTACTACCAACACATCCTATATGTGATAATATATCACATATCCATACTGTGTCGGTCCATCGCATTCAAATGTTTATTTACTTCTATCGATACAGTGGATCAAACTGATCGACCAGAACTCATAAACAACTCAGCCAATGAATCTCCACAATATAAAACCATTTTTATATCAAATACAAATACGCACTTGTATATATACACTCAACTCAATCTAGGGTATTACTAACCCTATCTCTACCGAGTCACGCCACAAAGCCAAGGTAATTCTTAACTTAAGCTCTGATACCAACTGTAACGACCCGGATTTTCGGCGACTTTGGTTATCGACATAATCTCGATGTCGATAACCAAAACATCGAAATATCCCGGTAATTAATGAAAGAAATTAGAAGGTGAGAATAGATAAGATAGAAACTTATAATAGAAGAAGAAGAACACAACATCAGAGTAACACGAACCTCACAGCGGAACGAATAACATATAATATATAACATAACTTTGAAATATAACAGTTATGTATACAATAGCACTTATCAGAGTACAGCACTTACAACACAGCGGAAATAAATTATAGCTATATGATCCAGAAGCCTCCTGCTCCAGCTCTTCAAGTATATCTGTAAATCCCGACTACTTGACTGCCCGTACAAATTTAGGCACCCAAGAGTTTAGGGAAAACAACAAAGTAAACTCTAGGTCAGTCATGGGACTGGTGTGAGTAAAATAGTTTAAACAGGTATATGAACAAGTAAACGATATCTCATAAGACCACGCCGCAGAACGGAATGGGTTTTTCCCTTATGAGAATCCAAAATATCTTTATATCAAAAAACTTTTGATATTATAATAATGTCTATGTACAAATAGATATCAACTAGCAGAAATGCTTTCATCTCACGTTCTAGATATATAGTATACAATCAAAATCGCAAGCACGTATTGGATAATGGGTTTCCAACTATGACAAGGTAGGGAACCACCTTCCGATCAGTGTACTCTAGGAACGATACACTGGAGTTCAACAATAACATCTTGTAACTCAGCCACACATGACCGACCACTCATTTTGCTTGAGTGTATCGAATGTATATCACCAACGGTTGGGATCAGCAACCATTCCCGTATATATATGGGACAGCATTGATAGATTTAATAAACAAATGAATATTCTCTAGATAGGTGATTATACACCCTACTTCGGTGCGACCGACTTAGCCATGCTGCCTGCCGATTTCTATCATTTACCGGATGATGAGGCTAGAAGTTACGCGTTATCATCACATCAGCTTCACTTCGAATGCCACATTGTCAGATCCATCGAAAATCACTAATTGACGTCTACAACCATACATTACGTGTCAGCTAAAAGAAGTTGCCTTCTCCGCTTCCACTCTTGGTATGGTTGAAGAAATCGATGTACGTGACCTCTCTGGAAATAATCTGTCAGACATTCATCAACACAAGTCATCCTCATTCACTTAGAATGTCACATCGTCATACCCGCCAAATCACAAATTGATTTATCCAAAAATAACACGGGTATACAGCTTAGAGAAACGAATTCCTCAGCCACCAAACGTGAATACGTTTGAACAGATCAACTCACGCGATCTATTGGATATACTCTGTCAGACCTTCGTCCATACAAGTTGTCTTGGGACTGGGCAAACCGAAGGCACTATTCAGTATATCCATCTTAGTCAATGTTATCTAAGACTTATACAACAGCCCTTGCATTTTACTCCATCTTCAATTATCTTTGGCATATATGATTTGCAATGCTTATACCAATACAGAGTGGTTCTTTGGATAATAATCCAACCAGTCTCTCCATATTAACAAC
This sequence comes from Allium sativum, assembly GCA_030737875.1. NCBI lineage: Eukaryota > Viridiplantae > Streptophyta > Magnoliopsida > Asparagales > Amaryllidaceae > Allium > Allium sativum. The sequence goes on from CM060916.1 coordinate 200,501,119, forward strand.
GTTAAAATGGTCAAAACTTCGATAGTCTGTGATTTAACCATCAAAGAAAAACAAGTGTGCAAACAATGATATTATTTCTAGATGGAAATTATATCGGTAAATCATCAACATATATCTATATATATATATATTCACATTGCCTTATTTTCTATGTTTAGAAAATATATGTTATTAACACTGGAAAACGTTTTCCATTTGCTTATTTACAAATCACTACTCTACCCCAACTATCAGTCCCTGACTGTAAACTAGTATGAGAACAATCCCCTAAGTATAAATCCCGAAGGCCGAAACCAACATCAGATAGGCACTTAGAAAACCATTCAATTTACAAATCTCTAGTTAGTTCTAATTTTACTTAACACTATTTGATTAACTCTGATTGATTAACTCTAACTGGTTAATTCTAACCGATCAACTCTAACTGGTTAACCTTAATTACTTAACTCTAACTGGTTTTACTTGGTTTGACTAACTCAATTTATTAACTCGACTGACTAATTCAACTCGATTAACCTAACTTGATTTACTTATCTCGATTAACTGAACTAATCACTTTGATTAACTCGACTAATTCACTTTGGTTAACTTAACCAATTCACTTAGTTTAACTTAACTAATTCACTTAACTCCTGTCGAATAAACTATATTCGATAACTCCTCTAACTCTATTCGAATAAACTATATTCGATTAACTCATTTACTCTATTCGAATAAACTATATTCGATTAACTCCTTTTCTCTATTCGAATAAACTATATTCGATCAACTCTTTTGATTTAACTCTAATTGATTAACTCCATCGAATAAACTATATTCGATAACTCCTTTGATTTAATTAATATTCTATAACTCACTTCGATTAACTAATAATCGATAACTCCTTCGAATAAACTATATTCGATGGTCTCCTCTCGAATAAACGATATTCGATAATCTTCCCTTTCGATTTAACAAATCGATAACTCCTTTTCGAATAACTAAATTCGATAACTCCTTTCGATTTAACTAATCGATAACTCCTTTGTGTTTAACTCTATTCGAATAACTAATTCGATTAACTCTATTTAACTCCGTTTAACTCTATTCGAATAACTAATATTCGATAACTCTATTTAACTCCGTTCGAATAACTAATATTCAATAACTCTATTTAACTCCATTCGCTTGACTCTAGATCGCAGCGATCACAATGGTTACGCCTGATTCCCTCAGGAAACATCCAACCGCCGTAGGCAATTTACAGCCCTGCGAATTACGCTAGAAGTCGTACGAAATGGCAACTCATTCGGATTAACACTTATTTGATTAACTCTAACTGATTAGCTCTAATTGGTTGACTCTAGCTGATTAACTCTAACAGGTTAACTCTAACTGATTTACTCTAACTCGACTAACCCCCTTTCGAATAACATGTTCGATTAACTAACTTTCGAATACCAGATTCGATTAACTTACTTTCGAATACCAAATTCGATTAACTTACTTTCGAATACCATATTTGATTAACTTACTTTCGAATACCATATTCGATTAACTCCTTTCTAATTACGTTTATCCATTTAAAAGGATTTCCTTTTTAACAATGTTTATTCATTTATAAAGATTTACTTTTAGTAACGGTTCTTCACTTTACAAATGATTTCCTTTTCAATTCTATTTGTAAATGATTTTACATATATTCCTCTTTCTATTCTATTTGTAAATGTTTTACAAATATTACTCTTTCTATTTCATTTGTAAATGTTTTACAAATATTTCTCTTTCTATTTCATTTGTAAATGTTTTACAAATATTTCTCTTTTGATTTCATTTGTAAGTGTTTTACAACAATTTCTCTTTTGATTTCATTTGTAAGTGTTTTACAACTATTTCTCTTTTGATTTCATTTGTAAGTGTTTTACAACTATTCCTCTTTCTATTCTATTTGTAAATGTTTACAAATATTTCTCTTTTTTTCTAATTTATTCTTAAAAATATTCTATCTCCTTAAATTCCCGGAAAAATTCGCCATAACCTCCTTTGTAACGGGAGCATCGGGAAAATCCCCAAACCGCCACACAGGCCTTTCCACTCAAAAGAAAATGTTTTGAAATTATTTTCTTTTTCTATGTATCTCCTATTTATAAATATTCAAATTTATAAATATTTCTTATTTATAAATATTCCAGTTTATAAATATTCGGTTTTCAATATCACTTTGAAAATCCCCTTTTTCCCATTTCGATATTTTATGGTACTTAACACCTCAAATCACGATGACCAATCTCACTCAAACCCATACAATCAACCACAAGTTTAACTACATCATATATCATAATATATGAAAAACAGTAAAATAATTGTTAAGGAATCCAGTCGGATTCCTCCAACCTGTTTCCCTGCATCACAGATGTTAGACAATAATCAACATCACTTTCAGAGTTTAACGATATATATATATATAATATTTCCACCAACTGACTAGCAGTTCAATCAAACAATCAACACACAGTCAAACAGACAATTTCTAACAGTTCTAAAAATACTACATGAAATTATAAACTGTTCAGAGTTGGTGAGATTTACTCACATTTGCGCTTTAGCCATTAAATAACAGTTTGCGTTATTTGATTCTATCGGACTATTTATTTTTCCATAAATTGTAACGAGTCCCGATGGACTTCCAGTCAGTTCCATCGTGTAGTGTCCGTCCATATGATCCCAACGCAACTGACGGTTCGTAATTCTGATTTCATATGAATAAATTATTCAATTAACAAGTTTGAACGCTATTTAAATTTTAAACTAACACTTAATAGAATTTATTGGGCTTACTATTAATAAGGCCTATCACAAAACTTAATTACCAGGCCCGCACCATCTTTCTTCTTCACCGAACAATTTTCGTGACCTCACCGTAGCCAAAACATGGCCATTTCCAACTCTGGAAACTCCACCGCACATTCACTCCTTTAATGAAACCCAAAACCAACCACACCACCTTCTTCCTCTCGACATTCTCCTTCGTCCCATACTCAAAGCTTCAACTTCGACGCCCTCTTCTAAAATGCGTCGACAGCCTCTACCCATACTACAGTAGATCGGAGTTACCAGAATACAACCGTACTTCACCAAAATCCCATAACCAGTGCTCCTCTCCATCGCGAGTTCAAATATGAACTCGAAATCCATCCTCACCCTCTATATAGTGCTCAAGGCCGAACCCTTGGCACGCTGTTGCAAATCTCGAATGCCAGGTTGTTGATCGAACATCACAAAACCGAGTGGAAAAGGAAGAGAACCACTTGGTGATCAAGAATATATGTATACAAGGATTTATAGCATTTGATTTTAATTTTTATGATTTTAAAACTTGCGGTTTTTGCTTGAGGATGGAATAAACCACTGACGGCTCAGCTTTGACAAACGAGGAAATGGAAATTAGGTTTTAAGAGAGGGTAGGGGTATTTATAAGAGGGATAAAATATCTAGATATTTTACTTTTATTATTATTATATTTGTTTTCACCTTCTAAAAATCCGTGTGATCACACACGATATTCAAAAATCACCAAACTGGACATGCAGCTACATTTCGACATTACGGTCCCAAGAAACTGGTTTCGTCGAATTCCGACTCCGTCTGCTCACACAGCGTATTTTTAACCGTCGAAATACTGACTGTTTTTCACTCTAAAAACCCGTACGGCCACACATGGTACCTAAAAATCACGAAACTGGAAATCTAACAACTATTTGATATTGCGGATCCAACAAAACTAGTTTCGTCGAGTTCCGACTTCGTTTGCAAAATTGGCTATTTTTTAAGCTCTGATTGACCCATTTAAATATATAAATATATTTAAATATAATTTAATTTAATATTTAAAAATACATATTATCGTCTATATTCACAGTGGCATACCATACAGCTTCAGAATATTCCTATATGGATTTCTAACTCGATATTCACTTCTGGGTCAACCCGATATTCGATTTATATTGAATTTCCTTTTTAAAATATAAATAATTCCTTTATAAATTATAAAGGAATTCCACAGCGATTTTTCTTAAATTTGATTTGGACGTAAATCAAAATCTACACGATGAAATCCCGATCTTTCTCTTCCACTAGAAAGATATGCTCCACCCGTTTCTTGTTTCACAGAAATCCGATTTAAAACGAACCCTGTATATTCAGTTGAAGTTCAAATCACCAAATAGCGAACTGCCGCATCGTTTCAAGCTCTATTTTAATTATATTATAATTCTACGTTCAAACTGACATCGATTGAATATATTCGTCAATATAATTCAACTCTAAGCTGAATTACATCTTAAGGGTGACCCCGTTCACAAAATATTGTGATTTCCAATATTTTTGATTATTCCGACATTATAAAATAATTTATTATATTAAAATTATTAATTAAATATTCAATATTATTTAATTTACGTTCTCGATATCGATAAATTGATATTTAATAATTAAATAAATTAATTACTCAATAGCTAAAAAATGCGGGTCATTACAAAGCCTCCTGCTTCAAGCTCCTCCAAGTGAATCTGTAAAATTCCGACTACTTGACTGCCCGTACAAATTTAGGCACCCAAGAGTTTAGGGAAAATAAAAACAAAATAAACTCTGGGTCAGTCATGGGTCTGGTGTGAGTAAACTCAAACCATTTTTTTAACTTTCAAAATCCTTTCAAAAGAAATGATAATCGTAAGACCGATCCACACATAAACACGGATGGTTTTTACCTTACGATAACCAAAAATATATTTTTGGTATCAAATCTAGTGATATTATAATAATGTCTACATCAAATAAATAGAATCTAGCGGAACGCTTGCATCTCACGCTCCATATATAATATAAAATCGAAAACCACAAGGCGCTTATTATAGATTGGATTTCCAACATAACAAGGTATGGAACCACCTTCCGATAGTGTATCTCTAGAGGGGATACACTGGGGTTCAACAAGAACCTCTTGCAACCCGGGCCCACACATGACCGATCACTCATTTCGGTTGAGTGTATCGAATGTGTATCACCAACGGTTGGGATCAACAACCGTTTCCCTAAAGGGACAACATCGACAGATTAAAGAAGCAAATGGAATTTCTCTAGATAGGTGATTATACATCCTAATGGGAGTGACCCACATAGCCATGCTACCTGCCCGATTTTTACCAATTACCGGTTGTGAGGCTTGAGGTTTGAATTATCTTCCAGAACATCTGGCCACCATTCACTTTGAATGCCACATCGTCAGATCCATTGAAATCACTAATTGATTCCCACAAAAATACTTAAAATGTTAGGCTAAAGAAGTTTCCCTTCTTTGCCACCAACTTCGTACGTTTGAAGGAATCAACATACGCAATCCCTTTGGAAATACTCTGTCAGACACTTATCCATACAAGATGTCCTGGGTCTGGACAAATCGAAGGCACCGTTCTGTTAATCCATCTTGGGCAATTTATACCTAAGGTTAACAGAACAGCCCTTGCACTTTACTCCGTCTTCAATTATCTTCAGCACAAGTTGATTCATACGCCTATGCCAATATGGAGTGGTTTTCAGATATTAAATCTGATCCCAGTCTCTCCATATTGACAACGAAGGTATAAAATAAATCAAAACTTTGATAGTTGGTGATTTAACTATCAAACAAACACCCATACAATCAATGGTCCTATTTCCAATTGTAAACCTTACCGATCAAGCATCAAACAACACTGGGCCCCTTTAAATCAATTCCTTATTATATTATCATTTAAAATTCCCATTTCCCATCTTTCGTATCCTTTTGAAGCTCGAATTCCCCTCTCGATTCTTTGAAAACATTTCCAATATTATAATTCCTTTATTCGAGAAAATCTCTTTTATTCCAGTAAGAAAACATTTCTATATATATTAATGAATCCTTATTTTCTATATTCAGAAAATATATCGCATTACTATTGGAAATTATTTCCAAATTCCCTTTCTTAATTCCTCGTTGACCAATTCATTTCATTCTCTATACGTAGAGAATATCTTTTATTTGGGAAAACATTTCAAATTCTTTAAGTTAATACAGTGTTATAAAACATCGTTATTACAACTCAAACCATTAATCGTTTATTAACTAACCATATTGCTAACCAATCTTCACTATCGAACCTTAACTATTTCTCCATTAGTCATGAAGTCAATCAAGTTGGGTTATAATTACCTCTCAAACCTTAATTGAACAACATTCTCAACTTTGAAATAGCCAAAGCTCACAACTTCAAACAAAATCTCGCTTGCACGACTTTCGGATTCAATCTAAGAACATACTTCTTTTACATAAAATATTGATTATAAAGGTAGCATTATAATCGCTGTTTCCAAATATTTGATTTATAAAACATTACTTTTAACAATAGCGTTACAATCGCTTGTTTATCTTTTATTATAATAGCAGCGTTAAAATCGCTGTTAAAAACATTTGTGATAACAGTAGCATTATAATCGCTGTTTAGATTTACAAAACATTTATTATAACAACAACTTTATAATTGTTGTTTAGATTTACAAAACGTATATTATAACAACAACGCTATAATCGCTGTTTAGAATTACAAAACATATATTATACTAACAGCAACGCTATAATCGTTGTTTTCAAATATTTGGTTTATAAAAATATAACTTATACTTAATTATTTCAATAAATAAAATAATAAGTAAATAATTAAATTTGATTCAAAGCGGAAAGTAAAAATACTACTTCCTTAAATTCGATATAATCAAATCCCGATAAATAAAACTCTCTCAAATAATCTATATTTGATTATATCCCAAACTTCGGAATTTATCTACCATTTCAAGGTGATTCAAAATCCCTAATTCACCTTTGAATTTATGCTCTCTAAATTCTTACCGGAATCCTTTATAACCATTTTAGTTTATAAAAAGGTTATTTATATTCCAAATTTTGGAATACAATTTATCGTTTCTTTTAAAATGATTTTTCATTTTCCTTTCTCATTCACATTCCAATTTAGATTCATATTTCAAACTAAATTTCTTTTATGGATATTTTATTTGCAAATTACTTGCTTTAAACTATTATTCTTTTTCACCATAAATGTATTCCTCATATATGCATAATCAAATCAGTTTGATTTCGTACTCAAAAGTAATATCTTAATCCCATTCCACTTATAACTTCTATTCATAATTTTCCATACTAATCTCATTCTTTTATTCTAAGTATTAAAAACCTTTCTTTAGACTTTCCTTTATAACTTGCTAATTTCAAATCCATTTCCAAATATTGGTTTCAAAACCGATATTCACTTTCCAATATACATTCATATTTGAACTTATATTTTAATTTATCCAATGATAAACAATTCACTTAATTTATATTTTCATTTATAACCACTTCTTGATTTATCCACTTGAACAGATTTCTATTTTCAACTAAATTAAAAAGAAATCATTTCTAATTTGGAAATAAACCCTGTTTTTAAATTCCAAATTCCTTTCCCCACATTCGAAAATATTTTATGGTATCTAAAATACCAAGTTTCTAAGGCAAGGGTAAATCAAACACAACATATCCAATCATGGATTATATAACACATCACATAATATAAAATAGTAATATAAATGTTGAGGAATCCAGTTGGATCCCTCCAACCTGTTTCCCTGAATCCAAAGATGTTAATCAATAATATAAATTTCACATCAATATGAAATGTCATTTGTGAATATAATTAATAATGGATCAATGATATAACTATATCCATTATTTCAACCAATTTCATCAATCATTTCAACCAAACAACAATCACACAGTATAAAATTTCTATAAATAAATTAAAACTCGTTTATATAAAAACATAAACGAGCCAGAGATAGTGAGTTTACTCACCTCGGTTTACAGTTGACGATTCTGCTCTTCGTTTTGTTTTAAAATCAAACATCGTTAGATTTTATAGAAGTTTTACTAGCTTTACTTTCAACCACATCATTTCCAAAATGTAGATCTCGTTGCTATGGTTCTATCGTGACCCATCTGTTTCAATTCTGTCAATATCCGTATAAGTTGTACTATCATTAATATACACTATTATATTAATTAATTTATTAATTTCCCTAAATATATACTTATTCTTACTAGTTTGACTGACTATGGGTTCAGGCCGATCCGTACTCTGTTCATGTTTCTTGTATACTGCTCCCTACCACGTTCCATAAAGGATTTATTCAAAATTTTATAAGTAATACTTAATCATATTATACTATACTAATTATTTCCATCACTGTTCGAAATACACAGACTGTTCACTTCTTTGTTCCTTTTTCTACGCACGTCCTTCCCTGCATCATTCCAAAACAAGATTTACTAACCATTACTTAAATAAATAATGAGTTAAACAAAGTTATTTCGTTGTACGTATTAACACAAACTGACCTGCTTCTTGTATTAACGTTGACAAACTTCCAGGCAACACTATCGACATCAGAAGTTCACTACTACTCCACTCTTTCCTTCGTTCCTACTCTTCTGTACCTCGGCGCATCATCACCTTAATTCCACCAAACACCGTCCACTGTTCCTAGTTCCAAACATCTGAATTCCGTCTAACTCAACTGGCCGACGCACCCAATAAAAGCTTACAGACACGCTAGCTCCTATCACGCAACCATGCACAGTACACTCCACTGGTCTAGACAAGTAGATGACCAACATGATCACCATCGCGTCCATGAAAATATCCAACAGACCACCGTTCTCCTTTTTCCACACCCCCTCCTTATCACATCCAGCTATTACTCCGCATGCTTCCATTGTCATGGATACCACCATCCGCTTCTACTCATCACCTTTCCCCTCTGTTGAACGTGTTCCAGAAAACCCAAAGATAGCTACAGGAATAGTAGCAGTCTCCTCCGCCGCCTTCGTGCCTCGAATGTTGATCAACTGCCCACACCTTGACCGCAACCCCAGGCCAACCCTTTGACAGGCAGTGCTGACCGCAACACCTCCTCCTCGAGCTGTGACCTCCAGCCAATTGGAAACCCTTCAATTTAACCAAACTCCGACCACCGACGTCGAGCCACTGCCAGACTGGCAACGTTGGGTGCGCCTATCACCTGTGAAACCTGCGCTGCCATCCAGATCGCTTACCTCTTCCTTAAACGACTACCATGACCAACTTAGTACGCATGGTTTGAGAATTCAAACTACAGTATGGTGGATCGCTTTGTGTAAAAATTATATGAAGTTAAAGCTCTTCATATAAGAAATTTGATGGATCTGGGATCATCCATTTTGATTGAGTAGATCAATTTCTATTTTTAATGAAATTATGAAGGTTTGTTTTTACCTTATGTTTTGGTCTGGAACCAGAAATGAGGAGATAATTGAATAGTATTTAAAGGGAATGGATGGCTTGTTATGCATGTGGAGCATTTGCTTGGCACGCACAGTGTTTTGAAAACATGGAGCGCATGGTACCAGTTAGCTTGGCATGCACAGAATCAAATATTGGGAGGCACGCTGTTGGATGGAAACAAAGTTTTGTGTACATTTTTATTTAATTGGATTTAGTATTGTTCTGTATCTGTAAAGAAATTAGCTAGTTGGACCTAGTTTCATATGATTTTAGATGTCCATCTTTTAAATTGGTGACTCACCCAGTCAGTGTAATGTCTTGGAATATGGTGTTACATACTCTTATTATTTTCAAAAGGGTGTAAAACTAACCTAGTTTGGAAACAATAGTAGATTAAAGATGGTACATCTGATTTATTATTTTTCAAAGTTATAACACACTAAAGATTGCAATGGAAAATTGAAAGTGAATACAACCAATCTATTGAGAAGTGGGGAAAATTTGGTGCTTTCCATTGTTAAAAACATAAGTAGATAGACTAGTTAATTTTATGAAATTTCAAATTGCTGATATAGACATAGATTAAGTTAAATAAAATAGTTGTTTATTTCCCTAATAAGATTCTGTAATTTAAATTTAAAACTACATCTGAAAAATCTTGCAGTATTAATCTATTTCAGATTTTATAAAAATAAATCTCGTTATCATCATATATTGTTTTGAAATTAAATCGATTCAATTTCAAAATAAACAAATAAAAATATCTATCTAATATGAATATATACATATAACTTCAAAGTGATCTAATTTAAAATTAGACTCGATATTTCTATTTTTAAGTTAAAACGATATTCAATATATTTTAAAATCAATTTATTTTATTAAATAAATTCCTTATAAATTTCTATATATAATTCAAATAAAATATTTTAAACAAGTTTAAATATTCAGAATTCAACAGCTAAAAATCTGGGTCGTTACACCCGTTACCTTGGATCCGTTGGACGTGATCTTGTTATCCTTGGAGGATAAACGTACGTTGGACGTACGGTAGTCTGTATGGAGGCTGGGCTTCCATTAGCCTTGGGATTGGTTGGACCAAACAAGTAGGCATTGACGTATGTATGGAGGCGGGGCTTCCGTTAGCCTTGGGATTGGTTGGACCAGTCAAGTAGGTATCGACGTATGTATGACTTTAGCAGGTGATAGGTAGGACATGCTTGATGGATGATATGGTTACTATGTTTGTTCCTATATTTTTCCCTTGAGTAGACTATCACCTATAGGATTCTGGTAATAGAGATTGAAGAGATGACTGTATACACAGATACATGTTGTAACGACACGGATTTCGCCCGGACCTAATCGATCGCTAAATCGACCAAGACCGTTCGAATCCCGTATACGCTAACTCTGGGCATACAACACATCAGAACAAATAACAGAAGACTTTTATAAACATCATAATAATGTTACATCAGAGTACAAAATATATCAGAGTATATCGAAATAATACGCAGCTGATAATAAATTTACAATAAATGTAATACAATGCACATCAGAGATAGATAAATAACACAGCGGAAGACGATAAATGCACTGGACACAGCTTTAAGCTTCAATCCAGAATCCTACTCAAAATAAGTATCTGCAAAACAAACTACTCGACTGCCTATGTGGAAAATAGGGGCACCCAAGTTTGCAAGGCAAAAGCAAACTACAGGTCAGTCATGGGACTGGTGTGAGAAACTCTAAACAGTTATAAATCTTTATAAATGATAAAACAAATCACAAGACCACTCCACTAACGCGGAATGGGTTTACCCCCATGAATGCCAGTGTATAAACAACAATCAATAGTTATGGATCTACTATGCATCAATCAACATGCAATATCCCAATCTACCCATTTAGATTAATCACTACACATAGATTTTCCAAATCCAATTCAATTTACATAAATTATTCCTTTGGACTTTATTTCCCGATTTCTATTTTAAATCATTTGAAATACATATCTAAATTTCTATAACAAAGTAGACTTCACTTCGGGATCTCAAATCAAATCGTTTGGAAAAGTGAATTCTAAAACATAACAATGCATACAAACAAGTATGCAACCAAATATTGGGCTTCCCGTAGAAAACGCAAAGGGCACACACCTAAGCAACTCGATATATGTATATATGTGCACCTCCCTCTTTGGAGCAGGCTACACTAACGATTCACCTCCCACTCATGGAAGCATACACCACCCATCTCACCCATACTTTTAGTCGTCCGGGTTACCCGAATCTCTAGCCACATACCAAATAATTTCATATCCCAAGTAGGGAAAATCATTTCACAACATAATAATCATAAGTACTTTCAAAATATAGTACTTCACATCAGCAATTCACACATATGATCAGTCACTATTATTCACATAACCTTTGAGCTCGTACGCCTCAAAGAAGGGTGTTAAGCAAGAGATTAAATTCTCCGCCCCCAAACATATATGTTATCAATCGCAACTAATCAAATATGTGATGAATTACAATGTAAAACCATAATACATTTCTAAATCAATTCGAAATCATTGGGTTTTAGCCCTCGAAATTCTTTCTGTTTTATAAAACATTTTTATAAAACATTCCCTGTCCAAAATCGGGAATACATTTTTTTCACTTAAGAAAAATATCATTTCACAATCATTCATTAAATTTGAAATGAACACATTGCTAAACACCTTATCGTCAAATCGTGAAGTGTTTCACAAGGTGTTAGCACACAGATATTCTTACCCAACCCAATGTTAACTGTAAAAGCATATTTTGCTCATAAACTGGTCGAGCAAAATCCAAACAATCAATCAGTCCAATTTGACATTAAATATAAGGTTTTGAATAGAGATAGTACTGACTAATATTCAACATCAAATCCTGAAACCAACAGATATCATATCGGGAATAACGATATCGATATCTTCCAAATTCCCATCACAGTATCCGTATAACCACGGAATCCAATATCGAAATATTCCGAAGATTATTTCCATTCTGAACCATTCCAATTTATTCATTGGAAAATTCTTGTTATTTTTTAAACCATTTCAAATCCAATTTATTTATTCAAAAATGATTGGGTTATAATTCTAGTTCAAAACTAGTTCATTTCGATAAAAATCTATTTTTATCTTTTCAAATATGGAATTTTTCATCCCAATTCTTTCCAAATCATTTTTTATGATTTTACACTAATTATTGACATTTTTAATAATTTTATCAAGGCCCGTACAGTTGGTTTTCAATAACGGCCATCGAACTGCACTTACAGCGACCTTTTCCTATTTTGATTTGGACATAATTTCAAATCCAACCATTAGATTTTAAATTTATAATATTCATTGGAAAGCTCTTTTTGATACGAACCCAACGGTTCCAGTTTCAGGAGAATCCGACGGTCGCATCTCCCGTAACATCAATTTGAAGTCAATGGTCGAAATTCGCGAACTGCCGTACCGTGGCGCGTTCTATTCAGGCCATTATATATATAATATATATATTTCGTCGATTCCCCTTTAAAATGAATTTTATAAGTCGTTTTAAATTCATTTCAATTTCTATTCTGGCTCAAGTTCTTCAAATTTTCAGTTTCTAAGTACTTTCTATTTTTTCAAAAATTTGGCTAACACCCTAAATTTCAGAAAAATTTCGCCATAACCTCCCCTGCACGGGAGCAACGGGAAAATCCCGAAATTGCCATACAGGCCTCTCCAATCCAAAAAGAAAAAGAAAAGGCCAAGCTGCTGGTCAATCGACTCATAAAATCATCATAACCAAACAAAACAATAAACATGTATGTAACAACCCGTATTTCGATAACATGACTAAGACGAGAATCAAGGCAGAATTTAATTTTAAATTCTGAATCAAGTAAAACGGGCTATGCCATTGCGTTCGTCTCGGAAAAATACGCGAAATAGAGTCCGAGTTTTCGAGAATCGGAGTCCGTATGACCAAGTTATGGTCCGACGAAGTTTTCAGAAAATTCAAGTTCAAATTCGAGTTCGAAAATCAAATCGGGAGCAAATCAGAAGAGGCGGGAAAATTTCCCGCCCAGGCTCAAGTCGACACCCGTGTCGACTTGGTTGTCGACACACCCCAGGTGGTGTCGACAGCCCTGTCGACACCCCTGTCGACACGGGTGGCCGACCCATCTTGGCTTGGTGCACCTGCACTGGTCTCTGGTCTTGTTCTGGAAGCTTCTGACGTGGTTTGATGGCTCAGATCCGATTTAGGGTTAATCTAAGGGCCTAAAACTATCCTAATCTCTATAAAAAGACCCTAAACCTACCCCTAAACCCTCATTATTCACTCATGTAACTAAACTATGGCCAAATTTCTACTCTCATGGCCTCCACTCAACTATCCTAGCCTCCACTTCATTTCTATGAGAGGTTTCATGATCATGAGAGTGTTAGAGAGTCCCTATGTTAGTATGAGAGCTTCTCAAGTTGATTTCAAGGCAAAAGCTTTGATCTTTGTTCATAAAGATGGTGTTTTTGTGGGTTTGGAGCATCCATCTTTGGATTTTTGGGTGATGGCATGCATAGGCTTCATCACAAGCTTTAGTTTAATCGATTTAGGCCTTCATAGCAATGTAAGCCCTTTCCCTACTCTTAGATATTAACTATAAAGTTAAATGTTCATGTTGTAAGCTTGGGTTTGATCATTGAGAATGATATATGCTATCATGTCATGCAAGTTTATGAAGTCATTATCTTGATCTTATGAGCTAAAAGCTACAACCTTTATGTTGAAATGTTGCATTATGCAACATGAGAACCTTCATAATCATTATGTCAACTTGCATATGAAGTCATAACCCTTATATGATGATATATGCGAGTTTCTAGTCATCATTCCATGTCTTTTGTCACCATGATTCAATTATGTGCCAAGTTTTGGTTTATGCATGTTTTGAGGCTTAAGAATGTAACATGCAAGCTAATGAACACATTGGTGCCTCATTCGCCACCATGATTAACTTGTGGCTTAATATCCATTTTTGTCTTGCCTTTGTCAAGTCTCTTCTTGTAGTCCCTTGTGTTGTTGCGAACGTATATGCGAGTTTAGAAGCGTTGGGGTCACATTATGAGGAAAACATAATGGCATGAACATGATTTGGGTAAATGGGTATAAACATGACAACGTGTAACGTTAAATATGACATGTGTTTATACTTGAGAACATGACTTGAAATATAACATGGAAGTTAACATGTAAGTATGCATAAAAACATAAGCTTGGGAATTTACCTATTGAGTTAGGTCTACCTGTTGGGAATTTACCTATTAAGTTAGGTCTACCCAAATGCTTGAAAAACTTGTAACATGTTTTGGAAAAAGATGAACATGACACTTAGATAATATAAGTGTGGCCAACTCGAGGTTGGGTTGAGTTTGCAACGTAAAACTACCCGGAACCGCCCGGCCTAACTAGTAGTTGCAAACAATAGGGCCCAATGTGAGAAGTTGGTCATGTTGTGCTTGAACCCGAGGTTAGACCAAGTTGTGGTGTAAAGCTACCCGGAACCGACCGGCTTAACTAGTAACCACAACAAAGTCTAATGTGAGAGGTTGGGGTGCATTAAGTAATTAAAGCCACAGGATAGGGTTAAGTTAATTTGATTAATGACTCTTAACCAAATATGACATGGATAAATGGGTTAAGTAAATTGATTAGGCTAATGATACTTAACAAAACATGACAAGGTTGGGTAGGTTAGGTAATTTGATTTGCCTAATGACACTTAACCATTTTTTTTACGACTAGTGGACGGGGATTAAGTTAACCAACACTTAATCAATCCAACATGATAATTTGGTGAGGTTAAGTAAGTTTTCTTAATGACACTTAACCAAAAGATACAGTTAATGGATGGGGTTAAGATTAGACTCAACTAGTCTAAACATGATAATTAGATGGGGTTAAGTAATTGACACTTAACTAATCTAACCACGGTAATTAGATGGGGTTAAGTAATCCACACTTAACTAATCTAAACACGGTAATTCGATGGGGTTAAGTTAAACACTTAACCAATTTAAACTTGGTAATTCAATGAGGTTAAGTAACCAATACTTAACCAACTTAACGTGATAATTTAATGGGGTTAAGTAACTTATACTTAACCAATTATACATGATGATTTGATGGGATTAAGTAACCTACACTTAACCAATCTAATACGCGGACCTGATAAGGTTAAGTCACAAGACATTTTTAGAATATACTTAACCATTGTAGTACGATTAGAGGATGGGGTTAAGCCAACCTATACTTAACCAATCCGACTCGATAATTTGATGGGATTAAGATAATTTATGCTTAATCGATCTAGCAAGATAATCCGATAGGATTAAGGTAAGCTAGTACTTGACCAATTTGACTTGATAGGGTTAAGTCATGAGCCTCTGGGTACACTTAACCAACTTGTAGGACTAAGTCTTGAACTTAAATACTTAGCAAATCTTTGACGTGATTCGTGGGCGGGTTAAGTCATGGACTTGAATGATAACACTTAACCCAATAGGACAAGCCCTAGTCAGAGGAACTAGGTAGAAATTCTTGGTTAATCAAGGATAACGGGAAAGGAAGCTAAGTGGTAAACCTTAGTTAAGGGTAACTAAGTAATAATTCTTAGCTAAGGACATAGGACTAATTCACAAAGCGATGAGTAACCTGATACGGTAGGTCATCGCTTAGTATACGAGGAGGAGCAAGTTATCTGACTTGGATAAAAGCTCCAGCGCACTGGGTGCCGAAGCGGAAGCTTCGGGGGACGTGAGGATACTCTTGGTATCCCTCTGTGAGGTTGCAGATGATCCGCCTGGGCTCACAAGAGGTTAAGGTCTGCGGTAGAAGAGCCAAGAGTATGCCTTGGTTGCTATGCGAGCGACCTAAAGACTGGGATGGATTAGCGTGGAGTCGACGATTCTTAGTTTTTGCCCTGGATAGCAAGTCGCCGACTACCTACCATCTTTAGTCAATCGTGTACGTACGGAAAGGCAGAGAACCCCCAACAGACCATGTTCTTGCTATCGAGTCATGGGTGAGGTTGGCCCGTAGGAAAGTGGGCTATAGTGGGGCCGGGGAGTGGTTCTCATACATGATTTTTCGTGGGTTGCCTTTCAGTAGTTGAGGGAGGGGTCACGTGGGACATAGCCACGAGTACAAAAACAGACCTTGATATCTGCATCAGTAGACGACTTAAAGCTCCCGACCGAGTTCCATATTTCTTAGTTTGCCCTGGCACGGAACTCGGATGGCACATTGGGGAACATGTGCATCTAGACATGGAAAACGATTCACGATACATACGTGGGATAAAGGGCGCGGTTGACGGGTGGCGTAATCCCTAGGGGGCCTAGGTGGCATAAATCCTAAGTGGACGCGCGATAGTTCATGGTAAGGAAACACAACTAGATCAAGGGTTGCAGTCCAAAACAACTTCAAGGATAAAACGTTTACATGGGAAAGCCCGTACGGCCTACGGCAAAGGACTAAACTTATTCATGGAAAGAAACATACGAGTTGGGGAAACCTACATATGCTATATATTAGGTTGACATGGACCATTACATGACGTTGGGCAAGGGACATTCATGGTTAACACATGACGCAGGTTGGGATACTAGTACGATAGGTGCAGAGCAGGCATACAGGATAGATACCATGGGACGTTACACGTGATAGATATCTTGGGGATATTATACTTGATAGAAACCTGACGATGTGATACCTTGTTTTATCTGGACATCGTAATTTATCGTGACACCTTAGTTTATCTGAGTTCAGTAGTTCATCCTGTTATTTTGATTTAGCTTATCTATCTTGTTATCATGCTTGTGTTCATCTCAGTTTCTCATGTCAGTTAACTTTACTAGTTTTTATGCTAATAGTAGATAGGGCTTACTCAGTCTTTTTGACTGACCCGTTTTGTTTCGCCTCTTTTCTTCCGTTTCCCCCCCAGGTTACAGGGAGGAAATACTGTTGTTTAGTTCGGACTTCTTCTGCTTGAAGGTCATCATGGATGGCTTGGACTTTTCTTGGCTAATGGCTACTTTACTGTTTTTACTTGGGGAATAATTTATGAAAATGTCTTTATGCTTCTTTACTCTTGCAAGACAGGTTTTGATATACTCTGATGTAAAAGGCTTTAGACCTTATTTATTCATGTTATGAAAGTTTGATTTTACTTCCGCTATTTTATATGTTCTGTCTTGTGATATTTCTGTGCATGTTTACCAATAATGCCCCTCTAAAGCTAGTGCATTCCTTTGCGAGTGACTCTAGCGGAGGTGGGGTGTTACATTTGGTATCAGAGCAGAAGGTTACCAGACTGGGCAAAAGTTTTTAAAAACCTTCTGAAAACTATTTGAAAAACCGTTTATAAAGAAGCATTTTTTCAAGAGAATTTTCTTTTAAAAAGAAAAAGGCTATTCCCCAAAGGCCATTAGCACTATCCTTGTTTCCTTGATTGAATCTCTTTTCCTTTCTTTTCTCCATCGGTAGTCACAGTGGTTTTAACTGCGACTAGTCTTTTCTATCTATGTAAGCGCTTTCCATACGATGGAGGTTGTTCTCGGGAGATCAGTGGCCGCGTTATAAGAAAGGATAGTGAGGAAGAGGATAAAGGATACGAGTTTAAGGATGAGCAACTTGTTGGTATGGCTCCACCCAGAATGAGAGAGAAAAACAATGAGACCCATGACGAGAGAGTACCTTTGGCATGGTGGAACGGGACGGATAGTTAAGTATCATGGGACAAGGACAAGATCATCGGGAGGGCAGTAGTATGCTCTCATTTCTAGGGTACCTCGGAAGGAGGGTAACAATCTTGTTAAAGGTTTAGCTTCTCTTCTCTATCATCCCGTTAGGACTTTGGTTTGATCATCGTATCATTTAAGTTTGCTTCGATAGTTGAGTCTCTGCACCTTAGGTACTAGCATAATAGAGGATCCCATTTTTGTCCCAAATCTTGTTAGAGGATCGGTCCATTTATTCATGACTTGTTTTGGGACCGCGGATGGATTCTAGGGATAAGGTGGTTATCCAGTAAGGGATACCATTCTCGGTTTTGGAAAGAGGGTGGTTAGACTCTCGACTCATCTTGGAGATACCCTCGAAGTCTCGTGTAAACCTTTTTGGGTTCTGTCATGGTTAGTTACCTAGAATCCCGGGATGCAGTTGTTGGTAATCCGTTCGAATAGAATTCGCCGCTAAGGCGGATGGTTCGTTTCGATTATGCATGAGTTATGGGAATCACCCTAGTAAGAACTCTTGGCAACATGGATTGGCATCGGAAAACGAGGTCCAGAATTCACTAGTGAATTTTGGAGAGCTTGCATGAGTACGTAGATATGGTTGAGCCAAGTATACTAGGGAAAGAATAAATGGAAGTAGAACGAGAAGCGACATTGAAAAGAGTTCCGACTCATACTTTGGAAATAGGAATCAAGGAGCTACGAAATCATGAAGTCAAAGGCGGTCAAGGCATGATGGAATTAAGCTCATGGAAATGCGGCTTGGACGCGCGCATCACGTCTCTTTTTAAGAGTATATCTTTGATCCTTGGTTCACTTGTAAAGCTTACTTGCATGCTATCGCTTGGTGGATATCCTCTCGTTCCTGTTTCTGTTACAAACCCCGTAAGGAGTTTGTCTTGTTATCTTCTCGATCTTATCTTGGGAACCTTAGGTAGAACGCTATGGATGTAAACATGTATTTGAGACATGTTATGATTGATATGGTTGCAAATGGTTGCAAGTGGTTGCTCGTGGATGCGCGAATACACGTTAGATACTAGATTGACGCGATCACGTTTCATGTTGCATATGCACGAGCATTTATACTTCTTTATGGATGAAATTGAATGTGTTGTCATGTGGATGTTGCATATGAATGAATGTTTGTGCACGCATATAGTACATATATGACTAGGACTATTTGCATACATATTGGATTCATGGCACTTAACATATCTTGCATTAGAAAGATCATTCAGGCCTGATCATTAGCATTAGCTAAGGAGCATATACACACACGTTTGCATATGTTCATACAGCATTAGAAATCATCTAAGGACAATGGTCGCTTGTGGATGATGTTTTGAGTAGATGGATGATGGATGGTAGGATATGTTCTTCCTAACTTGGAGATTTCGGGGACGAAATCCTAAAAGGTGGGGAGAATGTAACAACCCGTATTTCGATAACACGACTAAGACGAGAATCAAGGCAGAATTTAATTTTAAATTCTGAATCAAGTAAAACGGGCTATGCCATTGCGTTCGTCTCGGAAAAATACGCGAAATAGAGTCCGAGTTTTCGAGAATCGGAGTCCGTATGACCAAGTTATGGTCCGACGAAGTTTTCAGAAAATTCAAGTTCAAATTCGAGTTCGAAAATCAAATCGGGAGCAAATCAGAAGAGGCGGGAAAATTTCCCGCCCAGGCTCAAGTCGACACCCGTGTCGACTTGGGTGTCAACACACCCCAGGTGGTGTCGACAGCCCTGTCGACACCCCTGTCGACACGGGTGGCCGACCCATCTTGGCTTGGTGCACCTGCACTGGTCTCTGGTCTTGTTCTGGAAGCTTCTGACGTGGTTTGATGGCTCAGATCCGATTTAGGGTTAATCTAAGGGCCTAAAACTATCCTAATCTCTATAAAAAGACCCTAAACCTACCCCTAAACCCTCATTATTCACTCATGTAACTAAACTATGGCCAAATTTCTACTCTCATGGCCTCCACTCAACTATCCTAGCCTCCACTTCATTTCTATGAGAGGTTTCATGATCATGAGAGTGTTAGAGAGTCCCTATGTTAGTATGAGAGCTTCTCAAGTTGATTTCAAGGCAAAAGCTTTGATCTTTGTTCATAAAGATGGTGTTTTTGTCGGTTTGGAGCATCCATCTTTGGATTTTTGGGTGATGGCATGCATAGGCTTCATCACAAGCTTTAGTTTAATCGATTTAGGCCTTCATAGCAATGTAAGCCCTTTCCCTACTCTTAGATATTAACTATAAAGTTAAATGTTCATGTTGTAAGCTTGGGTTTGATCATTGAGAATGATATATGCTATCATGTCATGCAAGTTTATGAAGTCATTATCTTGATCTTATGAGCTAAAAGCTACAACCTTTATGTTGAAATGTTGCATTATGCAACATGAGAACCTTCATAATCATTATGTCAACTTGCATATGAAGTCATAACCCTTATATGATGATATATGCGAGTTTCTAGTCATCATTCCATGTCTTTTGTCACCATGATTCGCTTATGTGCCAAGTTTGGGTTTATGCATGTTTTGAGGCTTAAGAATGTAACATGCAAGCTAATGAACACATTGGTGCCTCATTCGCCACCATGATTAACTTGTGGCTTAATATCCATTTTTGTCTTGCCTTTGTCAAGTCTCTTCTTGTAGTCCCTTGTGTTGTTGCGAACGTATATGCGAGTTTAGAAGCGCTGGGGTCACATTATGAGGAAAACATAATGGCATGAATATGATTTGGGTAAATGGGTATAAACATGACAACGTGTAACGTTAAATATGACATGTGTTTATACTTGAAAACATGACTTGAAATATAACATGGAAGTTAACATGTAAGTATGCATAAAAACATAAGCTTGGGAATTTACCTATTGAGTTAGGTCTACCCTTTAGGAATTTACCTATTAAGTTAGGTCTACCCAAATGCTTGAAAAACTTGTAACATGTTTTGGAAAAAGATGAACATGACACTTAGACAATATAAGTGTGGCCAACTCGAGATTGGGTTGAGTTTGCAACGTAAAACTACCCGGAACCGACCGGCCTAACTAGTAGTTGCAAACAATAGGGCCCAATGTGAGAAGTTGGTCATGTTGTGCTTGAACCCGAGGTTAGACCAAGTTGTGGTGTAAAGCTACCCGGAACCGACCGGCTTAACTAGTAACCACAACAAAGTCTAATGTGAGAGGTTGGGGTGCATTAAGTAATTAATGCCACAGGATAGGGTTAAGTTAATTTGATTAATGACTCTTAACCAAATATGACATGGATAAATGGGTAAGTAAATTGATTAGGCTAATGATACTTAACAAAACATGACAAGGTTGGGTAGGTTAAGTAATTTGATTTGCCTAATGACACTTAACCATTTTTTTTACGACTAGTGGACGGGGATTAAGTTAACCAACACTTAATCAATCCAACATGATAATTTGGTGAGGTTAAGTAAGTTTTCTTAATGACACTTAACCAAAAGATACAGTTAATGGATGGGGTTAAGATTAGACTCAACTAGTCTAAACATGATAATTAGATGGGGTTAAGTAATTGACACTTAACTAATCTAACCACGGTAATTAGATGGGGTTGAGTAATCCACACTTAACTAATCTAAACACGGTAATTCGATGGGGTTAAGTTAAACACTTAACCAATTTAAACTTGGTAATTCAATGAGGTTAAGTAACCAATACTTAACCAACTTAACGTGATAATTTAATGGGGTTAAGTAACTTATACTTAACCAATTATACATGATGATTTGATGGGATTAAGTAACCTACACTTAACCAATCTAATACGCGGACCTGATAAGGTTAAGTCACAAGACCTTTTTAGAATATACTTAACCATTGTAGTACGATTAGAGGATGGGGTTAAGCCAACCTATACTTAACCAATCCGACTCGATAATTTGATGGGATTAAGATAATCTATGCTTAATCGATCTAGCAAGATAATCCGATAGGATTAAGGTAAGCTAGTACTTGACCAATTTGACTTGATAGGGTTAAGTCATGAGCCTCTGGGTACACTTAACCAACTTGTAGGACTAAGTCTTGAACTTAAATACTTAGCAAATCTTTGACGTGATTCGTGGGCGGGTTAAGTCATGGACTTGAATGATAACACTTAACCCAATAGGACAAGCCCTAGTCAGAGGAACTAGGTAGAAATTCTTGGTTAATCAAGGATAACGGGAAAGGAAGCTAAGTGGTAAACCTTAGTTAAGGGTAACTAAGTAATAATTCTTAGCTAAGGACATAGGACTAATTCACAAAGCGATGAGTAACCTGATACGGTAGGTCATCGCTTAGTATACGAGGAGGAGCAAGTTATCTGACTTGGATAAAAGCTCCAGCGCACTGGGTGCCGAAGCGGAAGCTTCGGGGGACGTGAGGATACTCTTGGTATCCCTCTGTGAGGTTGCAGATGATCCGCCTGGGCTCACAAGAGGTTAAGGTCTGCGGTAGAAGAGCCAAGAGTATGCCTTGGTTGCTATGCGAGTGACCTAAAGACTGGGATGGATTAGCGTGGAGTCGACGATTCTTAGTTTTTGCCCTGGATAGCAAGTCGCCGACTACCTACCATCTTTAGTCAATCGTGTACGTACGGAAAGGCAGAGAACCCCCAACAGACCATGTTCTTGCTATCGAGTCATGGGTGAGGTTGGCCCGTAGGAAAGTGGGCTATAGTGGGGCCGGGGAGTGGTTCTCATACATGATTTTTCGTGGGTTGCCTTTCAGTAGTTGAGGGAGGGGTCACGTGGGACCATAGCCACGAGTACAAAAACAGACCTTGATATATGCATCAGCAGACGACTTAAAGCTCCCGACCGAGTTCCATATTTCTTAGTTTGCCCTGGCACGGAACTCGGATGGCACATTGGGGAACATGTGCATCTAGACATGGAAAACGATTCACGATACATACGTGGGATAAAGGGCGCGGTTGACGGGTGGCGTAATCCCTAGGGGGCCTAGGTGGCATAAATCCTAAGTGGACGCGCGATAGTTCATGGTAAGGAAACACAACTAGATCAAGGGTTGCAGTCCAAAACAACTTCAAGGATAAAACGTTTACATGGGAAAGCCCGTACGGCCTACGGCAAAGGACTAAACTTATTCATGGAAAGAAACATACGAGTTGGGGAAACCTACATATGCTATATATTAGGTTGACATGGACCATTACATGACGTTGGGCAAGGGACATTCATGGTTAACACATGACGCAGGTTGGGATACTAGTA
The DNA here is from genome assembly GCA_030737875.1 of Allium sativum. NCBI lineage: Eukaryota > Viridiplantae > Streptophyta > Magnoliopsida > Asparagales > Amaryllidaceae > Allium > Allium sativum. Next base: position 200,524,570 of record CM060916.1, read on the forward strand.
CGATAGGTGCAGAGCAGGCATACAGGATAGATACCATGGGACGTTACACGTGATAGATATCTTGGGGATATTATACTTGATAGAAACCTGACGATGTGATACCTTGTTTTATCTGGACATCGTAATTTATCGTGACACCTTAGTTTATCTGAGTTCAGTAGTTCATCCTGTTATTTTGATTTAGCTTATCTATCTTGTTATCATGCTTGTGTTCATCTCAGTTTCTCATGTCAGTTAACTTTACTAGTTTTTATGCTAATAGTAGATAGGGCTTACTCAGTCTTTTTGACTGACCCGTTTTGTTTCGCCTCTTTTCTTCCGTTTCCCCCCCCAGGTTACAGGGAGGAAATACTGTTGTTTAGTTCGGACTTCTTCTGCTTGAAGGTCATCATGGATGGCTTGGACTTTTCTTGGCTAATGGCTACTTTACTGTTTTTACTTGGGGAATAATTTATGAAAATGTCTTTATGCTTCTTTACTCTTGCAAGACAGGTTTTGATGTACTCTGATGTAAAAGGCTTTAGACCTTATTCATTCATGTTATGAAAGTTTGATTTTACTTCCGCTATTTTATATGTTCTGTCTTGTGATATTTCTGTGCATGTTTACCAATAATGCCCCTCTAAAGCTAGTGCATTCCTTTGCGAGTGACTCTAGCGGAGGTGGGGTGTTACAATGTACCTATTTGTCGGGCATACAATTTTATTCCTCTTCTCTAGCCTCCTTGCTATGACCTGTTCAATATATATGCATGTATATGTATGCAATTCTAATCAAATTTCAATTCAGTTCAATTTTTGATTCAATTTGGTTAGCTTTAGCATTCATTCTCTTATTGGTTTGATTATTCCAATTCTTATTTAACTTCTTAGCTTTGCCAATTCTGGTTTGGCATTCAAATCTATCTACGCTTACATAACGAAGAACAACGAGGTTATTATATCGTTAATCACTTACTTGAATAATAATAAATGTTTATTATTATTCCACAACACTTATATATTTTCTTTCAACGTATATATACACATGTTCATACAACATATATGTATATTTTCATACTACGTATACATTCTCATATAACGTTTACATATTTTCACACAATGACTATATAGTTTATACAACACGTATATATTTTCTATATGGCCTACATACGTTAAAAATCATATTTTTAACGAACTAGTAATTTTTCTTTAGCACGACTATTTTATTCACTTCATTATCATGTTAAAAATAATATTTTTAACTAACAAATATTTATTCCAACACTTGGTTATTTTTAACACTTCATACACATGATAAGAATGATATTTTTGGCGAACAAAAATATATTTCGACAACTGTCTATTTTATTTACTTCATATACACAATAAAAATGTTATTTTTATTGTTCAAACAATTTATTCTACGTATGAATATTTTATTTACTTCATATATACGTTAAAAATGTGAATTTTATCATTTAAACAATTTATTCAACATATGAATATTTTTAACACTTCATACATACAATAAAAATGTTATTTTTATTATTCAAACAATTTATTCAACATATGAATATTTTATTTACTTCATTTCACATCACAAACCAAATTCACACAAACAAATCAATCCAAACACACAACCAAACAAACAAGTCATCCATGGTCGGTAGACGACAGGGAACAGTTCATATATGCAGTTATGAAATAAATAACTGTATAGGAAATTACAGTGAGAAGTTCTCACCTATAGGATCCACTCCGCCATTCTATATTTCTGAATAGTTTGGATTTGTTTCCAGTGATTTCATTGCAATCTGATTCATGCTATTCATAGTAAAAATCACATTTTTATTTCTTTATCTTTATAATAAAAATCATACTTTTATTTCGCTAAAATATATACAAAAATCATATTTTTACTTCAAAACTATTTATATACTAAAATCAATGCTAATTTTCTATTTTCCAAACAATGATGTTTTTATATTACAAAACAGTGAATGTTTTTATTTTCAAAACAGTGATGTGTTTATTTTCAAAACAGTGATGTTTTTATTTTCAAAACATATTTTATTTTATATATTTTCAAAAAGATGATATTTGTATTTTCAAAAAGATGTTATTTTTATTTTCATAAAGATGTTATTTTTATTTTTAGAAATAATGCTGTTTTTTATTATTATTTTATAAGTTAACGACATTTTTAATTTAACTAACAGAGTAATTAGAAAAAATTTTATTACCATATTCACTGTCAATCCCCTTTTCTTCTTCAACGTTTCAAGAAAATCGCTCCAGTATTTTGCTGAATATTGCCGACCTTAAAGGCTCCTCCTCGCGTCGCCAGAGAGCCACCGGACGTGGATCCAAAGGCACCACTTGAAAGCCCATCTCTTCCTTCCCTACCGCCAGCTAACGTGGCCAATTCGGTCCCTCCCCGCGCCATGAAAACGACTGCGAACTGGTGAGGTTCAAGACAAAAATTCACTCGAAAACTGAACACATAGATGATCATAACTGTTCACCCTCGATACCTTGCTCTCCTCTCTCATTTTGTCTTTGAAACTACCCTAAACCGCTGTGTGGAATTCGAGAACGAAGGAGGAGAAGGATGGGCGATTTCTGCCCTTCGATTTTGAGCCCTGACGGCGGAAGAAGGAAAATGAATTTAGGGTTTTAAATTACCTTTTATACCCCCTTTTTATTTAATAATATTTTAATTCGAAAATAACTTGTTTTATGTCACGCTCTCTAATTTGAACCCAACGACTGTTGCCCATAGCTAACTACCCCCATTTCGAACACAATGGGACATGTCTGGTAAGTTGATTTGACTGTTTTGATCAGTTTCCATCAAAATCAAAATATAAATCTATATATTGAATTTGAACATACATTTCAATTTACCAGGGCCACATACTGACTCTAAAAATTCCCAAAATATTATTTCTAGCTTCGTATTGATGATAGGGTTCTAACAGAACTAATTTCATCAAATTCTGAGATCGTATGAAAAATGGCCATTTTCTAGTTGTTCAAAATTGACTGAAACTGTCAAAACACGTTTTCTTTTGCCACGCTCACATATTGATTCAGAAAATTATGAATTTTTAAAATCTAGCAATAATTTGACATCACGGATCCAATAGAAGTGGTTTCATCGAAAACTGAGGTCATTTGCAAAATTTCCATTTTTAAGGGCCAAAATTTCATAGCGACTATTCTGAATTTTCAACTGGACATAACTTTTTATTCTCGCTATGAAATTTTGATTTTTCAGATTATTTGGAAAGATATTTTCAAATATTTTTGGTTTTGCTAAAATCCGGTTTATTCTGAATCCTGCGCATTCATTTGAAATTCGTAATCGAATTTTCGAACTATCGCGCCATTTCAGGCTCATTATATAATTAAAATAAATTATTTATATTCTAACATCGATTTAAATAATTATATACATTCTAATTCTATTCAAAATAAATTTCTCGTCGTTATTATTTAAATTAATTCATTTTAAATATTCAAAATTCGTCAAAATTGCCAAAATAAAAATTATAAATTGGCTCGGATTTTCCGGGTTATTGCACATGTGGTACCAAACTAGGTGTTGTACTGATGCATCGAGTAGGAGACATGCCAGTTTAGGTGCTATGTTTCTTGAATGAAAGTTACTGGAGTATATCGTGGGATATGATTTCAGACCTAAGTATGGATTGGATCCAGAAATGTTAACAAGTTGGACGATTAAACCGACTTTGATTGAGAGGATTGGTTCCAGTTAGAGGGACGATCCTAATCTATTGGAAATCATCTCCAAGGTAGAGATGGGCATCGATAGTGAGACGATGAACAAGTATGGACTTGATCGAGGAAGACGGCTTCGAAAGAATGACAGACTAGTTGTACCCAATGTCAATGGATTGAGAGATGAAGTTCTTAGAGAATGTCATCACTCAAAATTAACTATGCACCCCCGGTGGTAACATAATGTATCGAGACATGAAGCAGACCTACTACTGGGAAGGGGTGAAGAGAGACATTGGGAAGTTTATATCCAAGTGCATGAATTGCCAGCTAGTTAAAGCTAAGCAAAAGGAGCCTAGTAGTTTGTTACAACCATTGGAAATTCCCGAATGGAAATAGGAACAAGCCTCAACGGATTTCATCGATGGTTTACCAAGGACCATTAGAGGATCTCTTGAGAGCTTGTATATTAGATTTTGGTGGGTCATGGGATGACCATTTGCACCTAGTTTAGTTTACATATAATAATAGTTGTCAGTCTAATATTAAAATGGCTCCATTTGAAGCTTTGTACAGAAGACTGTGCAACTCACCATCATGTTGGTTAGAAAACAGTGGGAAATTTGTGCTTGGACCAAAAGTAATAAGAGAAACATCAGATAAGAACAAGGTTGTCCAACAGTGAATGAAGGCTGCCCAAGATAGGCAAAAGAGTTAGGCTGATAGAAGACGAAGATATTTGGAATTCTTCGTTAACGACTTGGTATTCGTCAAGATCTCTCCATTGGAGAGTGTGATTCGATTTGGTAGGAGATACAAGTTGGTGCCAAGGTTTGTTGGTTCATTTCCCGTTCTCAAGCGAGTTGGGAATTTAGCGTATAGAGTTGAATTACTAGACAAGATGGAGGGAGTTCACAACGTATTTCATGTTTCCCAGTTAAGGAAGTTTGTGCATGACCCTAATGTGATTATTTTACCAAATCAGTTGGACGATATCGAGGTAGAACCCGAGTGGTTGGGAACGACAAGACGATTCGTATTGTTGGACACGATACGAAACAACTCCGAAGGAAGACGGTGAAACTAGTCAAAGTCCAGTGGGGTGGGAATGAGAAAAACCGTACTTGGGAAACAAAGGAGAGCATAAGAAAGTCGTATTTAGAACTCTTTGCCCGGTCAGATTTTAATAGTTATAGTTTCTTCCCTCATTAGTAAACCGCATGCTAGGATAGGCTTGTATTTGTTATGTATGTTTGATTGGTTGCAAATAATTGATAGGCATGCGGGAACCTTTGTATTTTTTTGTTAAGAAATTTCGGGGGCGAAATTTCTTAAAGGGGGGGGCGGGAATGTAATGACCGCATTCTACACATCAGAGGATCGTAGAATATTTATTTCTTTTTCATATGTAGTCATATGGTCGTGTCACTTTGGGTAATGGCTATTGGGGTCATTTCCCATGTTCATGATTTTTGCCAAATTTTATATGACCGTTTTGCCCCAAACTGATCTTGTTTCATCCATAACTTTTTATTGGTAAGGAATTTTGACCTGAAACCACTTCTAATGGATCCAAATGATGGTTTACTTTCCGTAGAGTGGTCACATTAGCCAAAAGGACATACCATTTGGGAGATATGGATGAAACAAGGTTTAAAAGGTGAAAAAACAGATTAACCGGGCCAAACAGGGTGATTAGCAGCTAGGCCCATTTGGGGGGTTTCGGGACTAAAGGTATTTAAGGACTAAAATGGACGAGAAAAACCCTTCTTTGTCATTTTTGCAGCCGCCACTTTCATTCATTCAACCCTAGTAATGGCTTCTACCTTCTAAAAACACCTCTAATCACCTTCTAATCGAGGATTAAGCTAAGCTATATTACATCAAGTCAAATTAGCATCAAATCAGAGTTGGAGCTGCTGCTAAGCACTGGAATTCGACCCTAAATAGTAGAGTTTCAGATATGAGTCTTAATTTGTGGCAAAGGTGAGTGATTCACATAATTTTTCACTAATCACGGTTAATTAGTGGTGATTAGTGTTAATTAGCAAAATCTTGCATGATAAATTTTGGAAAAATGATTAGAAATTCTAAAATATTATTTTAGGGCTTTGTTAGAAATTTGGGTTATTTTGGAAAAGTTTTGCTAATCCTATCATTAGTTGTGCTTAAACATGATTAAGGGGGAAAACATGGTTTTGGGGTATGTTTGATCCGTATTGACATATCGAATTGTTGTTTTGGTATTTGTGGTTGATTACACATGTTGCTATGACTGTATGGTATGCTTAGTGATTGATTAGAAAAGTTAGAATGGTCAAAAATGCCATCGTATGGCGTAAAATAGTCGCTGGAAGAGTTGTAGGAAATTGTGCAGGAACCGGATCGGATCGCCCCCCACACCCCGACCGTGAGGATGATCACGAACCCCCACACCCAGACCATGAGGATGATCATGAACCGCACACCTCGACCGTGAGGATGATCACGAACCCCCACACCCAGACCGTGAGGATGATCATGAACCACACACCGCGATCGTGAGGATGATCACGAACCCCCACACCCACACCGTTAGGATGATCACGAACCACACACCCCGATCGTGAGATGGATCATGAACCCCACACCCCGACTGTGTGGAAGATGGCGAACCCTCACACCCCAACTGTGAGGAATAGAATGAACCACCTAGATGTTGCACAAGCCAAATCGGTCACCACGAGCTGGAGGAGGCAGACCACGAGCCGCGAACCGATGTTGGAGCATGATGTCACGAGCCACGAGCTGAAGGAGGAACATTGAGCCGATGGCCAAGGGGAAATCACGATCCAATCTTTGAGTCTGGACAGCGAACGAACTGAATTAAAGAATCACGAACGGAGATGATGGCCAAAACCCGAGATGCATAGGTAGTCCAAATGGGAAGTTTGTACTCAGTATCCAGACGGGAACCAACGAGTTAACTTCATGAGTTGGACTTCGCTGCAAGACGTGTACTAAGGAGTTATCGACGTCCATAACTTTGATTCACCATCGAAAGACGAATGCTAGGTAACAGATCAGTGCAGTGGGGTAGTTATTTGTTCATGGGGCAGAGTGATCGTAGCATGGCTATGAGCCAGTGCAGTGGAGTTATCATGACTCCATGAGGCAGAGTGGACATAGCAAAGTATTAGTGGTTAGGGATGAGTGCAGTGGAGTTATCATGACTCCATGGGGCAGAGTGATTGTAACAAAGTATTGGGTGATAAAGCGGTGGATATCGTATGCTTTACGCACTGAATGAGAGATGTGAGGATGGTGGCTATGCTTGATTATTTGCCATCACTATGACATGCACACCCCACCCCGTATCCTTTACACCATATGTTAGTGGCACCTTAGAGTATTTTACGGTATGTTGTGCTAACTCTTTGGTCACAGATCCAGGTTCAGGTATGATTGGATTATACCTGTTATTGTTATGTTTTATTGCTTATCGCTCATACCCGACTTTTGTCTGACCCAGAGTTTTATGTCTCTTGTTATTACTCTGGGTGCTCCTAAAAGAGCAGACTAGAGACAGGTTAGGTGGTATGCACGAGTAGCTGTACCGGAGACGAGTAGGAGGCTTCCATGTATGATATATATATTCTCCCTGCATTGTAGCTGGTCAATGTTTGGGCATTAGTAGTGTACCTTTTCTTTCTTTTGCTTTAGAGACAGTAATTTGAAGTTGTAATAATGATGTTGGATCATAAGCTATACTTTGGATTTCTGCTGCTATGGTGGTTTAGTTTTCAGCTTATGCACTGTCTCGCCTGTTTTATGTCAAAGTTCTGTTATTATTATTTTTATTCCATGCGTTGTGAGACTTTCTACAGGTTCTTTGTTTGTTTCAAATCCCTTTCTACCCTTTTTTCTGACGACCGTACCGTGCTAGTTGGACATCAACATAGCGCATTTCGAGGGAAATGCCGGCTGGTGCGGGGCGGGCTGTCACATTAACGCTTATACTCCATAACCAACAAACTGATTATAATTTAACAACATATCAACAATATGAACAACGTAAGTGTAGAGTTTCTCACTATGAGGTTCCACTCCTTCTAACTTTAACTGTCGGACACAGATGCTTCCAATTGGAATTCGAACAGCTTTAGTTTTCCAAATCTTTTTCAAACTTAAATTATTTATAAGAAGGGTTCGACCTAGGCTTGGAGGAAGGGATGGTCGTAGCTTTGGAGAAGGAGATGGCGTGGGATAGAGTGGATGGGCTTAAGTCGACGAGATAGCCGAGATAGTGGAGGTGGCTTGGGCGTGTGGTGCTGGTGGCTTGGTCGAGATGGTGGTGTGAGGAGAAGGGGAGGAGGAGGCTGAATAAAGAGAGGAATGGAGAAAAATGGTGGAAGGGATGAGAAGAAGTGGAAAGGAAGTGGAGTGAGTGAAAAAGAGTGAAGGGGCATTTCCTTTATAGGAAGAGTGGGTACTTCTTTAGCTTATATTTAAGGGGATACATGTACTCTTCCTAAGCTAAGTTTCATGCTTGAAGACAAGTGTGTGTACACTGTCCATTGCTTAGGAAGTGAGAATAAGTAGCGTTTTATACAAATGCTATAGTTTCCATGTTATAACAATTATATAAAATGCTATAAATAAATGTTACCCGTGTTTTCATTTTGTGTAAATATTATTTTAGGTTATAAATTCTTATGCAAAAATAATTATTCAACTAGTGAAATATCTGGGTTGTTACATTCTCACCCCTAAAGAGAATTTCTTCCTCGAAATAGGATAAGAAAGGGAATAAATGAAAGGAAATATATAAGAGAAATGAATTTACTAAAAAGTGTGGTTAGGCTCGAATATCAACTCTACATCTGGATAGAACTTCTGCTTGCTTTCCTGTGTTTCCCAAGTGTAGTCTTTAGAATCTCCTCTCCAATGCATCTTGACTAGCTTTACTATCTTGTTCCTCAACTTCATTTTACCTTTATCGATAATCTTAATAGACTGTCTTTTAACCGCTAAATTCAGTGCAATCTCCAAGTCTTGTTGAGCAACTTCTTTAATAATCTATTCTGGATCATGTGCATATTTCCTAGATGTGACATGTGAAAAAAAATTTGTATGCCTGACAACAACCATTTAGGTAATTGTACTCGATAGGCTAACGGGCCAATTCTTCCAAGGATGGGAAAAGATCCAATGTAACATGGTGCCAAGTTCCTTGTTTTCCAAATATTATCACTCACATTAGAGAAACTTTTTAAAACACCAAGTCCCCAACAACAAATTCTAAATCTTTCCTCAATATGCATAACTCTTTTATTGACTCTGCATAGTTTTTAATTTCCTTTTGATCAAGTCAACTTTCTTAGTAGCTTCTATTATCATATCTGGGTCAAGGACGAGTCTACCACTAGTTTATACCCAGCAAGCCGGTGATTTGCGACCATATAATGCTTCGAAAGGTGCCATCTTGATACTAGTTTGATGACTATCATTTAAAAAGAATTCAACTAAGGTTAAGTGATTCTCCCATGAACCTTCAAAATCTAGAATGCAATCTCGCAAAAGATCTTCAAAGATTTGGTTGACCCTTTCTGTTTGTCCATCCATTTGGAGGTGGTAGACAATGTTAAAATTTAGTTCGGTTCCTAATGTTGCTTTAAATGCTTCCCAAAAACGACTAGTAAAGATCAGATTTCAGTCCCTTACTATATTTCTTGGTACTCCACGCAAACGAACAATTTCTTTTGTATATATTTCTACAAGACTTACAACAGTTCTGGTGGGATTTACCATAATGAAATGAGCGCTTCTAGTTAACGATCAACAATAACCCAGATTCCTTCATTACCTTTCTGAGTCCGGGGTAGTCCATCAATGAAATCAATAGAAACTTGATACCATTTCCATTTTGGTACTTCTAAAGGCTGGAGTAATCCGGCGGGCTTCTTCTAATCACTTTTAATTTTTTTGGCATGTTGCGCATCGGCTAACATATATGGATTTGTCCCTTTTTATTGCCCTGCACCAAAATGTATGTTTTAAATCATGATACATTTTTTTTGACTCCTAGATAGATGTTGGATTTGTAACATTCATCCAATACTTCTTGTTTAATATATTTAATGTCCAGAACATAAATTCTCCCTTTTAATCGCAAAATACCTTTGTCATTAATTTCAAAACTTGAATCCTTTCTTTGTTGTATATTTTTAAAGATTCTTTGGAGAGATTCATCTTCCTTCTGTCTACTAGCAATCATCTCAATAAGGGTAGGAGTGACAACTAGATAGGAAATGACAGCATGTCTTTTGCTAAGGCATCAGCAACTACATTTGTTATTCCGGGGGTGTATAAAATATCAAGGTCAAGAAGCTAGAAATTCTAGCCGGTGTTGTTGTCCTAAACTCAAGTCTTTTGGAGCAAATGGATATTTTAGAGATTTGTGGTTGGTAAATAACCCAAATATTTCACTTAGCAAATAGTTCCCCAGATTTTTAAAGCGAATATCACAACCAACAGCTCTAGGTCGTGGATTGGTTAATTCTTCTCATATGGTCTTAATTGTCTACTAGCATAGGCAATCACCCTACCTACTTGCATTAAGACCGCACCAACTCCTTCTTCACATGCATCTGTGTAAACATATAGTCCCTTATTTCCATTGATAATTGTTAGAACTAGAGAAGTGGTTCAACTTTTCTTCAGTTTTTGAAACGCTTCTTCATATTTGGGTGTCCAAATAAATTTGGCAATTTTCGTCATTAGCTTTGTTAAGGGACAATCTATCTTAGAAAAATATTTAACAAATTTTTGATAATATCTAGCCAAACCAAAAATTCTTCGGACCTCTTTTGGAGTTGTAGGTTGCTTCCAATCTAGAATGTGGAAGTCTTACGCAAATCCACTGAGATTCCTTCTTCTTATATGACATGTCCAAGAAATCTTACCACCTTTTCATAAAAATGACATTTGGAGAGTTTTCCCTTTAGTACATTACTTCTTAATATTTTCATAACGGCTCTTAAATGCTCAGCATGTTCTTTCTTAGTTTTAGAATAGATAAGGATATCGTTAATGAAAACTAGAATGATCTTATCCAATTTCCAAATTACCCTGGTTATAAGGTCTATGAAATGGGCAGAGGCGTTGGTTAATCCAAAAGGCATTACAAACCATTCGTAAAAGGTCTCGGGACCTCTGAAAGTGATTAAATGAACACATTCCCTGGCAATTCTTAGTTAATGGAATCATGTGGCTAGATTCATCTTCGAGAAAAATCGAGCATTGTGTAATTAATCAAACAAGTTATCTATCCAGGGTAGAGGACACTTGTTTTTAAGGGTTTGCTTAGTTAGGTCTCTATAATCTACACATAATCTTAAAGATCCATCTGATTTTGCAACGAATACTATTATTGCTCCCCTATTTGAATGACTAGGTTGTACTAATCCTTTTTTCAGTAAGTCTTGGGTTTGTTTATTTAACTCCTTCCTTTCCTTTCATGCCATTTTTCGAAATGCATGAACAACTGGTCATATATTCAGAACTAGGTTAATTCTAAACTCAATTTCCCCATGCGGTGGTAGGTAATTAACTTCATCAAATACATCTGCAAATACTTTAATAACGAGCATGGTTTCCAAGTTGAGATTAGGATATCCTAATTTATACATCAAACTATCCTTCTTTGGACTTGGATTTTCACAAGATATTTCAATTAAATCCTCTATCTTCTTCTTTACGGATACCATTTGGTTTTCATAATCCAGAATAGCTCCATACTTATTTAACAAATCCATTCCGAATAAAATTTCAATTCAGTGAAATCCATGACAATAAGGTTAAAAGGGTATTGATGAATAGAATGAGAAAGAGGAATCTTTCTACAATATAGACAAAGATTCGTGGGACCCTCTAGTGGATTCTTCATGAAAATTAGTCTGTCAACAAATACGGGTTCGGTTTTTGATTCCTCTGCAATTTCCTTTGAAATAAAACTATGTGTAGAACCGGTATTAAATAATACTCTAACTAGTTTGTGTTAAATGAAAATATACTCCATTTCCCTTTGAATTCTACAAGGTCGAAGGATCGTCTTCTAATGCATAAACTTGTGCCATATTTGCTTCCTTCACTAGGGACATTCCTTACTTAGGTTCCCGAACTCATGACAATTTCAGCACTTCAAAATCCCCTGACCTTGCTCCTTCAGCTTCGTTGACTTCTTGTAGTTAATTTGTAAATGACCTTTTACCTGACAGTTGTAACAAGTAAATTTCGTCAAATGATTTTGCTGAGTTCCTTTGTTTGATTTCTTTGGTCGTGGTTTCTTTCCTCCCAATTTCCTCTTCTTATTATTAGCATTGCTATCTTTTTCCCCTGATGAACTCCGCTTATCTAATACTGTATAACGATATCCCATATCTACCATATCAAAAAATGATTATTTTACATGCAAAATCATTCTATCTTGGTACTCTTTCTTCATTCCTTTAACGAACTTCTCGTTTTTCTTTAATGGTGTATTAATCTATTCCGACTGAAAATGAGATAATTCATTAAACTTCTTTAATTACCTTTCAAAAGTCATATCTTCCTACTTCAAATCTATGAATAATTGGTACATATGGGACATCCCTACTGATGGAATATATCGTTCTTCGAAAACCTTCTTGAGTTGTCCCAGTGAAAAATTATCTTTTGACCTTTCTTGGGTAATATTTTCCCACCAAGCTAAAGCTCCAACTTGGAGTAGCTAGGAATCCAATAACCTCTTCTGATTATCTTCATGATTTACTCCTTTTTATATCCTCTTACACAAAGGAATCCAAACTTGTGCTTCAATAACATATTATGTGCCATTGAGCGGCTAACCACCCAAATTAGTGTATTTTTTATAGAACTGGAAGGTTGGTTTGAGATTGAGTTTGAATAGTATTTCATCGACTGCTGTAGGGTTGTGGCCATTTATGGTGGTACTCCCCCTACCACGTCCTCTTCTTTTGCTTATTTTCCACTATTTTTAAATAATAGGAAAATGTTATTAGGTTATGCGGATGAGATATCTTAAGGAATAGTTTGAAATAGATAGGAATGAAATTTAGATTTTTAGGCTCTATCAGATTTTACTCATTCTGTTGAATTACTAACCCTATCTCTAATGAGTTAACCAATGAGTTATAGCCTAAAGCTAAAGTTCTTAGTCAACCTTCATCTGTGATACCAAAAATGTAACGACCTGGATTTTCGCCCTTCAAAAATCAACACTTAATACATACCCTATATTTAAATGATGGAAATTTAAATGTCGGAATCCATGCCATTTGGGGCAATAATATTAGGGATGCAGACTAAGGATCTTAAGGCATACTAAACACTAAACATGGGTGAATAATGTATTATAGATTTTTACTAATTTCTTGAAATCTTTTTGGATTTATCAAAATGTCATACAAATCACAAAAATCAACAATCATCGAATCGATCAAAGATGTAGAAAATAAAACTAAAAAGCAGTAAAAGGAAATTACACACCAGGATTTTATATTGGTTCAGATTTCCTTACATCAAGTCCCACACAATACTGGGATGATGTGGATTTCTATTCAACTAATATCCAACATTATAATCCTTGATTTCAGGGCTACAAGGGTACACCCAACCGATTTTTGGAGTATAGTGAGACTTAGTTGATTTCCAAGCCACAACCAACACCCGATTGATTTCCAAGCGACAATCACACCCAATTGATTTCCAAGCTATAACCACACCTTTTCTCAGTATTAGTTTTGAAGTATTGACTCGATAGAACTTGATCTCACGATCTTTGATTACAAGTAGCTTATAACTCTTGAGTACCTCTTGAATTTCAGAGAGAGTTTGATGTGGTATTGAAAGAGAAAGAGATTGATATTATTCTTTTTGAAAATCAACAAAGTATAAGTATACAATTTAAGAATTTAATAAGAATAATGGAGATTGAAGAAAGGAAGAAGATAATGACAAGATGGTTAAAAAATCAAATTTAGAAGCCTATTTTTAGTCTCCCTATAGTCAAATTCTTTTAGAATAGCTTTGAATTCAAAAGACACAACTTTTCAAATTGAATTTGAAAATAAGCGGTACATATGTTCACATATAAAAAGGCATATGTCGACATGCCTTAGGGATGTTATAAAAATTTTTACAAAAAATAATGGTTAAATAAATTATGATAATTGTTGAGTTAAAATAAACTATATTCCCTTATATTAAAATAGAGTTTTTAAAGTAAAAATATATACTAAGTTGATTTAAAAAATGATTCAAAACTAAATATAAAATAATATGAAAGTATATATATAAAACTATAAATATAAGAAATACTTTAGAAATTAATAAATATAACTAAGGGAATTGAAAACATTAGAAACTATGGTAAAATTATAATTAAATCTATAAGTAAGAAACATTTGAATCAATAATTAAAATATATTAAAATATAATTTAAAAGTAGGAGCTAAAATAAATTTTCAGAAGTTAAAATATATTTAAAAAAAGGGATAGATTAAAAATAAGGAAGTAATTTCGAAAACATTTGAAAATAGATTTAAAAACAAGGAAATCATTTGAAAATAATGAGAAGGAAGTTTGAAATAGGAATTCAGTGCTAACCAGAGTTTCAACAAAATATCTAAATACAATTACTTTATATTTTTTTAAACTCTTGAATTCTTGATACTCATAAGTCTTGTATCTTGAACTCATCTACTTTGAAATCTTGATTCCCTGAACCGTATAGTCTTCAATAATCAATACCTACGTAGATTTCCTATATATATATATATATATTCTAGATAATAGCGTTAGTGTATATATTTTATAACAATAATTCAAACAAGGTTATAGTCATCAAAACCATCACAATCAACATCTTAATCCCTAATAAATAACACATTAGAAATAAAAACACAATGAAAATGAGATAACTTTTTCCATTAATACAATATATATTTTACATAAGACCATGAGTGATATATTAGAGTTTATACATTTCCATATACAGGATGATACTGAGATGCAACTAAACAGTGGAGAATAACTAAAGCTTTAATGAATGAATCCAAAATGCTCCATGTAACAACCCGCAAAAATCCGCAAAAATCAGGACCAATTTAAAATTTTTATTTTAGAAAATTTTAATGAATTTTGACAATATAAAATAATTTATTTAAATAATAATGAACACAAATTTGATTTAAATCTAAGTTAGAATGAATGATTTAATTTTAATTAACAAAAGAGTTAGAAATAGCGCGGTAGTTTGAAAAGTCAAACTTGAACTTTGACTGACCGTACAGGATGCAAAATTTAACGGATTTTAGTGAAACCAAAAATATTAGAATCTATTTAAAAATATCTTTCCAACGAATCCGAAAAATTGAAATTTCATAGCGGAAATCAAAAGTTATGGCTAATTCAATTTTCAGAAAGGTCGTTGTAGAATATTTATATATAATATATATGGCCTGAAAGGGTACTTTTCACATACGAAGGAATTTGGACTCGAAACCACTTCCATTGAGTCCGGAATGATGTTTTTGCATTTAATAAGTATAAACACTTATATATTTTGAATTTCAGAAATTATTTGTTTAAAAATGTATTTTTAATATTAAATATATAGCCCTTGAAAATAGATATTTTACAAACGACCTCCGTTTTCGACGAAACCACTTTTGTTGGATCCAGAATGTCAAAATATGATTAAGATTAATTTTTCATAATTTTTGGAATTAATTTGTGGCCGTGGCAAAAGGATTTCTATTTTGTCAATTTACAGTCAAATTTTAATCGACTTAAAAATAGCTATTTTTCAAACAGTCTCAGAATTCGATGAAATTAGTCTCATTGGAACCGTGTCGTCATAAGAAAGCTAAAAATATTTTTTTTAGATTTTTCGGAGTCCGTATGTGGCCTCGGCGGATTTTTGATTGTGTCCGAATTAAATAATAAAAAGAATTAATTTTAAATTCGAAAAATGAGGGCTTAGACAACCTTTTGGGCCTACGGGACATGGCTAGATGGATCCGGATTAGGGGTTATTGGGTAGGGTAGCTTTTGTTGGACTGGATTCTAAATAATTTGAGAGGAATGGGTTTTTTTGAAAAATCAACAATTACATAATATAAAAAAAGAGGAGAACCCTAACTAAATCATTATTCATCTTCTTTAATTTGTAGCCGCCGCCCCTATACTCCATCATGGCCGAAAATTCTTGTGCCCCTATCTCCCTCTTCTCTTCAAATTAAATCCTAACTCTTATACCAAATAAAAGAGCATCTTCTCCTCTCCATTCTCATAAAGTTAGATCTTCTCTGGAGCCACCATCTTCTCCTCTCCATTCTCATAAGCTACGGCCGATTCTATTTGGGGAAGAAGAAGGGTAATTATCCAATTAACCAATAAATTAAATAATTTAATTTAATTTATAATTTGTTTTGATCATATCTAATTCATTCTTAATTGAAATTCGATGATTTCAGCGACGTTGTAATAGTGTGACTGAGATCTACGCATCTAAACCGACTGGAGTTGATTCAGAACACTTTGAATTTTGGGAAAAGTTCACAACGACTATGAGATTTCTTTAATTTAAATTAATTAGTTGATTAATTTATTTATTATATAATATTCGTTCAGATATGAATTGTATAGTATGTTATGTTGATTTTCTGTTTGATGAATGTATTGTTGTATTGGTTGTTGTGCAAACTTGGATACGTTTATTTCAGATTTGGTTTTTTATTGAATTGAGTTTGATAATCAATTCAATATTCATATTGCGATGGAAACATATACATATAAAAAAATTATTTATTTTATTTTTGTGTTCCAACACAAAAATACGCATGAAAAAAAAAGATTGTTTATTTTATTTTTGTGTTCCAACACAAAAAATATACATAGAAAAAAAAAAGATTGTTTATTTTATTTTTTGTGTTCCAACACAAAAATCTACATGAAAAAAAAAGAAGGTTTACTTTATTTTTGTGTTTCAACACAAAAATCTACATGAAAAAAAAGTTTACTTTATTTTTGTGTTTCAACACAAAAATCTACATGTATGAAAGATGTTCATTTTATATTTGTGTTTCAACACAAATAACAATATTCAAAAGAAATGTCTAAACATAAAAGTTTTAAAAAAAATATCTTTTTATATTGGCACATACATTTACACAGGAATATGAATTATTTTTATTTTTGTCTTAAACACAAATAAATACTTCGTCATCAAAGTTTTATTTTTATTTTTGTCTTAAACACAAATAAATACTTCGTCATCGAAGTTTTATTTTTATTTTTGTATTAAACACAAATGAATGCACCGCCATTGAAATTTTATTTTATTTATTTTTACTTGTGTTCCCAACACAAATACATGTACCGTACATCGAAAGTATTTCACTTGTGTTCCTAACACAAATATTTATATCGTTAATTGATTAACATTTTGATTTGTGTTTTCAAACAAAAATTTTATATGATGGAAAAGGAAAGTGTATTGTTGCATTCCTTAATGTCAACAAAGTATAGGAACTCATCTCATTACAATTCGTAATAAAAATTCAATGTAGAAAGAAATAATATATATGATTTTCATTATTTTTGTGTTTGCATACATGTGCAAACGCTTCATAAAAAAAAAAATATACATTTTTGTGTTTGCATGCATATGCAAACGCTTCATAAAAAAAAAAAAATTATTACATTTTTGTGTTTGCATACATGTGCAAACGCTTCATAAAAAAAATATATATATATACATTTTTGTGTTTGCATGCATATGCAAACGCTTCATAAAAAAAAATTATTACATTTTTGTGTTTGCATACATATGCAAACGCTTCACAAAAAAAAAAATAAAAAAAAAATTAAAAAAAAAATTACATTTTTGTGTTTACATACCTATGCAAACGCTTCATAAATTAAAACATACATTTTTGTGTTGTATGAAAACGTTTCTTAAAATTTAAAATTTACATTTTCGTGTAGCAATTAAATGCAAACACTACATGTAAGAGGGAAGAGACAGTTTTATTTTATGATTACATTTTATAAAACAAAAGTAGAAAAAAAGGAAAAAAATATCTTTTTGTTTGCAATTTTAGATGCAAACAAAAGTAGAGAAAAAATATACCTTTTTGTTTGCAATTTTAGAGGCAAACAAAAATAGAAAAAAGAAAATAATATCTTTTTGTTTGCAATTTTAGATGCAAACAAAAGTAGAGGAAAAATATATCTTTTGGTTGCAATTTTTGATGCAAACGAAACGTAGAAAATACATTTTATTTGCATCCTACCATGCAAATAAAACAAGAAGAAAGAATTTTTTTTTTTTTTTTTTTTTTGTTTACAACTTTTGTTGCAAACAAACAAGAAAATAAAATTTGCATTTTTGGTTTGCAAATTTAGATGCAAACTAATTTATATTTTTTATATTATTTGCATTCCATCATGCAAATAAACAAAGAGATAAAATTTCATTTGTTGTTTGCAACCTTAGTTGCAAACAAACAAGACAGTAAAAAAAATTTACATTTATATTTTGTTTGCAAATTTAGTTGCAAACAAATTTATTAAAAACAAATGTTTCATTTTTGTTGCATGTTTTAAATGTGAACAAAACTTTTTAAAAATGAGATTTATATTTTTGCTCGCATTCACAATGCGAACAACACATTAAAAATAAGATTTATATTTTGGTTCGCATTCACAATGTGAATAAACCATAAAAAAAAAAACATTTTGTTGCATTCCACAATGTAAACAATACATAACATAAAAATTATATTTTTTGTTTGCATTCTACAATGCAAATGAAATGTAGAAAATAGAATATACATTTTTATTTGCATTCTATCATGAAAATAAAACTAGAAGATAAGAAAATTACATTGTTGTTTCCAACCTTAGTCGTAAACAAACAAGAAGATAAAAATTATATTTGTTTGCAAATTTAGATGCAAACAAATTTAGTAAAAACAAACGTCACATTTTTTGGCATGTTTTTAAATGCGAACAAAGCATTAAAATAAGGTTACATTTTTATTTATTTACTTCACTTGATGTAAATAGACATAAAATAAAAAGTTGTTCTTTTATTTACATTTCTTGATGTAAATAAAAGTAGAAATTAAGTATTACATTTTCATTTGCATTACTCAACGCAAATACAACATGAGAATAAAAGATCCAATTTCATTTGCAATCCTTATCGCAAATAAATTATGAAATGAAAAGTTAAAATTTTTATTTACATTCCTCGTTGTAAATAAACCTCAAATCAAAAGGCTGAATCTTTATTTGCATTCTCTAGTGCGAATAAAGCATGAAATGAAAAGTTATATTTTTGTTATTAATTGTATTCCCTATTACAATGGAATTAAAAGATTACATTTTTCTTTTCATCTATTTACAATGAAAGGAATTGAAATAAAGATTTTATTTTTATCGTCATTTTAGATGCGATAAAAGAATAGAAATAAAGAATTCATCTTTATTGACATTTTACATGCAATAAAAAGAATAGAAATAAAAAGAGACAGTTTTATCGTCGTGTTATATATTGTGTATTACACTGCCATAGACAAGTTACCTGACTTGTTTATGTGATTGGGTCGATAATTTTCACACATCGCCCAAGTGCACAAATGAATTAATTATTTGTTTGTTGGATGAAACCACACACGGGTGTTGGGATGAAAATTAACATACACTAATCCCAATATTTAGTTGTATGTTGATCGTTAGATCGACAGGCTGTGATGAGCGTTATTATTTAATTTTAACGCTTACACAGTTGGAATTTACACTTTGGATGTAAATGAGGACTTGATAATTACATTTTTATCGTTATATATGATGTGTGTTAAATCCATATAATCCAAATTATATGGTAAATGGTTGAGTCGCATTTCGATTCAGATGTTCTTTTAAATAAGAATATCTTTACATTAGAATTTTTTTTATTTAAATATATATATATATTTTTTAATTAAGTATATGTTAAACAAAGAATATTTGTAAAATGTAAAAATCTTTTATATAAAGAATATTTTTAATGATTATCTCTAAAATACGTTTTTCTTATAATAATAAATATTTAAAGAGAAATCTTTTATTTAAGATTATTAGAATTTGCAAATCTTATTTTATGATATGAAATAAATTGAGATGTGAAGTGGATTTATCGTGGACGGTGTTTTTAAATGACATTTCTCCTTTAATCCAATTTACATTGAAATTATTATTTGGAATTTATAAATCTATTTTATAGATTTAAAAAGAGCATTTCCTAAAAATCTAGTTTTCCAATTTAATAAAATTAAATTGGAATTAAGTGGAAAATTCGATTGGTAATAATCGAGATGGGCTTCTATAATAGAAGACCGATGTTATATATGGAATTTAAGAGGCTTTGCCGTTATTCCATGTATATTGTTAGTCCGATACAGAAATTCACATCGATTATGTATTGATTGATTTATGTGGAATTCCATATTTTGGAAATTGATTTATGGGTTTATCGTGAACTGTGTTTTAAATGACACGAGTTCTTTAACCCGTTTAAAAGAAGATTTATTCTTTAAAATAAATAATCTTGTGAAAATGATTTTTGATATTAAATCAAATTTAGAATTTTCAATAAATCTTTTAAGGAAGATTTATGATTAAATTTATCAATTTATCTTTGATAAAATTAATGAGAATCTTTTAATATGAATATCTTATTAAAAGATTATTCTGAGTGGGAAATGTGGAGTAATGTATGATTTTCCAATATTTGATTTTTAGTCACAAAATACGCGAGTTATTCAGAAAGACCGGGTTTAACCCATTCTGAATAATCATCACGACGATCAAGAGTCGAAGATGAAGATGGCAATTGAAGACCGAAGTTTCCATATCGTTGGGATGATGATGACTGGTATCTTGAATTGGGACTGGACACCCCAAGGCAAGGTATTTGGTAATGATCGTCCAAATGTATTTGGAGATCGACGGACACGTTGTTTCGCTCAGACCCAGAGCGGACTTGTAAATGGATTGTGTGTCGGACATTGTATTCTTTTCTACTGTATTTGTTGAACGCTACTGATTATATAATTCTGTTTGGTGGTGGAGAATTTATTCTTTATTTAACCCACTTCTCTAAGACGTATGAGCTTAGAGGTTATATATATATACATCGGTAGATGATCAATGATATGGTAGAGTCTGACAATGTGGCATGCTAAGATGCAATTGATCAAGGCTTTGTTGAAAAGCAGGCCTTGTGGTTGATGATCAAAGCACAGTCTATTTAGGCATAGCTTTGTGTATATCATGACTTCGCGAGCCTCACAACCCGGTAGAGTCTAAAACGGGAGAAGGGAACGCAGGGAGTGCACACGTTTCTTTCTAGCTAGAGTGGTGCCAGAGACCTACCAGAGCTGGCATTTATTCATTGTGGTTGTTGGATTTTTCGAGGCCTCGGGTTTATGCGGTCGCCACTGGCCGTATTATAGGTCCAAAAGGACAGGGGAACGTGTGTTCAGGCATTTCTAATCCACAAAAGTAAGTGTGGACCGGCCCTGCAGCTATCCAAGGGTTGGACAGAGTACCAATCCTGGGGCATTGCTAGAGTGTCTCGAATCGGTAAGGATCTCCTCCCTAGCCTTGACTCAGATGGAAACCCAAATTTCCAATACGACATCACGCGGTTTTGATTGTATACCTATATATGGCGACATAGTGGGATGGGGCACTCATGCCGTCTAGGATTAATACATTTACTTTGATGTATTTCAAATTGGTTGCACACTATTATTATATAATACCGTGTTTATCGTATCAAGCATCTTTTGATCATTATAAGGTAAAACCCTATCCTCCGGTTTGCGTTGCATTGTGTGATGGGACTTGGGTCTTATAATGGTTTCATTTTTCTAAAAAGCATTGCGTTATTTTGACGATTTACTTTAGTCTTGCACTGGCAATTCATAGGAGAAAACCCATTCCGCGAAAGTGGCGTGGTCTTGTGATTAGCCTTATTATATTATATAGGTTAAGTAGAATTCTCACACCAGTCCCATGACTGACCTGTAGTTTGTCCACTGGCAAACTCGGGTGCCCATATTTTCCACACGGGCAGTCGAGTAGCTATTTTTGCAGATATATTAAGCAGGGTTCTGGGTTGAAGCTTAAAGCTGTGTCCAGAGATAGAGAGTCTTCCGCTGTGTTCTTCCGTTGCAGCATATTACATTTTTTTTGTATTTATCTTCCGCTGTAATTATATTCTAATGTACTCTGATATGTATATTTTGTACTCTGATGTAACATATATCATAGTGTTATAAAAGTCTTCTGTTATCTGTTGTAATGTGTTGTATGCCCAAAGTTAAAGTATTCGTAGGTTTCCACTTTTTGGATCAGACCTGTGGGGTTTATGGTCGATTCAAAGGGCGGGGATTTGCGGATCTTTACACTCCATCTTCACTCCAAGCTTCAACCCAAAATGCTCATATTAGCTCCAAGTACTCCCGCCGAAAACCTGACTACTAAGTTGCTCGTGTAAAATGAAGGCACCCATAGTTTAGGAAAGGAAACAATAAACTCCGGATCAGTCATAGGACTGGTGTGAGAAACTCAAAAATAGTTATTTTGTGTAGAAAATCTTATATGCTTTTTGGAAAATGAAGTTACCATAAGGACTCGCGGGACACACACAATGAATCAAACATATTGGGGGAGGTTTCTCCTTTTGATATCCTAAAATGCCTTTGATCATAAAATCCTTTGATATTATAATTACTGCATAGTGTCGAAAAAATTTCGCAAATAAATTTATTAATATCAGCCAGCATAGGTACCATTATAATATGCTGATGCCCTCCCATTTCCTAGCAGGTTTTACAACTAAAACTGTAAGAGTTCGTAGTGTAGTTTGTTTGGATTTCCAACAATGACTAAGGCTAAGGATTTTCCTTTATCCGAATTTTGAACACCTCTAGAGGTATGTATGAGGATCAACAGATGCTCCTCTTTCTACACAAAGTCGGGCTATCCCTGTAACTGGAAAACTTAAAGTACTCCTGAGTATGTCACTCCATGACCGTAACCAACATTTAACCACGATCTCGAATTCCATCATCCACATAAAGTAGAATTTTCCATATAAGTAAAATACATAAGCTTCATACCATGGTATAATTTTCAATCTAGGAGGGATTTGTCATACCCTAAGAGTTGCAAACCCCGTAACCTTGTTGCTCTTCTCCTGTTTCGTCCATTTCTGGGATGTGAGGCTTGACATAGTTACGTTACACAAAGCCACGCTTTAAACTAAAGCCATGCTCTGATCATCCATAGCTCATTTCACTTAGCATGCCATAGTGCCATTTCCTAACACATAACCAATGTCTAGCAATACATAACCTCTAAACGCGTACGTCTTATAGAAGGGTGTTAAGCTAAGAGAGTAGTTTCTCTTCCCCCACAAAGATATATATCTAGTAAAGATCAATTGCTATGCCATAAAAGGAAATGTCATACATACAATCCATACAAGTTCATTCTCGGGCTGATCGAAACTGAATATGTTTTATTCCTTGTCCAATAAAGGAGAGAAGCCCTTGTAAATCCAAAAAATTTCTAAATACATCCGAACTTACCGCTGTTGAAATGACCCAAGCTCGCCCTTACGGGAAAGCCCGGATTGAGTTGAGAACATGACAAATCAGAACACAAACAACAAAACATTTCATTGCTGTTACAACAATTTATTTCAGAGTACAAGAATATAACAGAGTAAGAACAAATAATATACAACAGAAAAATATTAGAGATTAAAATACATTACATAGCAGTGGAAAAATAATTCATAACACAATTGAAAGAGATACACGGATACAAAGCTTTCCAAATATAGCTCCAGCTGTAAATCCAGGATCTTGAAAAAAGAAATATCTGTGAAAACCAAAATTACCATCTACTCGTGTGGAAAATAGGGACACCCAGAGTTTAGGTTAAAATAATAAACTTCAGTCAGTTATGGGACTGGTGTGAGAATTAAAACATTTATTTCAAACTTTACTTTAAAATAGAGTAAATCAAGGGATCACGCCATGTAATACGGAATGGGTTTTCTCCCAGGAATACCAGTGCATAAAACAAACAGCGTAATGCTTTTTGGAGAAATGAAGTTATTATAAGACTCAGGTCCCATCACACAATGCAACGCAAGCCGGAGGATAGAGTTTTCCCTTATAATAGTCAAACATGCTTGGTACGTCTTAAAACAAACCATTTTGACATTACTGTAAGTTTATAGTGTCAAAATTACTTCGAATATAAATGTATCAATCATAGACGACATAGTACCCAATCCTACTATGTCGCCATACTAGTTACACAATTAAAACTGAAATGTCATGTATTGGAAATTGGATTCCATCTATGAGCCGAGGCAAGGGATAGCTCCTCACCAATTCGAGACACTCTAGCAAATGCCTCTGGATCCCCCGCAGTGAACCCTTGGATGGTTCAGGGTCGGTCCTCCCTTATGTTTGAGGATTAGTTATTCCTGAACACATGTTTTCCGGTACTATCGGACCTATCCATCGGCCCCGTAGTGACCAATATAGCCGAGGCGCCTCACAATCCATCATCCACATAGGTAAAAAATATAAATGTCCGGGGTCCATACCGTGACACTACCCATAGCTAGAAAGAAATATCGTGCACTCCCTGCAGTTCGATCCCTTTTTGACTCATACCGAGGTGCGAGGCTCGCTAATTAACGCTATACACAAAGCTATGTTATTTAAAGCCGTGCTTTGATTATCAACCACAAGACTCTGATTTTCAACAAAAGCCTTAATCATTTGCATCTCAGCATGCCACACTGACAATTCACGCCATGCAACTGATGTCTATCAATATATAACCTCTAAGCTCGTATGTCTCAGAGAAGGGTGTTAAGCAAGAGAATAAATTATCCACCACCAAACATATATATATATATATATTTAATAGAAATCAATTAACACAGAATAAAATCTAATGTCAGACACACATCCATTTACAAGTCCGTTCTAGGTCTGAACGAAACCGAAGGCACCTTATTCCTCGTCTCATATGTCCAATATAGGAGAGAGGTCCTCGCATATAACATCGATCTCCAAGTACAACTGGATGATCACTACTTATTACCTTGTCCTGGGTGTATAGCCCAATCATGACATCAGTAATCATCCAAATGATGTGAAGATCTTCAATCTTCAACCACCATCTTCATTGTCGACTTATCGTCGAATCAATTATTCAAAATGGGCATAAACCCGGTCTTTCCAAGTAACTTGCATATGTCATAAATAAGTGCTACACAAACCCAACATACGCCTCATTACAATCCAGAATATTCTTTTATTCAAATATCCTTTTCACAATTTATACTAGATTAAGGTTTTCCAAACTAATCGAGATTAGTGAACCTTACCGAAGTAATCATTTATTTTATTTCCCAATCCCAACCTATTCATCCCATGGAGCAAAACTGGTAATACCCAATATCTAACACCACGGTGTTATTGGTAATATTAATTACCAGTTCACATTCAAATCTTATTAAAGATTTAACTATCGCCTGGAGTAAAACTGGTGGTACTCCATTCTTGATCATTTCCCAAATTTGATCATTTAAATTATCATATTCACATTCCAAACTAATTAAAAATTCATTAAAACTCCACTTTGTTTTAATCTTCCAACAATCATTATTTAATGATTATTTAACTTTGGAAACACAAACATGCCACATCAACAATCTACACCGTACCACTGATTTATGCCAATATATAACCTCTAAGCTCGTACGTCTCATAGAAGGGTGTTAAGCAAGAGAATAAATTATCTGCCACCAAACAGATATATATTTAGCAGAGATCAACAATATAGTTCGAAATACAATGTTAGACATGTAATCCTGTTTTTAACTGGGTTAAAGAACCAATATCATTTAAAACATAGTTCACGATAAACCTTAAATCATATTCCATTAACGATGGAATCTTCATGGAAAACAAATCAATATATAATCAATATCAATTTCCACATCTAACTGATAATATAAATGGAATAACGACAAAGCCTTTTTAAATTCCATATATATTAAAAGTTTTCCTCCACAGAAGCTCACTTTGATTATTACCAAATCGAATTCCATTCAATTCCAATTTAATATATTAAATTTGAAAACTTTACTATGAAAAATTTCTATTAAATTATAATAAAAAGATTTATAAATTCCAAATCCCATTTCATTGTCAATTGGGTTAAAGAATGAATGTCGTTTAAACACAGTTCACAACAAACCCAATTCACATTCCATTTTATTCTAATTACTAAATATAACCGGAAACTCTAATAATCTTAATTAAAATATTTATTCTTTTCACAACGGGGTTTAAGAACAGTGTTATTTAAGACACCATTCATGACAAACCCAAAATCTAATTTGATATTAAATATAAGGCACTGAACAGGAACTATATCGGCTTATACTCAATAACAAATTCTAAAACCAACACATATCGTATGGGGAATAACGATATATATATATCTTCCAAATTCCTACACAATATCTGTATGGTCGTGGAATCTAATATTGAAATATCCCGAAGATGATTTCTATTCAAATCCATTCCAATTTATATCTTGGCAATTTCTGGTTATTTTAAAACCCTTTATAAATTCAATTTATTTATTAAAATTATTGGATTTAAAATTTGGTTAACAACTAGTTCATTTAAATAAATAAAAAAAAAATTATCTTTTCAAACATGGAATTTTTCATCCAATTTGTTTCCAAATCATTTATTATGATTTAAACAAATTATTAATATTTTTAATAATTTTATCAAGGCCCATGCAGTCGGTTTTCAATAACGGCCACCGAAGTACATCGATAACGACCTTTTCCAAATTTGATTTGGACATAATTCCAAATCCAACCGTTAGATTTCAAATCTCTTATATTCATTTGAAAACTCTTTTCGATACAAACCCAAGATTCTGGTTTTATTAGAATCCGATGGTCGGATCTCCCGTAATGTCAATTCGAAGTCAATGGTTGAAATTAACAAACGATCGCGGCGCGGCGCGTTCTATTCAAGCCATTATTATATATAGAATATAGTGAAAATTAGGCACACATACCTAAAATGAAACTTAATTAGGATCACATCCGGTCTAAATTTTCGTGTAAATTAGGTCCCTATTTTTAAAAACATATAAAATAATATAAAAAATATAAAAAAAATCACGAAAATTCATTATTAATTAAAACACGTTCACGCCAAAAAAATCAGGTGGAAAAACAATCGATAAACATGTCAAAAACAAAAAATACACAAAACAGCGGAAAATGCAGTAAAATGCATGAAAACATGCACATATTTCAAATATTTGCATACGTGTATGCACATATTGCCTTGCCGTTGGTCTTTCGACGCATTATTGCATACAAGTTTGCAGCTATTCTGAATAACTGGATACTTATATGCAATTATTCAGCAGGCATGCAGATTTTTTTGCATGTGTATTTAAATAGTTGCATACATGTATGCAACTATTAGTAATAGTTGCATACATGTATACAACTTGTTTTTTTTATTTGCGTGGATTGAGGGGAATATTTCCAGATTTTAGAATTTTTTTTAATGCAAGATCACATTTTTTTGTGCAAAAATGGAAAAGGCGAAGTGGAAGGTGCTGGAAGTTGGAAGGGACAAAAAAAAAATTGGGCGGCAGCTCAAAAAGAGGGGGTGGAAACGAATGGGAAACTTTGTCCCTTTTTTTATTTTATTTCGCCTTTATTGATTTTTTGATAAAAAAAGTGCTACAAGGTTAATTTTTTTTTTTTCTAAAATCTAGAAATATTAGCAGAAGTTCACAGAAATTTAAAAAAAAACTTGCATACATGTATGCAACTATTTGACATACTTGCACACATGTATGCACATATTGCAAGTAAAAATATGAAGTGAAAATTTGGCCTGAAGATTGTTGCACACTTGTATGCAAGAATCTGTTTACCTTGCATACATGTATGCAAAAAAACAAACGCACATTCAACATTTGAAAGTACTTGCACAGATGAATGTAAGTATTGCAAATATGTGCATAATTTGATGCAAATTACTGCATTTTTCATTGTTTTATTCTATTTTTTGTTTTTGATGCATTTTTTATTTTTTTACGAGCTGATTTTTTGGGTGAGTACATGCTTGATCTAAATATGAATTTTCGTGATTTTTTTTAAGTGTACTTTCAAAAAATAAGGACTAAATTTACATGAAAAGTTGGACCGGATGTGAGCCTAATTTTGAAACTTAATAGGGACCTGTGAAAAATGGATCCTATAATATATATATATATATAATATATATATTTCGTTCAAAATGTATTTTATAAGTTGGTTTCAAAAACGATTCCTACTTTCATTTCAATTTTAGATCAAAATTGAATACTCCTTATAATTATAATATTTTCAAAATATCAGATTTTGAAATCATTTCCTTTTCGATAATCATTATAAAAACGAATAAAATCGATGTAAATATCGTTCGCGTTAAAATGGCGCAAATCTAATCATTTGCACAATAAAAATGATATTTTTATTGTTCAAACATTTTATTCAACACATGAATATTTTATATAGTTCATTTACATAATAAAAATGATATTTTTATTATTCAACACATGAATATTTTATATAGTTCATTTACACAATAAAAATGATATTTTTATTGTTCAAACATTTTATCCAATACTTGAATATTTTATATAGTTCATTTACACAATAAAAATGATACTTTAATTGTTCAAACATTTTATTCAATGCTTGAATATTTTATATAGTTCATTTACACAATAAAAATGATATTTTTATTGTTCAAACATTTTATTCTACACATGAATATTTTATATAGTTCATTTACACAATAAAAATAATACTTTTATTGTTCAGACATTTATTTCAGAAAATTTCAGCATTATAACGGCGCAATGTTAGAACCGGAGTAATGTCTAAAATTACTCCTCTCCTGATACTGGTTCGCGCCATACATAATATTCAATCCAAACAACAAAAACCACAATACAATCAATAACAACAAACAGTCAATTTTCCTCAATACAATCCAAAAAACAACCATGGTTTGTATAATAAATAGTGTCGAGAGTTACTAAGCCCCGTCTGCGACCTAGGATATATTTAACTGTAAAATATTTTGAGTGAGAAGGAGTTCTCACTTTGGGTTCCACTCCGTCATTCTTTATTTGAAGATGGTATTTTTCGATCAAATTAAACACGTGTTTAATTTAGTTGAAAATCCAATTTGCACAGTTTCCGTTTTGGTCAGTTTCGTGGCGTAGTACTCATTGATACGAGCACAACGCAACTGAAATCACGTGAACCCGACCTCGTATGAAGAGGATATGATAATTAATATCTTGAATAATTTATAATGTCATTAACGAATAATTAATTAATTAATTAAATCCTTAATTATCTCACCTCATCGTTATTTCAGGAATTCGATAACCCACTCCATCGTTCTGCAAACCCGTCCACCGCGCCTTCCTCCCATCGTCGGACCTTGATCGGTCGCCTCCCCCTTAACCGCCTTAAGCTCCTCTTCCCCTACCATGAATGGTGCCTCACGCAGTCACCTCTTGTGTCTCGAAACTTGTGTTAAACATAGTGGCTTCCTTGTCAAAATTCTATCAACTCCGGCCAAATCAATTTGTTTACACCAAAATTTGGCAAAACAACCAAAGTATTGCTTAACGCGTTACCTAATCGGAGGCGAGATGCTTAGGAAGCATGTCTCCTTTTCAAAGGCAATACGTAAGAATACCTTTTTTATTATTTGAGGCCATATCTAATACATGAAAACATCAAAATATAGAAAGAAGACAAGAGTTTATAGTGGTTCGACCTTTGAGGAGGTCTACGTCCACTCTTAAAAGAGAATTTTATTATCAATAAGTTGTTTACAAGGTAAGATCACTCATACATTCAACCAAACTTTCTCTCACACACATCCTTCCATTTGAATTGCTGAAAATGGTAGAGAAATATCTTGGACAGCGAGGAAATCTCCTTATTACCAAGCTTTTTCCATGGATCTTCGACCTTAAGCTTTATCATATATCATTTGTGGAAGCCATGATTCCATGCTCCATTGATCTTTGTTGGATTATGAAGAATAGATGTTGGAATGCTTGAAGAAGTCCAAAAAGCAATTTGGCAGCCCCTCCACGTGTTTCCAGAAAAGTCCCTTTAAAATGATGGAGGTAGGGTGCTATTTATAGGCAGAGGAGTGGCTGAAATCTTGTATTCAGGGTTCTGGTCGGTATTTACAAGAATGCCACTACCAGTTGTCACCAGCTGTCAAGCTGTTTTATACTGTTTTGACCGACCAGGAGCCCTTGTTGAAGGGAAAGACAACTAGGAGGCTTAGATGCGGAGCGGACTGACCAGATGCAAACGAACGACCAGGAAGTTGAAACCAAAAAGCGGACCGACCAGAGCAGGAGAAGCAAGAATGGAGTTGTCTTCTGGAAATGCGGACCGACCAGACGTCTGTGAACATAACAGAATTGGCTTCTGAAATAAGGGATCGACCTTGGGAGAAAAACGACCTGGAATTTGTGAGGAAAAGGACGACCTAGGCTTTTAAGAGAAAAAGGACGACCAGGGACTTCGTCCATTACAACCAACCCTTCTTGAAGAAATGATCTGAAGGACTCTGACCGATTAGGAGCTCTATGAGAACCGACCCCTTCTTAATCGTTACTGAACCGACCCGTATAAGTTCGTCAATAACCCATCAGTTATACATATCGATCTTAGTGGATAACACAATTCATCTTGACCATACAAGGTGAAGAACTCGGGATGGAAATCATTTTCCGCGCTGAAATCTTTTGGAATTATGTTGTGGATTGTGAAATCGGACGGGAAGAAGATTGTAGGACCAGAGCCATTCATTCATAATTTACGGTGACAACTTGGAATTGTGATCAGGGTTTTGGGATTTTTCCTTTTTTATAGATATTTTTATTATTATTTTATTCCAAAAATAGGTACTTTAGTTTTTCGAACTCCAAACTGAATCAACCGACTGTCGCCCTTAGCTAAATACCCCCATTCCGAACACAATGGAATATGTTTCGCAAGCAAATTCGACCATTTTTAATAGTATTTATCAAAATTAAAATATAAATTAATATACCATTCAATTTTGAATTTCAACATACATTTTAGTTTACTGTGGCCACGTACTGACACCTAAAATTACAGAAAATTATATCTAGTAATGTTTAGACGATACGGTCCTAACAAAAATAACTTTATCGAATTTGGAGACCGTTTGAAAAATGACCATTTTCCAGCCGATTAAATTCAAACTGAATTTCCCAAACACGTATAAATTTACTACGCTCACATATGAATTCCAAAAATTATGAAAATTGGAATCTGGAAATAATTTGACATTTCGGATCCAACAAAAGTGGTTTCATAGAAAACAAAGGTCATTTACAAAATGGCTATTTTTAAGGGATTTATATATATTGAAAATATATATAATTTCCAGAGCGACTATTTTAAATTTTAAACTGGACATAACATTCGATTTATATAATCAAATCTCATTTTTTCACATTCATTAGAAAGATATAATCAAACAAATTCAGATGTTTCTGATTTTACTGAAATCCGATTTATATTGAATTCTGTATATTCAATTGAAATTTAGAATCAAATTTTCAAAATACCGTGCCATTTTATAATTAAAATAAATTTATATGTTCTTTCTTCGATTTAAATAAATTTTTAGTTGTTATTATTTAAAATAAGTCATTTTAATTATTCAAATATCTAAAATAAAATTTTTAAATTGGTTCTGAAAACCCGGGTTGTTACAATCTCCCCCAGTTAAAAATCTTTTCCTCCTCGAAAAGGAACGAAGCAAAAAGTTGTTTAACTAACCAACTCAACTTTCATTCTTCAACTTTTCAATTTCTAAGAATTTTCCCAATTTCCCAAAAATTTGGCTAACGCCCTAATTTTCGAATTTATTTTCCATAACCTTCTTAGTACGGGTTGATATATAAAACCGCAACTTGCCTCATTGGGCCCTCGTCAATCCAAAAGAAAAAGAAAAAAGCCAAGCGGCTTATAAAATCATCAAAACCTAATGAATATAGTAAACTTGTACCTATTTGTCGGGCATACAATTTTATTCCTCTTCTTAGCTTCCATGATATGACCTGTTCAATGTATATACATGTACATATATGCAATTCTAATCAATTTTCAATTCAGTTCAATATTTGATTCAATTTGGCTAAATTTTTCCTTTCATTTTCATATTGGTTTCAATAATTTTTTTAGTTAAACTAATAACCAGACAACTCAACCAGCAATCATTTAGTTGATTAGCTTTTCAAACATATACTTTTATATATATTCAAAAATCATATTTCAATGCCAAATCACAACAATAAATTCTAGCTATTTTTTTGTTCTCACTCGTTAATTGGAAATATATAGATATCCCACTTTTAAATTCGAACATAGAATCTGATGATGCGATCGCTCTCATCAAAATCATCTCTGGGCGGCTAGATTGTGATTCTATATATATCCAATATATTTGAGACTTCGTATTCACGTGGATCAGACGTATATGCGAAATCTTTATATACTCGATTGTCCAAAATAAAATAAAATAAAGTACTCAAATACGTATTACTGTTTAAATTTTCAAAACAAATTTTGTTTTCATTTTTATTTTAAAAATAACCCTCTTCACACTCGTTCTAGGATACTACTGATCCCATCTCTAACGAGTCATTCTACTTGGATATTACTAATCCAACATCTGATGAATTCTTTCATTCGATTCTAATATGTCTTGTTCTCGAGCTCTATAAACCAGAGCTCTGATACCACATTGAAATGATCCAAACTCGCCCTTACGGGAAAGCCCAGTTTGAGTTAAGAACACGATAAATTAGAACACAAACAACAAAACATTTCATTGTTGTTACAACAATTTACATCAGAGTACAAGAATATAAATAAGTAACAACAAATAATATACATCAAAAAAATACCAGAGATTAAAATACATTACATAGCAGCAGAAAAATAATGCATAACACAACTGAATGAGATACACGGATACAAAGCTTTTCGAATATAGCTCCAGCAGTAAATCCACGATCCTGGGAAAAGAAATATCTGGGAAATCCAAAACTACTAGCTTCCCGTGTGGGAAATAGAGGCACCCAGAGTTTAGGTTAAAACAATAAACTTTAGGTCAGTCATGGGACCGGTGTGAGAAATAAAACAGTTATTCAAAACTTTACTTTAAAATAGAGTAAATCAAGCGATCACGCCGTGTACACGGAACGGGTTTTCTCCTAGGAATACCAATGCATAAAACAAACAGCGTAATGCTTTTTGGAAAAACGAAGCTATTATAAGAATCAAGTCCCATCACACA
This sequence comes from Allium sativum, assembly GCA_030737875.1. Taxonomy (NCBI): domain Eukaryota; kingdom Viridiplantae; phylum Streptophyta; class Magnoliopsida; order Asparagales; family Amaryllidaceae; genus Allium; species Allium sativum. Next base: position 200,557,898 of record CM060916.1, read on the forward strand.
TTGCAACGCAAGCCAGAGGATAGAGTTTTCCCTTATAATAGCCAAATATGCTTGGTACGTTTTAAAACAAATCATTTTGATATTACTATAGGTGTATAGTGTTAAAATCACTTCAAATATAAATGTATCAATTACAGACGGCATAGTACCCCATTCTACTATGTTTTCATATTAGTTCTGCAATTAAAAACGAAATGTCACGTATTGGAAATTCGATTCCATCTACGAGTTGAGGCAAGGGATGGCTCCTCACCGATTTGAGACACTCTAACATATGCCTCAGGATCCTCCGTAGTGAACCTTTGGATGCTTCAGGGCCGGTCCTCCCTTACGTTTGAGGATTAGTTATTCCTGAACACACTTTTCCCGATCCTATCGAGCCTATCCATCGGCCCCGTATTGACAAATATATCTGAGGCACCTCGCAATCCATCATCCACATAGGTAAAAAATATAAATGTCTGGGTTCCATACCATGACACCACCCATAGGTAGAAAAAAACGTCGTGCACTCCCCGTAGTTTGATCCCGTTTTTGACTCATACTGAGGTATGAGGCTCGCAAATTAATGTTATACACAAAGCTATGCTATTTAAAGCCGTTCTTTGATCATCAACCACAAGACTCTGCTTTTCAATAAAAGGCTTGACCATTTGCATCTCAGCGCGCCACACTGACAATTCACGCCATACAACTGATGTCTATCAATATATAACCTCTAAGCTCGTACGTCTCAAGGAAGGGTGTTAAGCAAGAGAATAAATACTCTGCCACCAAACAGATATATATTTAATAGAAATCAATTAACATAGAATAAAATCCAATGTCAAACACACATCCATTTACAGACTGTTCTGGGTCTAAACGAAATTGGAGGCACCTTATTCCTCGTCCCATATGTCCAATATAGGAGAGATGTCCTTGCATTTCACGCCGATCTCTAAATACGTCTGGACGATCACCACTTATTATCTTGTCCTGGGTGTACAGCCTAATCAAGAGATTAGTTATCATCCAAACGACGTGAAGATCTCCGGTCTTCAACCACCGTCTTCATCGTCGACTTATCGTCAAATCAGTTATTCAGAATGGGCATAAAACCGATCTTTCTGATTAACTCATGTATCTCATAAACAATTGCTATACAAACACGACATACGCCTCATTCCAATCCAGAATATTCTTTTATTCAAATATCCTTTTCACAATTTAAACCAAATTAAGGTTTTCCAAAGTAGTCGGGATTAGCGAACCTTACCGAAGTAATCTTATTATATTTCCCAATCCCAACCTATCCATACCATGGAGAAAAACTGGTAATACGCCTTATTTAACACCATGGTGTTTTCGGTAATATTAATTACCATATCATGTTCAAATCTAATTAAAGATTTAACTATCGCCTGGCGTAAAACTAGTGGTACTTCATTCTCAATCGTTTCCCAAATTTGATAATTTAAATTATCATATTCACATTCCAATCTAATTAAAGATTCATTAAAACTCCACTTAGTTTTAATCTTCAAGCAATCATTATTTAATGATTTTTTAACTTTGGAAACACAAACATGCCACATTAACAATCTACACAATAGCACTAATTTCTACAAATATATAACCTCTAAGCGTGTACGTCTCAGAGCAGGGTGTTAAGCAAGAGAATAAATTCTCCGCCACCAAACAGATATATATTTAGCAGAGATCAACAATACAGTTCGAAAAACAATGTTAGACATGTAATCCTGTCTTTAACTAGGTTAAGGAACCAATGACATTTAAAACACAGTTCATGATAAACCTAAAATCATATTCCATTAACTATGGAATCTTCACGGAAAACAAAACAATATATAATCGATATCAATTTCAGTATCTGACTAATAGTATAAATGAGTAACAAAAAAGCCTTTTAAATTCCATATATATTAATAGTCTTCCTCCAAAGAAGCTCACTTCGATTATTAAATAATCGAATACCATTCAATTCCAATTTAATATATTAAATTGGAAAACTTTACTTTGGAAAATTTCCATTAAATCATAATAAAAAAATTTATAAATTTCTAATCCCATTTCACTATCAATTAGGTTAAAGAACGAATGTCGTTTAAAACACATTTCACAACAAACCCAATTCACATTCCATTTTATTCCAATTAGTAAATATAACTGGAAACTCTAATAATCTTAATTAAAAGATTTATTCTTTTTAGAATGGGGTTTAAGAACAGTGTTATTTAAGACACGATTCATGACAACCCTAAAATCCAATTTGATATTAAATATAAGGCTCTGAACAGAATTATATCAGCTTATATTCAATAACAAATTCTGAAACCAACACATATCGTATGGGGAATAACAATATATATCTATCTTCCAAATTCCTGCACAATATCCGTATGGTCAAGGAATGCAATATCAAAATCTCCTGAAGATGATTTCTACTCAAATCCATTCCAATTTATATCTTGGAAATTTCTGGTTATATTAAAACCCTTTATAAATCCAATTATTTATTTAAAAATTATTGGATTTCAAATCTAATAAATCACTAGTTCATTTAGATAACAATATATTTTTATCTTTACAAACATGGAATTTTTCATCCAAATTCTTTCCAAATCAGTTATTACGATTTTACAAAAAATTACTAAAATTTTTAATAATTTTATGAAGGCCCGTATAGTCGATTTCCAATAACGGCCACCGAACTATATACATAGCTACCTTTTCCAAATTTGATTTGGACATAATTCTAAGTACAAACATTAGATTTTAGCTCTCTTATATTCATTGGAAAGCTCTTTCCGATACGAGCCCAACGATTCCGATTTTAGGAGAATCAGACGGTCGGATCTCCAATAATGTCAATTCGAAGTCAATGGTTGAAATTCGCGAACGGTCGCGGCACGATGCGTTCTATTCAAGCCATTATTATATATAATATATATTTATATATATTATTTATATTCAGTTCAAAACATAATTTATAAATTCGTTTTAAAAACGATTCCCACTTTTATTTCAATTTTAGATCAAAATTGCATACTCCTTATCATTATAATTTTTAAATGATAATGTTTTCAAAATATCTGATTTTGAAATCATTTCCTGTTCGATATTCATTATAAAAATGAATAAAATTGATGTAAATATCGTTTGGGTTAAAGTGGCGTAAATCTAATCAACACGGCTTCAAATACTTCAATATTTTCGTGTTCATTTAAAATATGACCTCGAATACACATTTTAATCCTTTACAGAATATTATTTTAAAATATTTGTTATTTTAAAATATTCGTTATTTTAAACTATTCGTTATTTCTAAATTGGAATTAGACACAATCAATTACATATAATTTATATGGATTTCATAAAACACATGTATACAACAACAATGATAACCAATCAACCATCATTCAGAGTGCATTACACAACTGCATAAGCATTAAATATATATAGTTGACAGTTATAATTGTCTCTCAACCAATCCATTGACATACAACTAAACAATTGGAATTAGTTTACACCAAATATCATCCCAATACCCATGTGGAGTTTCAACCAACCAATACAGAATATTGTTTGTGCAGTTGGGCGATATGCAAAATATATCATCCCAATCAATATCAGATAAATGGCTATACATAAAAAAATCATCCGATTTGTAAATGAATATTTATTTTCATTTCAGGAGAAATTTATGTCGTTCATATACACGTTGCAAATTATATTTTAAATGTTAAAACATTTATTTCCACACTTGACTATTTTGTATAGGTCATACATTCAATAAAAATGATATTTTTATTGCTCAAACATTTTATTCAAGGCATGAATATTTTATATAGTTCATTTACACAATAAAAATGATATTTTTTTTGTTCAAACATTTTATTCAACACATGAATATTTTATATAGTTCATTTACACAATAAAAACGATATTTTTATTGTTTAAACATTTTATTCAACACATGAATATTTTATATAGTTCATTTACATAATAAAAATGATATTTTTATTGTTCAAACATTTTATTCAACACATGAATGTTTTATATAGTTCATGTACACAATAAAAATTATATTTTCATTGTTCAAACTTTTTATTCAACATATGAATATTTTATATAGTTCATTTACATAATAAAAATGGTATTTTTATTGTTTAAACATTTTATTCAACGCAAGAATATTTTATATAGTTCATTTACACAATAAAAATGGTATTTTTATTGTTCAAACATTTATTTCAGAAAATTTCGGCATTATAACGGCGCGATATTAGAACCGGAGTAATGTTTAGCATTACCCCTCTCCTGATACTAGCTCACGCCATACACAATATTCAATCCAATCAACAAAACCACAATACAATCAATAACCACAATACAGTCAATTTTCTGCAATACAATCCAAACAACAACCATGGTTTGTGCAATAAGTAGTGTCGGGGAATACTAAGCCGCGTCTGCAACTTAGGATATATTTAACTATAAAATAATTTGAGTGAGAAGGAGCTCTCACTTTGGGTTCCACCCTGTCATTATTAATTTGAAGATGGTATTTTTCAACTAAATTAAACACGCATTTAATTTAGTTGAAAATCCAATTTGCTCCGTTTCCATTTTGGTCAGTTTCATGGTGTAGTGCTCGCTGTACGAGCGTAACTCAACTGAAAACACCTGAATCCGACCTCGTATAAAGAAGATACGATAATTAATACCTTGAATAATTTATAACGTCATTAACGAATAATTAATTAATTAATTAATTAATTAAAGCCTTAATTATCTCACCCCATCGTTACTTCTGGAATTCAATAACCCACTCCGTCGTTCTGCAAACCCATCCACCGCGCCGTCCTCCCATCGCCAGACCTTGATCAGTCGCCTCCCCCTGAATTGCCTGAAGCTCCTCTTCCCCCACCCTAAATAGTGCCTCGCGCTATCACCTCCTGCACCTCGAAACTTGTGACAAACGTGGTGGCTTCCTTGTCAAAATTCAATCAACTCCGGCCAAATCATTTCATCTTGACCGTCCAAGTTGAAGAGCTCAAGATGGAGATCGTTTTCCACGTTGAAATCATTTGAAATTATTGTGTGGATTGTGAAATCGTATGGAAAGAGGATTGGAGGACGAAAGCTGTTCATTCATAACTGGCGGTGGCAGCTTGGAATTGTTGTGACGGCAAGGAATTTCGCTCGATCTGAATCAGTCGTTAAACCGATCTAGACCGTTCGAAACCCCTGATCGTTTGAGAACAGGACAAATCAGAACACTGACGGAAGAACATTTCATTGTTATTACAACAATTCCATCAGAATACAAGAATATACAGAGTATGAATGAATAAATTACATTCGATAAATATCAGAGATTACAATAAATTACATAGCAGCGGAAAATAATACAAAGCACAACTGCAGGTAATATACGGATACAAAGCTTTCCGCATATCATTCCAGCTATAAACCAGGATCCTGTGAATATAAATCTGCAAAACCAAAACTACTAGCTGCCCGTGTGGAAAATAGGGGCACCCAGAGTTTAGGTTAAAACAATAAACTCCAGGTCAGTCATGTGACTGGTGTGAGAACTAAAACAATTATTAATTCAATTTTAAAAGAGAGTAATTCAAGGGACCACGCCATATAACACGGAACGGGTTTCCTCCCAAGAATACTAGTGCATAGAATAAACAACGCAATGCTTTTTTTTCGAAAAATGAAGCTATTATAAGGCCCAGGTCCCATCACACAATGCAACGCAAGCCGGAGGATAGGGTTTTCCCTTATAATAGCCAAACATGCTTGGTACGTTTAAAACAAATCATTTGATACTATAATAAGTGTATAGTGTCAAAACATTTCAATCATAAATATAAATCATAGACGGCATGGGTACCATATATATGTCGCCATACTAGTTCTACAATTAAAACCGCAATACACGTATTGGAAATTGGATTTCTGTCATGAGTCGAGGCAAAGGGAAAGCTCCTCTCCGCGTTCGAGACACTCTAGCAAATGCCTCAGGGTTACGCGCTCTGGGCAACCCCGGATCCTCCAAGGCCGGTCCTCACTTACGTTAGAGGATTAGTTATTCCTGAACACACATTTCCCGGTCCTTACAGACCTAAAATCGAGGCACCTCGCATTCCAACAACCACATAGGTGAAAAGTATATAAATGTCAGGGCTGGTAAGTCACTGACACCACCATAGCTAGAAAGAAACGTCATGCACTTCTTGGGTCCTTATCCCGTTTTTGACTCATACCGAGGTGTGAGGCTCGCGAATTTACGTTATACACAAAGCTGCCACGTAGGCGTGCTTTGATCATCAACCACAAGACTTTGCTTTTCAACAGAAGCCTTGATCCATGCAACTCAGCATGCCACACAGGCAATTCATGCCATGCGATTGATATCTATCGATATATAACCTCTAAGCTTGTACGCCTCAGAGAAGGGCGTTAAGCAAGAGAATAAATTCTCCGCCGCGAAACAGATATATATTTAACAGAAATCAATCAACACAGAATAAAATCCAATGTCAGACACACAATCCATTTACAAGTTCGTTCTGGGTCTGAACGAAACCGGAGGCACTTTCCTCGCATATCCATCGATCTCCAAGTGCGTCTGGACGACCACCAACTATTTCCATCCTCTTGGGTGTACAGCCCAATCAGGATCGTCGGTAATTATCCAAACGATGTGAAGACTTCCGGTCTTCAACCACCGTCTTCATCTTCGACTTATCATCGAATCGGTTATTCAGAATGGGTATAAACCCGGCCTTTCCGAACAACCCACGTATATTAAAAACAAATGTTACACAAACTCAACATACGCCTCATCCCAATTCAGAATATTCTTTTATTCACAAAATCACATTTTTAGGGAAAGGTTCCCATTAATTTTATCCAAGATAAATTCTTTCAAATTTATCCTTTAATCTTCCTTTGGATGTCATTTCAAACCAAATTATGGTTTTCCAAACTAGTCGAGATTAGCGAACCACAACGAAGTAATTATTTATTTTATTTCCTAATCCCAACCTATTCATCCCATGAAGCAGAACTGGTAATACTCCATATCTAATACTATGGTGTTATCGGTAAGATTAATTACCATTTCACGTTCAAATCTAATTAAAGATTTATCTATCGCTTTGGAGCAAAACTGGTAATACTCCATTCTCGCTCATTTTCTAAATTTGATAATTTAGATTATCAATTCATATTTCAATCTAATTGCAGATTCGTTAAAACTCCTTTTACTGGGTTAAAGAACTAGGTGTTATTTAAAACACAGTTCACGACAAACCCAAATCACATTCTATTTGTTATCGGGTTAAAGAACTAGTGTTATTTGAAAACACAGTTCACGATAAACCCATTTCAAATCCAATCGTTATATGTTAGAAATTCCGATTATTTAAAACCCCTTTTTAAATCTAATTTATTTATTTAAAAATAAAAACCCGTGTTTTAAATTGAGTTCAAACTAGTTCATTTCGATAAAAATCTATTTTTATCTTTTCAAATATGGAGTTTTTCATCCCAATTTTTCCCAAATCATTTCTTATGATTTTACACTAATTATTGATATTTTTAATAATTTTATCAAGGCCCGTACAGTCGATTTCCAACAATGGCCATCGAACTGCACTTACAGCGACCTTTTCTGAATTTGATTTGGACGTATCTCCAAATCTAACCGTTAGATTTCAAATTTCTAATATTCGTTAGAAAGCTCTTTTCGATACGAACCCAACGGTTTTGGTTTTAGGAGAATCTGACGGTCGGATCTCTCCCGTAATGTCCGTTTGAAATAAATGGTCGAAATTCACGAACTGCCGCGGCGCGGCGCGTTCTATTCAGGCCATTATATTATATATATAATATATATAATATATATTTCGTCGATTACTATTTAAAACGAATTATATAAATAGTTTTGAATTCATTTGAAAAACAATTTCAACCGCCATTTCAATTCAAAGAAAAATTTAATTCTTCTTTATAAGTTCGTTTTAAAATTCATTCCTATTCAATTCAAATTTCAATTCAATTTGAATTCGTTTCAATTCGCTTTCAATTTAATTTGAATTCGTTTTCAATTCAATTCAATTCCAAAGTCGTTTTCTATTCGATTCAATTCAAATTGGTTATATATTCAAATCAAATTCGTTATATATTCAATTGAAATCAAATTCGTTTTCAATTCAATTCATTTCGAAATCGTTTTCAATTCAATTCATTTCGAAATCGTTTTCAATTCAATTCATTTCGAAATCGTTTTCAATTCAATTCATTTCGAAATCGTTTTCAATTCAATTCATTTCGAAATCGTTTTCAATTCAATTCATTTCGAAATGAATAAAATCGATATAAATATCGTTCACGTCAAAATGGTGTCAATCTAATCAACACGGCTTCATATATTTCTAATTTCAAATATTCTATTTCAAATATTCTATTTCAAATATTTCTATTTCAAATATTTCTATTTTTAAAATATTTCGTTCAACACATGACTAATCTCAACGGATGAGTACAGTCAACACATGAACCTTTATTTTATAATGATAAAGATATAAATTTTATTATTAAAATATTTCTTTCAACACATGACTAATCTCAACGGATGAGTACGGTCAACACATGAACCTTTATTTTATAAAGATAAAGATATAAATTTTATTATTAAAATATTTCGTTCAATACATGACTAATCTCAACGAATGAGTACAGTCAACACATGAACCTTTATTCTATAATATTCTTTATTTTATAAATTGGAATGAGGCCCAATCAATCACCATATAAAATTAATTGTATGGATTTTCATACAACACATGTATATAATAGCATTGAAAAATAATCAACCATCAACCAAAGTGCACTACACTGTATAAGCATCAAATATAGATATCTAACGCTTATAACAGCCTGTCAATCAATCGATCGACATATTTAATTAATCAGGATGAGTGAACTTCAAATTTCATCCCAACACCCGTGTGGGGTTTCAAACAATCAAACACAGATTTTATTTGTGCAGTTGGGCGATGTGTAAAATTTATCGACCCAATCAATGTCCTTCAAATAGGTGTACATAAACAAACCGTCCGGTTTGTAAATGAATATTTTATTTATTCACATTCACTATATTCATATTCACGTTAAAAATTATATTTTAAACGATAAAACATTTTATTTTAACATATGAATTTCTATTCAGTTCATTCTTTAAATAAAATGATATTTTTATTTTCTAATTTATTTTAGAAAATTTCGGCGGCATAACGGCACGATACTAGAAACGGGATGAGGCCTAGCCTTATCCCCGGACTAGTGAAGGCCCTCGTCGTTCACACATCAATCAAATTCACCAAACAACTAAATTCAAATCAAATCATCTAACTAATCCATGCAACCAAACAAACAAGTCCATGGTCTGTGGACGATTGTGTCGGGTGCTACTAAGCACCGTCTGCATCCTAGTATATATATATAATTAGAAAAGAAATTGAAGAGTGAGAAATTCTCACCGATAGCTATCCAATACCACGACACTCCTATTGTAGAGATCTTCGTCGTTCTCGCCTTTTCGTCATCTTCGTTGCTGTAGCCACTACATATGTAAAAATCATATTTTTATAATTGCTTCATACCTTTAAAAAACGAATTTTTACTTTGACGCTATATGGATAAAAATTCTATTTTATCACGCTATTCTCTATATAAAGTTTCCGCCTTTTCAAAAATAAAGATTTCGCCTTTTCAAATATAAAGATTTCATCATTATAAAAAATCACCTCTTTATTTCAACGTATATATAATAAAAATCAGATTTTTATTTCGCTACATATACAAAGATGATATTTTTATATTCTCTATCTTACAAAGATTATATCTTTATAGTTCCTACTATGTAAAAATCATATTTTTATCCTTCTACAATATAAAAGATTATATTTTTATTATCTATATAATATGAAAATTATATTTTTTTCGCATTTAAAATCTAAGCTTTATATATTTCAAAAACAACATTCTTTATAAAAAATTTCAAACCAATGTTCTTCATAAAAATTGAACTTTTATTTCATAATCCTATGTATAAAAACAGGAAAATCAGTTTTTATTCCTAATAAAATCAGTTTTTAAAATAAATAAAAATCAGTTTTTAAAATAAATAAAAATCAGTTTACTTACAGAGGGGGCTGACGCGGCGGTAGGCAGAGGAGGAGGTGCGGCTAGGGTTGTTGGAGGCGGAGGAGGATGGTGGAGCGGTCGGAGGGGTATCGCGAGGCTAGGGGGAAACAACCGTGTCGGTTCTTCGATTGGGGGGGGGGGGTCCTTCGCGCCGCCTCTGGCGAGGAAGGGGGGGGTCGCGACTACCGCAGGTGGAGGGGGGCGTCGCGAGGTCGGCGCCGCTGGGGGCTGGCGGCTCGATTTTGATTTCTGTTTTTTTTTCTTTCTTTTTTTTTCCTGTTATGAACGAATGGAATGGGGGGGGCCAGAGAGAAGTTAGGGGGGGAGGAAAGAGAATTTTTTTTCTTTTATTATTTTAATTATTTTAATTACCAAAATATTGACTTTTACATACGACCTCTAAACGAGGCCCACCGCCTGTCGTCCATAGCGTTTTACCCCCATTCCGAACACAATGTGATATGTATCGCAAGCTGATTTGATCGTTTCGATTAGTTTCCGTTGAATTTACATTTAAATTACTATATTGAATTTTAAACGTACATTTCAATTTACCGGGGTCACATACTAAATAGAAAAATTCCAGAAAAATATTTTCTCGCTTCGTATTGACGACACAGTCCTAACAAAACTAGTTTCGACGAATTCTGAGACCGTTAGAAAAATGGCCATTTTCCAGTCGATTAAAATCAACTGAAACTGGTCAAACGCGTTTTCCTTCGCCACGCTCACATATTGATTCGAAAAATTATGAAATTTGGAATCTAGCAATAATTTGACACTGCGGATCCAACAAAAGTGGTTTCGTCGAAATCCGAGGTCGTTTGCTAAATTCCCATTTTTAAGGGCCTGAATTCCATAGCGACTATTCAGAATTTTCAACTGGACATATCTTTTGATTCCCACTATGAAATTTTGATTTTTCGGATTCGATGGAAAGATATTGTCAATTAGATCCTAATGTTTTTGGTTTCACTGAAATCCGGATTGTTTTGCACCCGGTACATTCAATTGAAGTTAGAAATCGAATTATCGAACTACCGCGCCATTTTCAATTCTATTTATAATTATAAATAATTATTTATATTCTAACGACGACGTATATAATATATACGTTCTAATTATATTCAAAATAAATTTCTCGTCGATATTATTTAAAATAATCTATTTTAAATATTCAAAATTCGCTAAAATCACCAAAATAAAATTTTTAAACTGGCCCAGAATTTCCGGGTTATTACAATCTCCCGCACTTAAAACTTTTCGTCCTCGAAAAGAAACAAAGTCGAAAGTGGTTTGATTAATCAGCTCCACGTTCGATCCGGCTTCCATTCTCCAACTTTTCAGTTTTTGAGAATTTTCAAAAATTTGGCTAACACCCTAAATTTTCGGAAAATTTCGCCATAACCTCCCCTGCACCGGTAGCCACGGGAAAATCCCGAAATTTCCATACAGGCCTTCTGATATCAAAAAGAAAAAGAAAAAGCCAAGAGGCTAGCCAATAGGCTCATAAAATCATCATCACCCAAACAAAACAGTAAATTATGTAGTAAACATGTACCTATTTGTCGGGCAAACAAATTTTATTCTCTGCTCTAGCCTCCTTGCTATGACCTGCTCAATGATATACATGTATATGCAAGCAAATGTAACCAATTTCAATGTAGTTCAATATTTGGTTCAATTAGGCATAATGGTTCAAAATTATCAAACAAATAAACAAACAACACAAACATCAATCAATTAGTGAAATAGAGTTTCAAATTCATAAAAATTTGATATATATACAGAAAATCTTGTTTTTGATGCCAATTCACACAATGTGTTCTAACTATATAAGTTTTGGTTCTCACACCAGTCTAATGGAAATATATAGAAAATCACACATTCAAAACACGAACACAAATTCGGATGATGATATATCAATCATCAGAATCATCTCCGGGTGCCTACAATGTGATTCTATATCTATCCAATATATTAAAACTTCGAATATACGTTCATGACGCGTATACGCGAAACCTTTATATATTGGATTGTCCAAATTCAAAATAAATAAATATTCAAATACGTATAATTGAATTAAATTTTCAAAACAAAATTGTTTTCATTTGAGAAATATACACTTCACACTCTTTCTAGAATACTACTGATCCTATCTCTAACGAGTCATTCTAATTGGATATTACAAATCCAATATCTGATGAATTCTTTCGTATGGTTCTAATGTGTCTTGTTCTCGAGCTCTGTAAACCAAATCTCTGATACCAAATGTGATGGCAAGGAATTTCGCTCGATCTGAATCAGTCGTTAAACCGATCTAGACCGTTCGAAACCCCTGATCGTTTGAGAACAGGACAAATCAGAACACTGACGAAAGAACATTTCATTGTTATTACAACAATTCCATCAGAATACAAGAATATACAGAGTATGAATGAATAAATTACATTCGATAAATATCAGAGATTACAATAAATTACATAGCAGCGGAAAATAATACAAAGCACAACTACAGGTGATATACGGATACAGAGCTTTCCGCATATCATTCCAGCTGTAAACCAGGATCCTGTGAATATAAATCTGCAAAACCAAAACTACTAGCTGCCCGTGCGGAAAATAGGGGCACCCAGAGTTTAGGTTAAAACAATAAACTCCAGGTCAGTCATGTGACTGGTGTGAGAACTAAAACAATTATTAATTCAATTTTAAAAGAGAGTAATTCAAGGGACCACGCCATATAACATGGAACGGGTTTCCTCCCAAGAATACCAGTGCATAGAATAAACAACGCAATGCTTTTTTTCTTCGAAAAATGAAGCTATTATAAGACCCGGGTCCCATCACACAATGCAACGCAAGCCGGAGAATAGGGTTTTCCCTTATAATAGCCAAACATGCTTGGTACGTTTAAAACAAATCATTTGATACTATAATAAGTGTATAGTGTCAAAACAATTCAATCATAAATATAAATCATAGACGGCATGGGTACCATATATCATGTCGCTATACTAGTTCTACAATTAAAACCACAATACACATATTGGAAATTGGATTTCTGTCATGAGTCGAGGCAAGGGACAAGCTCCTCTCCGCGTTCGAGACACTCTAGCAAATGCCTCAGGGTTACGCACTCTGGGCAACCCCGGATCCTCCAAGGCCAGTCCTCACTTACGTTAGAGGATTAGTTATTCCTGAACACACGTTTCCCGGTCCTTACAGACCTAAAATCGAGGCGCCTCGCATTCCAACAACCACATAGGTGGAAAGTATATAAGTGTCAGGGCTGGTAAGTCACTGACACCACCATAGCTAGAAAGAAACGTCATGCACTCCTTGGGTCCTTATCCCGTTTTTGACTCATACCGAGGTGTGAGGCTCGCGAATTTACGTTATACACAAAGCTGCCACGTAGGCGTGCTTTGATCATCAACCACAAGACTTTGCTTTTCAACAGAAGCCTTGATCCATGCAACTCAGCATGCCACACAGGCAATTCATGCCATGCGATTGATATCTATCGATATATAACCTCTAAGCTCGTACGTCTCAGAGAAGGGCGTTAAGCAAGAGAATAAATTCTCCGCCGCCAAACAGATATATATTTAATAGAAATCAATCAACACAGAATAAAATCCAATGTCAGACACACAATCCATTTACAAGTTCGTTCTGGGTCTGAACGAAACCAGAGGCACTTTCCTCGCATATCCATCGATCTCCAAGTACGTCTGGACGACCACCAACTATTTCCATCCTCTTGGGTGTACAGCCCAATCAGGATCGTCGGTAATTATAGAAACGATGTGAAGACTTCCGGTCTTCAACCACCGTCTTCATCCTCGACTTATCGTCGAATCGGTTATTCAGAATGGGTATAAACCCGGCCTTTCCGAACAACCCACATATATTAAAAACAAATGTTACACAAACTCAACATACGCCTCATCCCAATTCAGAATATTCTTTTATTCACAAAATCACATTTTTAGGGAAAGGTTCCCATTAATTTTATCTAAGATAAATTCTTTCAAATTTATCCTTTAATCTTCCTTTGGATGTCATTTCAAACCAAATTATGGTTTTCCAAACTAGTCGAGATTAGCGAACCACAACGAAGTAATTATTTATTTTATTTCCCAATCCCAACCTATTCATCCCATGAAGCAGAACTGGTAATACTCCATATCTAATACTATGGTGTTATCGGTAAGATTAATTACCATTTCACGTTCAAATCTAATTAAAGATTTATCTATCGCTTTGGAGCAAAACTGGTAATACTCCATTCTCGCTCATTTTCTAAATTTGATAATTTAGATTATCAATTCATATTTCAATCTAATTGCAGATTCGTTAAAACTCCTTTTACTGGGTTAAAGAACTAGGTGTTATTTAAAACACAGTTCACGACAAACCCAAATCACATTCTATTTGTTATCCGGTTAAAGAACTAGTGTTATTTGAAAACACAGTTCACGATAAACCCATTTCAAATCCAATCGTTATATGTTAGAAATTCCGATTATTTAAAACCCCTTTTTAAATCTAATTTATTTATTTAAAAATAAAAACCCAGGTTTTAAATTGAGTTCAAACTAGTTCATTTCGATAAAAATCTATTTTTATCTTTTCAAATATGGAGTTTTTCATCCCAATTTTTCCCAAATCATTTCTTATGATTTTACACAAATTATTGATATTTTTATTAATTTTATCAAGGCCCGTACAGTCGATTTCCAACAATGGCCATCGAACTGCACTTACAGCGACCTTTTCTGAATTTGATTTGGACGTATCTCCAAATACAACCGTTAGATTTCAAATTTCTAATATTCGTTAGAAAGCTCTTTTCGATACGAACCCAACGGTTCCGTTTTTAGGAGAATCTGACGGTCGGATCTCCCGTAATGTCCGTTTGAAATAAATGGTCGAAATTCACGAACTGCCGCGGCGCGTTCTATTCCGGCCATTATATTATATATATAATATATATAATATATATTTCGTTGATTACTATTTAAAACGAATTATATAAATAGTTTTGAATTCATTTCAAAAAAAAATTAAACCGCCATTTCAATTCAAAGAAAAATTTAATTCTTCTTTATAAGTTCGTTTTAAAATTCATTCCTATTCAATTCAAATTTCAATTCAATTTGAATTCGTTTCAATTCGCTTTCAATTTAATTTGAATTCGTTTTCAATTCAATTCAATTCCAAAGTCGTTTTCTATTCGATTCAATTCAAATTGGTTATATATTCAAATCAAATTCGTTATATATTCAATTGAAATCAAATTCGTTTTCAATTCAATTCATTTCGAAATCGTTTTCAATTCAATTCATTTCGAAATCGTTTTCAATTCAATTCATTTCGAAATCGTTTTCAATTCAATTCATTTCGAAATCGTTTTCAATTCAATTCATTTCGAAATCGTTTTCAATTCAATTCATTTCGAAATCGTTTTCAATTCAATTCATTTCGAAATCGTTTTCAATTCAATTCATTTCGAAATCGTTTTCAATTCAATTCATTTCGAAATGAATTAAATTGATATAAATATCGTTCACGTCAAAATGGCATCAATCTAATCAACACGGCTTCATATATTTCTAATTTCAAATATTCTATTTCAAATATTCTATTTCAAATATTTCTATTTCAAATATTTCTATTTTTAAAATATTTCGTTCAACACATGACGAATCTCAACGGATGAGTACAGTCAACACATGAACCTTTATTTTATAATGATAAAGATATAAATTTTATTATTAAAATATTTCGTTCAACACATGACTAATCTCAATGGATGAGTACGGTCAACACATGAACCTTTATTTTATAAAGATAAAGATATAAATTTTATTATTAAAATATTTCGTTCAACACATGACTAATCTCAACGGATGAGTACAGTCAACACATGGACCTTTATTCTATAATATTCTTTATTTTCTAAATTGGAATGAGGCCCAATCAATCACCATATAAAATTAATTGTATGGATTTTCATACAACACATGTATATAATAGCGTTGAAAAATAATCAACCATCAACGAAAGTGCACTACACTGTATAAGCATCAAATATAGATATCTAACGCTTATAACAGCCTGTCAATCAATCGATCGACATATTTAATTAATCAGGATGAGTGAACTTCAAATTTCATCCCAACACCCGTGTGGGGTTTCAAACAATCAAACACAGATTTTATTTGTGCAGTTGGGCGATGTGTAAAATTTATCGACCCAATCAATGTCCTTCAAATAGGTGTACATAAACAAACCGTCCGGTTTGTAAATGAATATTTTATTTATTCACATTCACTATATTCATATTCACGTTAAAAATTATATTTTAAACGATAAAACATTTTATTTTAACATATGAATTTCTATTCAGTTCATTCTTTAAATAAAATGATATTTTTATTTTCTAATTTATTTTAGAAAATTTCGGCGGCATAACGGCACGATACTAGAAACGGGACGAGGCCTAGCCTTATCACCGGACTAGTGAAGGCCCTCGCCATTCACACATCAATCAAATTCACCAAACAACTAAATTCAAATCAAATCATCTAACTAATCCATGCAACCAAACAAACAAGTCCATGGTCTGTGAACAATTGTGTCGGGTGCTACTAAGCACCGTCTGCATCCTAGTATATATATATATAATTAGAAAAGAAATTGAAGAGTGAGAAATTCTCACCGATAGCTATCCAATACGACGACACTCCTATTGTAGATATCTTTGTCATTCTCGCCTTTTCGTCATCTTCGTTGCTGTAGCCACTACATATGTAAAAATCATATTTTTATAATTGCTTCATACCTTTAAAAAACGTATTTTTACTTTGACGCTATATGGATAAAAATTCTATTTTATCACGCTATTCTCTATATAAAGTTTCCACCTTTTCAAAAATAAAGATTTCGCCTTTTCAAATATAAAGATTTCATCATTATAAAAAATCACCTCTTTATTTCAACGTATATATAATAAAAATCAGATTTTTATTTCGCTACATATACAAAGATGATATTTTTATATTCTCTATCTTACAAAGATTATATCTTTATAGTTCCTACTATGTAAAAATCATATTTTTATCCTTCTACAATATAAAAGATTATATTTTTATTATCTATATAATATGAAAATTATATTTTTTTCGCATTTAAAATCTAAGCTTTATATATTTCAAAAACAACATTCTTTATAAAAAAATTCAAACCAATGTTCTTCATAAAAATTGAACTTTTATTTCATAATCCTATGTATAAAAACAGGAAAATCAGTTTTTATTCCTAATAAAATCAGTATTTAAAATAAATAAAAATCAGTTTACTTACAAAGGGGGCTGATGCGGCGGTAGGCACAGGAGGAGGTGCGTCTAGGGTTGTTGGAGGCGGAGGAGGATGGTGGAGCGATCGGAGGGGTATCGCGAGGCTAGGGGGGAAACAGCTGCGTCGGTTCTTCGATTGGGGGGCGGGTCCTTCGCGCTGCCTCTGGCGAGGAGGGGGGTCGCGACTACCGTAGGTGGAGGGGGGCGTCGCGAGGTCGGCGCCGCTGGGGGCTGGCGGCTCGATTTTGATTTGTGTTTTTTTTTCTTTCTTTTTTTTCCTGTTATGAACGAATGGAATGGGGGGGGGCAAAGAGAAGTTAAGGGGGGGGGAAGAGAATTTTTTTTCTTTTATTATTTTAATTACCAAAATATTGACTTTTACATACGACCTCTAAACGAGGCTCACCGCCTGTCGTCCATAGCGTTTTACCCCCATTCCGAACACAATGGGATATGTATCGCAAGCTGATTTGATCGTTTCGATTAGTTTTCGTTGAATTTACATTTAAATTACTATATTGAATTTTAAACGTACATTTCAATTTACCGGGGTCACATACTAACTAGAAAAATTCCAGAAAAATATTTTCTAGCTTCGTATTGACGACACGGTCCTAACAAAACTAGTTTCGACGAATTCTGAGACCGTTAGAAAAATGGCCATTTTCCAGTCGATTAAAATCAACTGAAACTGGTCAAACGCGTTTTCCTTCGCCACGCTCACATATTGATTCGAAAAATTATGAAATATGGAATCTAGCAATAATTTGACACTGTGGATCCAACAAAAGTGGTTTCGTCGAAATCCGAGGTCGTTTGCTAAATTCCCATTTTTAAGGGCCTGAATTCCATAGCGACTATTCAGAATTTTCAACTGGACATATCTTTTGATTCCCGCTATGAAATTTTGATTTTTCGGATTCGATGGAAAGATATTGTCAATTAGATCCTAGTGTTTTTAGTTTCACTGAAATCCGGATTGTTTTGCACCCGGTACATTCAATTGAAGTTAGAAATCGAATTATCGAACTACCGCGCCATTTTCAATTCTATTTATAATTATAAATAATTATTTATATTCTAACGACGACGTATATAATATATACGTTCTAATTATATTCAAAATAAATTTCTCGTCGATATTATTTAAAATAATCTGTTTTAAATATTCAAAATTCACTAAAATCGCCAAAATAAAAATTTTAAACTGGCCCAGAATTTCCGGGTTATTACAATTGTGATTAGGGTTTTTGGATTTTTCCCCTTTGTATAGATATTTTTATTATTTTTTATTCCAAAAATAGCTACTTTAGTTTTCCGAACTCCAAATTGAACCCAATGACTGTTGCCTCTAGCTAAATACCCCCATTCCGGACACAATGGAATATGTCTCATAAGCCAATTTGGCAGTTTTTAACATTTACTATCAAAATTAAAATATAAATTAATATACCATTCAATATTGAATGTCAACGTACATTTTAATTTACCAGGGCTACATACTGAATCCTAAAATTACAGAAAAATTATATCTAGCTATGTTTTGATGATATAGTCCTAACAAAACTAATTTCGTTGAATTTGGAGATCATTTGAAAAATGGACATTTTCCAGCCTATTAAATTCAAACTGAATTTACCAAACATGTTTAAATTTACTACGCTCACATATTAAAATACCAAAAATTATGAAAATTAGAATCTAAAAATAATTTGACATTCCGGATCCAACAAAAGTGGTTTCGTCGAAAACTGAGGTTGTTTGCAAAATGGCTATTTTAAAGGGCTTTATATGTATTGAAAATATATATAAATTCCATAGCGACTATTTTAAATTTTAAACTGGATATAACATTCGATTTATATTATCAAATCTCAGTTTTTCACATTTGTTACAAGGATATAATTAAACAGATTCAAATGTTTCTGATTTTACTGAAATCCGATTTATATTGAATTCTATATATTCAATTGAAATTTAGAATCGAATTTTCAAACTACCGCGCCATTTCAGACTCATTTTATAATTTGAATAAATTTATACGTTACTATTTTAAATTTTAAACTGGCCATAACATTCGATTTACATTATCAAATCTCTGTTTTTCACAATCGTTAGAAAGATATATTTAAACAGATTCAAATGTTTCTGATTTTACTGAAATCCGATTTATATTGAATTATGTATATTCAATTGAAAGTTAGAATTGAATTTTCAAACTACCGCGCCATTTCAAACTCATTTTATAATTAGAATAAATTTATATGTCCTAACTTCGATTTAAATAAAATTTTAGTTGTTATTATTTAAAATAAATCATTAAAAATATTTGAAATCCATTAAAATAGCTAAAATAAAAATTTAAATTGGCTTTGAAAATCCAGGTTGTTACAATCTCCCCTACTTAAAAATCTTTTCATCCTCGAAAAGGAACGAAACTGAAAGTTTTTTAACTAACCAACTCAACTTTCATTCTGGCTTTCATTCTTCAACTTTTCAGTTTCTATGAATTTTCCAATTTCTCAAAATTTTGGCTAACACCCTAAATTTTCGATTTTTTTGCTATAACCTCATTTGGACGGGTTGACAATTAAAACCGCAACTTGCCTCATAGGGCCCTCATCAATAAAAAAGAAAAAGGAAAAGCCAATCGGCTTATAAAATCGTCAAAACCCAATAAATATAGTAAATATGTACCTATTTGTCGGGCATACAATTTTATTCTTCTTCTTAGCTTCCATGATATGACCTGTTCAATGTATATACATGTACATATATGCAATTCTAATCAATTTTCAATTCAGTTCAATATTTGATTCGATTTGGCTAAATTTTACCTTTCATTTACATATTGGTTTCAATAATTTTTTTAGTTAAACTAATAATCAAACAACTCAACCAGCAATCAATTAGTTGATTAGCTTTTCAAACATGTACTTTTATATATATATTCAAAAATCATATTTCAATGCCAAATCACAATAATAAATTATAGCTATTTTTTGGTTCTCACACCAGTCAATTGGAAATATATTGATATCCCACTTTTGAAACTCGAACATAGAATCTGAGGATGCGATCGCTATCATCAGAATCATCTCCGGGCGACTAGAGTATAATTATATATCTATCTAGTATATTTGAGGCTTCATATACACGTGGATCAGACATATACGCAAAATCTTTATATACTAAATTGTCCAAAATAAAATAAAATAAAATACTTAAATACATATAAAACGGTTTAAATTTTCCAAACAAAATATGTTTTCATTTTTATTTTAAAAATAACTCTCTTCACACTCGTTCTAGGATACTGCTGATCCCATCTATAACGAGTCATTCTCCTTGGATATTACTAATCCAATCTCTAATGAATTCTTTCGTTCGATTCTAATATGTCTTGTTCTCAATCTCTGTAAACCAGAACTCTGATACCACGCTGAAACGAACCAAACTCGCCCTTATGAGAAAGCCCGGATTAGGTTGAGAACACGACAAATTAGAACACAAACAACAAAACATTTCATTGTTGTTACAACAATTTACATCAGAGTACAAGAATATAACAGAGTAAGAACAAATAATATACATCAAGAAAATATCAGAGATTAAAATACATTATATAATAGTGGAAAAATAATACACAACACAACTGAAAGAGATACACAGATACAAAGCTTTCCGAATACAGCTCCAGCTATAAATCCAGGATCCTGGGAAAAGAAATATCTGCAAAAACAAAAAGCTGCCCGTGTGGGAAATAGAAGCATCCAGAGTTTAGGTTAAAACAATAAACTCCAGATCAGTCATGGGACTAGTGTGAGAACTAAAACAATTATTTAAAACTTTACTTTAAAATAGAGTAAATCAAGGGACCACGCCATATAACATGGAACGAGATTTCTCCCAGAAATACCAGTGCATTAAACAAACAACATAATGCTTTTTGAAAAAATGAAGCTATTATAAGACTCAGGTCCCATCACACAATGCAACGCAAGCCGAAAGATAGAGTTTTCCCTTGTAATAGCCATATTGCTTGGTACGTTTTAAAACAAATCATTTTGATATTACTATAAGTGTATAGTGTCAAAATCACTTCAAATATAAATGTATTAATCATAGATGGCATAGTACCCCATCCTATTATGTCGCCATACTAGTTCTACAATTAAAAACAAAATGTCACGTATTGGAAATTGGATTCCATCCATGAGTCGAGTAAAGGGATGGCTCCTCACCGATTCGAGACACTCTAGCAAATGCCTCATGACCCCCCGCAGTGAACCCTTGGATGCTTCAGGGCCAGTCCACCCTTACGTTTGAGGATTAGTTATTCCTGAACACACGTTTCCTTGTCCTATCAGACTTATCCATCGGCCTCATAGTGACCGATATATCTGAGGCGCCTCGCAATCCATCATCCACATAGGTAAAAATAAAAATGTCTGGGCTCCATACCATGACACCACCCATAGCTAGAAAGAAACGTCGTGCACTCCCTGTAGTTCTATAATGTCTCGTATTTTCTAGCCATTATTTAAATTATTTTATTATTTAAATTGTCGATTTATATTAAAATAATTGAATTTAATTATTTTTAAGATTTTATTTATATGGATAAATAATATAATAATATTTTAATTTTAAAATATTGGGAAAATGTTGAAATTGCAGCGTAATGTGAATCGACAATATAAAGGGTTTAATATTGTTTATATTGAAAATATAATAAAGATTCGTTTATTAAACGGCCTTTTAACGTTTGATTTATAATTTAATTATAAAACGAGCTGCAGCGGTGCGACAGTTCGTAATTTGGCATTGTGAACTTTAAACGGCCATACAGGATTCAATATAAGTCGGATTTCTGTGAAACAAGAAACATTAAAACCGTATTGATGATAATTTTTATATGGAAGGGAAAAATTGAGTTTTCATGCTATGGATTTTGTTTTATATCCAAATCAAATTTTAAAATAGTCACTATGGAATTTCTTTATAATTTATAACGATTTAATTTATAAATAAATGAGTTTTTAAATATTTTGAATATCGATTTGGCTTGAAACTCAACCAAAGTTATTTTATTTTGAAAATATATGAAATTCTGGTCGTGTATGGCCAATTATAATATTTTATTATTTTTATATTGAAATATTTTTAAATTGGTTTATTTTATTTCAAATTGGATCCTTTAAAAGGGACTTTATTCACACGACCTTCGATTTCGACAAAACAAATTTTATTGGGACTGCAACACCTAATTATTGCTAGATTTCAAGTTGCGCGTCAATCGGGGATATTTTGTAAGTGTGGCATAAATAAAATGCAAATAAGAACGACTAATTTGACGCGAACGAGCGCCGTTTGAGCAAACGGACTCGGAATTCGATGAAACAAGTTTCATTTGGACCGTAAGGTCAAATTATATTATGCCGTCCATTCGCATCTCTAACGGGGTTTTTATGTAATCACAATAACCAATAAAAAGTATTGAAAATGGCGATAAGAACGAAATAAAAATCATTGGTCATTGTTAGACATCACGTCAACTTAAAATAATATAAATCCACTTATATATACCCCCCACATTAGAATTTTCAGCCCAAAAACATAATTTCCTTCCTCAAATTTGCAGTTTAGTCTAGAATCGTAAAACTATTTATATCTTTGAATCCGTGAAGAATTTGCAATGGGGTTCTGAAGCAAACATGTAGATCGGGAGGAGGAGAAACTCCAGTAAAAAAATGGTGAGGTTTCATGGCCTGTGGTGGCCAGAATTCGCGATGAACGGTGAAAACCCATTTTCATTTTTAGGGGTTTTCGTGGAGATTGGGTTGTCGATAGGGGTGTAGTCAAAGGGGAAGTTGTTCGGGGGAATCTGGGCTACGTTTTTGCTTCGGTCGGAGGTGTTAAAATGGGCTGTGGTGGTCGGGATGGAGAGTTGAACGGAGATGGTGGTTTTGGGTTTCGTTTTGCTTGTGATGATCGGATTTGGGCCATTTCTGGCGATTTGGGTGGTCAAGGAGGCTATGGTCTGAAGCAAAAAGGAGGAGGGGGGTCTGGTCTGTCGAACCTTGGTGGTGGCGCCAGTCGCGTTGGCCCATGGTCGAAGGGAGGTGTAGTTAAATGGAACTGTGGGGGTTTTCATGTTTTGGGTGATTCAGGAGCTACCGGCGGTTTGAGGGGACGATGTCGGTTGGAGGTGGAGCGCCAGAGCCAGGCGTTGCCGTGGCTGATGACCGCCAGGGGTCCGGTGGTCAAGAGCAGTGGCAGCAGTGGTTTAAAGTGGGTGGATGAAGTCGGGTTTTGCTAAACAATGTGGCATCGGGTTTATCAGAAGAGAAGTAATCGGGGTTGGGGAAATCAGATGGGGGAAAACGCCTGAATTCCTTTTTCTTTGCTGATGTGGACCCAGGATTAAGGTAAATAACGGTTTTGCATTAATTAGGGGTTAATTATAATTTAAATCAGTTTTTATTTGTTTAAATTCAAGATATAAATTGAAAAGGGCATAACTTATTCATACGTTAACGGATTAAGCGAAACAGGAACCGTTGGGATCGTGGAGACGGAGGCTACGCATACACGCTAGTCTGGTCAGAAACTGAAGCAGTTGGAATTTCATGTAATTTTAAATGCTGTTTAAAATTATACGAAAAGGACGCTGAAATCATCGACTGAAAAACGGTGAGTTAATTCTCACACTTTTCTGGACTGCCATGATGTGATAAATCCACATAAATTAAAAAAACATGTATATTGGTTGATTGGCTGCCCTGGTTGCTTGTGGTTGATTTAATGGTTGCTGTTAAATATATTATCATCGTTAATTTATTTGTTTAAATTATATGTCATCATGAAAAGTTATAATAATCTGTGGTGCAGGGAAGAAAAGGTTGGAGGAACCAAACCAAATTCCTCAAATTTACTGTATGTTATTTATCGATCACATTTTTCATATATATGGATTGTTTACCCAAAAATGACATCAAACTTGTTCGGATTGAATGGTTGTTGATCGTGTTGTGATTTTTAGTCAATCAATAGTATTGATTAAGTAACTGGCAGTGATGGTGTAAAATCTATCGGTTATGGCATCGTTTTGCCATTGGGCGAACTGACGAAGATTTTAGTTATAAATTTATTTTATAACTAAAATTGGAATTTTATACTGTTTAATACAAGTTAATTAAACAGAAGTTTTTATAAATATATATTTATATTTATAACCATGTTTTATAAAGAATTTATTTAAAAGTTTTACATAATGAATTATGATGTTGTTTATGATCAGAAAGATAGGAACTAATATATAGATTAGTAAAATTTGAATAATTATTATGTAAACAATTAAATGATGTTTTTTTTATATTTATTAATTTATTAAGTAAATAAAAAGGGAAAATGAATAAAAAAAATCAGTCATTGGTTAACTGATGTTGACGGTCGACGAAAGCGCTGTTTTAACCAAACTTAACAATTTGGTTGATTTGATTAATCAAATTGATAGTTTCGAATATTCATTAAACTTAATGAATATTGTTATAAGTTAGTTAATAGTTGATTAACTACATTTTAAAAATGATTTTCAAGTTAAATTTTGTTAATAAAGTAAGTTATTATTTAATGATCTTTTAAAAAGATTAATTTCTCTATTTCTTGTTAATAATGAACTTAACTACTTTTAAAGTGTTTAATATTGAATTAAGTTAATGTTTTAGATAATGATAATTAAAGCGATTATTTTCTAATGGTAATTAAAAAGTGATCAAATGGGATAAATTCATTTAAGATTGGTATGGGTATTATAAGAAGACTTTAACCCGGTTTTACAAACCAAGTTGGTAAATGTGACTCATCGGTTAATACGAGAGTTCCAATGAGAATTTATATAATTAAATAAGGTAAGTTTGATTAAATAAGGAAAAAAGAGGGGTTGGGAAACATTTACTTAATAAATTAAGTAAATAAGCATAAGGAATTACCACTGAAAGAGATAAGGGTATAATACCATATCGGGATCTAGATGGCAAATAATATTTGTCGAGGAAATTACTTAATTAAGGGATGATAATTTGAATGTAAGGTGGGTTTTCAAATCAAAGGAAATGGGTTATAAAATCGTAGAAAAATGGACATGGGAATGGTATAGTAGATTTTCGAGTTGCAAACTTTTATCGTCTCGCGATAAGAACTTTGTCGGTCAAGGTCTGAGAGGTAACTAAAATACCCCAACTTAGACGACTTCGCTATTATCAAAAAGATGGTATTGGTTTGTAGTGGTTGAGGAGGTTGGAAATAACTTGTTGATGAAAATATTACAAATATAAATTTGAAATGTTTTAGAAATGGAATAAAACCATTTGGGTTTTAAAATAAGCAGTGTACCATTTGGGTATGATATGAAATATAGTAGTATTGTAACAACCCGAAAATCTGGGCCAATTTAAAATTTTTATTTTGGCAATTTTAGCGAATTTTGATTATTTAAAATAGATTATTTTAAATAAAATCAACGAGAAATTTATTTTGAATAGAATTCGATCGTGTATATTATATACGTCGTCGTTAGAATATAAATAATTATATATAATTATAAAAGGAATTGAAAATGGCATGGTAGTTCGATAATTCGATTTCAAACTTCAATTGAATGTACCGGGTGCAAAATAAACCAGATTTTAGTGAAACCAAAAACGATAGGATCTAATTGGGAATTTCTTTCCAACGAATCCGGAAAATCAAAATTTCATAGCGGGAATCAAAAGATATGTCCAGTTGAAAATTCTGAATAGTCGCTATGGAATTCAGGCCCCTAAAAATGAGAATTTTGCAAACGACCTCGGATTTCGACGAAACCACTTTTGTTGGATCCGCGGTGTCAAATTATTGTTAGATTCCAATTTTCATAATTTTTCGAATCAATATGTGAGCGTGGCAAAGAAAAACGCGTTTGACCAGTTTTAGTTGATTTTAATCGACTGGAAAATGGCCATTTTTCCAACGGTCTCAGAATTCGACGAAACTAGTTTTGTTAGGACCGTATCGTCAATACGAAGTTAGAAAATATTTTTCAGGAAATTTTAGAGTTAGTATGTGGCCCCGGTAAATTGAAATGCGCGTTCAAATTCAATATATAGAGTTATATGTTGATTTTGACGAAAACTGATCGAAATGATCGAATTAGCCTACGTTACATATCCCATTGTGTTCGTAATGGGGGTAAACGCTATGGACGACAGGTGGTGGGCCTCGTTTAGAGGTCGTATGTAAAAGTCAACTTTTTGAAATTAAAATAATAATATAATTTAATATAAATAGCCTCCCACTACCAAACCCTAACCCCTTTTCAACGTCAGCCGGCCCTTGCTCTCCAACGATTGATAATTGCTCCAGAATTCAATTCAAAAAAAAAATTTGCCAAACCCAATTAAAATCAAACCCCCGAACAAAAAACGAAAATTGTTAGATTCCGCTCAAACTTCAAATCTATATAAAGGTGATTGTTCCTCGTTCGATGTCCTGATCGTATTCGAGGGTCGAACTATCTCCGTTCAAGCGGAGTTTTCATGGCGCACAGGCCATTGAGGTTAACACCGTCAGTGGCGTTGGAGGGAGGGCGACTCCAACTATCAGGGGGTCATTGCTGATCGACGACCGGATGTTCCTATAGGCGTGCGATGGTAAAAATATCATGCGAGGGTTTTTGGGTTTGACGGCCTGTTCAGAACGAAGAGGAAGATGAGGATTAACGGCAGGCGATTTCCTCCTGCGTGCAAATGGGTTTCACGATGAACAGCTATTCGATGAGGAAGATGAAAAAAACAACAGTAAGCTAATATTCTCTTTGTAATATGTTTATTTAATTTAGTAAATAACCATGTATAAAATCAGTTTGAAAATATAAACTTATAGGATTTTGAAAATATAGATATCTTTAATTTGAAAATATAAGTATTGTGGTTTAAAAAAAATATGAATCTACTTTGTTTTAAAAATATGAATCTACTTTGTTTTAAAAATATGAAGAGGTCGAGATTTTTTAACGTGAAAAAGTAATTTGTAAAATAAAGAAGACTAGATTTCTATATAAGGAAAGTTGAGATTTTGAAATACGTAGAGTTATAATTTTTAATTTGAAAGGAAGGATTTTTTTTTCTATATAGCAGTGAAGTAGAAATAGAAATAATAGAGATAACAGAAATATGATTTTTATATATTGAATAGCGAAGTTAAAAATTCGATTTTTATATATTGAATAGCAAAGTAAAAATTCGATTTTTATATATTGAATAGCAAAGTTAAAAATATGATTTTTATATATTGAATAGCAAAGTAAAAATTCGATTTTTATATATGTAGTGGCTACGGGCAACGAAAGTGAAGAAAGGCGAGCACGGTGGAGATGTTCTACATAGGAAGTGTCGTGGAGTTAGGATAGCTATTGGTGAGAATTTCTCACCCTTCAATTTCTTTTTCTAGTTATATATATGTACTAGGATGCAGACGGGGCTT
This sequence comes from Allium sativum, assembly GCA_030737875.1. Taxonomy (NCBI): domain Eukaryota; kingdom Viridiplantae; phylum Streptophyta; class Magnoliopsida; order Asparagales; family Amaryllidaceae; genus Allium; species Allium sativum. The sequence goes on from CM060916.1 coordinate 200,586,022, forward strand.
AGTAGCACCCGACACAATCGTCCACAGACCATGGACTTGTTTGTTTGGTTGTGTAGTTGGTTAGATAATTTGGTTTGAATTAAATTGTTTGGTGAATTGAATGGATTTGATTGATTTGTGAATGGCGTGGGCCTTCACTAGACCGGGGATAAGGCTAGGCCTCGTCCCGTTTCTAGTATCGTGCCGTTATGCCGCCGAAATTTTCTAAAATAAGTTAGAAAAATAAAAATATCATTTTATTGGGTAAATGAACTAAAATTAATGTGTTGAAAGAAAATAAAATATTTATATAGTTAAAAATATTTTATCGTTAAAAATATAATTTTTAACGTGAATGTGAATAAATAAATATTTATAAACAAATCGGCCGATTTGTTTATATACACTGATTTGACTGATATTGATTGGGTCGATAAATTTTACACATCACCCAACTGCACAACTAAAATCTGTGTTTGATTGTTTGAAACCCCACACGGGTGTTGGGATGAAATTTGAAGTTCACTCATCCTGATTGATTAAATATGTCGATCAATTGATTGACATGCTGTTATAAGCGTTAGATATATATATTTGATGCTTATACAATGTAGTGCACTTTGGTTGATGGTTGATTATTTTTCAATGCTATTATATACGTGTGATGTATGAAAATCCATATAATTAACATTGTATGGTGATTGATTGGGCCTCCTTCCAATTTAGAAAATAAAGAATAATATAAAATAAAGGTTCATGTGTTGACAGTACTCATCCGTTGAGATTAGTCATGTGTTGAACGAAATATTTTAATAATAAAATTTACATCTTTATCAATATAAAATAAAGGTTCATGTGTTGACAGTACTCTTCCGTTGAGATTAGTCATGTGTTGAACGAAATATTTTAATAATAGAAATATTTGAAAAGGAAATATTTGAAAAAGAAATATTTGAAATAGAATATTTGAAAATAGAAATATATGAAGCCGTGTTGATTAGAGTGACGCCATTTTGACGTGAACGATATTTATATCGATTTTATTCATTTTAAAATGAATATTGAAAAGTGATTTCAAAATCGAATATTTTGAAATGAAATTTGAATTAAATGGAATATAAAACGAATTCGAATTGAATAGAAAACAAATTTGATTTCAATTGAATATATAACGAATTTGAATTGAATAGAAAATATATAACGAATTCGAATTGAATAGAAAACGAATTTGATTTCAATTGAATATATAACGAATTTGAATTGAATAGAGAATGAAATTTGAATTGAATTGAAAAGAAAACGAATTCGAATTGAATAGAAAACAAATTTGATTTCAATTGAATATATAACGAATTCGAATTGAATAGGAAACAAATTTGATTTCAATTGAATATATAACGAATTTGAATTGAATAGAAAATATAAAACGAATTTGAATTGAATAGAAAATATATAACGAATTTGAATTGAATAGAGAATGAATTGAATTTGATTTGATTAGAAAATGAATTGAATTTGATTTGATTAGAAAATGAATTGAATTTGATTTGATTAGAAAATGAATTGAATTTGAATTGAATAGGAAAACGAATTCGAATTGAATTGAAAAGAAAACGAATTCGAATTGAATTGAATTGAAAAGAAAATGAATTCGAATCGAATTAAAATCGATTTGAATTAAAATCAAATAAAAATGAAAGTAAAAAGGATTTATAATAAAAAATTCAATTTCGATTTGAATTTGAAATAAAGGTTGAAATTGTTTTTGAAACGAATTCAAAACTATTTATAAAATTCGTTATAAATAGAAATCGACGAAATATATATTATATATATTATATATATAATATAATGGCCTGAATAGAATGCGCTGCGCCGCGGCAGTTCGTGAATTTCGACCATTTATTTCAAATGGACATTACGGGAGATCCGACCGTCGGATTCTCCTGAAACCAGAACCATTGGGTTCGTATCGAAAAGAGCTTTCTAACGAATATTAGAAATTTGAAATCTAACGGTTGGATTTGGAGTTACGTCCAAATCAAATTTGAAAAAGGTCGCTGTAAGTGCAGTTCGGTGGCCGTTGATGGAAATCGACTGTACGGGCCTTGATAAAATTATTAAAAATATCAATAATTAGTGTAAAATCATAAGAAATGATTTGGGAAAAATTGGGATGAAAAACTCCATATTTGAAAAGATAAAAATAGATTTTTATCGAAATGAACTAGTTTTGAACTGAAATTAAAACCCATTTATTTTTAAATAAATAAATTGGATTTGAAATGGGTTTAAATAGAATTGATTCATGGGTTTATCGTGAACTGTGTTTTAAATAACACTAGTTCTTTAACTCGATGATAAATAGAATGTGATTTGGGTTTATCGTGAACTGTGTTTTAAATGACACTAGTTCTTTAACCCAGTAAAAAGAGTTTTAATGGATCTTCAATTAAATTGAAATGTGGATTGATAATTTAAGTTATCAAATTTGGAAAGTGAGCGAGAATGGAGTATTACCAGTTTTGCTCCAAAGCGATAGTTAAATCTTTAATTAGATTTGAACGTGAAATGGTAATTAATTTTACCGATAACACCGTGGTATTAGATATGGAGTATTACCAGTTTTGCTTCATGGGATGAATAGGTTGGGATTGGGAAATAAAATAAATAATTACTTCGGTGTGGTTCGCTAATCTCGACTAGTTTGGAAAACCATAATTTGGTTTGAAATGACATCCAAAGGAAGATTAAAGGATAAATTTTAAAGAATTTATCTTGGATAAAATTAATGGGAACCTTTCCCTAAGAACGTGAAAATTAGAAACTAACTGTAGGTTAGCTAAGAAGGATGGTTTCCTAGGTATTGATCTGATGTTGGTTTCGGCCTTCGGGGTTAATATTTGGGGAATTGCTCTCTTACTGATTTACGGTTAGTAACTAATGAATTGGAATGAGGCGTATGTTGTGTTTGTGCAACATTTATTTTTAATATACGCGGGTTGTTCGGGAAGGTCGGGTTTATTCCCATTCTGAATAACCGATTCGACGATATGTCGAAGATGAAGACGGTGGTTGAAGACCGGAAGTCTTCACATCGTTTGGATAATTACTGACGATCCTAATTGGGCTGTACACCCAAGAGGATGGAAATAGTTGGTGGTCGTCCAGACGTACTTGGAGATGGATGGATATGCGAGGAAAGTGCCTCCGGTTTCGTTCAGACCCAGAACGAACTTGTAAATGTATGGTGTGTCTGACATTGTATTCCTTTATATTGTATTCGTTGATCTCTGCTAAATATATATCTGTTTGGCGGCGGAGAATTTATTCTCTTGCTTAACGCCCTTCTCTGAGACATACGAGCTCAGAGGTTATATATTGGCAGAAATCAGTGGTACGATATGGATTGATAGTGTGGCATGCTGAGATGCAGTGATGCAGACTTTTGTTGAAAAGCAAAGTTTGGTGGATGATGATCAAAGCGCAGCTTTAATATAGCATGGCTTTGTGTATAGCGTTGATTCGCGAGCCTCACACCCCGGTATGGTGGTAAACTGGTGGTTTGATCAGTATGCTTTTTAGAGGATGGGCACCTTAGTGGTGTCGTGGATTCGGTCGACCGAGTTGAGCTTAGTGCTCAGGGATATATAGAGTAAGCGGTGTTTTCTCTCGCTGGGACGTAAGCCGCGGTGATACTCTGGTCCCAAATGTGCGGATGTGCAGACGGTGTTTTCTCTCGCTGGGACGTAAGCCGTGGTGAATTGCATTACGCGATCGATCTTTCGAATCAGGAGCCACCATGATGGAAATCCAATTTCCAATACGTGTATTTCGGTTTTATTTGTAGAGCCTAGTATGGCGACATAGTGGGATGGGGCGCTTATGCCGTCTATGATTGATACTTATGATTTGAAGATATTTTATACAATATGCACTTATTAGAGTATCAAATGATTTGTTTTAAACGTATCAAGCATTCTTGGCTATTATAAGGTAAAACCCCTATCCTCCGGCTTGCGTTGCATTGTGTGATGGGACCTGGGTCTTATAATAGCTCCATCTTTCTTTATTTAGCATTGCGTTGTTGTTTTATGCACTGGTATTCTTGGGAGGAAACCCGTTCCGTGTTATACGGCGTGGTCCCTTGATTTACCTAACTTTAAAATAAAGATTTACAACTGTTTTAGTTCTCACACCAGTCACATGACTGACCTGAAGTTTATTGTTTTAACCTAAACTCTGGGTGCCCTTATTTTCGACACGGGCAGCTAGTAGTTTTGGTTTTGCAGATTTATATTCACAGGATCCTGGTTTACAGCTGGAATGATATCCGGAAAGCTTTGTATCCGTATATCTCTTCTAGTTGTGCATTGTATTATTTTCCGCTGCGATGTATTTAAATGTAATTTAAATCTCTGATATTTCTGTGTAATATTCATTTATACTCTGTATATTCTTGTATTCTGGTGCATTGTTGTAATATACAATGAAATGTTCTTCATTATGTGTTCTGTTGTGGCTTGTTCTCGAACTATCCGCGCTTTCCTTTACGTGGAAGTTACGGGTTTTCACAGTTGGTATCAGAGCTTTGGTTTACAAAGCTTAGAGAACAAGACACATTAGAACCATACGAAAGAATTCATCAGGAATTGGATTAGTAATATCCAACGAGAATGACTCGTTAGAGATGGGATCAGTAGTATCCTAGAACGAACGTGAAGAGTAATTTTTTTTAAGTGAAAACAAGTTTTGTTTTGAAAATTTAAATCAATTATTCGTATTTGATTTTTTATTTATATTGAATTGGACATTCCAGTATATAAAGATTTTGCGCATACGTCTGATCCGCGTAAATTTGAAGTTTTAATATACTGGATAGATATAGAATCACACTCTAGTCGCTCGGGGATGATGCTGATAATTGTGATCACATTATCAGTGTCTATATTCGAGTGACGAAAGTGAGATTTCTATATATTTCCTATTGACTGGTGTGAGAACCAAAATTAGATAGGACCTATTGTTGGGATTTGGCATCAAAAATCTGATTTTTTGACTATGTATCAAAGTTATGAATTTGAAAAGCTAATCAACTAATGGATTGATGTTTGTGTTGTTTATTTATTTGTTTGATAATTTTGAACCATTACGCCTAATTGTATCAAATATTGAATTGTATTGAAAATTGGTCGCATTTTCTTGCATATACATGTACTTACATTGAACAGGTCATAGCAAAAAGGCTAGAGCAGAAGAATAAAATTTGTTTGCCCGACAAATAGGTACATGTTTACCATAATTTCCTGTTTTGTTTGGGTGATGATGATTTTATGAGCCGATTGGCTAGCCGCTTGGCTTTTTCTTTTTCTTTTTGAGATCAGAAGGCCTATATGGCAATTTCGGGATTTTCCCGTGGCTCCCGGTGCAGGGGAGGTTATGGCGAAATTTTTCAAAAATTTAGGGTGTTAGCCAAATTTTTGAAGAATTTGAAAATTCTCAGAAACTGAAAAGTTGGGGAATGAAAGCCAGATCGAACGTAGAGTTGATTAATCAAACCACTTTCGACTTTGTTCCTTTTCGAGGACGAAAAGTTTTAAGTGGGGGAGATTGTAACAACCCGAAAATCTGGGCCAGTTTAAAATTTTTATTTTGGCAATTTTAGCGAATTTTGATTATTTAAAATAGATTATTTTAAATAAAATCAACGAGAAATTTATTTTGAATAGAATTCGATCGTATATATTATATACGTCGTCGTTAGAATATAAATAATTATATATAATTATAAAAGGAATTGAAAATGGCACGGTAGTTCGATAATTCGATTTCAAACTTCAATTGAATGTACAGGGTGCAAAATAAACCGGATTTTAGTGAAACCAAAAACGATAGGTGAGACGACCCAAAATCCCGTTCTCACGGAAACAAGGGTTATCTTTGGAATATAACACAGAAACACATAGTAGCAGAACAAAATTAAATAAATACACCAGATAAAGAACAATAAAATATACTGGATAAAAGTAATCATCAGAGTTACACAGTATACAGGATCTTACTTAGTACAAATACAGTTCAGCTATACATAAATGTCTACAGCGGAAATAAACAAAATATGTACAATAGGAGCTGAACAGCATAAAAAGAGATAAATGATAGAATCCATCTTCAGCTCCAGCTATCCAGAAAGAACCAGCTCAACCTGAATACAAGGCTGCCCGTGTAGAAAAGAGGGGCACCCGAGTTTGAAAGTGAAACAAACTACGAGTCAGTCATGGGACTGGTATGAGAAATCTACTCAACACATATATAATATGGCAAATCACAGGACCACGCCACTTTCGTGGAACGGGTTTACTCCATTGGATTGCCAGTGCTTTAAAACAAATTTTTCTTTTGAACATCGCTATGCTTTTTATAAAAATGAAGCCGTTATAAGACTCAGTTCCCATCACACAATGCAACGCAAACCGGAGGATAGAGTTTTTACCTTATAACGGTCAAAATATGCTTGATACGAATAAAACAAAGGCATTTGATATTATTGCTAGTGTTTATATGTTATGAAAGCAATTTCAAATCATAACTATCAATCATAGACGGCATTAATGCCCCATACCACTATGTCGCCATATATAGGTATACAATCAAAATCGCATCGTCACGTATTTGGAAATTGGATTTCCGTCATGAACCAAGGCAAAAGATAGTCCTTACCGAATTCGAGACAATCTAGCCTACCATGTCTCAGGAACAGCCGCAACTGCCCCCTGGATCGTCAGGGCCGGTCCACCGATGTGGATTATTATACCTGAACAATACGTCTCCCCGCCCTTTGGGGCGCAAACGAGCCAACGAATGACTCCATCGGACCCGGATCGTCCGATCAAACCGAGGCGCCTCGCAACAGCAACAACCACATAGGTGAAAAGTATATAAATGTCAGGGCTGGTAGGTCACTGACACCACCCTAGCTAGAAAGAAACGCATGCCCTCCCTGATGTCCTTCTCCCATTTTAGGTTCATACCGGGGTGTGAGGCTCGCGAATTCACGTTATACACAAAGCTACGCCACACAGGCGGTGCTTTGATCATCACCACAAGACTTTGCTTTTCAACAGAAGCCCTGATCACTGCATCTTAGCATGCCACACAGGCAATTCATGCCATGCGACTGATGTCCATCGATATACAACCTCTGAGCTCGTGCGTCTCAGAGAAGGGCGTTAAGCAAAAAAATAAATTCTCCGCCGCTAAACAGATGTATATTTAATAGAGATCAATCAACACAGAATAAAATCCAATGTCAGACACACAGTCCATTTACAAGTCCGTTCTGGGTCTGAACGAAACCGGAGGCACTAAATACCTCGCAAACCCTTCGATCAACACGTTCGTCTGGACGATCACCACTCATTATCCATATTTCAGGATGCCTCCCAATCAGGACCTCGGTTACCATCCAAACGAGGTGAAGATCTCCGGTCTTCGACCGTCGTCTTCATCTTCGAATTTCAATCGTCGGTCAATTATTTGAAATGAGAATTAACTCGGCCTTTTCAAATGATTCACGTATATTTAGAATTTCAAATCAATTTATTTCAATGGTTAAATTATTCGACAACACCTATTGTGTTCTTTAATGTAATTTTCACACCAAACACATTCAACCATCAAATACAACATAAATCGAGCAAATTCAGTTTATTTCCACTCCATATTATTTATGGTACTTTATAATGATTTATCGCTATTTTTATTTATTTTAAAATAGCAAATTTATTCAAAATGACGCTTCGGGCCATAACGCGGCCGTGGCGCTGTTTTTCTTCAGATTTGATTTACACATATCTGAAAATTTAACCGTTGGATCTTCACAAAATTTACATCATTAGAAAGGTCTTTTCAAAACGAATCCAACGGTTCCAGTTTCGGGAAAATCCGACGGTCGGATCTCCCGGTACAATCGTTTGAATTTTCGATTTCAAAATACGAACTGCAGCGTCGTTATTCGATTAAATATATAATTATATTTATATATATAAATATAATCGCTTCTGGCGCTGTTTTTCTTCAGATTTGAATTAAACATTCCAGACAATCCAACCGTTGGATTTTTACAAGGTTGGTGCCGTTGGGAAGATATTTCCAAGGCGAACCCGACGGTTGAGGTTTCGGGAAAATCCAATGGTCGGATTTCCCGCACTAGTCGTTTGAAACCATGGTTTCAAAATACGAACTGCACGGCTTCGTTTCGTTTTAATTTTATTTATATTTATATATTTATATAAATATAGTTCATTCAATGATTTCCATATCGTTTTCACTTGAAATATTTTACTAACACCTTAAAATTTTGGAAAATTTCGCCATAACCTTCCCTGCACCGGGAGCATCGGGAAATCGCAAATAGCTTTCCCGGTCCTTCTAATCTCAAAAAGAAAAAGAAAAAGCCAAGCGGCTAGCCAACAGGCTCATAAAATCATCACCCAAACAAAGCAGTAAATGTGTACCTATTTGTCGGGCACAAAATTTTATTCCTCTTCTCTAGCCCCTTTGCTGTAACCTGTTCAATGAATATGTATGTACATATATACACAGTTCTTATCATTTATCATTTTCTATTCGACTTCATATTTGATTTCTATTTGGTTTAAAAACACCATTCATTCTAATATTACATAAATAGGTGCAAATCATTTCATTAGCTAATTAATGAATATTTCAACTCATATATGTTTATTTTGAACAAGTGGCTATTTTTAACACTTCACATTTCAACGATTTATGCATACAATAAAAATGTGATTTTTATTGTAAAACAATTCATTTCAAAACACTATTTTTCTATATAGTTCAAGTTGGTGATAAAAATAGGATTTTTATCATAAAACAATCTCTTTTAAAACGAGATTACTTTACACAGTTCATATAGTCGATAAAAGGTGATTTTTATTATCAAACGATTTATTTCAAAATATGAATACCATTCAACACATGAATTTCTAATCAACGAATGAATATCAATTCAACACATGAATGTTTTCTATAGTTTCTATATATAGATAAAAATGTGATTTTTATAATCAAACAATTTATTTCAAAATATGAATACCATTCAACACATGAATTTCTAATCAACGAATGAATATCAATTCAACACTTGAATGTTTTCTATAGTTTCTATATATAGATAAAAATGTGATTTTTATATTTTAAAACGCGAATACCATTCAACACATGAATTTCTAATCAACGAATGAATATCAATTCAACACATGAATGTTTTCTATAGTTTTTATATATAGATAAAAGGTGATTTTTATATCAAACAATTTATTTCAAAATATGAATACCATTCGACACATGAATTTCTAATCAACGAATGAATATCAATTCAACACTTGAATGTTTTCTATAGTTTCTATATATAGATAAAAATGTGATTTTTATATTTTAAAACGCGAATACCATTCAACACATGAATTTCTAATCAACGAATGAATATCAATTCAACACATGAATGTTTTCTATTCAATGAATAAATATAGTTTAAGCATATGAAAATAATTCAAACACACGAATATTATTCAAAATTTCGGCAGCATAACGGCAGGGTAGTTAAAACCGGGACCGTCCCTAGTACGGTTCCTCGCTCTACCTTAAAACCTCGCGGTTTTTGACAATGGGGATCATGCATCTAGTACGCACGCAGGCGGCATGTATATATTTATTTCATTTACACAAACTAATCCTATGTGGTTTCAACCAAATATTTCTCAACCACAAACGGGTATTTTTCAACCACAATCAATCAATATCAACCACAAACAATCCCAAACAATCATTCACTATCAATCAATTTTCACAACAATTTCAGTCAATAAATATCGTCCATGGTTTGTGGACGAGGGGCGTATATATATATATATATTTATATATAGCAATTCACTTTCATTTCACACACATATATATATTTTTAAATCAGAAATCTCACCGAATAGCTAATTCAATCCCACGACTCTTCTTTGCATAAAATCTTCGCCAATCTCTCTTGTCGCTTTCGTTGCCCGTATTCTCTACATATGTAAAGATCGAATTTTTACTATGTTATTAAATATAAAAAAAATCGAATTTCAAAAATATAGATTCCGCCTTTTCAAAAATAAAGAATATATTTTTAATATTCCTATGATGTAAAAATTATATTTTTATTACTTTGAAAATATGAAAATCACATCTTACTTCTTCTACTTAATAAAAATTCCGTCTTTTCTATTTTAAAAATATGATCTTTTCTATTCTAAAAATCTGATCTTTTCTATTTTAAAAATATGATCTTTTCTATTTTAAAATTTAAATCTTTTTCTATTTAAAGTTCAAACCTTTTTCCTTTTAAAGTTTAAACCTTTTTCCTTTTAAAGTTTAAACCTTTTTCCTTTTTAAAGTTTAAACCTTTTTCCTTTTAAAGTTTAAACCTTTTTCCTTTTTAAAGTTTAAAATAAAATCAGTTTTAAACTCTTTCGAAAATCAGTGTTCTTTTCAAAAGGTCAGTTTTAAATCCTTAAAAAAAATCAGTATTCTAAATCCTTTTTTATAAAATCGGTTTCTAAATCCTTTTTTATAAAATCAGTTTCTAAATCCTTTTTTATAAAATCAGTTTCTAAATCCTTTATATAAAATAAAAATAAAATAATAAATAAAAAGAAAAAGGACTTACAGAGAGGGGGGGGGTTTCCGCAGATCGTCGGAGGGGAGTCGGCTCGAGGGTGGGCGCTCGGCGTTCGCCGGTGGTGGCAGGCGGTCGTCAGCTGGGGGGCTTGCGAATTGGCGTCGCGATGGCTTCGAGGGGGGGGGGGTTTGGGCTCGTCACTGGTTCGACGAACGAGGGGAGGGGGTGCGGTGATGGGCGGCGGTGGCGGCGCTTCCTGGGCTGCGACGCGATTTAGATTTAGGGTTTTCTCTTTTTTTTTTTCGAACTGAAGAGAGAGAAGAGGGAATGGGGGGGTTTATATAAAATATATATATATTTAATTATTTAATTTTTCAAAAAGTTGACTTTTACATACGACCTCGAAACGAGGCCCACCGCCTGTCGTCCATAGCATTTTACCCCCATTCCGAACACAATGGGATATGTATCATAAGCTGATTCGATTGTTTCGAATAGTTTCCGTTGAATTTATATTTAAATCACTATATTGAATTTTAAACGTACATTTCAAATTACCGGGGTCACATACTAACTAGAAAAATTCCAGAAAAATATTTTCTAGCTTCGTATTAATGATACGGTCCTAACAAAACTAGTTTCGTCGAATTCTGAGACCGTTTGAAAAATGGCCAATTTCCAGTCGATTGGAATCAACTGAAACCGGCCAAACGCGTTTTCCTTTGCCACGCTCACATATTGGTTCGAAAAATTATGAAATTTGAAACCTAATAATAACTTGACACTGCGGACCCAACAAAAGTGGTTTCGTCGAAATTCGAGGTCATTTGCAAAATGTCCATTTTTAAGGGCCTGAATTCCATAGCGACTATTCAGAATTTTCAACTGGACATATCTTTTGATTCCAGCTATGAAATTTCGATTGGTCGGATTCGTTAGAAAGATATCATCAATTAGATCCTAATGTTTTTGGTTTCACTAAAATCCGGATTATTTTGCACCCGGTACAGTCCGACAAAGTTTGAATTCAATTTTTGAAACTGCCACGCCATTTTAGGCCTTGTTTATAATTATAATTAATTATATTCGTTTTCAATTGTCGATTCAAACTCAGTTTTCATTGCCATTATTTAAAATATTTATTTTAAATATTTAAAATCCATTATTTTAGCCAATTTAAAAATTTTAAATTGGTTCAGATTTTCTGGGTCGTTACAATAGGATCTAATTGGGAATATCTTTTCAACGAATCCGGAAAATCAAAATTTCATAGCAGGAATCAAAAGATATGTCCAGTTGAAAATTCTGAATAGTCGCTATGGAATTCAGGCCCCTAAAAATGAGAATTTTGCAAACGACCTCAGATTTCGACGAAACCAATTTTGTTGGATCCGAGTGTCAAATTATTGTTAGATTCCAATTTTCATAATTTTTCGAATCAATATGTGAGCGTGGCAAAGAAAAACGCGTTTAACCAGTTTCAGTTGATTTTAATCGACTGGAAAATGGTCATTTTTCCAACGGTCTCAGAATTCGACGAAACTAGTTTTGTTAGGACCGTATCGTCAATACGAAGTTAGAAAATATTTTTCTGGAAATTTTAGAGTTAGTATGTGGCCCCGGTAAATTGAAATGCGCGTTCAAATTCAATATATAGAGTTATATGTTGATTTTGACGAAAACGGATCGAAATGATCGAATTAGCCTATGTTACATATCCCATTGTGTTCGGAATGGGGGTAAAACGCTATGGACGACAGGTGGTGGGCCTCGTTTAGAGGTCGTATGTAAAAGTCAACTTTTTGAAATTAAAATAATAATATAATTTAATATAAATAGCCTCCCACTACCAAACCCTAACCACTTTTCAACGTCAGCCGGCCCTTGCTCTCCAACGATTGATAATTGCTCCAAAATTCAATTCAAAAAAAAAAATCGCCAAACCCAATTAAAATCAAACCCCCGAACAAAAAACGAAAATTGTTAGACTCTGCTCAAACTTCAAATCTATATAAAGGTGATTGTTTCTCGTTCGATGTCCTGATCGTATTCGAGGGTCGAACTATCTCCGTTCAAGCGGAGTTTTCATGGCGCACAGGCCATCGAGGTTAACACCGTCAGTGGCGTTGGAGGGAGGGCGACTCCGACTATCAGGGGGTCATTGCTGATCGACGATCGGATGTTCCTATAGGCGTGCGATGGTAAAAATATCATGCGAGGGTTTTTGGGTTTGACGGCCTGTTCAGAACGAAGAGGAAGATGAGGATTAACGGCATGCGATTTCCTCCTGCGTGCAAATGGGTTTCACGATGAACAGCTATTCGATGAGGAAGATGAAAAAAACAACAGTAAGCTAATATTTCCTTTGTAATATGTTTATTTAATTTAGTAAATAACCATGTATAAAATCAGTTTGAAAATATAAACTTATAGGATTTTGAAAATATAGATATCTTTGATTTGAAAATATAAGTATTGTAGTTTAAAAAAAATATGAATCTACTTTGTTTTAAAAATATGAATCTACTTTGTTTTAAAAATATGAAGAGGTCGAGATTTTTTAACGTGAAAAAGTAATTTGTAAAATAAAGAAGACTAGATTTCTATATAAGGAAAGTTGAGATTTTGAAATACGTAGAGTTATAATTTTTAATTTGAAAGGAAGGATTTTTTTCTATATAGCAGTGAAGTAGAAATAGAAATTATAGAGATAACAGAAATATGATTTTTATATATTGAATAGCGAAGTTAAAAATTCGATTTTTATATATTGAATAGCAAAGTAAAAATTCGATTTTTATATATTGAATGGCAAAGTTAAAAATATGATTTTTATATATTGAATAGCAAAGTAAAAATTCGATTTTTATATATGTAGTGGCTACGGGCAACGAAAGTGAAGAAAGGCGAGCACGGTGGAGATGTTCTACATAGGAAGTGCCGTGGAGTTTGGATAGCTATTGGTGAGAATTTCTCACTCTTCAATTTCTTTTTCTAGTTATATATATGTACTAGGATGCAGACGGTGCTTAGTAGCACCCGACACAATCGTCCACAGACCATGGACTTGTTTGTTTGGTTGTGTAGTTGGTTAGATTATTTGGTTTGAATTAAATTGTTTGGTGAATTGAATGGATTTGATTGATTTGTGAAAGGCGTGGGCCTTCACTAGACCGGGGATAAGGCTAGGCCTCGTCCCGTTTCTAGTATCGTGCCGTTATGCCGCCGAAATTTTCTAAAATAAGTTAGAAAAATAAAAATATCATTTTATTGGGTAAATGAACTAAAATTAATGTGTTGAAAGAAAATAAAATATTTATATAGTTAAAAATATTTTATCGTTAAAAATATAATTTTTAACGTGAATGTGAATAAATAAATATTTATAAACAAATCGGCCGATTTGTTTATATACGTTGATTTGACTTATATTGATTGGGTCGATAAATTTTACACATCGCCCAACTGCACAACTAAAATCTGTGTTTGATTGTTTGAAACCCCACACGGGTATTGGGATGAATTTGAAGTTCACTCATCCTGATTGATTAAATATGTCGATCGATTGATTGACATGCTGTTATAAGCGTTAGATATCTATATTTGATGCTTATACAGTGTAGTGCACTTTGGTTGATGGTTGATTATTTTTCAATGCTATTATATACGTGTGATGTATGAAAATCCATATAATTAACATTGTATGGTGATTGATTGGGCCTCCTTCCAATTTAGAAAATAAAGAATAATATAAAATAAAGGTTCATGTGTTGACAGTACTCATCCGTTGAGATTAGTCATGTGTTGAACGAAATATTTTAATAATAAAATTTACATCTTTATCAATATAAAATAAAGGTTCATGTGTTGACAGTACTCCTCAGTTGAGATTAGTCATGTGTTGAACGAAATATTTTAATAATAGAAATATTTGAAAAGGAAATATTTGAAAAGGAAATATTTGAAAAAGAAATATTTGAAATAGAATATTTGAAAATAGAAATATATGAAGCCGTGTTGATTAGATTGACGCCATTTTGACGTGAACGATATTTATATCGATTTTATTCATTTTAAAATGAATATTGAAAAGTAATTTCGAAATCGAATATTTTGAAATGAAATTTGAATTAAATGGAATATAAAACGAATTCGAATTGAATAGAAAACAAATTTGATTTCAATTGAATATATAAGGAATTTGAATTGAATAGAAAATATATAACGAATTCGAATTGAATAGAAAACGAATTTGATTTCAATTGAATATATAACGAATTTGAATTGAATAGAGAATGAAATTTGAATTGAATTGAAAAGAAAACGAATTCGAATTGAATAGAAAACAAATTTGATTTCAATTGAATATATAACGAATTCGAATTGAATAGAAAACAAATTTGATTTCAATTGAATATATAACGAATTTGAATTGAATAGAAAATATAAAACGAATTTTAATTGAATAGAAAATATATAACGAATTTGAATTGAATAGAGAATGAATTGAATTTGATTTGATTAGAAAATGAATTGAATTTGATTTGATTAGAAAATGAATTGAATTTGATTTGATTAGAAAATGAATTGAATTTGAATTGAATAGGAAAACGAATTCGAATTGAATTGAAAAGAAAACGAATTGAATTGAATTGAAAAGAAAATGAATTCGAATCGAATTAAAATCGATTTGAATTAAAACCAAATAGAAATGAAAGTAAAAAGGATTTATAATAGAAAATTCAATTTCGATTTGAATTTGAAATAAAGGTTGAAATTGTTTTTGAAACGAATTCAAAACTATTTATAAAATTCGTTATAAATAGAAATCGACGAAATATATATTATATATATTATATATATAATATAATGGCCTGAATAGAACGCGCTGCGCCGCGGCAGTTCGTGAATTTCGACCATTTATTTCAAATGGACATTACGGGAGATCCAACCGTCGGATTCTCCTGAAACCGGAACCGTTGGGTTCGTATAGAAAAGAGCTTTCTAACGAATATTAGAAATTTGAAATCTAACGGTTGGATTTGGAGTTACGTCCAAATCAAATTTGAAAAAGGTCGCTGTAAGTGCAGTTCGGTGGCCGTTGATGGAAATCGACTGTACGGGCCTTGATAAAATTATTAAAAATATCAATAATTAGTGTAAAATCATAAGAAATGATTTGAGAAAAATTGGGATGAAAAACTCCATATTTGAAAAGATAAAAATAGATTTTTATCAAAATGAACTAGTTTTGAACTGAAATTAAAACCCATTTATTTTTAAATAAATAAATTGGATTTGAAATGGGTTTAAATAGAATTGATTCATGGGTTTATCGTGAACTGTGTTTTAAATAACACTAGTTCTTTAACTCGATGATAAATAGAATGTGATTTGGGTTTATTGTGAACCGTGTTTTAAATGACACTAGTTCTTTAACCCAGTAAAAAGAGTTTTAATGGATCTTCAATTAAATTGAAATGTGGATTGATAATTTAAATTATCAAATTTGGAAAGTGAGCGAGAATGGAGTATTACCAGTTTTGCTCCAAAGCGATAGTTAAATCTTTAATTAGATTTGAACGTGAAATGGTAATTAATTTTACCGATAACATCGTGGTATTAGATATGGAGTATTACCAGTTTTGCTTCATGGGATGAATAGGTTGGGATTGGGAAATAAAATAAATAATTACTTCGGTGTGGTTCGCTAATCTCGACTAGTTTGGAAAACCATAATTTGGTTTGAAATGACATCCAAAGGAAGATTAAAGGATAAATTTTAAAGAATTTATCTTGGATAAAATTAATGGGAACCTTTCCTTAAGAACATGAAAATTAGAAACTAACTGTAGGTTAGCTAAGAAGGATGGTTTCCTGGGTATTGATCTGATGTTGGTTTCGGCCTTCGGGGTTAATATTTGGGGAATTGCTCTCTTACTGATTTACGGTTAGTAACTAATGAATTGGAATGAGGCGTATGTTGTGTTTGTGCAACATTTATTTTTAATATACGCGGGTTGTTCGGGAAGGCCGGGTTTATTCCCATTCTGAATAACCGATTCGACGATATGTCGAAGATGAAGACGGTGGTTGAAGACCGGAAGTCTTCACATCGTTTGGATAATTACTGACAATCCTAATTGGGCTGTACACCCAAGAGGATGGAAATAGTTGGTGGTCGTCCAGACGTACTTAGAGATGGATGGATATGCGAGGAAAGTGCCTCCGGTTTCGTTCAGACCCAGAACGAACTTGTAAATGGATGGTGTGTCTGACATTGTATTCCTTTATATTGTATTCGTTGATCTCTGCTAAATATATATATCTGTTTGGCGGCGGAGAATTTATTCTCTTGCTTAACGCCCTTCTCTGAGACATACGAGCTCAGAGGTTATATATTGGCAGAAATCAGTGGTACGATATGGATTGATAGTGTGGCATGCTGAGATGTAGTGATGCAGACTTTTGTTGAAAAGCAAAGTTTGGTGGATGATGATCAAAGCGCAGCTTTAATATAGCATGGCTTTGTGTATAGCGTTGATTCGCGAGCCTCACACCCCGGTATGGTGGTAAACTGGTGGTTTGATCAGTATGCTTTTTAGGGGATAGGCACCTTAGTGGTGTCGTGGATTCGGTCGACCGAGTTGAGCTTAGTGCTCAGGGATATATAGAGTAAGCGGTGTTTTCTCTCGCTGGAACGTAAGCCGCGGTGATACTCTGGTCCCAAATGTGCGGATGTGCAGACGGTGTTTTCTCTCGCTGGGACGTAAGCCGTGGTGAATTGCATTACGCGATCGATCTTTCGAATCAGGAGCCACCATGATGGAAATCCAATTTCCAATACGTGTATTTCGGTTTTATTTGTAGAGCCTAGTATGGCGACATAGTGGGATGGGGCGCTTATGCCGTCTATGATTGATACTTATGATACGAAGATATTTTATACAATATGCACTTATTATAGTATCAAATGATTTGTTTTAAACATATCAAGCATTCTTGGCTATTATAAGGTAAAAACCCTATCCTCCGGCTTGCGTTGCATTGTGTGATGGGACCTGGGTCTTATAATAGCTTCATCTTTCTTTATTTAGCTAACTTTAAAATAAAGATTTACAACTGTTTTAGTTCTCACACCAGTCACATGACTGACCTGGAGTTTATTGTTTTAACCTAAACTCTGGGTGCCCTTATTTTCGACACGGGCAGCTAGTAGTTTTGGTTTTGCAGATTTATATTCACAGGATCCTGGTTTACAGCTGGAATGATATCCGGAAAGCTTTGTATTCGTATATCTCTTCTAGTTGTGCATTGTATTATTTTCCGCTGCGACGTATTTAAATGTAATTTAAATCTCTGATATTTCTGTGTAATATTCATTTATACTCTGTATATTCTTGTATTCTGGTGCATTGTTGTAATATACAATGAAATGTTCTTCATTATGTGTTCTGTTGTGGCTTGTTCTCGAACTATCCGCGCTTTCCTTTACGGGGAAGTTACGGGTTTTCACAAGTATTTTGGGATAAAGGAAATAAAAAGTGAATTTTGTTGAATACATGATTCTAAAAAGAGTATTGATAAGTATTTCAAAGTATAGAAAACTCACAAGAGTTTATCGAGATAAAATTTATGAAATCATTATAGAAAATCAATAGAATTGTTTAACGAAGTATTTTAATATAAACGACCTATGCTGCCAATGTACTTAACAACACTATTAATATTTGATAGTTAAACAATCGACTATCGAATGAAATGTTCTATTTACCTTTGACGAATTGTTTCGAAGATACCGAGATGGTGACTAGACCCAAAACCACTTCGAATCAACTGTGCGATCATGACTAATGTGTAAGCGATAAAGATGGAGCATTGAAGACCACAGATCTTCATAAATGGAAGAACCACTTACAATATCTGAGTCGACGCAGGGATATACTGGGGTTCAGTCATAGTTGAAATCTACGGATTTGCAAGGACTTCTCGCTACAGATCCTTGGGGTGATTCCTATATGGAAGCAGTAGGAGGGTGACTTCGGTTCCTCCTATTCCTGGATGACTTGTATGGACGAATGTCTGACAGAGTATTTCTTAAGAATCACGTACATTGATTTTTACAAACGTACTTCTGTCAGCTGCAAAGTATATTTGTGGACGTCAATTAGTGATTTGACTGATCTGACCATGTGGCATTCAAAATGAATGATGATCAGGTGTTCTCAAAGTAAATTTTAGCCTCAAGCCTCATCAACCGGGAAATTAAAAAAATCGAGTAGGCAGCATGGCTATGTGGGTCTCTCCCATTAGGGTGTATAATCACCTATCTAGAGAAATTCCTTTTGCTTCTTTAATTTGTCGATGCTGTCCCTTTTCTGTAGGCGGTTGCTGATCCCAACAGTCAGTGATATACATTCGATACACTCAAGCGAAATGAGTGGTCGATCATGTGCAGGCCGGGTTGCAAGACGTTCTTGTTGAACCCAGTGTATTCACCTCTAGAGATACACTATCGGCAGGTGGTCCCATACCTTGTCATAGTCGGAATCCAATTTCCAGTAAGCGCCTGCGGTTTCGATTATATACTAAATATATAGAGCGTGAGATGTAAGCGTTCTGCTAGATTATTATTTATTTGTGGTTTGATAAACACTATGATAATATCAGAAGAGATACAATTTCAAAAATGGTTTGGGTTATAGTAAGGTAAAAACCATCCGTGTTTATGTGTGGCTGGTCTTACTATTATCCTTTTATTTGAAAAGGATTTCCAAAGTGAAACAAGTTGTTTGTGTTGTGAATTTATCACTGATAGCATTCCAGACGGACCTGGTGATTTTGCTTTGCTTCAAATGTGCTCGGGTCAGACCGAGTATATTTCCAGGTTAAGTTTCGCTTGGAGTTTCAGGAGCTGGAAGCAGGAGGCTTCACCGTTAGTTATATAAAGTGTATTTCCGCTGTGTCTGATATATGATGTACTCTGATGATTGGTATGTATATATATATACAGTTTCTTTTAAGAGATTTGATATATTATATTTGATTCGTTCCGCTGTGAGATTCTGATGTGTATTCTTCTTTTTTCTTCTATCCTAACTTTTCTTTCTTTTTCTCACCCTCTAACTTCTTTCTATTAATAGTCAGGTTCGATATTTGGATTTTTGGCAAGTGATACAGGATTATGTATTATTGTTGAAAATTCGAGCATCAAATTTTCCCGGGCCGTTACAAGTTCGATCCCGTTTTTGACTAATACTGAGGTATGAGGCTCGCTAATTAACGCTATACACAAAGCTATGCTATTTAAAGTCGTGCTTTGATCATCAACCACAAGACTCTGCTTTTCAACAAAAGCCTTGATCATTTGCATCTCAGCATGCCACATTGACAATTCATGCCATGCAACTGATGTTTATCAATATATAACCTCTAAGCTCGTACGTCTCAGAGAAGGGTGTTAAGCAAGAGAATAAATTCTCCGCCACCAAACAGATATATATTTAATAGAAATCAATTAACACAGAAAAAAATCCAATGACAGACACACATCCATTTTACAAGTTCGTTCTAGGTCTGAATGAAACTGGAGGCACCTTATTCCTTATCCCATATGTCCAATACAGGATAGAGGTCCTCGCATATCACGTCGATCTCCAAATACGTCTAGACGATCACCACTTATTACCTTGTCCTGGGTGTACAACCCAACCAAGACAACATTAATCATCCAAACGTTTTGAAGATTTCCGGTCTTCAACCACCGTCTTCATCATCGAATCAGTTATTTAGAATGGGTTTACCCAGCCTTTCCGAATAACTCGCATATCCATAAACAAGTGTTACACAAACACAACATACACCTCATCCCAATCCAGAATATTCTTTTATTCAAATATCCTTTTCACAATTTAAACCAAATTAAGGTTTTCCAAACTAGTCGGGATTAGCGAACCTTACCAAAGTAATCATTTATTTTATTTCCCATTCTCAACCTATTTATCCCATGGAGCAAATCTAGTAATACCCCATATCTAACACCACGGTGTTATTGGTAAAACTAATTACCATTTTGCGTTCAAATCTAACTAAAGATTTAACTATCGCCTGGAGTAAAACTAGTGGTACTCCATTCTCGATCGTTTCCCAGATTTGATAATTTAAATTATCATATTCACATTCCAATCTAATTAAAGATTCATTAAAACCCCACTTAGTTTTAATCTTCCAACAATCATTATTTAATGATTATTTAACTTTTGGAAACACAAACATGCCATGTCAACAATCTACACCGTACCACTGATTTCTGCCAATATATAATCTCTAAGCTCATACGTCTCAGAGAAGAGTGTAAAGCAAGAGAATATCTGCCACCAAACACATATATATTTAGCAGAGATCAACAGTACTGTTCGAAATACAATGTTAAACATGTCACCCTGTCTTTAGCTGGGTCAAAGAACCAACGTCATTTAAAACACATTTCACGATAAACTCAAAATCATATTTCATTAACTATGGAATCTTCACGGAAAACAAATCAGTATATAATCGATATCAATTTCCGTATCTGACTAATAATATTAATGGAATAACGACAAAGCCTTTTAAATTCCATATATATTAACAATCTTCCTCCACAGAAGCTCACTTCGATTATTACCAAATCGATTTCCATTCAATTCCAATTTAATATACTAAATTGGAAAACCTTACTTTGGAAAATTTCCATTAAATCTTAATAAAAAGATTTATAAATTCCAAATCCCATTTCATTGTCGATTGGGTTAAAGAACGAATGTCATTTATAACACAATTCACAATAAACACAATTCACATTCCATTTCATTCCAATAACTAAATATAACTAGAAACTCTAATAATCTTAATTAAAATATTTATTCTTTTCACAATGGAGTTTAAGAATAGTGTTATTTAAGACACCATTCATGACAAACCCAAAATCCAATTTGATATTAAATATAAGGCTCTGAATAGATATTATATCGGCTTGTATTCAATATCAAATTCTAAAACCAACACATATCGTATGGGGAATAACGATGTATATCTATCTTCCAAATTCCTCCACAATACCTGTATGGTCACGGAGTCCAATATCGAAATCTCTCAGAGATGATTTCTATTCAAATCCATTCCAATTTATATCTTGAAAATTTCTGGTTATATTAAAACACTTTATAAATCAAATTATTTATTTAAAAATTATTGGATTTCAAATCTAGTTACTAACTAGTTCATTTAGATAAAAATATATTTTTATCTTCTCAAACGTGTAATTTTTCATCCAACTTCTTTACAAATCATTTATTATGATTTTACATAAATTATTAATGTTTTTAATAATTTTATCAAGGTCCGTATAGTCGGCTTCCAATAACGGTCATCGAACTGTATCCATAGCGTCCATTTCTAAATTTGATTTGGACATAATTCCAAATCCAACCTTAGATTTCAAATCTCTTATATTCATTGGAAAGCTCTTTCCCATACGAACCCAACGGTTTTGGTTTTAGGAGAATCCAACGGCCGGATCTCCCGTAATGTAAATTCGAAGTCAATGGTCGAAATTCGCAAACAGTCGCGCCGCGGCGCATTCTATTCAAGCCATTATTATATATATATAATGTATATAATATATATTTCATTCAGAACGTATTTTATAAAAAAAATTAAAACCGATTACCACTTTTATTTCAATTTTAGATCAAAATTGAATACTCCTTATCATTATAATATTTAAATGATAATATTTTCAAAATATCAGATTTTGTAATCATTTACTTTTCGATATTCATTATAAAAATGAATAAAATTGATATAAATATCGTTCACGTTTAAATGGCGCAAATCTAATCAACACGGCTTCACATACTTCAATATTTTCGTGTCCATTTAAAAGATGACCTCAAATTCACATTTTAATCCTTTACTGAATATTATTTTAAAATATTCGTTATTTTAAACTATTCATTATTTCCGAATTGGAATCAGACATAATCAATTACCATATAATTTATTTATATGGATTTCATACAACACACGTACACAACAACAATGATAACCAATCAACCATCATCAAGAGTGCATTACACAAATGCATAAGCATTAAATATAAATAATTGATGCTTACAACAGTCTGTCAACTAATCGATTGACATACAACTAAACAATTGGGATTAGTGCATGCCAAGTATCATCCCAATACTCGTGTGGGGTTTCAACCAACCAATACTAAATATTGTTTGTGCAGTTGGACGATGTATAAAATTTATCATCGTAATCAATGGCAGTTAAATGGGTGTACATAAACAAATCATCTGATTTGTAAATGAATATTTATTTTCATTTCAGGAGAATTTTATGTCGTTCATATACGCATTAAAAATTATGTTTTTAACGTTAAATTATTTATTTCCACACTTGACTATTTTATATAGTTCATACATTCGATAAAAATGATATTTTTATTGTTCAAACATTTTATTCAACACATGAATATTTTATATAGTTCATTTACACAATAAAAATGATATTTTAATTGTTCAAACATTTTATTCAATAGATGAATATTTTATATAGTTCATTTACACAATAAAAATGATTTTTTTATTGTTCAAACATTTTATTCAACACATGAATATTTTATATAGTTCATTTACACAATAAAAATGATATTTTTATTGTTCAAACATTTTATTCAACATATGAATACTTTATATAGTTCATTTACACAATAAAAATGATACGTTTATTGTTCAGACATTTTATTCAACACATGAATATTTTATATAGTTCATTTACACAATAAAAATGATATTTTTATTGTGCAAACATTTTATTTAACACATGAATATTTTATATAGTTCATGTACACAATAAAAATGATATTTTTATTGTTCAAACATTTATTTTAGTAAATTTAGGCACTATAACGACACAATATTAGAATCGAAGTAATGTCTAGTGTTTCCCCTCTCCTGATACTAGCTCGTGCCGTACACAATATTCAATTCAATCAACAAAACCACAATACTGTCAATTTTACACAATAGAATCCAAAAAAACAACCATGGTTTGTACAATAAATAGTGTCAGGGGCTACTAAGCCCTGTCTGCATCCTAGGATATATTTAATTGTAAAATAATTTGAGTGAGAAAGAGTTCTCACTTTGGGTTCCACTCCGTCATTCTTTATTTGAAGATGGTATTTTTCAACTAAATTAAACATGCGTTTAATTTAGTTGAAAATTTCAATTTGCTCCATTTATGTTCTGGTCAGTTCCATGGCGTAGTGCTCGCTGATACAAGCGCAACGCAACTGAAATCATATGAATCCGACCTCATATGAAGAAAATATGATAATTAATACCTTGAATAATTTATAACATCATTAACGAATAATTAATTAATTAAAGCCTTAATTATCTCACCACATCGTTATTTCTAGAATTCGATAACCCACTCCGTCGTTCTGCAAACCCGTCCACCGCGCCGTCCTCCCATCACCGGACATTGATCGGTCGCTGCCCCCTGAACTGCCTGAAGCTCTTCTCCCCCCACCATGAACGACACCTCAAACGATCACCTCCTATGCCTCAAAACTCGTGACAAATGTGGTGGCTTCCTTGTCAAAATTCGGTCAACTCTGGCCAAAACAATTCATATTGACCGTCCAAGTTGAAGCGCTCGAGATGGAGATCATTTTCCGCATTGAAATCGTATAAAATGATTATGTGGATTGTGAAATCAGATAGG
Organism: Allium sativum; assembly: GCA_030737875.1. Classification (NCBI taxonomy): domain Eukaryota; kingdom Viridiplantae; phylum Streptophyta; class Magnoliopsida; order Asparagales; family Amaryllidaceae; genus Allium; species Allium sativum. The sequence goes on from CM060916.1 coordinate 200,610,458, forward strand.
AACAAGATTGGAGGAAGAGAGTCGTTCATTCATAACTGACGGCGGCGGCTTGGAATTGTGATTAGGGTTTTGGGATTTTTCCCCTTTTTAAAGATATTTTTATTATTTGTTTATTCCAAAAATGACTGCTTTAATTTTCCGAACTCCAAATTGAACCCAACAGCTGTCGCCCCTAGCTAAATACACCCATTTCGGACACAATGGAATATGTTTCATAAGCCAATTTGACTGTTTTTAATAGTTTTTATCAAAATTAAAATATAAATTAATATACCGATCAATATTGAATTTCAACATATATTTTAATTTACCGGGGCCACATACTAACTCTTAAAATTATAGAAAATTTATATCTCGCTATCTTTTGACAATACGGTCCTAACAAAACTAATTTCATCGAATTTGGAGACCATTTGAAAAATTGCCATTTTCCAGCCGATTAAATTCAAACTGAATTTACCAAATACGTTTAAATTTACTATGCTCGCATATTAATTCCAAAAATTATGAAAATCGGAATCTAGCAATAATTTTACATTCCGGATCCAACAAAAGTAGTTTCGTCGAAAACAGAGGTCGTTTGCAAAATGGCTATTTTTAAGGGCTTTATATATATTGAATTTTTTTATAAATTCCATAGCGACTATTTTAAATTTTAAACTGGACATAACATTTGATTTAAATTATCAAATCTCAATTTTTCACATTCGGTAGAAAGATATAATTAAACAGATTCAAATGTTTCTGATTTTACTGAAATTCGATTTATATTGAATTCTGTATATTCAATTGAAATTTAGAATTGAATTTTCAAACTACCGCGCCATTTCAGTCTCGTTTTATAATTAAAATAAATTTATACGTTCTAACTTTGATTTAAAAAAAAATTAGTCGTTACTATTTAAAATAAATCTTTTTAAATATTCAAAATACATTAAAATAGCTAAAATAAAAATTTTAAATTGGTTCTGAAAATCCGGGTTGTTATAGCTATATAAAATCTTAATACCGAGCAACCCAGTGAAGAGAAAGTCAACACGCAATCCTTTCGATGCGAAGATTCCCGATGTTCTATTGACGTCTTTAATTTCTTTACTTTCTCCATTACATCATATTATTATTTGGAATGGTTTCCGGATCAAAATATGATCCTGGTTTTTTTCAAAAATCAGCGTCATTTTAAAATAATATGGATATAAAAGATTTTAATTAAGTCTCCATCATATTAACTTAATCGATCTTCCAAATTATCATCAAAACACTTCATTATTCATTTGGAAATGTTTACCAAAGCTTTAGATAATGATCACTCTGTTTAAAACTTCAAATCTCAAAATTGATGAATACTGTTGAAAAAAGCGTTACTAAAAGCATTGTTAATTATCCAATATTTGACTAGGTTGATTTAAATAACCTTTTTACTACCCAAAACTTTATATTTCCAAAAAAATCACTTTTAAATAATTTATTATGATTTTTCACAATTTTTCTATATTTTTAACAATTTTAAAATAGCCATTTCAAATGATTTTCAAATTTCGTCACCAAACTGCGATACCGTGATTTTTATTCAAACTTAATTCGAATATATTTTAAAATCTATACATTGAAAACTAAAAGTTTCCTTTCCATTTGAAAACTAATGTTATTTAAAAACAAACGCTTTTCCTTGTAGGAAAATCTGACTTATGTTGCATTATGTGTATTCATTTGAAGTTGACGGTCAAATTTCGCGAACTACCGCAGCGCGACTAGCTCTATCCTAACCATATTTCAACTTTAACTTGAATTAATATAATTTGCTCAAAATATGTTTATAATTAATTTAAAATACATATAACTTCATTTTTAAACAATATTTCAATATTTTAAACTTTTAAAAATAAATATTCATTTTAAATGTTTATTATATTATTATTTTTCAAAATTTAACATCTTGAAATCTAAACTTCCCAAATCTAAAACTAAACATTATAAGAACTTAATGGAACTTCTGGTTTGTGTTTTAAACTTCATTTACATAGCTAACTAAAATCCAATTTCAAAATTAATTTTCAAATCGATTTCACTATTCACTTTGAAATTGAACACTCCATTTCATATCAAATCTTTGTTTAAATAAATTTCCCGCTTCATAAACTTTTTCATAATCACTTTAATTTTATTTATATACAGTTTTGGATACAAAATTCAAAAAAAAAAATTTGCTCCTTATTTCTATTAAATGAATATAATATTCATTTATGTTATCGAACTGGAACGAGACTTAATCAACACATGTACAATTCCATACATATGGGTGTAATATGTGATTTGTGTTATATTATCACTAATACTAACCATAATAACATCCATATCAACCATTAATCCATATCACAGTATTTATCATATAAGCGCTACGATAAATAATGCTTATACTCCATAACCAACAAACTAATTATAATTCACAGCACACAATATATCAACCATATAAACAACATAAGTGTACACTTTCCCACCTTGGGGTTCCACTCCTCCTAACTTTAACTATAGGACACTGATGCTTATAATTTAAATTCAAACAGTTTAAATTTCCATAAAAATTTCAAACTTAAATAACCTTTTTATATGTATAAGGAGGGTTCGACCTAGGCATGGAGGAAGGGATGGCCGTGTCTTTGGAGGAGGAGATGCAAGGGGAGGAGGGGGCATTATGTCGAAGGTATGGGCCGAGGTGGTGGATGTGTGTGATGAGAAGGAATTTCGCTCGGTCCGAACCAGTCGCTAAACCGACCCAGACCGTTCGAAACGCCCTATCGTTTGAGAACACGACAAGATAGAACGCATATAAAAGAACATTTCATTGTATATTACAACAATGCACCAGATTATAAGAATATACAGAGTATAAATGAATAAATATTACACAGAAATATCAGAGATTTAAATTACATTTAAATACATAGCAGCGGAAAATAATACAATACACAACTAGAAGGAGATATACGGATACAAAGCTTTCCGGATATCGTTCCAGCTGTAAACCAGGATCCTGTGAATATAAATCTGCAAAACCAAAACTACTAGCTGCCCGTGTCAAAATAAGGGCACCCAGAGTTTAGGTTAAAACAATAAACTCCAGGTCAGTCATGTGACTGGTGTGAGAACTAAAACATTTAATCTTTATTTTAAAGTTAGGTAAATCAAGGGACCACGCCGTATAACACGGAACGGGTTTCCTCCCAAGAATACCAGTGCATAAAACAAACAGCGCAATGCTAAATAAAGAAAAATGAAGCTGTTATAAGACCCAGGTCCCATCACACAATGCAACGCAGCCGAGGATAGGGTTTTCCCTTATAACAGCCAAAGAATGCTTGATACGGTTAAAACAAATCGTTTGATACTATTATAAGTGCGTAGTGTATAAAACCACTTCAAATCATAAGTATCAATCATAGGCGGCATGAGCGCCCCATTCCACTATGTCGCCATATATAGGATTACAACTAAAACCGCAAAGTCACGTATTTGGAAATTGGATTTCCATCTATGAACCGAGGAAAAAGATAGTCCTCAACCGATTCGAGACGCTCTAGCCCGTGTCTCAGGAACAGCCGCAACTGCCCCTTGGATCCTCAGGGCCGGTCCACCGATGTGGATTATTATGCCTGAACACTACGTCTCCCCACCCTATAGGGTGTAAGTCTGGTCCATCAGCCGACCAGAAGGCATCGGCCGAAACCGATATAACCGAGGCGCCTCGCAACAGCAACAACCACTTAAGTCAAACTCGTCAGGGCGTGTAAAACCACTGACGCCACTTTTAGCTAGAAAGAAACGCATGCCCTCCCTGACGTCCTCTCCCGTTTTTGGTTCATACCGGGTGTGAAGCTCGCGAATCAAACATTACACAAAGCTATGCCACAAAGGCCGTGCTTTGATCATCAACCACAAGACTTTGCTTTTCAACAAAAGCCTCGATCAATTGCCACTTAGGCATGCCACACAGGCAATTCACTCCATGCGTTTGATATCCATCAATATATAACCCCTGAGCTCGTACATCTCAAAGAAGGGCGTTAAGCAAGAGAATAAATTCTCCGCCGCCAAAAAGATATATATTTAATAGAAATCAATCACACGGACTAAAATCCAATGTCAGACACACAGTCCATTTACAAGTCCGTTCTGGGTCTGAACGAAACCGGAGGCACCTAGTACCCCGCATATCCGTCGATCTCCGAGTACGTCTGGATGACCACCAACTGTTTCCATCTTCTTGGGTGTACAGCCCAATCAAGATCATCAGTAATCACCCAAACGACGTGAAGACTTCCGGTCTTCGACCATCGTCTTCATCTTCGACTTATCGTCGTATCAGTTATTCAGAACGGGATAAACCCGGTCTTTCCTAATAACTCGCGTATATTTTAAATAAGTGTTCCACACACACAACATACGCCTCATTCCAATTTATTAGTCACTAACCGTAAATTAATCAAGAGAATAATTTCCCAAATATTAACCCCGAAGGCCGAAACCAACATCAGATCAATATCCAGAAAACCATTCTACTTGGCTAACCGACAGTTAGTTTCTAAATTTCACATTCATAGGGAAAGGTTCCCCTTAATTTTATCCAAGATAAATTCCTTGAATTTATTCTTTATTCTATTTTTGAATCTCAATTCAAACTAGTCGGGATTAGCGAACCTTACCGAAGTAATCATTTATTTTAATTTCCCCATCCCAACCTATTCATCCCATGAAGTAAAACTGGTAATACTTCATATCTAACACCACAGTGTTATCGGTAAATTCAATTACCATTTCACGTTCAAATCTAATTAAAGATTTAACTATCGCCTGGAGCAAAACTGGTGATACTCCATTTTCGATCATTTCAATCTAATTAAAGATTCATTAAAACTCCACTTAGTTTTAATCTTCGACTGGGTTAAAGAATCAGTGTCATTTAAAACACGGTTCACGATAAACCCAAAAATCATTCCATTAATTATCGGGTTAAAGAACAAGTGTTATTTAAAACACTGTTCACGATAAACCCTAAAATCAATACCAATTCAGTTCCAATTAAATATCATTTAATTGGTACACTTCATTAAATCTAAATAAAAAGATTTAATCTTTTCTCAACTGGGTTCAAGAACAGTGTTAGTGAAGACACCATTCACGACAAACCCAAATCACATTTGATATTCAATACAAGGCTCTGAATAGAAAATATATCGGCTTATATTCAATATCAAATTCTACGATCAACAAATGTCGTATTGGAAATAACGATATAAATATATATCTTTCAAATTTCCATAACAACATCCGTATAATCACGAATTCCAACATCGAAATATTCCGAAGATAATTTCGATTCAAATCCACTCCAATGCAATCATTGGAAATTCTGGTTATTTTTAAAACCCTTTTCAAATTCAATTTATTTACTTAAAAATAAATAGAATTATAATTCTAGTTCAAAACTAGTTCATTTCGATAAAAATCTATTTTTATCTTTTCAAATATGGAGTTTTTCATCCCAATTATTTCTAAATCATTTCTTATGATTTTACACAAATTATTGCTATTTTTAATAATTTTAGCAAGGCCCGTACAGTCGATTTCCATCAACGGTCATCGAACTGCACTTACAGCGACCTTTTTCGAATTTGATTTGGACGTATCTCCAAATCCAACCGTTAGATTTCAAATTTCTAACATTTGTTAGAAAGCTCTTTTCGATACGAACCCAACGGTTCCGGTTTTAGGAGAATCCGACGGTCGGATCTCCCGTAATGTCCGTTTGAAATAAATGGTCGAAATTCACGAACTGCCGCGGCGCGGCGCGTTCTATTCAGGCCATTATATTATATATATAATATATATAATATATACTTCGTCGATTTCTATTTAAAACGAATTATATAAATAGTTTAAAAATCGTTTTCAAAAGCAATTTCAACTTTCTTTTCAGTTCAAATCAAAATTGAATTCTTCTTTATAAATTCGTTTTAAAATTCATTTCTATTCAATTCAAATTTCAAAATCGTTTTCAATTCAATTCATTTCGAAATCGTTATATATTCAATTCATTTCGAAATCGCTTTCAATTCAGTTCATTTCGAAATCGTTATATATTCAATTCATTTCGAAATCGTTATATATTCAATTCATTTCGAAATCGTTATATATTCAATTCATTTCGAAATCGTTATATATTCAATTCATTTCAAGATGAATAAAATCGATATAAATATCGTTCACGTCAAAATGGCGTCAAACTAATCAACACGGCTTCATAAATTTCTATTTTCAAACACTCTATTTCAAATATTTCTTTTTCAAAATAGTTGTTATTATCAAAATATTTTGTTCAACACATGACCAATCTCAATGGATGAGTACTGTCAACACATGAACCTTTATTTTATATTGATAAAGATGTAAATTTTATTATCAAAATATTTCGTTCAACACATGACCAATCTCAATGGATGAGTACTGTCAACACATAAACCTTTATTTTATATTGATAAAGATGTAAATTTTATTATCAAAATATTTCGTTCAACACATGACCAATCTCAAGGGATGAGTACTGTCATCACATGAACCTTTATTTTATAATATTCTTTATTTTTCAAATTGGAATGAGGCCCAATCATTTACCATATAAAGTTAATTATATGGATTTTCATACATTACACACATATAATAGCATTGAAAAATAATCAACCATCAACCAAAGTGCACTACACTGTATAAGCATCAAATATAGATATCTAACGCTTATAACAGCCTGTCAATCGATCGATCGACATATTTAATCAATCAGGATGAGTGAACTTCAAATTTCATCCTAACACCCGTGTGGGGTTTCAAACAATCCAACATAGATTTTAGTTGTGCAGTTGGGCGATGTGTAAAATTTATCGACCCAATCAATGTCCTTCAAATAGGTGTACATAAACATACCGTTCGGTTTGTAAATGAATATTTTATTTTATTCACTTCACGTTAAAAACTATATTTTTAACGATAAAAAAACATTTTACTCCAACATATGAATTTCTATTCAGTTCATTCTTTAAATAAAATGATATTTTTATTTTTCTAACTTATTTTAGAAAATTTCGGCGGCATAACGGCACGATACTAGAAACGGGACGAGGCCTAGCCTTATCCCCGGTCTAGTGAAGGCCCACGCCATTCACACATCAATCAAACCTATTCATTTCACCAAACAATTCAATTTCAATCAAATAATCCAACTAATCTATGCAACCAAACAAACAAGTCCATGGTCTGTGGACGATTGTGTCGGGTGCTACTAAGCACCGTCTGCATCCTAGTACATATATGTAATTAGAAAAGAAATTGAAAGGTGAGAAGTTCTCACCGAAAGCTATCCAAACATCTTGACTCTTCTTTGATATAAATCTTCTCGCCTTTTTGTTACCTTCGTTGTCCGCTTTCACTACCTATGTAAAAATCGAATTTTTACTTCGTTATTCCATATATAAAAATCATATTTTTATTTCGAAGTTCAATATATAAAAATCATATTTTTATTTCGAAGTTCAATATATAAAAATCATATTTTTATTTCGAAGTTCAATATATAAAAATCATATTTTTACTTCGATGTTCAATATGGATAAAAATTCTATTTTACTACGCTATTCTCTATATAAAGTTTCCGCCTTTATAAAAATATAGATTTCGCTTTTTCTATTATAAAGATTTCTCCTTTTCTAATATTAAAAATTTCGCCTTTTCTAATATTAAAAATCCGTACTTCACAAAAGCAAAAATCTATTTTTTTCTTTTCTAAAAATATACCCTTTCCTATTTAAGCAAAAATCATATTTCTACATCTTCTAAATAGTAAAGATTATATTTTTAATACTTTAAAAATATAAAAATCATATTTTTATCACTTTAAAAATATAAAACCCATATTTTTCTTACTTTAAAAATATAAAACCCATATTTTTCTTACTTTAAAAATATAAAACCCATATTTTTCTTACTTTAAAAATATAAAACCCATATTTTCCTTACTTTAAAAATATAGTCTTTTTTCAACTGAAAATTAAATTGAAAAATTAAAGTACTCACTGATTTCTGAGCAGGGGAGGAGTAGCGAAGGGAGGGGGAAGAACTGCTCGTCGTTGGAGCCAAGGGGGTCGGCGCCGGAGCTCTGGCGGTCGGGGATAGGGTTTTCCGGCGCTTGGGGTTCGTCGAGGTCACCAGAGGGCTTCGCGTACGGCTTAGGGGATGGAAGGGGAGAAGCGACGGGGAGGTTGGCCGAGGGGGGAGTGAGGCGGAGGGGAGGTCGGCGGTCACGGTTGAGGGCGGCGGTGGGCGTGGTCTGGAGGCAATTGCGATTCGGTTTTTTTTTTCCCTTTTCTGTCGATTTGATTTTGAAAGGGGGGGCCAGCTGATAAAAAGGAGAGGAAGATTTTTTTTTATTATTATTATTATTTTATTTTGCTAATAGTTGACTTTTACATACGACCTTGAAACGAGGCCCACTGCCTGTCGTCTATAGCGTTTTACCCCTATTCCGAACACAATGGGATATGTATCGTAGGCTGATTCGGCTGTTACAATCAGTTTCCGTTAAATTTACATTTAAATCACTATATTGAATTTTAAACGTACATTTCAAATTACCGGAGTCACATACTAACTCTAAAAATTCTCGAAAAATATTTTCTAGCTTCGTATTGATGATACGGTCCTAACAAAACTAGTTTCGTCGAATTCCGAGACCGTTGGAAAAATGGCCAATTTCCAGTCGATTAAAATCAACTGAAACTGGTCAAACGCGTTTCCCTTTGCCACACTCACATATTGATTCGAAAAATTATGAAATTTGAAACCTAGCAATAACTTTACATCACGGACCCAACAAAACTGATTTCGTCGAAATCCGATGTCGTTTGCAAAATTTCCATTTTTAAGGGCCTGAATTCCATAGCGACTATTCAGAATTTTCAACTGGACATATCTTTTGATTCCCGTTATGAAATTTCGATTTTTCGGATTCGTTGGAAAGATATCATCAATTAGATCCTATGATTCTTGGTTTCACTAAAATCCGGATTGTTTTGCACCCGGTACATTCAATTGAAGTTTGAAATCGAATTATCGAACTACCGCGCCATTTTCAATTCCTTTTATAATTATATATAATTATTTATAATCTAACGACGACGCGTATAATATATACGTTCGAATTCTATTCGAAATAAATTTTCTCGTCAATATTATTTAAAATAATCTATTTTAAATATTCAAAATTCGCTAAAATCGCCAAAATAAAAATTTCAAACTGGCTCGCATTTTCCGGGTTATTACAATCTCCCCCACTTAAAACTTTTCGTCCCCGAAAAGGAACAAAGTCGAAAGTGGTTTGATTAACCAACTCTACGTCTATCGTTTTGATTACGGCTTATGTTCTTCAACTTTTCAGTTTCTAAGAATTTTCAAATTCTTCAAAAATTTGGCTAACACCCTAAATTTTTGAAAAATTTCGCCATAACCTCCCCTGCACCGGGAGCATCGGGGAATTTCAAATAGCTTCCCCGGTCCTTCAGATCTCAAAAAGAAAAAGAAAAAGCCAAGCGGCTAGCCAATAGGCTCATAAAATCATCATCACCCAAACAAAACAGTAAATTATGTAGTAAACATGTACCTATTTGTCGGGCAAACAAATTTTATTCTTCGGCTCTAGCTTCCTTGCTATGACCTGTTCAATGATATATATGTATATGCAAGCAAATGCGACCAATTTTCAATACAATTCAATATTCGATCAAATTAGGCATACTGGTTCAAAATTATCAAACAACTAAACAAACAACACAAACATCAATCAATTAGTGGATTAACGTTTCAAATTCATAATTTTGATATATATAAAGAAAATCATGTTTTGATGCCAAATCACAACAATGTATTCTAGCTATATTAGTTTTGGTTCTCACACCAGTCTAATGGAAATATATAGAAAATCACACCTTCGAAACTCGAACATAAATGTTGATGATGCGATCGCTATCATCTTCGGGCGACTAGAGTGTGATGCTATATCTATCCAGTATATTAAAACTTCGAATATACGTTCATGACGCGTATATGCAAAATCTTTATATATTGGAATGTCCATATTCAAAATAAATAAATAATCAAATACGTTTAAAACGATTTAAATTTTCAAAACAAAATTTGTTTTCATTTTAAAAAAACATACTCCTCACACTCGTTCTAGGATACTACTGATCCTATCTCTAACGAGTCATTCTAATTGGATATTACTAATCCAATATCTGATGAATTCTTTCGCATGGTTCTAATGTGTCTTGTTCTCGAGCTCTGTAAACCAAAGCTCTGATACCAACTGTGACGAGAAGGAATTTCGCTCGGTCCGAACCAGTCGCTAAACCGACCCAGACCGTTCGAAACGCCCTATCGTTTGAGAACACGACAAGATAGAACGCATATAAAAGAACATTTCATTGTATATTACAACAATGCACCAGATTACAAGAATATACAGAGTATAAATGAATAAATATTACACAGAAATATCAGAGATTTAAATTACATTTAAATACATAGCAGCGGAAAATAATACAATACACAACTAGAAGGAGATATACGGATACAAAGCTTTCCGGAGATCGTTCCAGCTGTAAACCAGGATCCTGTGAATATAAATCTGCAAAACCAAAACTACTAGCTGCCCGTGTCAAAATAAGGGCACCCAGAGTTTAGGTTAAAACAATAAACTCCAGGTCAGTCATGTGACTGGTGTGAGAACTAAAACATTTAATCTTTATTTTAAAGTTAGGTAAATCAAGGGACCACGCCGTATAACACGGAACGGGTTTCCTCCCAAGAATACCAGTGCATAAAACAAACAGCGCAATGCTAAATAAAGAAAAATGAAGCTGTTATAAGACCCAGGTCCCATCACACAATGCAACGCAGCCGAGGATAGGGTTTTCCCTTATAACAGCCAAAGAATGCTTGATACGGTTAAAACAAATCGTTTGATACTATTATAAGTGCGTAGTGTATAAAACCACTTCAAATCATAAGTATCAATCATAGGCGGCATGAGCGCCCCATTCCACTATGTCGCCATATATAGGATTACAACTAAAACCGCAAAGTCACGTATTTGGAAATTGGATTTCCATCTATGAACCGAGGAAAAAGATAGTCCTCAACCGATTCGAGACGCTCTAGCCCGTGTCTCAGGAACAGCCGCAACTGCCCCTTGGATCCTCAGGGTTGGTCCACCGATGTGGATTATTATGCCTGAACACTACGTCTCCCCACCCTATGGGGTGTAAGTCTGGTCCGTCAGCCGACCAGAATGCATCGGCCGAAACCGATATAACCGAGGCGCCTCGCAACAGCAACAACCACATAAGTCAAACTCGTCAGGGCGTGTAAAACCACTGACGCCACTTCTAGCTAGAAAGAAACGCATGCCCTCCCTGACGTCCTCTCCCGTTTTTGGTTCATACCGGGTGTGAAGCTCGCGAATCAAACATTACACAAAGCTATGCCACAAAGGCCGTGCTTTGATCATCAACCACAAGACTTTGCTTTTCAACAAAAGCCTCGATCAATTGCCACTTAGGCATGCCACACAGGCAATTCACTCCATGCGTTTGATATCCATCAATATATAACCCCTGAGCTCGTACATCTCAGAGAAGGGCGTTAAGCAAGAGAATAAATTCTCCGCCGCCAAAAAGATATATATTTAATAGAAATCAATCACACGGACTAAAATCCAATGTCAGACACACAGTCCATTTACAAGTCCGTTCTGGGTCTGAACGAAACCGGAGGCACCTAGTACCCCGCATATCCATCGTTCTCCAAGTACGTCTGGACGACCACCAACTGTTTCCATCTTCTTGGGTGTACAGCCCAATCAAGATCATCAGTAATCACCCAAACGACGTGAAGACTTCCGGTCTTCGACCATCGTCTTCATCTTCGACTTATCGTCGTATCAGTTATTCAGAATGGGATAAACCCGGTCTTTCCTAATAACTCGCGTATATTTTAAATAAGTGTTCCACACACACAACATACGCCTCATTCCAATTTATTAGTCACTAACCGTAAATTAATCAAGAGAATAATTTCCCAAATATTAACCCCGAAGGCCGAAACCAACATCAGATCAATATCCAGAAAACCATTCTGCTTGGCTAACCGACAGTTAGTTTCTAAATTTCACATTCATAGGGAAAGGTTCCCCTTAATTTTATTCAAGATAAATTCCTTGAATTTATTCTTTATTCTATTTTTGAATCTCAATTCAAACTAGTCGGGATTAGCGAACCTTACCGAAGTAATCATTTATTTTAATTTCCCCATCCCAACCTATTCATCCCATGAAGTAAAACCGGTAATACTTCATATCTAACACCACAGTGTTATCGGTAAATTCAATTACCATTTCATGTTCAAATCTAATTAAAGATTTAACTATCGCCTGGAGCAAAACTGGTGATACTCCATTTTCGATCATTTCAATCTAATTAAAGATTCATTAAAACTCCACTTAGTTTTAATCTTCGACTGGGTTAAAGAATCAGTGTCATTTAAAACACGGTTCACGATAAACCCAAAAATCATTCCATTAATTATCGGGTTAAAGAACAAGTGTTATTTAAAACACTGTTCACGATAAACCCAAAAATCAATACCAATTCAGTTCCAATTAAATATCATTTAATTGGTACATTTCATTAAATCTAAATAAAAAGATTTAATCTTTTCTCAACTGGGTTCAAGAACAGTGTTAGTGAAGACACCATTCACGACAAACCCAAATCACATTTGATATTCAATACAAGGCTCTGAATAGAAAATATATCAGCTTATATTCGATATCAAATTCTACGATCAACAAATGTCGTATTGGAAATAACGATATAAATATATATCTTTCAAATTTCCATAACAACATCCGTATAATCACGAATTCCAACATCGAAATATTCCGAAGATAATTTCGATTCAAATCCACTCCAATGCAATCATTGGAAATTCTGGTTATTTTTAAAAACCCTTTTCAAATTCAATTTATTTACTTAAAAATAAATAGAATTATAATTCTAGTTCAAAACTAGTTCATTTCGATAAAAATCTATTTTTATCTTTTCAAATATGGAGTTTTTCATCCCAATTCTTTCTAAATCATTTCTTATGATTTTACACAAATTATTGCTATTTTTAATAATTTTAGCAAGGCCCGTACAGTCGATTTCCATCAACGGTCATCGAACTGCACTTACAGCGACCTTTTTCGAATTTGATTTGGACGTATCTCCAAATCCAACCGTTAGATTTCAAATTTCTAACATTTGTTAGAAAGCTCTTTTCGATACGAACCCAACGGTTCCGATTTTAGGAGAATCCGACGGTCGGATCTCCCGTAATGTCCGTTTGAAATAAATGGTCGAAATTCACGAACTGCCGCGGCGCGGCTCGTTCTATTCAGGCCATTATATTATATATATAATATATACTTCGTCGATTTCTATTTAAAATGAATTATATAAATAGTTTAAAAATCGTTTTCAAAAGCAATTTCAACTTTCTTTTCAATTCAAATCAAAATTGAATTCTTCTTTATAAATTCGTTTTAAAATTCATTTCTATTCAATTCAAATTTCAAAATCGTTTTCAATTCAATTCATTTCGAAATCGTTATATATTCAATTCATTTCGAAATCGCTTTCAATTCAGTTCATTTCGAAATCGTTATATATTCAATTCATTTCGAAATCGTTATATATTCAATTCATTTCGAGATGAATAAAATCGATATAAATATCGTTCACGTCAAAATGGCGTCAAACTAATCAACACGGCTTCATAAATTTCTATTTTCAAACACTCTATTTCAAATATTTCTTTTTCAAAATAGTTGTTATTATCAAAATATTTTGTTCAACACATGACCAATCTCAATGGATGAGTACTGTCAACACATGAACCTTTATTTTATATTGATAAAGATGTAAATTTTATTATCAAAATATTTCGTTCAACACATGACCAATCTCAATGGATGAGTACTGTCAGCACATAAACCTTTATTTTATATTGATAAAGATGTAAATTTTATTATCAAAATATTTCGTTCAACACATGACCAATCTCAAGGGATGAGTACTGTCAACACATGAACCTTTATTTTATAATATTCTTTATTTTTCAAATTGGAATGAGGCCCAATCATTTACCATATAAAGTTAATTATATGGATTTTCATACATTACACACATATAATAGCATTGAAAAATAATCAACCATCAACCAAAGTGCACTACACTGTATAAGCATCAAATATAGATATCTAACGCTTATAACAGCCTGTCAATCGATCGATCGACATATTTAATCAATCAGGATGAGTGAACTTCAAATTTCATCCTAACACCCGTGTGGGGTTTCAAACAATCCAACATAGATTTTAGTTGTGCAGTTGGGCGATGTGTAAAATTTATCGACCCAATCAATGTCCTTCAAATAGGTGTACATAAACATACCGTTCGGTTTGTAAATGAATATTTTATTTTATTCACTTCACGTTAAAAATTATATTTTTAACGATAAAAAAACATTTTACTCCAACATATGAATTTCTATTCAGTTCATTCTTTAAATAAAATGATATTTTTATTTTTCTAACTTATTTTAGAAAATTTCGGCGGCATAACGGCACGATACTAGAAACGGGACGAGGCCTAGCCTTATCCCCGGTCTAGTGAAGGCCCACGCCATTCACACATCAATCAAACCTATTCATTTCACCAAACAATTCAATTTCAATCAAATAATCCAACTAATCTATGCAACCAAACAAACAAGTCCATGGTCTGTGGACGATTGTGTCGGGTGCTACTAAGCACCGTCTGCATCCTAGTACATATATGTAATTAGAAAAGAAATTGAAAGGTGAGAAGTTCTCACCGAAAGCTATCCAAACATCTTGACTCTTCTTTGATATAAATCTTCTCGCCTTTTTGTTACCTTCGTTGTCCGCTTTCACTACCTATGTAAAAATCGAATTTTTACTTCGTTATTCCATATATAAAAATCATATTTTTATTTCGAAGTTCAATATATAAAAATCATATTTTTATTTCGAAGTTCAATATATAAAAATCATATTTTTATTTCGAAGTTCAATATATAAAAATCATATTTTTACTTCGATGTTCAATATGGATAAAAATTCTATTTTACTACGCTATTCTCTATATAAAGTTTCCGCCTTTATAAAAATATAGATTTCGCTTTTTCTATTATAAAGATTTCTCCTTTTCTAATATTAAAAATTTCGCCTTTTCTAATATTAAAAATCCGTACTTCACGAAAGCAAAAATCTATTTTTTTCTTTTCTAAAAATATACCCTTTCCTATTTAAGCAAAAATCATATTTCTACATCTTCTAAATAGTAAAGATTATATTTTTAATACTTTAAAAATATAAAAATCATATTTTTATCACTTTAAAAATATAAAACCCATATTTTTCTTACTTTAAAAATATAAAACCCATATTTTTCTTACTTTAAAAATATAAAACCCATATTTTTCTTACTTTAAAAATATAAAACCCATATTTTCCTTACTTTAAAAATATAGTCTTTTTTCAACTGAAAATTAAATTGAAAAATTAAAGTACTCACTGATTTCTGAGCAGGGGAGGAGTAGCGAAGGGAGGGGGGAAGAACTGCTCGTCGTTGGAGCCAAGGGGGTCGGCGCCGGAGCTCTGGCGGTCGGGGATAGGGTTTTCCGGCGCTTGGGGTTCGTCGAGGTCACCAGAGGGCTTCGCGTACGGCTTAGGGGATGGAAGGGGAGAAGCGACGGGGAGGTTGGCCGAGGGGGGAGTGAGGCGGAGGGGAGGTCGGCGGTCACGGTTGAGGGCGGCGGTGGGCGTGGTCTGGAGGCAATTGCGATTCGGTTTTTCTATTCTTTTTTTTTCCTTTTCTATCGATTTGATTTTGAAAGGGGGGGCCAGCTGATAAAAAGGAGAGGAAGATATATTATTATTATTATTATTTTATTTTGCTAATAGTTGACTTTTACATACGACCTCGTAACGAGGCCCACCGCCTGTCGTCTATAGCGTTTTACCCCTATTCCGAACACAATGGGATATGTATTGTAGGCTGATTCGGCTGTTACAATCAGTTTCCGTTAAATTTACATTTAAATCACTATATTGAATTTTAAACGTACATTTCAAATTACCGGGGTCACATACTAACTCTAAAAATTCTCGAAAAATATTTTCTAGCTTCGTATTGACGATACGGTCCTAACAAAACTAGTTTCGTCGAATTCCGAGACCGTTGGAAAAATGGCCAATTTCCAGTCGATTAAAATCAACTGAAACTGGTCAAACACGTTTCCCTTTGCCACACTCACATATTGATTCGAAAAATTATGAAATTTGAAACCTAGCAATAACTTTACATCATGGACCCAACAAAACTGGTTTCGTCGAAATCCGATGTCGTTTGCAAAATTTCCATTTTTAAGGGCCTGAATTCCATAGCGACTATTCAGAATTTTCAACTGGACATATCTTTTGATTCCCGTTATGAAATTTCGATTTTTCGGATTCATTGGAAAGATATCATCAATTAGATCCTATGATTTTTGGTTTCACTAAAATCCGGATTGTTTTGCACCCGGTACATTCAATTGAAGTTTGAAATCGAATTATCGAACTACCGCGCCATTTTCAATTCCTTTTATAATTATATATAATTATTTATATTCTTACGACGACGCGTATAATATATACGTTCGAATTCTATTCGAAATAAATTTTCTCGTCAATATTATTTAAAATAATCTATTTTAAATATTCAAAATTCGCTAAAATCGCCAAAATAAAATTTTCAAACTGGCTCGCATTTTCCGGGTTATTACAATGTGGTTTGGGCGTGTGGTGTTGGCTTGGCCGAGGTGGTGGTGTGAGAAGAAGGGGAAGAGGAGGCCGAATAGAGAGGAGGAATGGAGAGAGAAATGGTGGAAGGAAGGAGAAGAAGTGGAGAGGAAATGGAGCAAGTGAAAAAAGTGAAGGAGGCATGATATTTATAGGAAGAGAAGGTGCTTCTTTAGCTTACACATAAAGGGATACGTGTCATCTTCTTAAACTAAGTTGCATGCATGAAAACATATGTTTACGCTTATCCATGGATTATAAAGTGTGAATAGGAAGCTTCCATGTTATGACAATTGTATAAAATTCTATAAACAAATGTTACCCATGTTTTCATTTTATGTAAATCTTATTTTAGGTTTTAAATTCTTTCAAAAAAATAATTATTCAACTAATTAAATTTCAGGGTTGTTACAAAACTTACTATTCAAACCCTTCGGAAGGGAATACCAGGTATCGAAATTCGACTGAAAGACATAATGAATCGATGGTAGGTCGAGGAACAAAACCTAAAATAATACCTTTCCAAAATAAATAAAAAACTTGCGTGAATATTTGTTATTTCTTGAAATAAGCTTTAAGGCATCAGAATTCCTCGGCAAAGAGTACATTTCAACCCTATTCTCGTAAACCATTCTCGTTTTGAAAGGCAATAGTTCTTTTTAATACCTAAACCGAATATCAGAATCTTTTATACTAAGAATTTCGTAAATGAGACGAAAGCGAAAAAAAATTAATACATAAAACATTGCTTTCCCCAAGATTCATATGAGCGAAGGGTTAAGTTTAATATTTTTCTTCAATAAAACCATTGGTGGTGGTGAAAGATTTTGATAACAAGGATATTATTGTAAAAATAAAATATCTCGCGAAATTATGATGAAGCAAATGCAACACTTTCATAAGTATCTTCGAATATGTAGCGCCCCGCATCTATACCCACTATTGTCTAGTTCATTTCATAGAAATGTCGTAGACTATAAAGAGGAATGAGGTTTGTGAAGGGCGACAAATCGTATGATTACTCCATGTGAGGAATGCACATCGAATTCTGATACTGATTAAAATTTCGACATGACCATTCGGCACATAGGACAACTACACAATGGCTATATGCTTTCCGGAAAGCAGTATAAAATAGGCAACAACAATAATATAAATATGGTATATCTCAAATCCAGACACAGAATAATCATACCACAAGGGCGGAATAGATATGAATAAACCAAGAATGTATACAACAAGCTAGTGGTCAAGAAATATCCACTAATCCCAAAATGATCGATACGTACACCAAGATCTAAATAAAAGAATATGTACACAACGGTAGATAATGTCATAGGTACAAAAGTACATAAAACTACGGAGACAGAGTAGCAAGTAGAAAATGGAAGATCAATCCTGCGAGAAGTCCCAGAGGAGTACCTAAAATGACTCGGCCTGACCCGAGTATTATTTATAAGGAAATAAACAATAGACGGATCAGTCTAGCTGTACTTATCAAACAAACTGAGATAATAAGATATATAACACATGATGACATGAACATGGCATGTCGACACAATCAGGAAATGATAGTGGAATGTCAGCACACAAATATCTCTAAATAATCTCCTAGCTAATATAGAATGCAACATTCAAATAATAGCACACAACAGGAAATGACAACGGAATGCCAAATAAACATCAAATTGATGACCATCGCATCAAAGTAAATCATGAATCATAAATCATTTCTCAAATTGATGCGCATTGCGTCAAAGTAATCAAGAATCCAGAAATCACTCGAAATCTAGAAAACATCATAAAGGGGCAGACCTGTTCATAGATGAGATACAATCTCTAGGTAGCGAACCCATAGGTTTGAGCCGAAGCTCCCCACGAAGTCGGGTCGTGACCCCGGAAGAGAGAAAACACATAAATCATGAAATCTCTAGAAAACATCATAAAGAAGGGGTAGGTCTGTTCATAGATAAGATACGATCTCTAGGTAGCGAACCTATTTGTTTGAGCCGAAGCTCCCCACGAAGCCGGGTCGTGACCCCGGAAGGTGAAATCCAAGAAATCGTAAATCCCTCTCAGGTGATTGAGGACCACAAAAACATAAATCATAATGGTTGGACCGAAGTCCCATAAGTGAAATCCAAGAATCGTAAATCCCAATAGGGCAATTAAGAACCATAAAACATAAATCATAAAGGTTGGACCAAAGTCCCAGAAGTGAAATCCAAGAATCGTAAACCCCACTAGGGCGGTCAAGAACCACAAAACACAAGTAATAAATGGACTGCATCGATCCGGTAAATAGAAATTACTCCGAGATAGTTAATATAAGGAAATAGCGACATGTCCCATAACCACATGCTATTCCCGAATATTTACGAACCCGTAATTGGTTCCTATTCAAAACAGAGACAATCATAGAAGGAGAATTGCTGCGGTTTTCGATCGGACGAGTCCAAGAATTAACCATCGAAGCAAAAGCAAGGTTTCATAGTCCTTGATTTTACTAAGACGTTTAATTAGATTTCTCATACGAACTAGAAAAGGTTTATAAAATATATACTAGTAGATTTGAAGAAGGTTCATAAAACGATTTCGTAAATTAGCTTCGTATTGGAAACCATTTTAGTACAAGAATTTGATATCTACTACATAACATAAAACCTCTTTATATAATTTCAAAATGGCAATAAACAATAGTACGATTGCTGAGGCAAATCAATCAAGGGGATTCGCGTCATCATGACATAAATCCAAGTCATAAATCATCAATTCTAAATTCGATAAATCGAATATACATATAGCTCGTTAGTGAATCCAATGACGTGAATAAACGGTTAGAAATCACCCTAGAGCGACAGGAAACAAAGATACAAAATCAGGTGTCGCAGATCAAAGAGCGATAACCAAGGTGATCGCTAATGCGTAATTCACATTACAACAACATACAGGAAATCAAAGGGATAACAGCTGTAATTTTGATCAACGAACGAATCGAGATCCCAAACTAGCACCCGAAGGTTTTAAACTATATCGGAGTAGGCTCGAAGGATATCGAGTCGAAAATTCACGTTTTAATGGCGTGAATCATCTTAACAAGAGTATCGAATAAATTTGATATAACAAAAGGAGCGCATGACTTTACGATGATCTCCGGAGAATTCGAAGACCATCGACATGCACTGAAGAGCCAAGGAGGAGTCTAGAAATCAATGTGATCGTGCACGGGAGTGCACGATCGAAACAGGGCCAGGCCTAGGAAAAACAGCCCAGGCTCAGGCTGACCGGTCGACTAGTTTTTCCCAGAAACAGAACTGGTCGACTGCCACATTTCTGGCCGATCGACTGGTTTAGGCCTGGATTGTTGCCCAGGCCAAAAACAGGTGGATTCGTCCCCCGCGAGTATCCGGTGCCGATCGTCGAGGCTGATGACTTCTTCGGGACATCAATGAGACCTCTTCGATCCACCGTATCGGCTCGCAAAGCTCGAACACATTGGTTTTTATTGTTAGTTCTTAAAACGAACAAAATTCCAAACCAAAATGAGTAAACGCGACATAAGCGGATTGTGAAGTCTTAGAACTTGCCGGATGCGACAATGGTACTTCACAATACCACTTAATCGATTCAAATCGTGTGTATTGATCGTGTGAATAACACATGTCACAATCTCTATTTCAAGTGAACAAATAAAAGCATATCTAAGCGATTCAAGCGACTTGTGAAGGCTTATTACTTGTCGGGGGACATCGGAGCTTCACAACATCACCAAATCAACTCATGTCATATACATTAGAATGTATAGACAATCCTTTTCATAAATGTCAACTTAATGAAACATAAATACATGAAATCAGCTAAGCTACACTAACCTAACCAATTCACAAGCACATGCAAACTCATATGATCACTGAATTACACTTGTACAAGCTAATGGCTTGTGGCATAGATGTGAGTTCAAAAAGAACTCACCGTTGGCTCTAGAATGACAAGAACGAGCTACAACAAGGAAGAACAAGCACATATCCAAGCAAAGAAGCTTTCTTTCTTCAATCACTCCTCTCTAATCACCTCATGAACACAAATGAAGACACATGAGTGTTAGGGCACACTAAAAATCTGTAACTGAGAGGAGAGAAAGGTAGAGAACGAATAGAGAGAGTTTACCCATGTCTTGAAATAAAATTAGCACATGAATTGAGCTTGGAATCAAGAACCCTGGCTTAGGAATTTCTATTTCCCATTACACTCTCCATTTTCTAATTTCTCTCTAAGTGTTGGAAAGAATGAATGAAGAGGAGGGAGCTATTGAGGGTTATATGATGAGCTAGGTTAACACAACCAAGCCCTAGCCAAGGTGCCAATTTTCACGAACTCGAAAGATATCGATGCTTACAGTCAAAAAGGTCGTAAACGATGATCCGGACTCAATGGAAGTGGTCCCGAATCCTAATTTTATCATTTGTGAAAAATGACATTCTGAGTGACATATAAGATATGACGATATATTTGATAAAATATCTGAATCTAAAATCATCGAATGAGCGGGTTGTTACAGACTTTACCCTTGAAAGAATTGCGTCCCCGCAATTCCTTAAGAATGAAGTAGTAAGTAACAACCAAAAACAATAACATGAAGTGGTACCACAAGAACCGACATGAAATGGAAAGATCACATCAACGGCTAGGTGAGATCCCAATTTTGTCTCGCAAGACATAAAAGCTAGAGTTCAATCTCGAAATCCATTACCCATGAAGGTAATCATCCCAAACGGGTAAAATAATTCTAGAAAAATTCATAAGCGCTATGAATTCAAATAGACTCGCCTTTCTTCGTATGATTCTCAAGGGAATGAGAATCGATAAAATGTGCAAAACCTAAGAGAATCTAATTTGGAATTTCATGAAGCGACTGGATTGTGTCCTACAGACGCGAGATATCAATATTAGATATTTCTCTTAGGATATGAGATAGGGATTTACGATGGTTGACTAGCCCATCCCCAAATTCAATCACAACGAAGTAGCGAACATCGAACCCGAGCACTTTAGTCCTATGACAAGGTGGCTGACACCAACAAAAGCACAACACAGAGATTCCAACGAAGGAGTGAAACTTTCGAAGGAATAATCAATTTTAATATCAGTGATTCAAGGTTGGTAACGGAATACCAACCAGCTAGAAAACGATAAACAAATATTGGTAACGGAATACCAATGAACTACAAGTCGATAATAAATATTGGTAACGGGATACCAATGAACTATTCGGGGAAATCGATTTCTAACCAGGTACTAAATCTCATTTAGTAACCATAAGGACGAATCATTAGGAATTTTACGAAATTCCCAATATTTAGAAACTTAAGTATCGGTTTTAGAAAACCAGAAACATCGAGAAGATGATGGATAAGTAGTGCACAACTTACCACTTCGGGACAACATAATTTAAGATAATTTTCCACCAAAAATCTAAAATTGCAAAAACATCAGTAATAAATCAAAGAAGTAATAGACAATTTCTATAACAAGATGAGGTTAAACCAAAGAGGTTGTAATCCCCAAATTTTTTGATTCACAAGGGTTAAAAAACATGCGGAGACAATCGTCGACCCAAATGATTCAAACAAACAAGGGATGAATATCAAAAGAGCTCATCCTTTCGATATTCATTTCTAAGAACAACGCAAGGCTAAGTTCATAAGTGAATTGACTATAGTATGAATCATGGATTCGAAGAAATGAATTATTGAGTTTGTTGTGGATCGCAAAAACTCAAATTTCCCTCCCCAACGGGAGCTCCCATTCTCTCGAGTGATCTTTCACTAGAGAAAACAAGAAGACCCATGGAATCACAAGAATAATAAATTCTCTTTAGCAAATCAAAACAAGGATTAAGAATTAGGCGATATTCTCAATCACTACGAATTCTCGAAAATCAAAGATCTGAAATCCAGCAACGAGAGACATCAATAAATGACTCTTTTGATTGTTCCTGGATTTATTTAATTTACTCAAAGAAAAGATTTAAGATAATTTCTAATTGAAAATCTTGAACCACCCAAATTCTTGGAATTGCTCCAAGGGTATCTAAAAATAAATTATCTAGAAAAATAACAAATGATTACGAAAAATCGCAAAAACCCCAAAATATTATTATTTTGGTTAAATTATTAATGGTTAATTTTATTTTAGGGATCATGCGGATTGTCACATAATGGTGTTTAGGAATTTCGAACTACAACATGGCGTCCCATATCTTGTTTGAGATCTTTAACGCACCTGATGGACAAGTTAACACAAGAAAGTCCTCACAATTTCTAGCGTTCACGCAGATCTCATGAAAATATAAAAATTCAATAAATCATTCGGGATGGCATAAAGCAAATAAAATTCGTTTATCAACTTATGAATAAAACACAATTGATATCTTTTAATAACGAAGAACACGGTCGACGTATATCAAAAGAACATAAATAAATTAATCTCTGAATAAGGTAAATGACATTAAGGAATTAATGACACGTATCTTGACTCAAGAAGAGGGGTCACAAGAAGCGGGATGCTTTCCCCCGTTCTTGATCTTGAGTTTGGAATGCAACGAGGTAACACAAATGTATCATTGCATATTCGTTGAGTTAATTTAGCACAAATGCTTGGTAACTCATACCGGCACAACGAGGTAACAAATGAGTTGTTTTAGCCCGAATGCTTGGTGATCTCACACCAAACTAAGACTACATAAATGAAAATAAGGGAGTAGATTTAGTCACAACGACATGGTATCTCTATACCAATAGATAGTGATCAATAGACCATGTTAGGTACAAAACGACGTACGAAACAATCTTAAGTAGAAATCAAGAAATATCAGGATCAAAGGCGCTTATAACGTGCGTAACGATGCACGGGCAAGACATCCAATGATCAATCAACTACAAGGAGCATAAATGATTAACAAGATAAGCGTGATACACAATAGGCCAAACAGACATCGATTAGCGACTCGAGTGAAAAAATGAAACAGAAGCACTACTAGAGCACACGGGCCCTAGATAGACAATAGAAATCAACCTAAAGGAGACAAGTCGATAACTATTCTAAAAGACTAATAATAGGCCACTTGAGACATAATCACCCCTCCCGTAGGAGGTACACTGGGTGAACCGGCACTTGCACGACTGTGACCAACTATTTCGCTTCTTTAAGGAAAAAGAAGGATAACAAAGTTAGTCTCAAGTTGAATTCGAACGATGTGAATTCAATCAAA
Source organism: Allium sativum (assembly GCA_030737875.1). Classification (NCBI taxonomy): domain Eukaryota; kingdom Viridiplantae; phylum Streptophyta; class Magnoliopsida; order Asparagales; family Amaryllidaceae; genus Allium; species Allium sativum. The sequence continues at coordinate 200,634,739 of CM060916.1, forward strand.
ATGGAACCATATTGAAAGATAAGCTATGACGGGTCTAAAGACTCTAAATAAACCCTAAAGCACGATTCCCGAGAGGGGCTTCAGACAATACCATCGTCTTACTATCTTACACTGTTTTCGAAAGTTGCTCTGATACCAACTGTAGCGCCATGCCTCTATACCCACTAACGTTCAGTTCATTTCAGAGAAATGTCGTAGACCATAACGGAAAATGAGGTTCGTGAAGGGTGACCGATTGTAAGATTACTCCATGTGAGGAATGCAGATTGAATTCTGATACTGATTAAAATTTCAACATGACCATTCGGCACATAGGGCAACTACACAATGGCTATATGCAATCTGGAAAGCAGTATAAAATAGACAACAACAATACTATAAATATGGTATATCTCAAAGCCAGACAAAGAATAATCATATCACAAAGGCAGAATAGATATGAATAAACCAAGAGTGTGTACAACAAGCTAGTGGTCAACAAAGATCTACTAATCCCAAAATGATAGATACATACACCAAGATCTAAATAAAAGAATACGTACACAACGGTGGATAATGTCATAGGTACAAAAGTACAAAACTACGGATACAGAGTAGCAAGCAGAAAACAGAAGATCAATCCTACGAGAAGTCCCAGAGGAGTACCTAAAATGACTCGGCCTGACCTGAGTATTATTTATAAGGTCATAAACAATAAACGGATTAGTCAAGCTGTACTTATCAAATAAACTAAGATCACAAGAGACATAACACAGGATGACATGAACACGGCATATCCACACAATCAGGAAATGACAATGGAATGTTATCACATAAATATCTCTAAATAATCTCCTAGCTAATATAGAATGCAACATTCAAATAATAGCACACAACAGGAAATGACGGTGGAATGCCAAATAAACATCAAATTGATGACCATCGCATCAAAGTAAATCATGAATCATAAATCATTTCTCAAATTGATGCGCATCGCGTCAAAGAAATCAAGAATCCAGAAATCACTCAAAATCCAGAAAACATCATAACGGGGCAGACCTGTTCATGGATGAGATACGATCTCTAGGTAGAGAACCCGTAGGTTTGAGCCTAAGCTCCCTACGAAGCCGGGTTGTGACCCCGAAAGAGAGAAAACACATAAATCATGAAATCTCTAGAAAACATCATAAAGAGGGGGCATGTCCGTTCATAGATGAGATACGATCTCTAGGTAGAGAACCTATTTGTTTGAGCCGAAGCTCCCCACGAAGCCGGGTCGTGACCCCGGAAGGTGAAATCCAAGAATCGTAAATCCCTCTCGAGCGATCGAGGACCACAAAAACATAAATCATACAGGTTGGACCAAAGTCCCAGAAGTGAAATTCAAGAATCATAAATCCCACTAGGGCGATCAAGAACCACAAAACATAAATCATAAAGGTTGGACCGAAGTCCCAGAAGTGAAATCCAATAATTGTAAATCCCACTAGGGAGATCAAGGACCACAAAACACAAGTCATAAATGGACCGCATCGATTTGGTGAATAAAAATTATTCCGAGCTAGTTAATATAAGGAAATAGCGACATGTCCCATAACCATATGCTATTCTCGAATATTTACGAACCCATAATTGGTTCCTATTCAAAACAGAGAAAATCATAAAAGGAGCATTGCCATGGTTTTCGATCGGACGAGTCCAGGAATTAACCGTCGAAGCAAAAGCAAGGGTTTATAGTCCTTGATTTTACTAAGACGTTTAATTAGATTTCTCATACGAACTAGAAAAGGTTTATAAAATATATACTAGTAGATTTGAAGAATGTTCATAAAACGATTTCGTAAATTTGCTTCGTATTGGAAACCATTTTAGTACAAGAATTTGATATCTGCTAAATAACATAAAACCTCTTCATATAATTTCAAAGTGGCAATAAACAATAGTACGATTGCCGAGGGGAATCGATCTAGGGGATTCACGTCATCATGACATAAATCCAAACCATAAATCATCAAATGTAAATTCGATAAATCGAATATACATATAGGTCGTTGGTGAATCCGATGACATTAATAAATGGTTAGAAATCACCCTGGAGCAACATGAAACAAAGACCCAAAATAAAGTGCCGCAGATCAAAGAGCGATCACCAAGGTGATCGCTAATGTGTAATTCACATTACAACAACATACAGCAAATCAAAGGAATAACAGCTGTAATTTCGATCAACGAACGAATCGAGATCCCAAACTAGCACCCGAAGGTTTTAAACTATATCGGAGTAATATCAAGTTGAAAATTCATGTTTTAACAACGTGAATCATCTTAACAAGAGTATCGAATAAATTCGATATACCAAAAGGAGTGCACGACTTCACGATGTTCTCCGGTGAATTTGAAAACCATCGACATGCACGGAACTGCCAAGGTGGAGTCGAGAAACCAACGTGATCGCACACGGGAATGCACGATCGAAACAAGGCCGGACCTAGGAAAAACAGCCCAGGCTCAGACTGACTGATCGACCGGTCAAAATGGGCGGTCGACCGGTTTTTCCCGAAAACAGTACCGGTCAACAGCCACATTTCTGGCCGGTCGACCGGTTTAGGCTTGGGTTGTTGCCCAGGCCAAAACAAATGGGATTCGTCCCTCGCAAGTATCTGGCACCGATCATCGAGGCCCGAGACTTCTTCGGGACATCAACGAGACCTCTCTGATCCACCGTATCGGCTCGCAAAGCTCAAAGCATTGGTTTTGATTGTTTGTCCTTAAAATGAACAAAATTCCAAACCAAAACGAATAAACGCAATATAAGTGGATTATTAAGTCTTAGAACTTGTCAGATGCGACAATGGTACTTCACAATACCACTTAATCGATTCAAATCTTGTGTATTGATCGAGTGAATAACAAATGCCATAATCTCTATTTCAAATGAACAAACAAAAGCATATCAAAGCGATTCAAGTGACTTGTGAGGACTTATTACTTGTCGGGGGACAACGGAGCTTCATAACATCACAAATCAACTCATATCATATACATTAGATTGTATGAACAATCCTTTCATAAATGTCAACTTAATGAAACATAAATACATGATATCGGCTAAGCTACACTAACCTAACCAATTCACAAGCACATGCAAACTCATATGATCACTGAATTACACTTATGCAAGCCAATGGCTTGTGGCATAGATGTGAGCTTAAAAGAACTCACCTTTGGCTCTAGAATGACAAGAACAAGCTCCAACAAGGAAGAACAAGCACATATCCAAGCAAAGAAGCTTTCTTTCTTTAATCACTCCTCTCTAATCACCTCATTAACACAAATGAAGACACATGAGTGTTAGTGCACACTAAAAATCTACAACTAAGAGGAGAGAAAGGAAGAGAACGAGTAGAGAGAGCCTGCCCATGTCTTGAAATCAAATCAGCACATGAATTGAGCTTGGAATTAAGAACCCTAGCTTAGGAATTTCTATTTCCCATTCCACTCTCCATTTTCTAATTTCTCTCTAAGTGTTGGAATGAATGAATGAAGAGGTGGGAGCTATTGAGGGTTATACGAAGAGCTAGGTTAGCTCAACCAAGCCCTAGCCAAGGTGCCAATTTTCACGAACTCGAAACATGTCGATGCTTACAGTCAAAAAGGTCTTAAACGACAATCTGGACTCAATGGAAGTGATCCCGAATCCTAGTTTTATCATTTGTGAAAAATGACATTTTGAGTGATACATAAGAGATGACGATATATTTAGATAAAATATCTGAATCTAAAATCATCGAATGAGTAGATTGTTACAGAATAAGTCAAAATTTTACTCCTTAACATATATCGAAGGGCCAGAATAAAACAAAATCTTGTTTAGCCTTCGTTAAAAGCTTTTGTAAGATGGAACCCGGAGTGCAATCTCCTTAACTGTTTCTAAATAAACCCAAAATTGTAAAACTTCTTAAAATTAAGACAAACATAATTCTATCACTGAATGTCACTCCTCAATTTACATCAACATTATTTTAAGGAATTGTATAATTTACAATTTAAAAGATACATGATCAAAGCTTGCTTTTCCTATAACATGTAAAAATTTCTTGAATGATGACTGAAGTGGTACTAACGGGCCAGTCTTTTCCCTAGCCAGAAACAATTGACCATAAGAACAAAATCTGGAAAGAAAAATATGATACTAATCGACCACCAAAAATTCGAAAGTATACTTATCTACCATAATAAAGGCTTATGCGCTAGGCAGGTTGAAGGCATAGACTAGAAAAGACCCAGCAAGCATTGCAAATAATCAAATAACAGGTACTAGAGTCAAAAGGCTAGGCCTCATCGTCAAATGGCAAACTAGTCCTTCAACACCAAAGGGAAAGGCCGGAGCTAGTCGTGTCACCAGAAATAATAAGGAATATCATGGAAGAGAATACATTGAAGGTTGAAATTCGACCCCATAATTTTATCAATGCTATCCCCAACCAAATTTGATGTGGAAATTTGACTTAATTGGCAAGAACCAAAGATGATTCTACCTTAGTAGAGACTATTTAACTTTTTAACCAGAGGACCTAACGCTTTACCATAATTTGCATCAAGCATAGGAGCCAAGAGGAAAATGAAAAAAAATTCAAAACACTATATTTCCTTACAAAGACAATAACTGTCGTTTCTAAGACAGGTGTCATCATGCTCAAACACTAAAGCGATAATGCCAAGAAAAGAACTTCAGAAATACTAAAAAGAGAAGTTTGTCTACTTAAAGCAAAGATCATAGACATGGGAATAAAGAAGGAGAATGAAAGTATTTATAAGGAAAATGTCTCCAATATAAAACCAATGTACCAGACTGAAATGGCCAAAAGGCAAAGACGAAAACAGGAAAATCAGCTAGGAGTAAATTTTAGCTGGAGAAATTAATATCCAGAGTCTAAAAATACAGTTGCAGGTAGAAAGAAAAGGAAAAAGAAAATTACGATATGCATAGAAGAAGAGACAAAAGAAATGAATCGAGGGCTATTGGCCAAATATCAACTACCTAGAAAGAAGTGCTAAAAAGTAGGTATGGTGAAATGGCAATGCGAACATGGGAACACGAGTCAAATGACTTGAAATGTCAAGAACATTCCTTCACTAAGGGGTAGGGCGAATATTAGCACTGCAAATAACAAAGGTAGATCAAGAATTGAAATCAAGGTAAAGTAGCATGAAAGACAGTGAAGCCCCGAAAGAAGTAGTTTTAAACCTTAGGAATATGGGAAGGAAAGAAAAAGGGAACCTCCTTCAAATCGAAATGCCACTTTCAACCTTAAACGAAAGGGCGCTTGCCTCAAACCAAGAAGCCTCATTTGAAATTAACCTAGAGGGCATTATTACTGGACCTATCAACCTTACAAGAAAGAATGAGGGTGAAAACCAAGGGAAAATCATCAAACTAAATGTTGAAGGAGCTAAGAGTCATAAGAGGTAAAGACTAAAACAAACGAAGGCCTTCGTTCATACTCTTAAAGGCTCAGCACTGGAAACAAAAACCCATCTCTCAAATACAGTGGAATGAAATGCATTCCGAAGCAAAAAATCAAAAGAAAAGGAAAAGAGTAGAGGAGAAGCACATCAGAGGAAGTGAATACCAGGGAAAGAGCACTCAAGCTTAGCCTCATTAGAAAAGATGCTGACTCAAAGATATTTATCGATGTAAGCTAAGAGTTTGCATATGCCTATGCCTCCCGCAAACATTCGGACCAAAACCGAAGGAGTCCATCCTAAAAATGCTGGTGAAAAAGTATAGCCGACACCAGGAAAGCTTTTCTGTCATATACCGGAAGATCTCTAAAGCAATAGCCGGATGAAACCAGAAGAGTGTTCGAATAATGGAAAGAAAGGATAGAATAGGAGGAAAGGATCTCCAAAAGTAGTTGAAGATGAGAACAAGAAGGATAACCCAATACGAAGGCCGAAACAACCCTCTGGAAGATACAAAGCAAGGTTTTTGATACATGCCTTCTAAGGACTAAGAAAGACAAGTCATAATCAGCATAATACGAAGGACGAGGAAACCAGATTAAAAACCCCTAATCATTATGGACAAAAGCTTAAAAAAGTCGAAAGCCCTGTATGACCATCCCTCTCGCATTCAACTAAAAGCTTCCTTCGTTAAGGCCCTCGGAAGAAGTTACTTGGTTCTTCCCTCGAAGAAATCGACTAGGGCACTTTCGAAGCCTTCGTGATTAACCGTTGTTGGGTAACCAGAGCCAAGCACTCAAGTCGTATGAAGGATCAATCCGCACATATAAATAAGACCTCAGTGACTCAGAGTTGGGATCCTTTTTTTAATTCATTTTACCAAATTTGCAATATCTTATAGTTGAAAACAACCTAATCTCCAAATCAATTTGGAGAAAAGTTTTTAATATTTGATATAATCAATAAAATGGAGACATATGGTAATTAAGGTAACTATGAGATGCTTTTTTTCAATATTATATGTTGTTATTATCATTTGCTAACACTGTAGGTATAATAGTGAACTATATACAAAATTTGATATATTTCATATCCCAACCTATGACTGGCCTTAAAATTCATAGACCGTGGAACAAGACCCATCTTTAGACTAATGACTAAATTAACAACTCAAAATTATGTTAGGATCTCCCTATTAAGAGAGTTATTAGATTTAAATGGTCGATTGGGGTTAGGATTATATCCTTGTTATCTGTCTAGATCTACGATAAACTAAGGAAGACTTACGAAAATCTATCATTTGATGATTGCTCGAGAGGATTTATTTATCTAGAGATTAGTTTTGTGATCATTGGATTCCTAAAGAAATTGATCTAATGAGTCACTCGATTAAGGCAATTATTAGGAAACATATTACAATATGACAATTCTCTTATTCAGGAAAATTAAAAGGAAGTTCACAATTGGTTTTGTTCTCAATAGGGAATTTATTCTCAATAGGGAATTTACCTTCTGTGTCCTATAGTAGTATCTTGATAAGAATTTCATAATATTAGCAGTTTTCAAGCTTGAGCTCTTTCCTATCACAAATTAAAAGTTCTACAGTCCGATCTCATTTTTGGGGTATTAACCATAAATTTGGCTAATGGTTATATCATCCTTAACTGATTGTAGAAAATATTTCTTTTATTCTATTATGTTATGAACACATTTGTTCCCTTGAAATATTTAGTTATAAGTTTGTATAATTTCGTTTTTCCATTATCTAGTTTATATGTTTTACAAAAACCTGTAAAGTGTCATTTCAAATAATTCTGAAAAGACATTGAAGTATAATGTCTTTCTATTTTTCTCAATTTGAAAAGATGAGCGAGTTGGATTGGTTTCTTTTAGAATACTACTGTTGAGGGTTTATTATCTCATTCTATAATAGTAATACATTATTCTACATAGTGTGATACAAAACCAAGGAACAAAATGAAATAATATATTCTTTTTAGATGAGAATTTGTAAATTTATTTTGAAATTATTTATGAACCATTCTCTAAACAATTCCCATTGAATTCATTTTTGACTTTTTTGCCTAGCTGAAGAGGCCGGGCTAAAATCTATTTTAAGCGTATAATCCATTAAATGAAGAAATTAAGTTATGACTCAATTGTATTTTCATCTTGGATATGATAAGCACCTTTTATAGTATTATTTTTATTCATATATAATTTTTCAGCAAGATTATTATTGTGAATAAACTCTTCATCAGTAATTTTCTCTTTGCAAGTTGAGCCCCTAGGAGTCTTAATAATATAATCTATTGGAAAAACATAAGATTAAAAATATTTTGTTCTAGACGTACAATATTTATCAGATCTGCCCAAAATAGGTCCAAATGGATTATTATTCATTTTTATTTGAGCCTTCTGGGTTCGAATAACACCAATAATATTTTTATTTATTATGGACAGTGGAGGCGCAACCATATTGATTTGTCAGTTATTTGGTAAGGCGATTTATTCTCACATAATTAGCCTTCTTGCAGTAATATTCGATCTTAGTAAAAAAAAATCTATCAAAATTGTCTCATTTAACGGTTTGACAACCATTTTACATTATGAATTCGATGTGTAGTGTGGTTTATAATATATTTAATAACATATACGAATCGCTTTTAATCCTAAGGCATATTCATAGCCATATGTTTTTATATTTAATGGAAGAGCATCTAATATATTCACATCGATTAAAGGAAACTATAAATTTGGCTAAATATCCATATAACCTGGCTAGTGGACTAAATTAGACTTCATTAAACAAAATTTATTTTAACAAACTAATAATATATAACCACAAAAGGAACATTCCGGCTCAAAGTAGCAGACACTAAAAAAAATTGATTTTTTTACTGCAAAAATCAGTGGCGTTTATTCGCAAACGCAAGAAAAGGTGTTTTCACTCACAATATAAACGCGGTAAAAAAAAATTCACTTTCCTACCTAAGAAAAAATAGTCTGCGTGTTCCAAAATAAATGTGACCACCTATTTTCTATATATCACCCGCTCATACTTAGAATTTTTTTAACCATTTTCCCCCAAAATCGCTCTACCAAATTTCATGGCACCGATTAACTTTCCTTGTTTCATCTTCATCGTCAATCTCCGCTCTTGTGCTAGCCCTCTCCATCTTTAATGTCGCGCAAACCCCTCTTCGTAGTCCTCTTTAATTTCAACTATGTACTGTAACTATTGTTCGAGATTTCAAGGCAAAACCAGGTATGACTTTTCTATTTCCATTCTATTTCAATCTGATTTTGATTTGCCTGTTTTAATCGGATTTTTCTTCATAATTTTTCGCTGATTTCTCTTGGATACCACCAACTGGAACCCGTCCTCGTCGATTTGGGGGTTTGGAGAAGGTATTGTGTTCTTTAGCGGTTTTGGAGGAGACAGAATAACTTACGGTTGATTTGGGGGTATGGAGAAGTTATTTTCTTGTCCATCGGTTTTGTCCAACGGTCTCGAAAATTTATGCAGGTACTATTCCTTCATATAATAAAATTTTGTTTCATTTTATATAAAAAGCTGTAATGTTATTTCTTATTTTCTTGTTGGCGGAGTTGAATCTATTTTTACTTATTCTGGTGTTTTGCCTGGATCATGTTTACTGTAATAACCAAGTAACTTCTGATGATTATACACTTATTTTTATTGTATGTTAGAACTATAAATGGCTACATGTTAATAGATTTGTAAAATCTTTTTTACTTGGCATAATATTGATTTTAACATAATACAGAAATTAATTTGGATCTATTTTCCGTATATTGTAAATATGTTGAGTTGATAAATTAATTTCCACGACACCTTCTTTTATACATGAAATGAATTCATATTAAAACTAAAACGTATCAGTACAAATCGATCAAAGAAAACCAATAGTGATAGAAGACAACACCCAGTGATGGTTGACTTTTAGGCAATCACATATAATCCAATTTATTATTAAACTAGTAATTTATATAGAAACTATGTTGTTAAGTCATAAATATATCAAATATGTGCCTAAAATGGATATGAAAACAATCATGTTGAATCTACTATATACATGCATGTTATGAAATGGGATGTATGCATATGTTTTTGTTCCTTAGTTAACCATTACAAAGATGTTATTGTTCCCAAGTTATCACACTCTCAGATATTTTTTATTATATATGTGAGTTTATGATGAGTATACAGCGAATTTCCTGTTTTATCTAACTATCTAGTAAAGAAGAAGCTTGAAACTCCATTAATCAAGTGTTCTAATTCAGGTATACTGTTTATCTTTTCTTTTTATAGCTAGTGGCATTATTATAAGATTCACTTTATAACGTTGAATTGTTTGATAGCTAGTTGCTACGTTGTAATCATTTCATGATTTAGGTTATTATATGTTGGTTATAGCGTCTTACATCATAGACAGCTTAAACAACTTATATCAGATTCATCCATTTACAAACCATAGCTCAAATCATAATTATATTTCATTTGTGACTAAATTAGCTTATACGCATAGATGTTCCAAATTATTTGCGTTGAACATGATAACTTGGGAGGATTTCTTTTGTATAAGTCCAATATGTCATGTCACACATTGTTGCCACATTGTTGCTAACCATTGAAATATCCTTTGATAAGGCCTAAGGACTACTAGATTGAAATATGCAATCTGTATGGCTTGAAATATACTTAAATATTAATTGTGATTGGTTTATTAAATCGAAATAGCATGGGCCATGATTTAGTAAAGACATATAAGAAACTGTTCTTTCTTCTTCAGTAGTAGGTGGCCGGGACAGTTGTATTTGGTCAGTGTATTGATGTTTATTCACAGTGTTAACCATTTTTAATTTCTGCCGTTGATGTGCATACTATTACCATCAGCTGTCATTCATAATCACCAGGTCCATGATTAAGAAAATTGAATATTGTCGGAAGTTCTGTTTTGTGCACTAACAATGTTTAGTAAACACTGCATTTGCAATTCAAGCAGTTGATGTTGGGTGAAAAGTGCACGTCATTTGCTAGTATCACTATAGTGTTATATGATATGATATTCTTGTTCAACCTCAAAGTAGCTTGCATAAATAAGTTGATAATTATTTTTGCAAACTGCAATTTTGATTGAGGTTGACACTCTTGGCATGGATGTAAGAGTTTCTTCAGGAATCACAGCCCAAACTCTATGCTTCTCATTTAGTTCTCAGGTGGAAACTTCTTATAATCCTGTCATCCATTTCCATTCTCTTTCCTTTTTTTCCAATGGAAATATAATGATAAACGAAGAGCAAATCTGTATACCTGCTAAATTGATAAGGATGCTTAATTGGTTAACCATTATTACTTGCTAGGCATATGACATGATTAATTAATTATGATCAATGTGCTAATGTGATTCTATCTTAAAGGCTATAGATAAATAGTAATAAAAAACTATACCATTGTTCCATAAATAACATCCTTGGATTCAGAAGTTAGTTCTAAAATTAAACAATAATAGAGTGTGTATTATTTGTATACCTAGTAAGCTAATAATTCTTTTTACATATAACTTGTATTTCATTTCAACATGTTGAATTTAATTCTGCAGGCTACATCAGTAAGCTCGACAGAAGAAAAAAAAAAGAGAATGTTTTTTCTATGCTATCAGCGAAAAAATTCATGAACTCCTAATAAAGTGTCGAGGACTTAGCTTCCTCCGAGTCTTTCGCCGACTATACGCAGTTGTCGGATCGGTCTTTCTTGACATGGGTTGGCTAATAAGGAAACCGGGGTTTGACTTCCAACTGCTCTTTATCAATTAATTTTTTAATTATCACCTTTTTTGTATATTATCTAATTATTATTATTACTTGTTAGTATTAAATGTTGCAGGAAGTCTCAGGTTTGACCGTGGAGCCTTGCCATGATGAAACTCTGATTGTAGTTGTTTTTGAGATCAGATTAGAAGAGGTATATATATCTAATATTTATATCTTAATTAATCAGCCTCTCATATCAGAAATAGTCAATTATATATTTTTTTAAACCGATAATACATGTTTACTTCATGTTAATTATCATACTTTATATGTAGGTGCCTGCCTTTATTGAACAGGAGAATGAGTACATATTTTTTGCCGTGAGTGTTTCTTATTAGCTATATCAAACGTTTTGATTTTAGATTTTAGTTGTCATGAATGGTGAATAAATATATTACCTTAATTTTGTCAACCTTTTGCTTTTAATTAGGTTTATTCTGAAGATTTTATTGGGAAGCTAAATAAGGCTCCACTGTAAGTACTTTTACTTGTGCCTTTTGTTTTGTGAAGAAGGAAAAAAGGGAAAAGAAACAAACATAACTTCATTTAATATTCATAGGTTTTGTGTACTAGTAAAACAGATGAGGAGTATTTTCGTATCAGATGCAAAGGTAACTATCTAAATACCGACCGAACATATGCATATATGGCTAGTATGCATTTCCAATAAAAAGAAAAAATAAAAGATAATTAACAAACATTTGAGTCATATGCAGGTAGTAGAGAAATTTTATACAAAAATGCGGATAATACGACATACATAAAATATGGCGAGATGATGTTTTACCATGTAGAGTTTATCTTAAGCACTGGTACAGACACTTGCACCACTGTATCTATATGACCTGACTCTAATTCTTCGTACCAGAAAATAATTTGTTATACATCTTAAATTATAACAAGCTGCTATTATATTGTAGTGTTTTGGCAGCGAAAAGTCAAGGGGAACAAGCGTATGACAATTTCTTAGACCATATATTCTTTATTTCCTTTGAGAATTTCCAACTAGAAGTGTTTAGTTGGCACTAATAATGATAAGGATGGTCCTGCACGACCAAGGGAGTGTAAATAATTTTTATCATTTTATTTTTTTTGGTGACCTCATCCTTTTGTCTTAGAGCAGTTGTGCTCATTTTGAGCCATCAATTATCAACTGATTTGTCAGTTTACAAAATAACCTGACAGTTAAGAATTCAACAGTGATTCAACTACGTTGCTAGCTCATTTATAAGTATATTTTGATAAATAATCAATCTTATTATGACTATCATGGTTGAAAGCGAGAACCAAAGTTATAGGGAAAGAGGTAATTTTTAATTAAATTTGGTAGAGGTTATCAATTGTTTGGCAATTGAATTACTAAATTTTTGATAGCTAAGTGGCTAAAATATTGCTCAATTGTCAAGTGGATTCCATCAGTTTTGCTAATTTCAAATGCATGTTTAGCAAAATCGCTCTAGTAAAAACATGAATTCACAAATTTTGAGTTGTTGTAGCATTCACATATTTTTCTGTTTAGTTAACATGTACGTGTGCAGTGTCGATAATGAGCAGCCCGAGCAGGTTGAAGCTGAAGCTGAATCTTGGTTTGTATGACTAATTCGTAACATACATTTCAAACTAAATAAATTATATTTGTGATTCAGTAGGTAGTTCAGTTGTTTAATATGTTATCGATGATGACTTATGCATATCTTAACACTTATGTATGTTATGGATGTTTGAATGTGTATGTATTTATGGTTGTTTAATATGTTATGTTCAAAAGTTTATGTATTTGTGTATTACATTGTTATGTAATTGGAGACAAAATAGACTATTAACAAAAATAATTACATGAAAAAATACAACAAATTAATAAATAATTTTTTAGTAGCATTTTAAAAACACTACAGAAATACATGTAGTGGCGTTGAGTAAACGCAACCGTAAATCAGGGGTAAAGTTGGAAATTTTATTAGTAGCATCAAAAAGCTTTTTTATGGCATTTTTAAAGCACTACAAAAATATTTATGGTGGCGTTTTGAAAACGTTACAATAAAAGTATTTTCAGTGGCGTTTATTAAAAGTGCAACAAAAAAATTTGATTTTTAGTGGCATGTTATCTCGTAACGATTATCGAAACGCCACCAAAAAGACTTAGTAGCGTTTTTTGAGCGCTACAAAAAATCATTTTTCTTGTGCTGAGAAGCACAAGAAAAAAAAGCAAAAGAAAAAGGAAAATAAGATAGGTCGCTTGAAAAGGTAATCACCATAACACAACGAATTACAACCTATGCCTAAAAAAAATCAAACAACAAACCTAGTTCAATTGAATTTGGAATCAATCATGTGATAGACGAACCACCGAACAACAACTGACTGATTACATCTAAAGATAGATGGAATAAATAAGTCAAAAGATCCCGATTCAGAATCAAGGATGGAATAAGAGCTTGATTGTCAAAATTGCTCTTGCGACGATGCTCCAAAGCATAAGTGATCGAACCATATTTCAGGTCTACATATAGCCTGTCCAAATTTGACGATAGTTTTCTCTTCAGTGCACTCAACACTGGAGCATAAGCGGGAAAATCTCAAGAGTGGAAACAACCACGAAGATGAGATCCGGGACAACCAAATCCAAGCATGTGTGAGATCATCATGATGAGTGTATATGCCCAGGGAAACCAAAGCTTGTAGGAATTGAACATCTAGGACAACCACATATCGTGAGACACCGAGACATTAATACCATCATGGAAAATAAGAGCATTAGGAGGCCCCTAAACAAGCACAGAGCCTGGACAAGGCGACGCCCGTGCATGACCGATGACCCAATCACATAGTTGAAAAGCTTTAGAAGACTCATAATGTATGTGCGAGGAAGTATCAATGGTTGAACCACAAGGACCAAGGCATACTAAGCACCGAAAGGTAAATCCAGAACCAGCATGGGATGAATCGTGCATAAGCATAGGAAATTGGGGATACCCTTGAAGGGTGAAACCTAATTTCACAGGGATGGTATCGAAGCCTTCTACACAATTTTTTTGGAAAGGGTTTGAATATGGATAAAATAATTATTGAAAAGCTTAATGGAAGAAATTGGGGATTATGGAAGGTGAAGATGGAAGATTTCCTTTATCTTAATGATCTTCATCAACCATTAGAGAATAATGGGGAGAAACCTAGCAATGTATCCGAAGCAAAATGGTAGACTGGATAAGAAGGCTACTGCGTATATTCGACGTTTTTTGGATAATACAGTGTTTTATATTGCTTCCAATGAACATCCACATATACCATATAGAAGAAATTGGAAGGGGTTTATGCGAAGAACTCTGCAACAAACAAGGCTCTTCTTATGAGTAGGTTGGTGAATCTGAAGGGTAAGGAAGGTGGATCAATTGGAGAGCTTCTTAATGATTTTCAGGAAACTGTGAATCAATTGGCTGCTGTAAATTTCATGGTGGATGATGAAACACAAACCTTAATGATGATGAGTTCATTTCCAAAGTGTTGGGAAACACTTTTGGTTGCATTGAATAACTCAAATTTGGATGGAGTTGTTTAAATGGGGTCAGTGGTTAGTAGCTTGCTTAATGAGGAGATGCGGAGGACGAGCCTTATGGAAGGAAAAGATAAGGAGGCAACGGAAATTGAAACTCCTATTGAAAAAGATTTTATTTCAAGGAGGGTTAATCAACGAAATATGGAAAGGCAATCTAATAAATCAGACATGAGAAAAGAATACATTTGTTTTTACTGTGACAAACTCGTTCATCAACTGAGGCTTTGTCATAAGCTTAAGAACGATAAAGAGAAGATGAAGGCATTGGAAGAAGAGTCGAATAAAAGGACAACGATAATGAGGTGAATCTTGGTGTGGAACTTGAAGGCAATGCTTTATATGTTAATGAAGGCAAAAGAAAAGATTGGATACTTGATTTAGGAGCTTGTTTCCACATATGCCATCAAAAGGAAGCATTTATTGATTTTGAAGAACAAAGTAGTAAAGTGAAATCCGTCGATGGTCGAGATTTGCATGTTAAAGGCATGGGTTCGATTCGATTGAAGATGAATGATGGAAAGGTAGAGCCAGCAACATAAAGCCGCAAAGCTTACATGGAGGCCATTGTGGTATTACAAGCAATTTTGAGATTATTTTTTGTGGTGTATCTCATGTGAGAGATGCATCATTTGTGGGTGGTTTTTTGGTTTATGGATTTGTTGATTGTTGGAGTGATTTCATATCAAGGTGGAGTATTGTGGTTTGTGATATTTATCACATGGATATTGAAGATGGAGAAATTGGAAGTTGTGGAATTTAAGGATCTGCTGCGGATTTTATGGATCTATTGAGATATCTTAGGAAAGCTTTATTTTGAGCAAGTTTTAAGGAGGATTTATTTATGAGATATTTAGTCTTTCTATTTGTCTATATAAGCATATAATTAGGGAGAGATTGTAATAACCCAGAAAATCAGAACCAAGTTAAAAAATTTATTTTAGAAATTTTAATGGATTTTAAATATTTAAAATGATTTATTTTAAATAATAATGACTAAAAATTTATTTGTGTAACGTCTCGCATTTTTATCGATTTTTATTTGAATATTTAAATCAGTTTAAATGTTGAATTCAAAATATAAGCGGATTTATATATTAATTAAAACAAAGTTGAATGTATAAAAGTATATGTTAAATATAATCGATCCCGTAATATCGCGGCAGTTCGTAATTTAACGTTCTGAACTTCAACTGAGTGTACAGGACCCGTTATTACTTAGATTTCTTCAAAACAATAAACGTTGGAATCTGTTGAACTGCATTTTTCTAATGGAAGTGAAAAACCAAGATTTCGTATTTTAAATGGGAAATTATGTCCAAATTAAATATTCAAAAAAGCAACAGCATATTCGTTTATAGTCATAACGGTTATTTAAATATATTTAAATATCGGATTCGAATTTGGACAAGATTCTTTTGAGATGTAGTGATAATTTAATTTTTAGAATTTTACTGTAATTTTTAATTAATTAAATACACAACTTTTTATATGTAGTGTTTTGCACCCTATATCGATATTTTGGGGTTTATCAATATGAGTTAACCTACCAATATTATTATATTTTTGGAAGTGTGGCACCTCACTGGACACGATCGTATTCTTATTTCTGTTCGTAGCAGCTCGGACAAGAATGTAATTTATGCAATACAGTACACTTACAAATAAAACGTAATGTAATAACCCGGAAAATGTGAACCAGTTTAAATTTTTTAAATTTGGTTATTACCAAAGAATTTGAATAATTGATATAGCATATTTCAATAAAATAAAGAATTGGGTATAGTATTGCAGTTTGAAATTTTGAATACAAACTTTGTCTGACTGTACCAGGTGGAAAATATAACGGATTTTAGCGAAACTGAAAATATTTAAATCTGTTTATGAATACCTTTCTAACGAATCTGAAAAATCGAAGTTTCATAGCGGGAATCAAAAGTTATGGCCAAATGAATTTTCAGAAAGGTTGCTATATAGCATATATAGCCCTTGAAAATTGGTATTTTGCATACGACCTCGGAATTCGACAAAACCACTTTTGTTGGGTCCGGGATGTCAAATTATTGCTAAGTTTCAAATTTCATAATTTTTGAAGCTAGTATGTGAGCGGGGCAAAAGAAAATGTGATTGGTCAATTTCTGTTAAAATGGGTCGACCTAAAAATGGCCGTTTTTCAAACGAGCTCACAATTCGACGAAACTGGTTTTGTTAGGACCGTATCGTCAAAACAAAACTAGATTTATTTTTCTGGAATTTTTCGATTCAGTTTGTGGCCCTGGAAAATTGAAATGCACGTTCAAATTAAATATTGAATGTTATATACTTTAATTTGAAAAATAACTGACTGTAACAGTCGAATTGGCCAACGAAACATATCCCATTGTGTCCGGAATGGGGGTATTTAGCTAGGGGCGACAGTCGTTGGGTTTGATTTCGAGTCCATTTGTAAAAACACTATTTAAAATTTCCTATAAAGCTTCGACCAATAGGATTTTTCCTTTATAAAAAAAATATCGCAAGAGACCCTAGCCGCAGGCGATTTGGACGTTCCTCATTGCTCCGTGCTTCTCGTCCATTTTCCGACCGCCACAGGTGAAGCTAGGTCGCGCCACCACCACCACTCCGCTCGCCTCCCTCCCCTCTTTAAATCCGACCAAGCCTCGTCAAAAACCATCAATTGTGCGCGTCGAATTTCGAGGAGGAAGTCAGCCCCTTTGGAGCGCCGCCGCGACCTGCTGGAGCCACCGAGTCAGACGCCACCACCACCGACAGGGAGCTGGTTCGTAGATCTTCCACGTGGCACCACCTGATCGGAGCAACAAGGTACGGTTTGACTTTAAAATCAAAACCTAGTTTTGAAGGTTTAAAAACCTTTCTGCTTCGAAATTCTGAAATGAAAATAACACTATAAAGCGTTGCAAAACTTTAAAAAATAATATCTTTTTCGTTCTTTAATGAAATTTGATGAAACAGGAGACACCGTGACCGCAAGGAGGCTCTCTACATTCTAGAAGAAGCCGCGGATTTTTCTGATCTTCCTAGGATTTTTAGCACTGCAGAAACCAATGTGAGGAATATAAACTAATTGTGTGAATGAAATTGCGTTGTATAAATTATATAAGTGAACTGTGAATTATATACGCATTGTATACCTCATGTACATGTGTTGTATAAGTTATAGTAGCGAGGTATAAATTATACAAGCGTTGAATGAAACATATATGCTTTGAATTGTGATGAAATGCAAGTGAATTATAATATAATATATATATATACTCCCCTCGTCCACAGACCATGGACGATATTTATTGATTGTGATTGACGTGATATTATATGGTATGACGAATGGTTGGAAATAATTGTTTGTGGTTGATATGGTGGTTGAAAAATACCCTCTTGTGGTTGAAACAAATTAGAATAGGATTATGGAATTGAAAATAAAACATGCCGCCAGCGTGCGAACTAGATGCATGATCCCCATTGTCAAAAGCCGCGAGGTTTTAAGGTAGAGCGAGGAGCCCTACTAGGGACGGTCCCGGTTTTAACTACCCTGCCGTTATGCTGCCGAAATTTTCTGAAATGTACATGTGTTAGTATAATTTTCATTCGTTGAAATAAATTACATATGTTGAAATATATATTCATGTGTTGAATTGAAATTCATTCGTTGAGTTAAAATTCATGTGTTGAATATTATTTGAATTTAAACAAATAGCTTTAGCGATAAAAATCACATTTTTATATATATACAAACCATAGCGAATATTCATGTGTTGAGTGGCAATTCATTCGTTGAGTTGAAATTCATGTGTTGAATATTATTTGAATTTAAACAAATAGCTTTAGCGATAAAAATCACATTTTTATATATATACAAACCATAGCAAATATTCATGTGTTGAGTGGCAATTCATTCGTTGAGTTGAAATTCATGTGTTGAGTGGCAATTCATTCGTTGAGTTGAAATTTATGTGTTGAATATTATTTGAATTTAAACAAATAGTTTTAGCGATAAAAATCACATTTTTATATATATACAAACCATAGCGAATATTCATGTGTTGAGTGGCAATTCATTCGTTGAGTTAAAATTCATGTGTTGAATATTATTTGAATTTAAACAAATAGCTTTAGCGATAAAAATCACATATATATATATACAAACCATAGCGAATATTCATGTGTTGAGTGGCAACTCATTCGTTGAGTTAAAATTCATGTGTTGAATATTATTTGAATTTAAACAAATAGCTTTAGCGATAAAAATCACATTTTTATATATATATACAAACCATAGCGAATATTCATGTGTTGAGTGGCAATTCATTCGTTGAGTTGAAATTCATGTGTTGAATATTATTTGAATTTAAACAAATAGTTTTAGCGATAAAAATCACATTTTTATATATATACAAACCATAGCGAATATTCACGTGTTGAGTTGCATTGTTGAGTTGAAATTCATGTGTTGAATATTATTTGAATTTAAACAAATAGTTTTAGCGATAAAAATCACATTTTTATATATATACAAACCATAGCGAATATTCATGTGTTGAGTTGAAATTCATTCGTTGAGTTGAAATTCATGTGTTGAATATTATTTGAATTTAAACAAATAGTTTTAGCGATAAAAATCACATTTTTATATATATACAAACCATAGCGAATATTCATGTGTTGAGTTGAAATTCGTTCGTCGAGTTGAAATTCATGTGTTGAATGTTATCGTATGTTAAATTAAAATGAATCGACAATAAAAACTACATTTTTATTGTGAATATGAAGTGTTAAAAAACATTCACGTGCTGAATGAATATTTTTGATGAAAAAAATATTTCTTTTATCATGTATATGCTTTGATAAAAATACACACGCGTTGAAATAAATAATAGTTGCTAGGAATATTATTATTGGCTTTGTTCTGCATATATATACATGTGTTGAACAGGAAAAATGGATTAGCTGTAGAGTAAAGAAATTATTTGCGTGCCCGACAAATAGGTAAACCTTGATGAGTTGGCTGCGCAATTTTATTTTTATATCAACTCCTATGAATGCCATTGGATGCGGAGTGCTGGTTATTCTGTGTGAAATAATAAATATCGCCATAGGATAGTAACAATTAATTTTGAACTACACTACATGACATACTTCTTGACGATAGGCATACTTCATCATATTCCACATAAGCAATTGGAGCTTGTGTGACGAGGTGGAAGATTTACCATACGAGCGAGAGGCTTGTATGGCGATTGTAAAGACCCGGAAATTCCCGCTCTTTGAATCGACTATAAACCACACAGGTCTGACCCAAAGGTTGGAAATCTTCGAATACTTTAACTTTGGGAATACAATACATCAGAACAATAACAACAGCCTTTTATTAAATTACAATAATGTTACATCAGAGTACAGAATATATCAGAGTACATCGATAAATAATACAGCGGAAGATACATTTAAAATAAATTAAATACATTGCAGCGGAATTAATCTCAGCGGAAGGCCATTAATATTTTCTGGACCCGGCTTCAGACTTCAATCCAGGATCCTGCTTAACTATATCTGCAAAAAGCTACTCGACTGCCCGTGTGGAAAAGAGGGCACCCGAGTTTGTAAAGTGAAACAAACTACGAGTCAGTCATGGGACTGGTG
Source organism: Allium sativum (assembly GCA_030737875.1). Taxonomy (NCBI): domain Eukaryota; kingdom Viridiplantae; phylum Streptophyta; class Magnoliopsida; order Asparagales; family Amaryllidaceae; genus Allium; species Allium sativum. Next base: position 200,655,230 of record CM060916.1, read on the forward strand.
TGAGAATTCTAAACTAATATAACTAATAAGACAAATCCAAGGACCACGCCACTTTCGCGGAATGGGTTTACTCCTATGGATTGCCAGTGCATAAACCAAAGTAAATCGAGAAATAACGCAATGTCTTTTGGAAAAATGAAACCATTATAAGACCCAGGTCCCATCACACAATGCAACGCACACCAGAGGATAGGGTTTTACCTTATAATGGTCAAAAGATGCTTGATACGTATAAAACGGATTTGATATTAATGTGTATATGTTTTAAATAAAAACATTTCAATCATAAGTATTAATCCAAGACGGCATAGTACCCCATCCTACTATGTCGCCGATACTAGTTCTACAATCAAAACCGCAAGGTCGTATTGGAGATTTGGATTCCATCATGAGTCGAGGCTAGGGGCAAGCTCCTCTCCGATTCGAGACACTCTAGCAAATGCCTCAGGATCCCCCGCAGTGAACCCTTGGAAGCGGTAGGGCCGGTCCCCGCCTATGGGCAGTGGATTGGTTATGCCAGAACACACGTTTCCCGGTCCCTTTGGACCTATAGTATGACCACCAACGGCCTATAAAAATAATGAGGCGCCTCAAAATCCATCATCCACATAAGTAAAATGTCAGGGCTGGTAGGTCGCTGACACCACTCTAGCTAGAAAGAAACGTGTGCACTCCCTACGGTCCATATCCCGTTTTTGACTCATACCGAGGTGTGAGGCTCGCGAAGTCACGCTACATAAAGCTACACCTAAACAGGCCGTGCTTTGATCATCAACCACAAGGCCTGCTTTTCAACAAAATCCTTGATCAATGCATCTTAGCATGCCACATTGTCAGTCCATACTATACCATTGATTTCTGCCAATGTATAACCTCTAAGCTCGTATGTCTCAGAGAAGGGTGTTAACCACCAAACAGATATATATTAAGAGAGATCAACGAATGTAGTATAAAGGACTACAACGTCAGACATACATTCCATTTATAAACTTATGCTCTGGGTCTGAGCGAAAGTCAAATCCGTACAAATTAACACTTCGTCCGAACGGTCACCACTGAAGCCCTTTCAAGGTAGCTACTCCTCTCATGGGTCTCAGTAGCAACACATCTATTCGATGTGAAGATCGTCGGTCTTCAATCACCGTCTTTAAATCTTCGACTTAGAACGTCGTATAATCATTTGAAATGAGATTGAACTCGGTCTTTTCAAATGATTCTAGCATATATATATATATATAATTTAAAATCACTTCATATCGTTATTAATATTTAATAACAACCTATCGCTACTTTTATTTATATAAAAATAGCCTAAATTAATTTAACGACGCTTCTGGTCAATGGGCGACCCTGGCGCTGTTTTCAACCAATTTGATTTACACATAACTTGAAATCTAACCGTTGGATTTTGACGAAATCTATATCGTTGGAAAGATTTTCCCAAAGCGGTCCTAACAGTTCCTGTTTTGGGAAAATCCGACCGTCGGGTCTTTCGGTATAACCGTTTAAAGTTACGATTGTCGATACGCGAACTACCGCGCGTGTTTCGTTTAAATTTAATTTACATATATATATATATATATATATATATCGTTTTACTAGTTCAATTATAAAAGTCTATTCTTTTTTATCGCATGTAAAATGACGATAAAATATTTCTTGTTTTATTTTACTACCTTTCTTATTTTATTTACTCTAATTGTAAATAAATTATGCTTTATATATCCTTTTAATTTATTTCCTATTTATTTACCTAAATGTAAATAAATGTTTTTCTATTCTTTTCCTTATTTATTTACATTATTTATAAATAAATGTTTCTAATTTCTTTTCTTATTTATTTACACTATTTGTAAATAAATGTTTACCTTTACTTTTACTATATTTATTTACACTAATTATAAATAAATGTACCTTTTCCTTTTATCTTATTTATTTACATAATTATTCTTTTAATCCTTTTTATTTACATAAGAAAATGTAAATAATCCTTATTCACATATTTGTTCTTATAATCTATTTATTCTTAATTACATAAAATGTAATTTTCTTCCTTATAATCTTAATTACATAAAAATGTAATTTTATTTCTTATAATCTTAATTACATATAAATGTAATTTTCTTTACAGTGTAAAACATATTCTTTAATTACATATAAAAATGTAATTTATTTAATTTCTTATTTTATTTAATGTAAATATATGTTTTCCCTTTTCTATGTTGTATTTATTTACACTAAATATTTTGAAGTAATTTACATATATAAAATGTAAATTTAGAAAATTAGAATATGCTTTAACCTCCCACATTGGATAGGTATTGTTGTGATTACTGGACAACCGGGCGGGTCCGGGCAGATTTACATCACAACTCAATCCAACCTCGGGTTAAGCATATTAATTCTTATTTATTGGAAAATAATGTCATTTATTCCTTTCTCTTTACATAAAGAAATATAAATGGTTTCTTTTTATTTTACTTTACATTAGAAAAATAATATTTTCTATTCTATTTTTCTTTTCCTAGAAAATGATGTAGCTCTTTTATTTTTCTTTACATTAGAAAAATGTAACTTTTTCTTTTACTTTGTTTTATTTTATTTAACATTAGAAAAAAATGTAACTCTTTATTTTATTCTTCTTTACATTAGAAAAATGTAACTTTATATTTTAATTCTTATACATTGAAATAGATGTAAATGTCTTTTATTTCCTATACATTTAAATAAATGTTTCCTATAGCTTATGTAAATATTTTTCCTAGTGTCAGCATTTCTAAATAACTATATTTCTAATGCCATTATTTGATCCATTTCAATTATATAATGTGACGATAAAATATGTGTCACAATACTCAAATTATCACATCGGTGGTTTTGGTGTCATAATATTCAAACCAACGCAACTATGAAATATGTGATACAATACTCAATTTAACACCGCGGTGGTTTTGGTGTCATAAAACTCAATTTAACACAACGATGTTTTTGGTGTCATTATATTCAAATTTACACAACGGTGTAAATTGTGTCATCACACTATTTTAACACAAATAAAATTTGGTGTATTTTTGATGAATCACAATAAAGGTCTCATCTTTATTTTATTTGTAAATCAAATAAAATATCTAGTCTTTATTTTATTCGTAAATCAAAATAAAATATTTATTCTTTCTTTATTTCATAAATCAGCATAAAGATTTAAACTTCCTTTTTATTTTGACAATTAAAATAAAATCAAACTTTCTTTGTGAATCAAAATATTCATCTCTTCCTTTATACTTTTATTTGGTAAATCAAAGATGTGAACCTTTCTTTTATTCATCAAAGATGTAAACCTTTCTTTTATTTTGTTTAACAAAGATGTAAACTTTTCTTTTAATTTGTAAAACAAAAATATAAACCTTTCTTTTAATCTCGTAAACAAAAACTTGTCTCTTTATTATGTAAACAAAAATTACATAAACATTTGTTTTTTTTTTTGTAAACAAAAAGTTGTCTTTTTAATTATGTTAACAAAATAACATAAGAATTGTCTTTTATTTTACTACAAAATTACATGTTAAAATTGCCTTTTATTTTATTTGCAAACAAAATAAACAAAACCAAAATAAATTTTTCAATTTTATTTTTAAAAAAATAAAAAGAGGATAAAAATCAAAGTAAAAACTTTGTCATTTACTTTGTAAGCAAAATTTATGTTAACAATTCCCTTTATTTGGTAAACAAAATATATGTTAAACTTTTGTCCTTGATTTTGTGAACAAAATTTATGTTAAGAAAATGTCTTTTATTTTGTGAACAAAAATTCATGTTAAAAATTGGTGTTTTATTTTATAAACAAAATTCATGAAACAAGAATTAAATATCTAATAATTTAAGAAATAAAAATAAAAATAAAAATAAAAATAAACAATAAAGATGAGACTTTATCTTGAATACATCAAGAAATGGAGATCCAGAATAATATGGCTGTTTCAACACAGCACAGAACATATTCATCACAAACAACAACAGAGAAACACAGATCTATACAGTGCAAATCAACAGAACAACAATCATAATTCCTCACAGCACAAATATGATTAATTAACATACAAGCAATTATTTAACGGCGAGGAAACAAATAATTAAATTTTTTTAATTATCTAAAATTAGAAATCTCACCATGATTTTAATTTTGCAAAATTGTAGATCGCTCTGTTTTCAAATCTGATCAGCGTCATGGCGTAGATCTCATCGTCGTGATTCCAACACAATCAGTTTCGTTGAATTCTGTCGAGTATGATAAAGTTATGATATTATTTACATTTGATAACAAAATTAATAATTTAATTAAACTAATAACATCCTAATACCTCTTGGAAAATGCGATCAATGGCGGTGGGTTTAGGCAGAGAGATTGAACGATCTACACCACGAAACCAAATCTTGACCATTGGATAGCTAGAGCTTGAGATGCTCTTCGATATTCATGTAGATAACATCATGAATTAATTTATGGATTAGAAAATTTCATTGATTGTGTTTCGAATGCTCGTGGCCATTGGGATGAAAGTGGCGGCTATCGTGAAATAAAGGATTAGGGTTAGGAATTTTAAGATTATTTATAGGCAAAGAAAGTGAATAGATGAAGGGTTGATTTAGGTTAGAGTTTAGGAAAGGATTTCAAAGGTTAATTAAATAAATACACCATTCAATTTTATTAAATATACCAAGATTGAATTCTAACTTTTAACGTTTACCCATATAAACAAAACTACATTTTTTCTAAATGATTTGATTTTTTTGATTAAGAAAGAAACAAAAGCTTCCCTCTGTATTTGTTAAGAGAAATAGAACGGTACAGATATGATATGAAATGAATTATGGTTAGTGATTAGGATTATTAATAGGCATCTTTTCAATGCTCAATTAATTAGATACCATATTCAATACTTTGTTTATTCATCTAATTCAATTTCCAATTGACATAAATCTCATCCTAATACAAAATAAGGTTTATATTTATCAATTACATAACAAAACCTCAATTTATGTTATTCAACAAATTTTAGTTGAACGTTTTTTTTCTTTTCTTATATCACGAAATAAATTAATAACAGTAATAACTCTTGTTTCCTTGTCTTTTTTTTTTATATGCGAAGAATTCAAAATAAGGGAGCATTTACATACGTTGAAAATAATAAAGGAATATAGAGAACATGACCACATGTTTTAAGAAACGCATGCATGTCTCCAACATGACAATTTAATGTGAAAAAGGAAAGAAAAATTAATGTGCATAGAATTAAATTGCATGCATACGAAGATATAACATATTGTGGCAAGTTTTAAATGTGCACAATGTATGAAATTTATTGTAGTGTGTCATTCTTCATTTAATGTGCCTAATTGGTGCGTTGATTAAATAATTATTTATTTCCTTTCAAAATTCAAGGGAACAATTCACATTTGGGAATTTATTAATTAATGAATGATACAATTAGAATAGATAGGGGAAGGTATTAAAGAGAATGGCCAAAGATATATATATATATACACACACACACATTCATATATATATATATATATATATATATATATATATATATATATATATCTGTATATGTTTGTCAGAATTTTTTTTTATTTAGGGCCCACAATTATTTTCAATCAATATTTTAATATAAATTAATAGATTTTATTAAAGTCTCTAAGGCCTATTTTTCACTTGGCATGTAGTCAAAGATTTTTAATACAAGGATAACATCCTTGCTATTAACCTTTAATTGGGGAAATATTTTAAAGTTATTTTTTTTCTTTTTGTATATTTAGAATGTGCATTAAACAAGCGCCTACATGAATTATGTCCATCAACATTTAAATCTTAGGATTTAAGTTTTCCATTAATAAATGTAATCATACAATCAAACTTAAATATTAAATTAAGATATAAATTTAATCATTTAATTTTGAAATTTAATTCAATCTTTCAAGAACAAATTAAATTAAACAAACTAGTAATTCAAGTATAAATCTCTACGTTCAAATCCTAAATCAAACTTACAATTTCAGAATTTTCAAACTACCGCGTTATTTCCATCTCCTTTTAAAATTAAAATAAATATATTCGTTCTAACTTCAATTAAAATTAATTTTTAGTCGTTATTACTTAAAATAAATTATTTTATATATTCAAGATTCATTAAAATTCCTAAAACAAATATTTTAAATTGGCCCCAAAATTCCGGGTTGTTACAGCGATGATTATATACTACAGGTTGAACTGCTGACTGATATGCACTCTATGAAATATAACGATAAATTTCCAGATTAATAAAAACCCCACACGGGTCTGGAGTTGACAATAATCATGTCTCTCTAGTTATTAGATACGGCACATGGACTATTTATTTCCACACGGAAACGGGGTGAGGAGAATTTATTCTCTGGAGTGATTATCTATACATGCTCCCCCGTAAACACCAGAATATATCACTATAAATATGTGGATGCTTTTTAGGATTTATTGGGTACCTAACACGGCCCTATAAATTTCCAAACCCCTCCCCGTACAAAGGAGGTTATGGCGAAATTTTTCGAAATTTTAAGGCGTTAGTGAAATATTTGAAGTGAAAACGAAGTTGAAAATATAATATGAACTATGGTTGGAATTATAGAATGAACTATATTTATATATATAAATACAAAAAATAATTAAAAGAAATCGAAGCCGTGCAGTTCGTGTTTCGAAATCGTAATTTGAAACGATTAGTACGAGAAATCCGACCATCGGATTTTCCCGAAACCGCAACCGCTGGGTTCGCCTTAGAAATATCTTCCCAACGGCACCAACCTTGTAAAAATCCAACGGTTGGATTATCCGGAATGTTTAATTCAAATCTAAAGAAAAAAAGCGCCAGAATCGTTTATATTTGTATATAAATATAAATATAATTAAATTAAATCGAATAACGACGCTGCAGTTCGAATTTTGAAACCGTAACTTCAAACGACTAGTATGGAAGATCCGACCGTCGGATTTTCACGAAACTGGAACCGTTGGGTTCGTTTTGGGAATATCTTCCCACTGATATAGACTTTGTAGAAATCCAACGGTTAGATTTCCCGATATGTGTAAAAAAAAATTAGGGGAAAAACAGCGCCAGTGCCACGGCACAACCTGAAACGTCATTTAATTAAATATGGCCATTTTTAAATAAATAAAAATGGCGAAAAATCGTTATAAAATATTATAAGCAACATAGATTGCAAATAAAACAATTGGGCTTGAATTGTTTGATATTTGATGGTTGTATATGTTTGACACGAAAATAACACTAAAGAACTGAAAGATGGATGTCGAATAATATAACCATGGAAAGAATCGATTTAAATTCTAATTACGTGAAGTATTTGAAAAGGCCGAGCTAACCCTCATTTCAAATAATTTATCGAGCAATTTTAATTGGAAAATGCAAAGACGATTCAAGACCGGAGTAGCTACTGTAAAGGAACGGAAGTAGTAGCCGTCTGAACGTATGTGTTGATTGTACGGATATGCGAGGAATTGACGCCTCCGGTTTCGTTCAGACCCAGAACGGACTTGTAAATGGACTGTGTGTCTGACATTGGATTTTGTTCTATACTGATTGATCTCTGTTAAATATATATCTGTTTGGCGGCGGAGAATTTATTCTTTTGCTTAACGCCCTTCTTTGAGACATACGAGCTCAGAGGTTATATATCGATGGAAATCAATCGTATGGAGTAGACTGCCTATGTGGCATGCCAAGATGTTGTGACCAAGGCTTCTGTTGCAAAGCAAAGTCTTGTGGATGATGATCAAAGCACGGCCTACGTGGCCTGGCTTTGTGTATAGCGTGGATTCGCGAGCCTCACACCCCAGTATGAGTTAAAAACGGGATACGGACTGCAGGGAGAGCACGACGTTTCTTTCTAGCTATGGTGGTGTCAGTGACTTACCAGCCCTGACATTTATATCTATTTTTTACCTATGTGGTTGTTGGAATGCGAGGCGCCTCGATTATAGGTCTGTAAGGACCGGGAAACGTGTGTTCAGGAATACTAATCCTCAAACGTAAGAGAGGACCGACCCTGAAGATCCAGGGTTACCCAGAGTGTGTAGTCCTGAGACATTTGCTAGAGTGTCTCGAAGCGGAGAGGAGATTGCCCCTCGCCTCGACTCATGATGGAAATCCAATTTCCAATACGAAATGACGGACTCGATTGTAGAACTAGTACGGCGACATAGTGGTATGGGGCACTTATGCCGTCTATGATTGATATTTATGATGCTATTCGCTTTTGAAACATATATGCACTAGTAATAATATCAATTGATTTTGCTTTATACGTATCAAGCATATTTGGCTATTATAAGGTAAAACTCTATCCTCCGGCTTGCGTTGCATTGTATGATGGGACTTGAGTCTTATAATGGCTTCATTCTTTTTAAAAGCATTGCGTTGTTTTAAAAGAATTTACTTTGTTTTAAATGCACTAGCAATCACTGGAGTAAACCCATTCCGCGAAAGTGGCGTGGTCCTATGATTTGCTTATTACTGTTGTTTAAACTGTTAAATAGATTCCTCATACCAGTCCCCATGACTGACTCGTTGTTTGTTTCACCTTACAAACGCGGGTGCCCTTATTTTCACACGGGCAGCCTAGTTCACAGGTGACAGGTTGTTTTTGGCTCTGCACTATTGCATAGAGTGCATTTTGGCTCATGGCGAAGCTGACTTCACAGAGACGACTTTGACATTTTCCGCCATTACTGTACTTATATTATGATTCCGCCACGGGCGATGCAGACTGATTTACTTTCCGTACTTCTTATTGTATGTATATGTACCGCCTTCGGTGATGTAGACTAATACCCTTATTATGTCTCACTGCATGTATGTATTCCGCCTCAGGCGATGATGACTGATCACTTAGCTTTTTATTTACTAAGTTATATCCTACGCTGTGCTATTCTGATGTTGTTACATGTTGTGATTCCGCTGTCATATCCATGTAAAATTATTCTATTTATTGTTTCTGCTGTTATGTGTACTCTGCTATGATGATTAATGTGTTATATTCCAATGATTATCCTTAATACCGCCCCTCGGATTTTGGGATCGTCACAGTTGGTATCAGAGCTTTGGTTAACAATTTGATCAGTACATCATTACCTTTCCTTATGTTCCCCTGCTTTATCATATATGAAAATATCAAATCTGTGAGCTTAACTCTTTTCTTTCTTATACAGTACTCTCTTTGATGGCTACACGAGTAGCAGCAGCTAGAGGAGGCCGTGGAGGCCGAGCCGGAGCAGCAGGAGGACAGGGGAATATCCCCGTAGTGGAGGGAGGCCCGATTGTTCAGCCACTAGCACCCGAGGACTTCGAGCTAGACAGAGTAGCGAAGAGGTATAGGAACCTTAGGGGAAAACCTTTTTCTGGCACTGGTACAGTGACAGAAGCTATTGCTTGGTTAAAGACCTGTGAGAAAATCTTTGAAGGCATGGGTTTGGGAGCCAACAACAAAGCACGACTAGGTATTTGGCTCCTACAGGAGGAAGCAGAGTTGTGGTGGGATGCGATCACCTCGGAAGATGCAGCAGGTACTATCAGAACCTGGGAGCAATTCAAAACCATGTTCAACGAGATGTTTGTACCTGAATAGGCTTTAGAGAGGATGCGAGAGCAGTTTGCTAATCTCCAGCAAGGAGATCTCTCTATCCAGGATTACCTCAATAAATTCACCCAGTTGTCGCGCTACGCCCCAGAGCTTATTATGACTAACAAAGCCAAGAACAAGAGATTTATATTTGGGCTAAAGCGCAAGTACCATGACAGAGTCATGAGCAACATCAAACTCTCCTTCTCAGAATTAGTAATGGCTTGCAATTATGAAGATATGGATGAAAGGCATGCCAGCCAAGACTGCGCCAAAAGCCAAGCTGGAAATAAGCGCAAGGCTTCAGCAGATCAGCCCAAGTCTAGCATTACAGCGGCCACTACTCAGAAACCTGGAAAGATCCCCAAAGGAAATTGCTACAACTGCGGGAAGTCAGGTCATTTTTCTAATGTATGCAAAGCCCCGAGGAAAGCCAAAGGAAAATCCAGATTCAGCCGAATGCTACAACTGCCATAAGAAGGGGCACTATAGCAGGAATTGTCCTCTGAAGCAGAATGCACAGGTGGCTCATGTGTACGACGGGAAGACCCCGCCAGCTACCACCGATGGATCAGGTAAACCCGACGTCTTGGGAGGTACCCTTACCATTAAAAATATTCCCGTTTCTGTACTTTTTGATACTGGTGCATCACGTAGCTTCATTTCTGGTAACATTGTTCACAAGCTAAAATTGAATCCAAGGAAGCTTAAAGAACCAATTAAAGTTCAAAATCCGATAGGAGGGTCTACTATTCTCGTCTCATATTGTAATGTACCTGCCTCATATTCTTGTTATCGATTTCCTTTTAAAGTGATTGTCAAGGACCTTTCCGAATTCAACATTATCCTGGGACTTGAGTGGTTGACAAAATATAAGGTAGAAGTTAGATGTGCCGAACGGATCGTTAAAGTTAAAACAAAATTTGGGCATATCAATATACCATGCCATGGCTCAGAAATTAATAGAACAGAATTTTGGTCTTCTTTAGAAGTTACTCCCCTTCATTAGAAAAAATACCGGTCGTTAAAAACTACGCGGATGTGTTTGAAGAAGTAGAAAACTTACCGCCACAAAGAGAAATTGAATTTAGAATAGATCTAATTCCTAACGCCCGACCAGTAGTACATCCAATTAGAAGAATGGCCACGAAAGAAAAAGAAGAGTTAGGTAGTCAAACCCGAGAATTGCTTTGGAAAGGTCTGATCAGACCGAGCTTTTCAGCTTGGGGAGCAGCTGTAGTATTTGTCCCGAAATCAAACGGTACTCTAAGACTTTGTGTTGATTACCGAGACCTCAACAAGCAGACACTGAAGAACAAATATCCCTTGCCTCGAATAGACGATCTGTTAGATCAATTAAATGGAGCAACCGTATTCTCCAGAATGTACCTAGCTACAGGTTTCCACCAATTACGTATAGCAGAAGACTGTGTTCCTTTGACAGCCTTCAGGGGTCCCGATTTATTCTACGAATGGTTAGTAATGCCGTTCGGCTTGTGTAACGCTCCGGCATACTTCGTCGATCTTATGAACAGAGTGTTTCGTGGTGTATTGAATAAATTTGTTCTATTCTTCATCGATGACATTTTAATCTACTCAAAGTCGGAAGGCGAACATGCCAAACATTTAGAACAAGTGTTGAAAATTCTAAGGAGAAATGTCTAAAAGCTAAATTTTCTAAATGTGTCTTCTGGCAGGATGAAGTTAAGTTCCTTGGCTATGTTGTATCAAAAGAAGGGATTGCTGTGGATCCAAGCAAAATTACAGCGATTCAGAACTGGAAACAACCTACTACCCCCACTGAAGTTCGAAGTTTCCTTGGATTGGCTAGTTACTATCGGAAATTCATTCAGGATTTTTCAAAGATATCTGGTGTATTGACAAAGCTTACAAAGAAGCATGAGAAATTCAAATGGACTCCCGAATGTGAAGAAGCTTTCCAGGAGCTAAAATTGAAGTTGACAACCGCTCCAGTATTGACAATTATAGAAGGCAACCAAGACTTGACAGTATGGACAGACGCTTCTATTAGAGGGCTAGGCGCAATATTAATGCAAAAAGGCTAAGTGGTCGCTTATGCCAGCCGTCAGCTGAAGCCGCATGAAAGAAGCTATGCAACTCATGATCTTGAGTTATTAGCTATCGTGTTTGCTTTAAGAATCTGAGGCATTATTTATTGTACGAGATATTCGAACTATTTACCGATCATCAATCCTTGAAATATCTGTTCACTCAGAAAGATCTAAATTTGAGACAACAGCGTTGGTTAGAATTCCTTGCAGCATACGATTTTGAAATTCTTTACACTCCAGGGAAAGCCAATGTTGTAGCCGATGCGCTCAGCAGAAAGAATGAAATCATCGCCAGTTTTATCATCACATCTTCTTTAATTGATAGGATCTCGACCCTTCAAAAAGAGGATAATTTTGTAAAGGAGATGATCAAAAGAATCAAAGACGGCATAGACTCCAGCTTCCAAGTGGATAGTGAGGGGGTTCTGAGATTAAAAGGAAGAATTTGTGTTCCCGACATCTCCGAGCTGAAGAGAGAAGTGCTAGATAATGCCACAAGTCCAAATTAAGTATCCATCCCGGTGTGAGCAAAATGTATAACGATATCAAGCGCACATTCTGGTGGAAGGCGATGAAAAGTGATATTTCATTATATGTTAGTAGATGCCCCACTTGTCAGCTAGTTAAGAGCGATCAGCAGAAATTAGCTGGACTATTACAACCATTAGAAATTCCAGGATGGAAGTGGGAACAAATTTCGATGGACTTCATTGATGGCTTGCCTCGAACTAAGAAAGGAAACGACAGTATATGGGTAATCGTAGATCGCTTCACGAAGACTGCCCATTTCATACCTGTCCGATCCAATAGAACGGCTCAAAGTTTAGCACAAATTTACTTCAAAGAAATAGTTAAACTACATGGAGTGCCGCTCAATATAGTCAGTGATAGAGATCCCCTATTTACTAGCAAATTCTAGGAAGAATTCCAGACAGAATTGGGATCCAAATTAAATTTAAGCACCGCTTATCACCCTCAGACAGACGGCCAAACTGAGCGAGTGAATAGAATTCTAGAAGATTTACTGCGAGCTTGCGTTATTGATTTTGGAGGCTCATGGGAAGATCACTTACATTTAGCTGAATTCTCTTACAACAGTAGCTATCAAGCAAGTTTGGGAATGTCTCCATTTGAAGAATTATACGGTAGACCGTGCAGATCTCCCGCTTGTTGGGTAGAACCTGGCAACAGACTTGTGTTAGGGCCCGATATGATTCGAGAAGCATCGGATAAAGTCGATTTCATTAAGAAGCGATTGAAAACCGCGCAGAGCCGACAGAAAAGTTAGGCTGATGCGAGAAGAAGGGATTTATCGTTTGCCGTTGGCGACTATGTTTGTTTAAGAGTTTCTCCAATGCGGGGAGTAATCAGATTTGGCAAGACTGGGAAGTTGGCACTGAGATTTATTGGTCCCTTTCCTATACTTGAACGGATTGGAACTCTTGCATACAGGGTTTCATTACCTGATTGGTTGCCTGGTGTACATGATGTGTTCCACGTGTCTCAACTCAGAAAACATGTTCATGATCCAGATCTTGTTGTGGAAGAAGCAGCGCAACAGGATATTGACATAACTCCAGAATTAGCACTCAGAAGAGAGCCATTAAAGATTGTTGGCAAAGAAACTAGAGAGCTAAGGAGCAAAAAGATTCATTTAGTCAAAGTGCAGTGGAGTAGTGATCCTAGAAACTGTACTTGGGAGACTGAGGAAAGCATTAAACAAGCCTATCCCAAATGCAGAGTAGACATCTCTGACTAACTCCGGTGCAAGGTACCTTTACAATACTCTGCATTTACATTTTATTTCCTACTTAGCTGTTATTTTCTTTTCGAGGACAAAAAGTTTTAAGTGGGGGAGATTGTAATAACCCGGAAAATGTGAACCAGTTTAAAATTTTTAAATTTGGTTATTACCAAAGAATTTGAATAATTGAAATAACATATTTCAATAAAATAAAGAATTGGGTATACTATTGCAGTTTGAAATTTTGAATACAAACTTTGTCTGACTGTACCGGGTGGAAAATATAACGGATTTTAGCGAAATTGAAAATATTTAAATCTGTTTATGAATACCTTTCTAACGAATCTGAAAAATCGAAGTTTCATAGCGGGAATCAAAAGTTATGGCCAAATGAATTTTCAGAAAGGTTGTTATATAGCATATATAGCCCTTGAAAATTGGTATTTTGCATATGACCTCGGAATTCAACGAAACCACTTTTGTTGGGTCCGGGATGTCAAATTATTGCTAAGTTTCAAATTTCATAATTTTTGAAGCTAGTATGTGAGCGGGGCAAAAGAAAATGTGATTGGTCATTTTTTGTTAAAATGGGTCGACCTAAAAATGGCCTTTTTTCAAACGAGCTCAGAATTCGACAAAACTGGTTTTTTAGGACCGTATCGTCAAAACGAAGCTAGATTTATTTTTTTGGAATTTTTTGATTCAGTTTGTGGCCCTAGAAAATTGAAATGTACGTTCAAATTAAATATTGAATGTTTTATACTTTAATTTGAAAAATAACCGACTGTAACAGTCGAATTGGCCAACGAAACATATCCCATTGTGTCCGGAATGGGGGTATTTAGCTAGGGGCGACAGTCGTTGGGTTTGATTTCGAGTCCGTTTGTAAAAACACTATTTAAAATTTCCTATAAAGCTTCGACCAATAGGATTTTTCCTTTATAAAAAAAAATTATCGCAAGAAACCCTTGCCGCCAGGCGATTTGGACATTCCTCGTTGCTCCGTGCTTCTCGTCCATTTTCCGACCGCCACAGGCGAAGCTAGGCCGCGCCAGCACCACCACTCCACTCGCCTCCCTCCCCTCATTAAATCTGACCAAGCATCGTCGAAAACCATCGATCGTGCGCGTCGAATTTCGAGGAGGAAGTCAGCCCCTTTGGAGCGCCACAGCGACCTGCTGGAGCCTCCGAGTCAGACACAACCACCACCGACAGGGAGCTGGTTCGTAGCTCTTCCACGTGGCACCACCTGATCGGAGCAACAAGGTACGGTTTGACTTTAAAATTAAAACCTAGTTTTGAAGGTTTAAAAACCTTTCTGCTTTCAAATTCTGAAATGAAAATAACACTATAAAGCATTGCAAAACTTTGAAAAATAATATCTTTTTCATTCTTTAACGAAATTTGATGAAACAGGAGACACCGTGACCGCAAGGAGTCTCTCTACATTCTAGAAGAAGCCGCGGATTTTTCTGATCTTCCTAGGATTTTTAGCACTGCAGAAACCAATGTGAGGAATCTAAACTAATTGTGTGAATGAAATCGCGTTGTATAAATTATATAAGCGAACTGTGAATTATATACGCATTGTATACCTCATGTACATGTGTTGTATAAGTTATAGTAGCGAGGTATAAATTATACAAGCGTTGAATGAAACATATATGCTTTGAATTGTGATGAAATGCAAGTGAATTATAATATAATATATATATACATATACTCCCCTCGTCCACAGACCATGGACGATATTTATTGCTTGTGATTGACGTGATATTATATGGTATGACGAATGGTTGGAAATAATTGTTTGTGGTTGATATTGTGGTTGAAAAATACCTTTGTGGTTGAAAAATACCCTCTTGTGGTTGAAACAAATTAGAATAGGATTATGGAATTGAAAATAAAACATGCCGCCTGCATGCGAACTAGATGCATGATCCCCATTGTCAAAAACCGCGAGGTTTTAAGGTAGAGCGAGGAGCCATACTAGGGACGGTCCCGGTTTTAACTACCCTGCCGTTATGCTGCCGAAATTTTCTGAAATGTACATGTGTTAGTATAATTTTCATTCATTCAAATAAATTACATATGTTGAAATATATATTCATGTGTTGAATTGAAATTCATTCGTTGAGTTAAAATTCATGTGTTGAACATTATTTGAATTTAAACAAATAGCTTTAGCGATAAAAATCACATTTTTATATATATATATATATATATACAAACCATAGCGAATATTCATGTGTTAAGTGGCAATTCATTCGTTGAGTTGAAATTCATGTGTTGAATATTATTTGAATTTAAATATATAGCTTTAGCGATAAAAATCACATTTTTATATATATATACAAACCATAGCGAATATTCATGTGTTGAGTGGCAATTCATTCGTTGAGTTGAAATTCATGTGTTGAATATTATTTGAATTTAAAAAAATAGTTTTAGCGATAAAAATCACATTTATATATATATACAAACCATAGCGAATATTCATGTGTTGAGTGGCCATTCATTCGTTGAGTTAAAATTCATGTGTTGAATATTATTTGAATTTAAACAAATAGCTTTAGCGATAAAAATCACATTTTTATATATATACAAACCATAGCGAATATTCATGTGTTGAGTGGCAATTCTTTCGTTGAGTTAAAATTCATGTGTTGAATATTATTTGAATTTAAACAAATAGCTTTAGCGATAAAAAACACATTTATATATATATACAAACCATAGCGAATATTCATGTGTTGAGTGGCAATTCATTCGTTGAGTTGAAATTCATGTGTTGAATATTATTTGAATTTAAACAAATAGTTTTAGCGATAAAAATCACATTTTTATATATATACAAACCATAGCGAATATTCATGTGTTGAGTTGCAATTCATTCATTGAGTTGAAATCCATGTGTTGAATATTATTTGAATTTAAACAAATAGTTTTAGCGATAAAAATCACATTTTTATATATATATACAAACCATAGCGAATATTCATGTGTTGAGTTGAAATTCATTCGTTGAGTTGAAATTCATTTGTTGAATATTATTTGAATTTAAACAAATAGTTTTAGCGATAAAAATCACATTTTTATATATATACAAACCATAGCGAATATTCATGTGTTGAGTTGAAATTCGTTCGTCGAGTTGAAATTCATGTGTTGAATGTTATCGTATGTTAAAATAAAATGAATCGACAATAAAAACTACATTTTTATTGTGAATATGAAGTGTTAAAAACATTCACGTGCTGAATGAATATTTTTGATGATAAAAATATTTCTTTTATCATGTATATGCTTTGATAAAAATACACACGTGTTGGAATAAATAATAGTTGCTAGGAATATTATTATTGGCTTTGTTCTGCATATATATACATGTGTTGAACAGGAAAAATGGATTAGCTGTAGAGTAAAGAAAATATTTGCGTGCCCGACAAATAGGTAAACCTTGATGAGTTGGCTGCGCAATTTTATTTATATATCAACTCCTGTGAATGCCATTGGATGCGGAGTGCTGGTTATTCTATGTGAAATAATAAATATCGCCATAGGATAGTAACAATTAATTTTGAACTACACTACATGACATACTTCTTGACGATAGGCATACTTCATCATATTCCACATAAGCAATTAGAGCTTGTGTGACAAGGTGGAAGATTTACCATACGAGCGAGAGGCTTGTATGGCGATGATTATATACTACAGGTTGAACTGATGACTGATATGGACTCAATAAAATGTAACGATAAATTGCCAGATTAATAAAAACCCCACACGAGTCTGGAGTTGACAATAATCACGTCTCTCTAGTTATTAGACACGGCACATGGACTATTTATTTCCACACGGAAACGTGGTGACGAGAATTTATTCTCTGGACTGATTATCAATACATGCTCCCCCGTAAACACCAGAATATATCACTATAAATATGTGGATGCTTTTTAGAATTTTTTGGGTACCTAACACGGCCCAATAAATTTCCAAACCCCTCCCCATACAAAGGAGGTTATGGCTAAATTTTTCGAAATATTAAGGCGTTAGTGAAATATTTGAAGTGAAAACGAAGTTGAAAATATAGAATGAACTATGGTTGGAATTATAGAATGAACTATATATATATATAAATATAAATATAACTAAAAGGAATCAAAGCCGTGCAGTTCGTGTTTCGGAATCGTAATTTGAAACGATTAGTACGAGAAATCCGACCATCGGATTTTCCCGAAACCGCAACCGCTGGGTTCGCCTTGGAAATATCTTCCCAACGACACCAACCTTGTAAAAATCCAACGGTTGGATTGTCCGGAATGTTTAATTCAAATCTGAAGAAAAACAACGCCAGAATCGTTTATATTTATATTGTGACGATCCCAAAATCCGAGGGGCGGTATTAAGGATAATCATTAGGAAATAACACATTAATCATCATAGCAGAGTACAGATAATAGCAGAAACAATAATTAAAATAATTTTACATGAATATGACAGCGGAATCACAACATGTAGGAGTATCAGAATAGCATAACGTGGGATATACTTAGCAAAAAGAAAGGGGAGTGATCAGTCATCATCGCCAGAGGCGGAATACATACATGCAGTGACAAAATAAGAGTATCAGTCTACATCGCCGAAGGCGGAATACATATACATATAGTGAGAAATACGGAAAGTAAATCAGTCTGCATCGCCAGTGGCGGAATCATAACATAAATACAGGAATGGCGGAAAATATCTAAGTCATCACTATGAAGTCAGCCTCGCCATGAGCCAAAAGTGCATGCTATGCAGCAGTGCAGAACCAAAAACCACCTGTCACCTGTGTACTAGGCTGCCCGTGTGAAAATAAGGGCACCCGCGTTTGCAAAGTGAAACAAACAACGAGTCAGTCATGGGGACTGGTATGAGGAATCCATTTAAACAGTTAAACAATAGTAATAGCAAATCATAGGACCACGCCACTTTCGCGGAACGGGTTTACTCCAGTGATTGCTAGTGCTTTTAAAACAAGGTAAATTCTTTTAAAACAATCGCAATGCTTTTAGAAAGAATGAAGCTATTATAAGACTCAGGTCCCATCACACAATGCAACACAAGCCGGAGGATAGAGTTTTACCTTATAATAGCCAAATATGCTTGATACGTATAAAGCAAAATCATTTGATATTATTACTAGTGCATATATGTTTCAAAACGAATAGCATCATAAATATCAATCATAGACGACATGAGCGTCCCATGCCACTATGTCGCCATATATAAGTTACAATCAAGTCCGTTATTTCGTATTGGAAATTGGATTTCCGTCATGAGTCGAGGCAAGGGGCAAGCTCCTCTCCGCTTCGAGACACTCTAGCAAATGCCTCAGGATTAAGCACACTGGGTAACCCATGGATCTTCAGGGCCGGTCCTCACTTACGTTAGAGGATTGGCAATTCCTGAACACACGTTTCCCGGTCCTTACAGACCTATAATCGAGGCGCCTCGCATTCCAACAACCACAAAGGTGAAAAGTAGATATATATGTCAGGGCTGGTAAGTCACTTACACCACCATAGCTAGAAAGAAACGTCGTGCTCTCCCTGCAGTCCGTATCCCGTTTTTAACTCATACCGGGGTGTGAGGCTCACGAATCTACGACATACACAAAGCTAGGCCACGTAGACCTTGCTTTGATCATCATCCACAAGACTTTGCTTTGCAACAGAAGCCTTGATCACAACATCTTGGTATGCCACATAGGCAGTCCACTCCATACGATTGATTTCCATCGATATATAACCTCTAAGCTCGTACGTCTCAGAGAAGGGCGTTAAGCAAGAGAATAAATTCTCCGCCGCCAAACAGATATATATTTAACAGAGATCAATCAGTATAGAACAAAATCCAATGTCAGACACACAGTCCATTTACAAGTCCGTCCTGGGTCTGAACGAAACCGGAGGCGTCAAATTCCTCGTATATCCGTCCAATCAACATATACGTTCAGACGGCTACTACTTCCGTCCCTTTCCGGTAGCTACTCCGGTTAGGAACCTCAATAGCGCCCATCCAACCGATACGAAGATCGTCGGCCTTGAATCGTCTTTGCATTTTCCAATTCGAATCGCTCGATGAATTATTTGAAATGAGGGCTAGCTCGGCCTTTTCAAATAATTCACGTCATTAGAATTTAAATCGATTCTTTATATGGTTATATTATTCGACATCCATCTTTCAGTTATTTAGTGTTATTTTCATGTCATACACATACAACCATCAAATATCAAACAATTCAAGCCAAATCGGTTTATTTGCAATCTATGTTGCTTATAATATTTTATAACGATTTTTCGCCATTTTTATTTATGTTATGATTCCGCCACTGGCGATGCAGACTGATTTACTTTCCGTATTTCTCACTATATGTATATGTATTCCGCCTTCGGCGATATAGACTGATACTCTTATTTTGTCACTGCATGTATGTATTCCGCCTCTGGCGATGATGACTGATCACTCCCCTTTCTTTTTGCTAAGTATATCCCACGTTATGCTATTCTGATACTCCTACATGTTGTGATTCCGCTGTCATATTCATGTAAAATTATTTTAATTATTGTTTCTGCTATTATCTGTACTCTGCTATGATGATTAATGTGTTATTTCCTAATGATTATCCTTAATACCGCCCCTCGGATTTTGGGATCGTCACAGTTGGTATCAGAGCTTTGGTTAACCTTAGCTCCGGGATCTAACACATTAAACACCTCGTCAGAATAGAATCAGTAGTGTTCTAATGCGAGTAGCTCATTAGAGATAGGATTAGCAATATCCTAGAATGAGCTAAGCAGATTAGCAAAACAATTTGATCAGTACATCATCATTATCTTTCTTTGTATTCCCTTGCTTTATCATTTATGAAAATTATCAAATCTGTGAGCTTGACTCTTTTCTTGCTTATACAGTACTCTTAGATGGCTACACGAGCAGCAGCAGCCAGAGGAGGCCGTGGAGGCCAAGGAGATGCAGTAGGAGGACGGGGGAATATCCCCGTAGCTGTAGAAATCCCTATTATTCAGCCACTAGCCGCAGAAGACTTTGAGTTAGATAAAGTGGCAAAGAGATACAGAAATCTTGGAGGGAAACCTTTTACTGGCACAGGCACAGTGACAGAAGCTATCGCTTGGCTAAAAACCTGTGAGAAAATCTTTGAAGGTATGGGCATGGGAACTAACAATAAAGCCCGACTTGGCATTTGGCTTCTTCAGGAAGAGGCAGAGCTGTGGTGGGATGCCATTACTTCTGGAGATGCAGCTGGTACTATCCGAACTTGGGAGCAGTTCAAGGCTTTATTCAATGAGAAGTTTGTGCCAGAACAAGCTCTTGAGAAGATGCGGGAGCAATTTGCTAATCTCCAACAGGGAGACCTCTCTATTCAGGACTATCTGAATAAGTTCACTCAGCTATCGCGCTATGCCCCAGAGTTGGTTTTGACCGACAAAGCGAAGAATAAGAGATTCATTTTTGGGCTGAAGCGCAAATATCACGATAGAGCTATGAGCAACATCAAACTTTCTTTTACAGAACTCGTAGAGATGGCTTGCAACTATGAGGACATGGATGAGAGACATGCTAGCCAAGACCGCGCTAAGAGCCAAGCAGGGATTAAGCGCAAGACTTCAACTGACCAACCCGAATCTAGCATCACCGCGGCCGCTACTCAAAAACCCGCGAAGATCCCGAAAGGAAACTGCTATAATTGCGGGAAGCCCGGTCATTTCTCTAATGTATGCAAAGCCCCAAAGAAGCCAAGGGCCAGTGACTCAGTTGAATGCTACAATTGCCACAAGAAGGGGCACTACAGCAAGAATTGTCCTTTGAAGAAGAGCGCACTAGTGGCCCATGTTTATGACGAGAATACCCCGCCAGCTATCACCGATGGATCAGGTAAACCCGATGTCTTGGGAGGTACCCTTACTATTAAAAATATTCCTGTTTCTGTACTTTTTGATACTGGTGCATCTCGTAGCTTCATTTCTAGTAAAATTGTACACAAGTTAAAATTGAAACAAAGAATTCTAAAGGAACCGATTAAAGTTCAAAACCCGATAGGAGGTTCTGTTAATCTCAGTTTATACTGCAGAGTGCCTATCTCTTATTCATGTTACAAGTTCTCCTTTGATTCGATTGTTATGGACCTTTCCGAATTTGATATGATATTGGGACTTGACTGGTTAACAAAATATAAGGCCGAAGTTAGATGTGCCGAAAGAATCGTTAAAGTTAAAACAAAATCTGGGCATATCACTATACCTTGTCTCGGTGCAGAAATTAATATAACAGAATTTTGGTCTTCTTTAGAAATTACTCCCCCTTCAATAGAAAAGATACCGGTCGTGAAAAATTATGCGGATGTGTTTGAAGAAGTAGAAAACTTACCGCCGCAAAGAGAAATTGAATTTAGAATTGATCTAATTCCGAACGCCCGACCAGTAGTCCATCCAATAAGAAGAATGGCCCCGAAAGAAAAAGAAGAGCTAAGTAGCCAAACCCGAGAATTACTTTGGAAAGGTCTGATCAGACCAAGCTTTTCAGCATGGGGAGCCGCAGTAGTATTTGTCCCTAAATCAGACGGTACTCTAAGACTTTGCGTTGATTACCGGGATCTCAATAAACAAACACTGAAGAACAAATATCCTTTGCCCCGAATAGACGATCTGTTAGATCAATTAAATGGAGCAACAGTATTCTCCAGAATGGACCTAGCTACAGGTTTCCACCAATTGCGTATAGCCGAAGACTGTGTTCCTTTGACAACCTTCAGGGGTCCCGATTTATTCTACGAATGGTTAGTAATGCCGTTCGGTTTGTGCAACACTCCGGCATACTTCGTTGATCTTATGAACAGAGTGTTCCGTGGTGTGTTGAATAAATTTGTTCTAGTCTTCATCGATGACATTCTAATCTACTCTAAGTCGGAAGAAGAACATGCAAAACATCTAGAACAAGTGCTGAAAATTCTGAGAAGAAATGTCTTGAAAGCTAAATTTTCTAAGTGTGTCTTCTGGCAGAATGAAGTTAAATTCCTTGGGCACGTCGTATCAAAGGAAGGAATTGCTGTAGACCCAAGCAAAATTACAGCGATTCAGAACTGGAAACAACCTACTACACCCACTGAAGTTCGAAGTTTCCTTGGATTAGCTAGTTACTATCGGAAATTCGTTCAAGATTTTTCAAAGATATCAGGAGTACTGACAAAGCTTACAAAGAAGCATGAGAAATTCAAATGGACTCCCGAATGTGAAGAAGCTTTCCAGGAGCTGAAACTGAAATTGACAACCGCTCCGGTATTGACAATAATAGATGGTAACCAAGACTTGACAGTATGGACAGATGCTTCTATTAGAGGGCTAGGAGCAGTGTTAATGCAAAAAGGCCAAGTGATCGCTTATGCCAGCCGTCAACTAAAGCCGCATGAAAGAAACTATGCTACTCATGATCTTGAGTTATTAGCTATCATGTTTGCTTTAAGAATATGGAGGCATTATTTACTGGGCGAGAAATTCGAACTATTTACCGATCATCAATCCTTGAAATACCTGTTCACCCAGAAAGATTTAAACCTGAGGCAACAGCGTTGGTTTGAATTCCTTGCAGCATACGATTTTGAAATTATATACACTCCAGGGAAAGCCAATGTAGTAGCAGATGCGCTCAGCAGGAAAAATGAAATCATTGCCAGTTTTATCATTACTTCTTCCTTGCAAGATAAGATAACTATTCTTCAGAAGGACGATGAATTCATTAAAAGGATTAGCCAGCGGATCCAGGAAGGAAAACCCTCAGATTTTAGCCTCGATAGCCAAGGGGTACTAAGGTTAAAAGGGAGAATTTGTGTGCCTGGAATTCCAGAGCTCAGAAGAGAAATACTTGATGAGTGCCATAAGTCCAAATTAAGTATCCATCCCGGGGTGAGCAAAATGTATAATGATATTAAACGCACATTCTGGTGGAAGGCGATGAAAAGAGATATTTCAATATATGTTAGCAGATGCTCCACTTGCCAACTAGTTAAGAGTGATCAGCAGAAATTGGCTGGATTATTGCAACCATTAGAAATTCCAGGTTGGAAGTGGGAACAAATCTCGATGGACTTCATCGATGGCCTTCCTCGGACTAGAAAAGGAAACGATAGTATATGGGTAATCGTAGATCGCTTCACGAAGACTGCCCATTTCATACCTGTCCGATCCAATAGAACGGCTCAAAGTCTGGCACAGATTTACTTCAAAGAAATTGTTAAACTTCATGGAGTACCGCTCAATATAGTCAGCGATAGAGATCCCCTGTTCACTAGCAAATTCTGGGAAGCATTCCAAGAAGAATTGGGAACCAAATTAAATCTAAGCACCGCTTATCACCCTCAGACAGACGGCCAAACTGAGAGGGTGAATAGAATTTTAGAAGATTTGCTGCGGGCTTGCGTTATTGATTTTGGAGGCTCATGGGAAGATCATTTACATTTAGCAGAATTCTCTTACAACAATAGCTATCAAGCAAGTTTGGGAATGTCCCCATTTGAAGCACTATACGGTAGACCGTGCAGATCTTCCGCATGTTAGGTAGAACCTGGCAACAGACTTGTGTTAGGGCCCGATATGATTCAAGAAGCATCGGATAAAGTCGATTCCATTAAGAAGAGATTAAAAACCGCACAGAGCCGACAGAAAAGTTATGCTGATGCGAGGAGAAGAGATATATCGTTTGCCGTTGGCGATTATGTTTATTTGAGAGTTTCTCCAATGCGTGGGGTAATCAGATTTGGCAAGACTGGGAAGTTGGCACCGAGATTTATTGGTCCCTTTCCTATACTTGAACGGATTGGAACTCTTGCATATAGGGTTTCATTACCTGATTGGTTGCCTGGTGTACATAATGTGTTCCACGTATCTCAACTCAGAAAACATGTTCATGATCCAGATCTTGTTGTGGAAGAAGCAGCACAACAGGATATTGACATAACTCCAGAATTAGCCCTCAAAAGAGATCCATTGAAGATAGTTGGCAAAGAAACCAGAGAGCTAAGGAGGAAAAAGATCCATTTAGTCAAAGTGCAGTGGAGTAGTGATCCTAGAGACTGTACTTGGGAAACGGAGGAAAGCATTAAACAAGCCTATCCCAAATGCAAAGTAGACATCTCTGACTAACTCCGGTGCAAGGTACCTTTACAATACTTTGCATTTACATTTTATTTCCTGCTTAACTATTATTTCCTTTTCGAGGACGAAAAGTTTTAAGTGGGGGAGATTGTAATAACCCGGAAAATGTGAACCAGTTTAAAATTTTTAAATTAGGTTATTAACAAGAAATTTGAATGATTAAAATAGCCTATTTCCATAAAATATAGAATTGTGTATAATATGGCCGTTTGAAATTTTGAATACAAACAAAGTCTGACTGTGCAGGATGGAAAATATAACGGATTTTAGTGAGACCAAAAATATTTAAATCTGTTAGTCAGTACCTTTCTAACGAATCTGAAAAATCGAAGTTTCATAACGGGAATCAAAAGTTATGGCAGAATGAATTTTCAGAAGAGTCGGTATATAGAATATATAGGCCTGGAAAATTTATATTTTGCAAACGACCTCGGAATTCGACGAAACCACTTTTGTCGGGTCCGGGATGTCAAACTATTGCTAGGTTTCAAATTTCATAATTTTTCGAATCAATATGTGAGCGTGGCAAAAGAAAACGCGTTTGACCAGTTTCTATTGAATTTAATCGACTGGAAATTGGCCATTTTGCAAACGGACTCAGAATTTGACAAACTAGTTTTGTTAGGACCGTATCGTCAATACGAAACTAGAAAATATTTTTCTGGAATTTTTCTAGTTAGTATGTGACCCCGGTAATTTGAAATGTACGTTTAAAGTTCAATATAAGGATTTAAATTGTAAATTTCAACGGAAACTAATTGTAATGATCAAACCAGCCTAGTACACAGGTGACAGGTGGTTTTTGGTTCTGCACTGCTGCATAGCATGCACTTTTGGCTCATGGCGAGGCTGACTTCATAGTGATGACTTAGATATTTTCCGCCATTCCTGTATTTATGTTATGATTCCGCCACTGGCGATGCAGACTGATTTACTTTCCGTATTTCTCACTATATGTATATGTATTCCGCCTTCGGCGATGTAGACTGATACTCTTATTTTGTCACTGCATGTATGTATTCCGCCTCTGGCGATGATGACTGATCACTCCCCTTTCTTTTTGCTAAGTATATCCCACGTTATGCTATTCTGATACTCCTACATGTTGTGATTCCGCTGTCATATTCATGTAAAATTATTTTATTCATTGTTTCTGCTATTATCTGTACTCTGCTATGATGATTAATGTGTTATTTCCTAATGATTATCCTTAATACCGCCCCTCGGATTTTGGGATCGTCTCATATATATAAATATAAATATAATTAAATTAAATCGAATAACAACGCTGCAGTTCGAATTTTGAAACCGTAACTTCAAATGACTAGTGTGGAAGATCCGACCGTCGGATTTTCACGAAACTGGAACTGTTGGGTTCGTTTTGGGAATATCTTCCCACTAATATAGACTTGTTAGAAATCCAACAGTTAGATTTCCCGACATGTGTAAAACAAATTAGGGGAAAAACAGCGCCAGTGCCATGGCACGACCTGAAACGTCGTTTAATTAAATATGGCCATTTTTAAATAAATAAAAATGGCGAAAAATCGTTATAAAATATTATAAGCAACATAGATTGCAAATAAACCAATTGGGCTTAAATTGTTTGATATTTGATGGTTGTATATGTTTGACACGAAAATAACACTAAAGAACTGAAAGATGGATGTCGAATAATATAACCATGGAAAGAATCGATTTAAATTCTAATTACGTGAATTATTTGAAAAGGCCGAGCTAACCCTCATTTCAAATAATTTATCGAGCGATTCGAATTGGAAAATGCAAAGACGATTCAAGACCAATGATCTTCGTATCGGTTGGATGGGCGCTGCTGAGGTTCCTGACCGGAGTAGCTACCATAAAGGAACGGAAGTAGTAGCCGTCTGAACGTATGTGTTGATTGTACGGATATGCGAGGAATTGACGCCTCCGGTTTCGTTCAGACCCAGAACGGACTTGTAAATGGACTGTGTGTCTGACATTGGATTTTGTTCTATACTGATTGATCTGTTAAATATATATCTGTTTGGCGGTGGAGAATTTATTCTTTTGCTTAACACCCTTCTCTGAGACATACGAGCTCAGAGGTTATATATCGATGGAAATCAATCGTATGGAGTGGACTGCCTATGTAGCATGCCAAGATGCTGTGATCAAGGCTTCTGTTGCAAAGCAAAGTCTTGTGGATGATGATCAAAGCACGACCTACGTGGCCTGGCTTTGTGTATAGCGTGGATTCGCGAGCCTCACACACCAGTATGAGTTAAAAACGGGATACGGACTGCAGGGAGAGCACGACGTTTCTTTCTAGCTATGGTGGTGTCAGTGACTTACCAGCCCTGACATTTATATCTATTTTTCACCTATGTGGTTGTTGGAATGCGAGGCGCCTCGACTATAGGTCTGTAAGGACCGGGAAACGTGTATTCAGGAATACTAATCCTCAAACGTAAGAGAGGACTGACCCTGAAGATCCAGGGTTACCCAGAGTGTGTAGTCCTGAGACATTTGCTAGAGTGTCTCGAAGCGGAGAGGAGCTTGCCCCTCACCTCGACTCATGACGGAAATCCAATTTCCAATACGAAATGACGGACTCGATTGTAGAACTAGTATGGCGACATAGTGGTATGGGGCACTTACACCGTCTATGATTGATATTTATGATGCTATTCGCTTTTGAAACATATATGCACTAGTAATAATATCAATTGATTTTGCTTTATACGTATCAAGCATATTTGGCTATTATAAGGTAAAACTCTATCCTCCGGCTTGCGTTGCATTGTATGATGGGACTTGAGTCTTATAATGGCTTCATTCTTTTTAAAAGCATTGCATTGTTTTAAAAGAATTTACTTTGTTTTAAATGCACTAGCAATCACTGGAGTAAACCCGTTCCGCGAAAGTGGCGTGGTCCTATGATTTGCTTATTACTGTTGTTTAAACTGTTAAATAGATTCCTCATACCAGTCCCCATGATTGACTCGTTGTTTGTTTCACCTTGCAAACGCGAGTGCCCTTATTTTCACACGGGCAGCCTAGTTCACAGGTGACAGGTTGTTTTTGGCTCTGCATTGTTGCATAGAGTGCATTTTGGCTCATGGCGAGGCTGACTTCACAGAGACGACTTTGACATTTTCCGCCATTACTGTACTTATATTATGATTCCGCCACGGGCGATGCAGACTGATTTACTTTCCGTACTTCTTATTGTATGTATATGTACCGCCTTCGGCGACGTAGACTGATACCCTTATTATGTCTCACTGCATGTATGTATTCCGCCTCAGGCGATGATGACTGATCACTTCCCTTTTTATTTACTAAGTTATATCCTACGCTGTGCTATTCTGATGTTGTTACATGTTGTGATTCCGCTGTCATATCCATGTAAAATTATTCTATTTATTGTTTCTGCTGTTATCTGTACTCTGCTATGATGATTAATGTGTTATATTACAATGATTATTCTTAATACCGCCCCTCGGATTTTGGGATCGTCACACGTAAAATATAGACATGCCATTTTTCTTACCATTGGAAATACACCCAACCGTATAATAAAAATTGCTTGGTGCTGAGAAATTTGATGAACATATTTCCAATACTTCGACATCATTCACCATGTTATTTCTCATATTTGTATAATATAAGTATCTGCGTTCCTTTTAGGATAAGTTTTACATCTCCTCTTCATGATACAGACCATACCCTAACCTACCGAAGACCGTTTCCTATCACTGAAAATCGGCACAGCTTTGGAAAGGACACCGTATCCAAATTACTTAACATGGAAGTATTGTATCTACGCAGATATTAAGGGACGTACAAACCATACCCTGTCCCTTTCCCAGTCATAGTCAAAATTAAATAGAAGCAGTCCAACGCAGACTTATGAAATGAGAATACGTCGCATGGACCAAACAAACCATACAGCTATACCTGGGAAATGAAAACTACCCATTAGATCACAGTACCCTAAAACTTCACACTAAAGTAATCAAACCTACGCTATAGTGTACGTTAGTTACTTCAGTGTTAAGCTTCTGCCTTCCATAAAGTAACGTCAGGACATTTTTCCTGACGGGTACAGTTCTTGGAAAAACCTTTCATGGCAATCCAAAGTAAAGTGTATGAATAAAAATCAAATGCTTCTGAATTCATAAATCATTCGTTCTCTTCATCGCTACATAAAAAATGTGTAGGCTTCATCACTATTACGTCGCGCACTATTGTACAACTGTGCAATGCAAGCTGTTGCCGTGATTCAATGAACCGAAGGGGAAGTTTCATTGTTAGTACGGCTTTCACGAGGTGGAGAATGTTAGCTGTTTTAGGTAAAAGAAATGTGGGGTTGAATTGCAGAAAGTGGTTCAGCAATGGAAATGAAGGAAGTATAGAAAAGTGAGTATTTGGGGTATGAAATGATGCATATTGGCACATAAATGTAAACTGGAAAAAAGAGCAAGTGTGTTTTTCATTAGGGACGCATGGAACCAATTGGGTTAGCACATTTTTAAAGATGCAAAGGAGCAGCTTGCATTTTCCATTGAATGGGAAAGCATGCGAGCCATGCGTAAGCTGCTGCTATGCTAGGAGGTAGTGAAGTTCAGTTTGGAAGTGGAAGTGACATGTTTGCTGCGTGTATTTTCTTGGTTGAAGCAAGGATCAAATAACTATGGTAATGTACAATTGGAATTTAAAGCACTGGAGGCTTACGTTGGAAAGAATGAGGTGTAGCATAGTATATGAAAATGGTGTGGCTATGGGGAGGAAG
Source organism: Allium sativum (assembly GCA_030737875.1). Classification (NCBI taxonomy): domain Eukaryota; kingdom Viridiplantae; phylum Streptophyta; class Magnoliopsida; order Asparagales; family Amaryllidaceae; genus Allium; species Allium sativum. The sequence continues at coordinate 200,684,714 of CM060916.1, forward strand.
GGGTATTATGGTATAAAGGGAGTTTGGTGTGTTGAATCAGTGGATTTGGACCCGAAATAGAATAGGGGACGTGTGGGGATCTGGGGTAACGTAATAACATATATACTGGTGCTTTTCATGTGGAAGGAAGCAAAGTGAGACAGGTCATTATGCGTGGTATATATATTAGTGAATGGAGGAGTTTATATAAGCCAATGCGTGCGTTAATAATTGGAAGGGGTGTAATGTGAGGAAGAAGACCATCACGTGGCGGGCTTGGCTATTGAACGATGGAGTCAGCCATTTTGAGTGTGTGTGTGTGTACTGGGTGGATGCGAGAGACTAAGGCATGAGAACGTTGGGAAGTATGCACGGGTATAGGGAAGTTTGGTTTTACAAAGTAAGGAGAGGATAATATAAGCAAATAAAAAAAAGAAATGTTGTGATGGACTAAGCGTGGATCTGAAGCCCTGAAGGGATGAAGGCAACCGAGTGGATTGGAACTGGTTCAAAAACCATTGGAAGCTCGCTGGAAATTATAACGTCTGATCCGGTGTACCGACGCAAATCGGTTATCGCGCCAAGGTGAGTAATTTCACCGACTCTATTCTATTTTAAAATATTATAATTAGATTTTAATAGTGATAAATAATGGTTGAATGTTGTGTGATGGTTGTTTAGGTAGATTACAATTAAATTGGTTGAAATATATACATCATTGGTTGGATACTGATTCCATCGATTATAACATTTCATAGTATGGAATTAGTGTTATTGGTGTTGACTAACATCTATGGATGCAAGGAACCGGCTGGAGGAATCCAACCGGATTCCTTAATGTTTATATGTACTGTTTGTTTTATATAATTTATATATGCACTATTTGAACCCAAATGACATTGAAACCCTGTATGGATATTGATGTTGAATGGAATTTCAATATTTATTTTGATTTAATCAACAGACGATAGTGATTAAGAAAGGGGCAACAGTCGACCATAAACCCACCTTTTTGTTAAGAAGTTGATTGGCCGTCAGGCAAATCAATGAAGTTAAGTTAAAAAAATTATATTTTTATAATTAAAGCGAAGTCCTAGATTATAATAGATGTTCTATTATAAACATTTTGTAGTTAATTTTTATTAAGAAATTGTAAGCAATTATTTTTAATCAGGTGAAGCTATAAATTGTCCTAGGAGGATAACCATTTTAAGAAAAAAAGGATTAAGCAATATTTTTAGATTAATTTTATTAATCTAATGGTAAGGGGTAATTACGATCAGTTAACAAATTAACTAATGATTTGAAGTTGATTAAATCAACTGTTTTGTTAGAAATTGGTTATTTGATTAATTAATCTTCAACTAATCAAATAATAATGATTTTAGAAATTAATTGTTTAAATAAATAAGATTCTTTAATTATTAATGACCTTTACATTTAACGAAGTTTAACTGATTAATGGGCTAATATAATTAGTTATTAAGTAAGCAACTAATCTATTTTAAAAAAAAATTCAATAATGAAGTAAACTGTTTTACTTCAGCAATAATGAAGTTAATTATTATGGAATTAAAGTAATTGTTTCTTAAAAGGAATTCGTTTAAGATAGTATTGAATTTGTAATGAGATGTTACCTGAATAAGGTATAATGATTCAAATAGAAAGAGAAACGTCAAAAGACAAAGAGCGTTAATGGACTTGGGTAAAGAAGTTATAATTGGAATTATATAAGGAAGATGAAGCAAAAAATTAATACTTAATATAAATAATTATAAACAATCGAGCTTTCAAAATAAGGATATGGCGTCATAAAACCATATTTAAAATAAAGCAAGGAATACATTTTGACAGAGTATAAATAATAAGGAGTTAGTGTTACAGGCTTATATCTATTCTAAGATAAGAACATTGTCGATCAAGTATGAGAGGTAAATAAAATACCCCAACTTGAATAGCTTCACTATTATCAAGGAATGATATCATTCTGTGACGGAAAGAGATGTCATGATTTGTTATAAAAGGAATATTGCAGCATATTGCAAGTTTTTAAACTGTAACGATAAATTAACGCTGTTAACCAAGCTTAAGAATGATTATTATGTATAGAACTATTCCATAAAAAGGTTGGAAATTCACTTATCCCAAGTAATATGAAAATAATTATGTTTTCCCCGAAGGAGTGTACATGAATTATACGAAGATGGAAGTAGAAGTAAATAATTGAGATCTAATATATTACACATACTGAAGGGAACTCTTTAAAATATGGGAATGTGATTAAAAAACATTTGAGCTTATATAACATGTCATTCGACGTTGTTCTGGATCATATAAGAAATGGTAATTGAATATTGAACAAATGATATATATTGCTATTTCCGAAATAAAGGAAGGCTAAACGAGTGTTAATCAAATAGGAGGACGACACTAAGTTATAATGGTATTGATTATCTAAATAAAGATTTATTTGATAAACGGAATCAAATTCCTATAAGAAATAATATTCACATTTCAAAGTGAATAAATTTTTAAAAAGAAAATGTTTGCAATTAAGTAGTTAAAATGGAGATTGGAAATGTTTTCCAATGTAAATAACGTATATTTTCTAATATACCGGAAATAAGAATCGTGAAAGGATGAGAATGTTTTTCGAATATTAACAACATGTATACCTGGAATATGGGAGAATAAAGGTTTGTAATAACCGAAAATGTTTTCCAAGAAATGTGAAAGGCTAAAACAGTTTTGGGAAAATATCTAGGAAGATATAGGAAACTGGAAAATTAACGTTAAAATAAAAAGGGCCAGTGATTGTGTGATGTTTAGTTATATATTAGAATGGATGTTTGTTTTTACTTCAATAGTAAAATAACCGATATCGAAATGTTTTGACCATCGTTGTCGATATGGAGAGACCGGTTGGATTTATTATCCAAAAACCACTTCGTATAGGCATATGTGCTGCGAATTAGATTATGCTGAAGATAATTGAAGACGGAGTGAAATGCAAGGGTTGTTCTATTCCGGAATGGTGCTTTCTGTTTGTCCAGTCCCAGGACAACTTGTATGGACGAATGTTTGACAGAGTATTCCTAACAAATCACATAAGATGATCTTTTTGAGATGTTATGTCTAGTGGCAGAGAAATTCGTTTCTCTTAGCTTTTTGTACCCGAAATATTTTGGGAAGATCAACTAGTGATTTGACGGGTTTGATGATGTGGAATTCAAAGTAAATGGTGACCAGATGTTCTATAAAGATTAACATAGCCTCAAGCCTCACAACCAAGAAATGACAAAATCGGGCAGGCAGCATGGCTAGGTGGGTCATTCCCAAGCAGGGTATATTTGTCACCAATCTATAGAAAATTCGTTATTTATTCTTCTTTCGATTTTGTATCTTACGGATTATGGTTGGAGGGCCGAAAACCGTGGGTGACAATATATTCAATACACTCAAGCAAAATGAGTGGTCGGTCATGTGTGGGTCGGGTTGCAAGATGTTCTTGTTGAACCTCAGTGTATCCCTTCTAGAGTACACTGATCTGGAGGTGGTCCCATACTTTTTCATAGTTGGAATCCAATCTCCAATAAGTGCCCTGCGGTTTTTGATTTTATACTATGTATGTGGAGCGTGAGATGCAAGCGTTCTGCTATTTGGTTATTTATTTGATTAGACATTATTATAATTTCACTGGATTTTGATATCAAAAATGATTTGGGCTATAGTAAGGTAAAAACCGTTCATGTTTATGTGTGGGCTGGTCTTACTTTTACCCTTTCTTTCAAAAAGATTTTCAAAGTTAAACAATATGGTTGGAGTTTACTCACACCAGTCCCATGATTGACCCAGAGTTTATTTTGTTTGTTTTCCCTAAATTCTTGGGTGTCCAAATTTGTACGGGCAGTCATGTGTTTCAGGCTTTTACAGATGCACTTGAAGGAGCTAGAAGCAGGAGGTTTCACCACTGGTTATTTAGAGATTATTTCCGCTATGATGTATAAGTGCTATGCTCTGATATGGTATGTATATACAATACAATTTTGTATTTCAAATTTATGTTATATATATTTTATTTGTTCCACTATGAGGTTCAGGTTTACTTTGACTTTAATGTTCTTCTTATTCTTCTATTCTATTAGTTCTATCTTATCTTTCTCATCCTCTAATTTCTTTCTAGTAATGACCCGGTGTTTTCGATACTTGAATAGTCAACATTGTGTTTGATGTTGATTTATTGGGTCGAAAATCACGTAGCCGTTACAATTTGCATACATTTTTCTATGTACTCTAATGACAAATAAAAGAATAATTTATTTGCATACATTTTTCTATGTATTCTAATGACAAATAAAAGAATAATTTATTTGCATACATTTTTCTATGTCTTCACAATTTCCTCCCTCTTTTTCTTCAAATCTGCATAACAAATTTAAGCAATTCTGAAGACAAAGTTGAAGAGCATGTCATGTTCTAGGGGATCAACGGTTATGATCGGGTTTAGAGTTTTGTTCTGGCCACAATACGGTTGGGAAGTGGTGCCGTTTGGATGGAAATTGGGAGGCCAGGAGGGGTGTGAGCTTGTCGGGATCGAGGGAGAAGGTGGAGCGAGGTAGCGGCTCTGGAGTAGTAGCAGGTGATCGGCCGATCTTGGCCTGAGGTGCAATCGGTGGGTGTTTTTGAGCAACAACGATGGGTTCAATAGAAAGGAACAAGGTCTGGAGTTTAGAACATGGAAGAGAGGTGGTATTTAAATTAATTAATTTATTAATTATCTTTAAAAATGTCATTAACGAATAAACACTGATATCTTCGTCATACGGTATCAGAATTGAACGATTTTCGAAGCCTTGAAATCGTGAAGAGGAGAGCTACGACATGGAACATACCAGATCTGAAACGGAGCTATCAAATTTTTGAAGAATTCAAAACCCGATGAGAGATTTCTTTTTATTAAAACTAGTTAATATTACCGTATTTATAAATTCTTACATTTATGCTGTAAATTCAGTTGTGTTGTTCATGGTTAGATTTGGTTTGTTTGTTGCTATTATGATTTATCTGTTGATTGGATGAACAATTTTTGTTGGAATAAAATAAGTTAGAAACAAAAATGACATTTTTGTTAAATAATTTTGTGCTAAAACAAAACATCAATTTTGTTTAATTAGATAGTTGTTAACAAAATGAGTTATCGTTTTTGTTAGAAAATGTATGCTAATTAAAAATATCATTTTTGTTAAATTAGATTTGTATGAAATCATAGATATCATTTTATTTAAAATAGATTTGTATGAAATCATAAATAACATTTTGGTTAGACAACGTTATGTTAATACAAATAACATTTTGGTTAGATAATGTTATGTCGATATAAATAATATTTTGGTGAGATAAGGTTATGTCAAAATAAAAATAAAAATAATTAGAAAATGTCAAGTGAAACAAATATGTCATTTTGGTGATTATAAAATTGTTGAAAACAAATATGCCATTTTGTTATTATAAAATTGTTGTAAACAAACATATCATTTTTGTTATAATAAAATAGATAAAATGAATATATCATTTTGTTGTGACAAAAGGATTGAAAACAAAAATATATCATTTTTGTCGTAACCAAATAGTGAAACAAAATTATCAATTTTTGCTGAAACCTAAAAGTTGAAACAAAATTGTTATTATTGCCAAATTGTAAAATTTTGACAAAAATATTCATTTTTTTCAATATAGTTTAGTTAAACGAAGGTATTCATTTTAACAAAAATATTCATTTTTGTCAATATAAGGTAGTTAAACAAAAATATTCATTTTTGTCAATATAGTTTAGTTAAACAAAAATATTCATTTTTGTCAGTATAGTTTAGTTTAACAAAAATATTCATTTTTGTCAATCTTGTTTAGTTTAACAAAAATATTCATTTTTGTCAATATAATTTAGTTTAACAAAAATATTCATTTTTGTCATTATAGTTTAGTTAAACAAAAACATTCATTTTTGTCAATTAGTATAGCTGAAATAAAAACATTCATTTTCATCAAATTAGAATTGTTGAACAAAATATCCATTTTTATCAAAACACATTTGTTGAAACCAAATGGTCACTTTTGTCAAATTATAAAGGTTGAAATCAAAATTGTCGCTATTGTCAAATTATAAAGGTTGAAATCATATTTGTCGTTTTTGTCAAATTATAATAGTTGAAATCAATTTTGTCATTTTTGCCAAAATGTAACCGTTGAAACAAAATTGGCATTTTTGTCAAAATATAATGGTTAGAACAAAAGTAACATTTTTGTAAATTAGAATTGAGTTAGAAAAAAAAATTATATTTTTGTTAAATAGATTTGTATTAAAACAATAACATCGTTTTGTTAAATAGAAATTGTAAACAAATAAAAGTATCATTTTTATTTGTTAAGTAGAAATAGAAATTGTAAATAAATAAAGTTGTCATTTTTATTTGTTAGGTTGAATAGAAAAATGTAAACAAAACAAATATATCACTTTTATTTGTTTTGTTGAATTAGAATTCTCAACAAAACAAACATATCACTTTTATTTGTTTTGTTGAATTTGAATTGTCGACAAAACAAACATATCACTTTTATTTGTTTTTGTTGAATTAGAATTGTCGACAAAACAAACACATCACTTTTATTTGTTTTGTCGAATTAGAATTGTTAATAAAACAAAGTTATCATTTTTATTGTTTTATTGAAATGGATTTGTCGACAAAACAAAGTCATCATTTTTATTGTTTTGTTGAAATAGATTAGTTGAATCAAATCATATATTTTATCAAAATATGCATTTTTGGCCAAATAGATTAGTTGAACCAAAATATTATTTTTTTGGTCAAAATATGATAGTTGAAACAAAAATTACATTTTGTTAAATAGGATGGTTAAAAACAAAAATTATATTTTTGTTAATTGGATTTGAAATAAAATAAAAATCAGATTTTTGTTAAATATATTTGTATCAAAACACAAATAGCATTTTTATTAAATAGATTTGTGTCAAAACACAAATAACATTTTTATTAAATAGATTTGTGTCAAAACACAAATAGCATTTTGTTAAATTAGAATTGTTAACAATATGAAACATCATTAATATTCATCTTGTTAAATTAGAATTGTTAACAATATGAAATATCACCTTTATTCAATTTGTTAAAATAGAATTGTTGACAAAATGAAGTGTCAATTTTATTCATCTTATCAAAATAGAATTGTTAACAATAGGCAGTTGTCATTTTGTTAACATGTAATTGTAGCTTGGGTTAAGAATAAATTTTTATCATTTTGTTGAAATAGAATTGTCAACAAAATGAATGAATCACTTTTTAATCATTTTGTTGAACTTGAATTGTCAACAAAATTAAAAAAATATCATTTTAATCATTTTATTGAAATAGAATTGTCAACAAAATGAATGAATCACTTTTTAAACATTTTGTTGAACTTGAATCGTCAACAAAAATGAATGTATCACTTTTATACATTTTGTTGAAATAGAGATTATTTGCAAATTATAGAACCATCTTTATTGTCAATATACACATTAGAATTTGTGTGTATATATTAAAGTAACATTTTTATTGGCAATATACCCATTAGAATTTTTGTATATATTAAAGTGATATTTTTATTGCCAATATACACTTTAGAATATTTGTATATATTAAAGTGACATTTCTATTGCAAATATACACATTAGAATCTGTGTATAAATTAAAGAGACTTTTTTATTGTCAGAATATACATTAGAATTGTATGCAAATTAAAATAAACATTTTTATGTGTGTCGAGTCACACATTGAAACTATAAACAAATAAAAATATTTCTTTTATTTGTTAAGGTATAAAATAGAAATTGCATACAAAAAATGAAAATAAAAATTATCTTTTATTTGTCATTAGCAAAGATGTCATGTAAATGAAATACATATTTATTTGACATTATGAACATTTAGATGTGCTATGCCAATAAAACATTCTTTTATTTGGCTTGTTAAATACGTAAGATGAGTCGTCAAACAGTTTATATTTGTATATATATATATATATATATATATAAAGTAAAATTAAAACAAATCGCGCACGGTAGTTCGTGTTTCAAAATCGTAACTTTAAACGATGAAACAGAAAGATCTGACCGTCGGATTTTCCCAAAACTGGAACCGTTAGGTCCGCTTTGGGAAGATCTTTCCAACGATATAAATTTCGTCAAAATCTAGCAGTTAGATTTTGAGAAATGTGTAAATCAAATTTAGGTAAAAACAACGCCATAGTCGCCTATTGACCCTGATTGACATAGAAATGTGTTTATTTTATGCTCTTATTTCTTATCTTTTGTATATAAATGAATATTACTTGGGTATTGTTTTGTTACTTTTACAGATATTCCAACCCAGCCCGCATGCAACCAGAAATGTAGAGAAATAGAGATCAATTTGTTGTGTATTTGCAGTTTGAAGAATTGTAGATGAAGATCTCACATCTAGTTGCTGTTGGACAAGAAAAGGATTGATAAAACGGCTTTGCACATCACCAGTCAATGAAGAAATGTCAAGGAAGCAAGAGGAAAAGAGAAAAGGCCCAAATTTGCTTTATTTATCTAAGGCCCATTATGTTTCTCATTGTAAACTAATTAGTGATGTAATGACCAGGCTCAGTTATCATTAGGGTTAGTGTTAGGGTTTGGCTATCTACCCTTTATATACCCTTGTAACATCATTGTAGCCACCATCATATCATATATCTCATTTCTATTCTCTTCTTCATTAATAAAACTTTTCTTTTTATGAAATTTTCTATTTCTTAGCAATTAGTGTTGTCTACACGATTAGATTCGGTAGAACACTATTTGTATTTTGCATTCTTTTCATTAGTGATTGACCGTCTGATTAGATTCAGCGGTAATCCTAATTTTATTTCCTGTTGTTATTTATATTCTGCACTTTTATTTTCTGTATTTTAATCGCATTCATAGGTTAAATTGGATTTGACTAGATTTGAATCTGATTCATAGTTTCATTGCTTTTCCATTGAAATTGTGATTTGATCGTCGGTTCAGTTAGATCTGTTCTGAATCAAATTACAGTTTTAATTTTGTTTTGTTTTATTTTCAAAATCAACCTCCAAAGTTTTGTCTAACTCACCCAAGAGATTAGATAAATAATTTGATTTAATTCACCTCCCTGTGTTCGACCTGTTTGCTACACACCTGTGCGCTTGCAGAATTTTATTACAAATATCACGCTTTTCTAATTCATAGATTAGCGACGATCAAGTTTTTGGCGCCGTTGCCGGGGAGGCAAACATTAAATTTTATTATTTATTTAACTTCTGATTCGTGTTAGTTTTTATTTTATTTTTTATTTTTTTGTTGCTTTTTTTTGTATATATAGAAAAAAAAGTTCTAGTTTGGTTGATTGAGTATTAAAATATTGATACTACAATCTTCTAATAAGAAAAAAAAATCTTGCCTTTTTGTTTTTATTATTTCTTTCCTCATTTTGATTCCTTTTCCTTTTTGTTTTCCCTTCTCCAATTTATTACTTTCCTTTTTTATATACATCCATTTTCTTCTTCTTACAACTTTCAAAGCAAATAAAAAAAAACTTACCAAACTTCCTTAATTTTATCTTCTTCTTTCTCATTTATTTCTTCCCCCTTTCAATTTTTTCCTTTTATATTTCTTTTTCCTTTCCTACTTTCAAAGCAATAAAAAAAACAAAAAAAACTCATCATTTAATTTCTCAAACTCTTTCCCCTTTTTCAACTTCATTCCCAGTTTCTACAACCTCTCTTTCAATAGCTTTCATATATATATAAAAAAAAATTTGAAAACTTTCCATTCTTTCTTCCTTGTAGTTAATTCTCTGCTTTGTCATTTGATTACTACCCTCTTTTGCTATTTCTTTATTTCTTTCCATTCTTTTTCTTTTTGCAATTACAACAACAATATCTTCTCATCTTCTTTCCATTCCGTACATCTTCTTCTCTTCCATCAAGACCAAAACCAAAACCTTCTTCACGCATACCCATAAAAATCCATATATCTTGCACCAACGAAAACGAATACAGCAAGTCACAACCTCCCCAAAACCATCCTTTCTCACAACCACCAACATCAGCACGTCACCCTCGTCCATCACAAATATCCCACGCACAACTTCTGCGCACCATCACCGCCATCAAATCCGATCACAACGCACTACTCAGCAGTTCCACTGCGTTTACCAGCCTCTATCCACTAAAACCGCTCCACAATACCACCAATACCCACTCCAAATCCGATTCTCCGATCACGACATCATCCTCCAACCTCACGTTCGAATTCCAACACCATCTCCACCATGCAACAGATCCAAGAAACCCATAAATCGCCAATTTGAAACCAAGCCAAAAATCCCAAGTCAACAACGAAAAAGCAAATCGGAGGGGCCTTGAGTTTCATATTGAAAATTTTCCTTTTTTTTGGATCTCGAATAGCTTAGTTGTGGAGATTGATTGTGGGTGGAGTCTATTAGGGGAGTTGCGTCCTGTTTTCCAAGAAAAGGAGGAGGCGCGTCTCAGTGAGATCTCCCGTGAATTATTTTTTTGGGGCACTGCAATTTTTTTTTGGTGAACATTGAAGCTTGTGCATGGTGTTTAGCAATTGAGTAGGCAATTGATTTGTTTTCATTTTCTTTTTGATGTGGTCTCTTCGTGAAAGGTAAATTATACTACACACATTAAAAAAAAAAATTGGGACTGCCATTTTTGGTTTCTGAGAGATTTTGGGAGCGCATATCCTGTATATTGTTTTTGGCCTGTTTGACTGTGCCAAAACAAATAGCAAAAAAAAAAATGTGGTTTGAGGAGCATAATTAAGGCGAGAATTGGATTGTGTTGCCTATTTTTGGGTGCGTGCGTTTTGATTGAGAATTGACTTTCCAGGAGCAATTCTTTATTTAGAGTGTTAGTGCTTGTTCCCTACTTTTTTATTTTTTTTATTTCTTTTGTTAGGCTTAGCTTTTATTTTAAGTTTAGTTTATTTATTTTGTTTGGTTTTATTTTTATTTTTATTCTAGGTTTTTATCAGTTTGTAGTTTTCTTTTGATTTTACTTCTTTTCTTTTTCTTAAAAAAAAAAGAGTGCGTTTTTTTTAGGCTTAATCGAGTAGGTTCACTTGTTTGTTTGTTTGTATTTTTTTTTCCTTTGTTAGGTTTTTTTTCTTTTTCTGTTTAGGTTTTCTCCCTTTCAATTGTTTATATTTTTATTTTGTTTTATTTGCGTCTCTTTATTAAAAAAAAAAGAGGAAACCTCATTCAAATCAAAGGCAAAAAGCAAAGAATTCGAGCAAAAAAACAAGAAAACTCGGAAGCCAAGCAAATTTGCAAATCGCCAGCGCTACTCAATTGCACTGGACGGACTGCCATACCCCGCTGTAAAATTCTCTTAACTCTACAGGTGCTCTGCTGCAAAATAAAAATATAGAAATTGTTGTAAAAATCTTCTGCAGGGGCAGCGGCTTGAATGTAAAAAAAATTAATTCTGCAATTTATATTTCTGTGACTGTTCTGTGACTATAATTTCTGAATTAGTTGCGTACGGACTGATATTTTCATAACTGTCATCATTCTCATCGTTTCTCAACAATAAAATCCGATTAGATATTTCAAAATAATATAATTGAAAAGTGGTGCTTTGTGAAGTTGACTGTCTCGTATAATTGGATCGCGGACATATATTAGTTCAATTTATTGGACTATTAGCAAAAGAGGTTGCATACTACCCGTAAAACATTGGTCGTATCCCTTAGTATTTATACTATACGTGAACGGCCATAAGACCCTTTCCCCCCTTCCAATTGAGCCAGTTAATTAATAGAGCACTACTCAGTATTTTATACTATTTTGAAGTGAGAATATTTTCTGTCTTGCATTGAATTTATTCAAATGTCTGATTCAAAAAAATCCTTGAGAGAAACGTGGGATAATAATCGGAGTAGACGTCCTCTTGAAGAGTATGAATATGAATTACAACTCATGAGGCAAAATTTTCCAACATTTCATGAGCTCAATGCCAACAGTTTTCAAAAATTTCCAACTGACCAACAATTTCAAAATCATGATAGTAATCGAAATGACGATTTCAATTCAAATTTCAACAATTTCGATTATGGGCCACATCCACATGAAAATAGTTTTGAATCCCAATATAACTTTGATCCACATCATTATGGGGTTGAAAACCAAAATTTTCAAAATTATAGCCCATATCAACATCTTGAAAATAACCAAAATTGCAATTCTCTCTCAAATTTTAACAGTTTTGATTATGAACAAAATTTCTATGATCAAAATGATTTCCAATAACATTGTCAGTTTTCCGAAAATTCAAACAACTACCACATTGGAAATAATATTGATTGTGAAATTGATGAGGATTATAATTTTGAAAATCAAGAAATCCAAAACGAGAGCTTTCAAATCAACGATCGTCTTAACATTCTTAGAGAGAGGGAAGAAAGACTAAATAAAAAGGCCGATGAACTTCTTTGTTTATTGACATCTTTGGAAGAACAACAAGAGCAAGAAAATCAAATTCAAACGAGCCTTGAATCAGAAAATAATCCAATTTCTACTGACATTGAAAATTTTCAAATAACGATTTTGGAAATTGAGAATAATCGTCTTGATGAAGTTGTTCAAAATTCGATAAATGATTTGGATTTCAACTCTTTTCGGGAAAAAGATTTAAGCTTGGACTTTGATCTTTCTTGTTCAGACTGCGAGAAACTTGAAATCTTTGAAATTGAACCAAATGAAAATGGTGAATTTTTCAAAAACTCAGAAGTGGAAATGGATTTTAATGAACACGAATTTTTTGAGTTGTACGAGAATGAGTTGCCAAATGAGGATGAAACAGAATTAGGCCACGAATCCAAGTTTGAGACTTTTGATTTTGAGATTTCAAACAAACTTGATATTGTCAGTGTCGAAAATACGTTGTCAATTAATGAAATTGAGAACTGTGATCACACAGTCTTGAGCACCACTCAGATGTCAAATTTCACTGAATTTATATACGATCACAAATTTTTGAACAATTACACTGATAAATTTGTTGAACACATGAATTATTTCTGGAATGCTGGCTTGGTTGAAAAACTTCATGTTAGGAAGACCCTAGATATTTATCTCCTGGACTATAAATCTAGGTTCAAAGATGAAATGGTTTTCAAAAACCTGCGCTTATTAGAAAACATGCCTAGACACAGTGGGAATGGGACTCATAGGGCTAGAAACAAGTGTGGGGGAAAAAGTTGGTGGAATTCTTTGCATCGCATGCATCGTAAACACATATATCGTTATACATATGATCCATTCTTACATATAGTTAAACTGCATTTCATTTTGCAAATCATTTTACATTTAATTCACCTTTGTCTTTCAAATTTAGGAAACGTTCACAGTGTGGACACTGTTTAGTTCTAGTGTGGGGGGGGGGGAGTCTGCATTTCATTCATTTTCGTTTTTTTTCTTTATTTTTCTTTCTTTTCAATTTCAGCCATTTAAATAGGACCATCATGCATTTTAGACTGTACTAACATGCCATTTTTTTTCCGACTCAATTCAGATTTGATACAACAAAATAAGTTAAGGATTATTAACCAGTTGATAGTATTTTTTTCTCTCAACTAAGTTCGAATTTGAAATATAATGAAAAGTTTAATTTTGAGTGATAATAGTGTAACCGGTACATAGGGAGATTCTTAGGTGATGGCCATGAAATCTATTCTATATTGCAGACTTTGTTTAAATAAGTGGAGGACTTAAAATACTTATAATGGCTTGTCAAATCTTTAAAACTAAGTTGTGTTAAGTTGAATTCGCGTAACTCTCTTTTGTGCTTATATTTTCAATAATAATAATAATAATCCAAGGGTATCCAACATTGCTTGTGTATCAAGCGTTGGTGTGCAAACCCGCCAAGCTCTATCCGACACGTTGTTGACAAAGTCAGCGTTGGAATATCTTGGTCTCATTTTATGAGATTGGACACCTAAGGATTACCGACACGTTGTTAACAAAGTCAAAGTCGGCCTGCACAATCCGCCAAGCTCTTTACCTACTCTCCGTTAGTCCGCGAGGCAGTGCATGGGTGGTAAACCTTGGTCTTCTAAGTTAGGTGTATGTACTTGAACATAAATTTTAAAATTTTATAGAATAAAGAATAAGCGATGATACCCAAACACTTCTTGACCTTATTGATTTGACTAGCCATACATGAGAAAATTAGAATACCACTTTGCAAACTGTGCCAAGCAAACTAAGAATTTATTTCATGGTTGCACTATGTTATCGACCGAACTAACTGGCCAAACTGGAATTTAACATTTGAAAACTTGATTTATATTGAAAATTTGTGACAAGTCGAGGTATCTAAAATAAATCAACTGATTAGAAATTATTAACTTAATTTGTTGTATCACTTTCCTGAAATAAGTCGTGTTTTCATTTTTCGTTTTTTATTTGCATATGTCCATTGCATTCATGTAGTTTCATTAGAATCATAGCATACTACATTTGGATTTTGTGGGTAGTATCCGCTGAAAACCCTCACGAGACACCACTCGTCTACTAGGGACACCTAGAGGTTTAACGGCTTGTTGCATACGCTCAATGCAATCGTGTTACCTATGAAAGTGTGACCTATCTAGTTAGTTTTTCATTTCTTGTTTTACTCGAGGACGAGTAAAAGATAAGTGTGGGGGTATTTGATTGACATAGAAATGTGTTTATTTTATGCTCTTATTTCTTATCTTTTGTATATAAATGAATATTACTTGGGTATTGTTTTGTTACTTTTACAGATATTCCAACCCAGCCCGCATGCAACCAGAAATGTAGAGAAATAGAGATCAATTTGCTGTGTATTTGCAGTTTGAAGAATTGTAGATGAAGATCTCACATCTAGTTGCTGTTGGACAAGAAAAGGATTGATAAAACGGCTTTGCACATCACCAGTCAATGAAGAAATGTCAAGGAAGCAAGAGGAAAAGAGAAAAGGCCCAAATTTGCTTTATTTATCTAAGGCCCATTTATGTTTCTCATTGTAAACTAATTAGTGATGTAATGACCAGGCTCAGTTATCATTAGGGTTAGGGTTAGGGTTTGGCTATCTACCCTATATATACCCTTGTAACATCATTGTAGCCACCATCATATCATATATCTCATTTCTATTCTCTTCTTCATTAATAAAACTTTTCTTTTTACGAAATTTTCTATTTCTTAGCAATTAGTGTTGTCTACACGATTAGATTCGATAGAACACTATTTGTATTTTGCATTTCTTTTCATTAGTGATTGACCGTCTGATTAGATTCAGCGGTAATCCTAATTTTATTTCCTGTTGTTATTTATATTCTGCACTTTTATTTTCTGTATTTTAATCGCATTCATAGGTTAAATTGGATTTGATTAGATTTGAATCTGATTCATAGTTCCATTGCTTTTCCATTGAAATTGTGATTTGATCATCGGTTCAGTTAAATCTGTTCTGAATCAAATTACAGTTTTAATTTTGTTTTGTTTTATTTTCAAAACCAACCTCCAAAGTTTCGTCTAACTCGCCCAAGAGATTAGATAAATAATTTGATTTAATTCACCTCCCTGTGTTCGACCTGTTTGCTACACACCTGTGCGCTTGTAGAATTTTATTACAAATATCGCGCTTTTCTAATTCATAGATTAGCGACGATCAGACCCGAAGCGTCGTTAAAATAAATTGGGCTATTTTTATATAAATAAAAATAGCGATAAATCATTATAAAATAATATTAACGATATGAAATGATTTTTAATTATAATTATGCGAGAATTATTTGAAAAGACTGAGTTCAATCTCATTTCAAATAATTATACGACAATTTAAAGTTGAAGATATTGAAGATGGTGATTGAAGACCAACGATCTTCACATCGAATGGACGGCTACTAATGCCTGGCATTGGTTAACTCCAAGTAAAGGGTTAAAAGTGGTAGTTTATCCGGACGTACTTGTTGATTGTCTGGATATGCGAGCACATCTCTTCCGTATTGGACATACGGGACGAGGAATAAGGTGTCTCCGGTTTCGTTCAGACCCAGAACAGACTTGTAAATGGATGTGTGTCTGACATTGAATTTCATTCCATGTAAATTGATTTATATCTAATATATATCTGTGGTGGTGGAGAATTTTTTCTCTTTCTTAACATCGTTCTCTGTGACACATGGCTCAGAGGTTATATATTAGTAGTTATCGATTGCATGGCGTGAATTGTCAATGTGGCATGCCAAGATGCAAAAGATCAAGCCTTTTGTTGAAAAGCAGAGCCTTATGAATGATGATCAAAGCACGACCGTTTAGGCGTAGCTTTGTGTATAGTGTTACTTCGCGAGCCTCACACCTCGGTATGAGTCAAAAACGAAGAAAGGGAACTAGAGAGTGCACACGCTTCTTTCTAGCTAGAAGTGGTATCAGAGATTTACAAGCCCTGATGTTTTACTTATGTGGATGATGGATTACGAGGCCTCGGTTTTATTGGTCGATTGTGACCAATTTATAGGTTCAATAGGACTGGGAAGCGTGTGTTGAGGCATAACTAATCTTCTAAAGTATTTATGGATCGGCCCTGTAGGATCCAAGGGTTGCCCATAGGTGTGATCCTGAGACATTGCTCGAGTATCTCGAATCGGTAAGGAGATCGTTCCTAGCCTTGACTTATAATGGAAATCCAACTTCCAATACGACACCATGCAGTTTTGATTGTAGAACTAGTATGGCGACATAGTAGGATGGGGTACTATGCCGTCTATGATTAATACATTATGATTGAAATATTTTTGAAACATATATACACTAATAATAATATCAAATATCTTTTTATCATATCAAGCATTTTTGACCATTATAAGGTAAAACTCTATCCGCTGGTTTGCGTTGCATTGTGTGATGGGACTTGAGTCTTATAATGGTTTCATTTTTCTAAAAAGCATTGCGTTGTTTAACGATTTACTTTATTTAAATTATGCACTGACAATCCAATGGAGTAAACTCGTTCCATGTTGGCGGTGTGGTCCGATGATTAGCCTTATTACTAGTTAAGTAAAGTAAAGATTTCTCATAACAGTCCCATGACTGACCTTAGTTTGTTTCACTTTGCAAACTCGGGTGCCCTCTTTTCCATACGGGCAGTCGAGTAGCTTATTTTGCAGATATATTGAGTAGGATTCTAGATCGAAGCTTAAATCTGTGTCCACAGCATTGATAGACTTTCGCTATATCAGATTATTGATTCCGCTGCGTGGTATTAAATTCATTGTAAATTATCTTCCGTTGTATTATTATTTATCGATGTACTCTGATATTCTATACTCTGATCTAACATTATGTAATGTTTATAAAAGTCTGCTATTATTTGTTCTAATGTGTTGTATTCCCAGAGTTAGCGCATTCGGGTTTTGAACGGTCTTGGTCGATTTAGCGATCGATTACGTCCGGGCGAAATCCTAGCCGTTACAGTTGGTATCAGAGCTCTGGTTAGCTCAAGTCTTTGGGGTACAATTCGTTAGAACTGAACAAAAGACTCATCAGAGATTGGATTATTAATATCCTATAAGAATACTCATTATAGATAGGAATAGTCGTATCCTAGAATGAGAAAACGCATTAGAGTTGGGGTTAGAAATGCCCTAGAATGAGTTGAGAGTGACAAGTCTATAATCAACGTATTTGTGATTATATATATACAATCCGATTTTAGAAAATATGATTTTTGAATATATAAAAGTTATATATATTTGAAAAGCTAATCAACTAATTGATTGATGATTGTGTTGTGTGATTATTAGTTTAACTAATAAAATTATTAAAGCCAATAAAAGAATGAAAGCTGATTTGGTTAATTAAACGACTTTCAGCTCTATTCCTTTTCGAGGATGAAAAGATTTTATGTAGGGGAGATTGTAACAACCCTGAAAATCGTAACCAATTTAAAAATTTTATTTTAGAAATTTTAATGGATTTTAAATATTTAAAATGATTTATTTTAAATAATAACGACTAAAAATTTATTTGCATACATTTTTCTATGTATTCTAATGACAAATAAAAGAATAATTTATTTGCATACATTTTTCTATGTATTCTAATGACAAATAAAAAATCTAATTTATTTGTATACATTTTTCTAAGTATTCTAATGACAAATAAAAGAATAATTTATTTGTACACATTTTTCTATGTATTCTAATGACAAATAAAAGAATAATTTATTTGTACACATTTTTCTATGTATTCTAATGACAAATAAAAGAATATTCAGAATAGTCACTATAGAATTTATATATATTTTAATATTAAAAATAACCATTTTACCAATGACCTCCGTTTTCGACAAAACCACTTTTGTTGGATCCGGAATGTCAAATTATTGCAAAATTCCAATTTTCATAATTTTTGGAATTAATATGTGAGCGTGACAAAAAAAAATGTGTTTTGTCAGTTTCAATCAAATTGGATCGACCAGAAAATGAATATTTTTAAACGGTCTCCAAATTCGATGAAATTAGTTTTGTTAGGGCCGTATCGTCAAAACGAAGCAAGAATTTTTTTTTTTAATTTTTAGAGTTAGTATGTGACCCCGATAAATTAATATGTGCGATCAAATTAAATAATTTATATTTTAAATTAAAGAAAACATGTAATGGCGCGTTTTGTAAGGTATAATAATTAAGTTATTTAATTATTTAAATAACGAATATATTAAATAAACGATAGTTGAATGTATAATTTATAATATAATTTTAATCGAGCTCGAAATGGCGCGGCAGTTCGCTATTTGGCGATTCGAACTTCAACTGAATGTACAGGATTTGTTTTAAGTCGGATTTCTATGGAACAAGAAACGTATGGAGCAGGTGGAGTATATCTTTCTAGTGGAAGAGAAAAATCAGGATTTCGTCGTATAGATTTTGATGTACGTCCAAATCAAATTTCAGAAAAGTCGCTGTGGAATTCCGTTATAATTCGTAACGCTTTATATACGTTATAAAAGGGTTTTTCAATGTAAATTGAAATATCGATTCAATCAGGACTTGGTATATCGAATATATAATTACCCTGGAGCTGTACGATATCATATGTGAAGATATACGATAATATTAATTTATATTTAATTTAATAATATTTAAATATATTTATATATTTAAAAGGGTCATCCAGAGCTTTAAAAATACACTGTGTGAGCATACGAAGTCGGAATTCGACGAAACCAGTTTTATTGGATCCGCAATATCAAATAGTTGTTAGATTTCCAGTTTCGTGATTTTTAGAGTCACTGTGTGACCGCACAGATTTTTAGAGTGAGAAATAGTCAGTATTTTGACGGTTAAAAATACGCTGTGTGGGCATACGGGGTCGGAATTCGACGAAACCAGTTTCGTTGGGACCGTAATGTCAAATTCTATCAGCATGTCAGTTTTCATGATTTTTAGGCGTCATATGTGTTCGCAGTGATTTTTAGAAGGCAAATACAAGGAGAAAATCGATATAAATAAATATAAAAACTAAATTAAAAATATCCCCCCATTTTTCTTTGATCCACAGAAGGCCACGCATCCTGTATTTCCAACCACAAGTGCCACCAACCGATAACAAGCTATATAACCTAAAGGAAACGAACACAGCAAGAGATTTTCCACCCTCAAAATCAAATGGGATAACACTCCATAAATCTAAATCCATATATAATCGGGTTTCTGCAGTTATGGTCTTCGTTTTGGTATGATTTTGGTAGGGTTCGAACATACCTTGTTCGCTGCGAGATCCGGAAGCACTCATGTTCGGTCCTAGGGTTTATAGTCTAGGACTATAGGAGCGTCGAATCGAAGTATTGATGTTAGGTTCGAGTTCGTCGAGTTGTTTGGAGCTTGTGAGCAGAAATTGGATGATTCCGATGACCAAATAAGGGGTGCGATGTCCTGTAGGCTGTCGACGGGTTCAGGGAGGTAGCGTCGAGTTCGCTTGGCCGGTGACTGGGAGGCGCGGCATAGGGTGCTGAGTTGAATGGTGGCGTCGGCGTGGTGGTCAGATGGTCGGAGAGACGATGGTGGTTGGTCAAAGGTGCGGTCAACAATGAGGAAGGGAATCGGGTTTACTGTGAAAATTTGGGGGAAGAAGACTAAATGCGGTGGGGCTTTATGAAGGGGTAGCGGGCCTGCATATTTGGTTGGGCCGACGAGTAAATATAGGGTAAAGGCCCACTAACTTTATTTAGTTTAATTTAAATGCAAATTTAGTATATAAACTTTATAAAGTCATAACTTGCTCGTACGAGGTCGGAATCACAAACCGTAAGTTGCGTTGGGATCGTATGGACGGGAGCAACACAATGGGACTGACCGCGAGTCAATCCGAGCTCATTTGAATATATGGCGAAATAAATTGTTTGATTCAAATCAAATACAATTTATCGTTCTTTAGCAATGAACTGCAAATGTGAGTAAATCTCACAAACTCTAAACAGTTTTATTTTCACGTTGTGTTCTTAGAACTGTTAAAATATTATCTGTTTGACTGTTTGACTGTGGGTTGACTGTTTGATTGAACTGCTAGTCAGTTAGTAGAGATTATATATATACGTATATATATATAAAAACCGTCAAATAGTTATGTGTTGATTCTGTTTATCAGAATATTATATTGGTGTTGTCTAACATCTGTGGTGCAGGGAAACAGGTTGGAGGAATCCAACTGGATTCCTCAACAGTTATTTTTACTGTGATTTATATATTGTGACATATAATGTGATGTATATAATCCGTTGTGATTATGCGTGTTTGGACAAATATTCATCGTTGTTAGATGATGTGTTAAAAACCATAAGTTAACCAAAGCGAGTTAGTCGAGTTAAACAAAGTAATTGGTTAGGTTAACCAAAGCAAAGTTAGTCGAGTTAAACAAAGTAATTGGTTAGGTTAACCAAAGCAAAGTTAGTCGAGTTAAACAAAGTAATTGGTTAAGTTAACCAAAGCAAAGTTAGTCGAGGTAAACAAAGTAATTTGTTGAGTAAATCAAAGCAAGTTAGTTAAGTTAAACTAAGTGATTAATCGATGTGAATTAGTTAAGTTAAACTAAGTGATTTATCAAAGTGAATTAGTTAAGTTAAACTAAGTGATTAATCGATGTGAATTAGTTAAGTTAAACTAAGTGATTTATCAAAGTGAATTTGTTAAGTTAAACTAAGTGATTAATCGATGTGAATTAGTTAAGTTAAACTAAGTGATTAATCGATGTGAATTAGTTAAGTTAAACTAAGTGATTTATCAAAGTGAATTAGTTAAGTTAAACTAAGTGGTTAATTGAAGTGAATTAGTTGAGTTAAACTAAGTGAATCGGTTAGAGTTAATCAACGCGAATTAGCTAAGTTAAACGGAGTGGATTTGTTCAGTTAATCAAGACGAGTTAACCAGTTAGGTTAAACCAGTTGAGTTGACCAGTTAGAGTTAACCAGTTAGAGTTAATCTGTTAGAGTTAACCAGTTGAGTTAACCAGTTGAGTTAACCAGTTAGAGTTGACCGGTTAGAGTTGATCAGTTAGAGCTATCCGAAGTAGAGTTATCGAATATAGTGTATTCGAGAGAAGAGTTATCGAATATAGTTTATTCGAGTGGAGAAATCAAATGTTATTCATTTGAGAAGAGTTATCGAATATAGTTTATTCGAGTGGAGAAATCAAATGTGATTCATTTGAGAAGAGTTATCGAATATTATTTATTCGAAGAGTAGTTATCGAATATTGGTTATTCGAAGTTAGTTAATCCAAAGGAGTTATTCGAAGTTAAGTTAATCCGAAGGAGTTAATCGAAGAGTTAATCCGAAGGAGTTAGTCGAAGAGTTAATCCGAAGGAGTTAATCGAAGAGTTAATCCAAAGGAGTTATTTGAAGTTAGTTAATCCAAAGGAGTTATTCGAAGTTAGTTAATCCAAAGGAGTTATTCGAAGTTAGTTAATCCGAATGAGTTAGTCGAAGAGTTAATCCGAAGGAGTTATTCGAAGTTAGTTAATTTGAAGGAGTTAATCGAAGAGTTAATCCAAAGGAGTTAATCGAAGAGTTAATCCGAAGGAGTTAGTCGAAGAGTTAATCCAAAGGAGTTATTCGAAGTTAGTTAATCCAAAGGAGTTATTCGGAGTTAGTTAATCCAAAGGAGTTATTCGAAGTTAGTTAATCCAAAGGAGTTATTCGGAGTTAGTTAATCCAAAGGAGTTATTCGAAGTTAGTTAATCCGAAGGAGTTAGTCGAAGAATTAATCCAAAGGAGTTATTCGGAGTTAGTTAATCCAAAGGAGTTATTCAGAGTTAGTTAAAGCAAATAGAGTCAACCCAATAGGGTCAGCCCAATATAGTTAAGTGAAAAGAGATAATCGAATATAGTTATTCAAAAGAAGGTGTTAATCGAATATAGTTATTCGAGTAAAGTTAAAAGAGTTAATCGAATTTAGTTATTTGAAATGAGTTATTCGAATTAGATATTTGAATAGAGTTAAACACATTAGAGTGATTCGAATTACTTATTCGAATAGAGTTAAACACGTAAGAGTTAATTGAATATTAGTCATTCAATTTGAGTTAATCGAATTTAGTTATTCGAGAAGAGTTAAATCGAATTTAGTTATTCGAAAGGAGTTATAATCAAACACTGTCATATAAGAAGTGGATTCGTAACCTGAATCCGAGAATTTGCGTAAACAGTTGATTGTAAAAAGTGAGTGATGAGCTTCATCTATTTCACAGTAAAGGACGTTGTTCAATTAAGGTCTGCGAGGTAATTATACCCCAACTTGATTGACTTCAGAATTGACAAAGGAATAGTTGTGGTTCGATCTAAAAGGTTGATTAGGAATAAAGTTAAGGAATAAGCGATAAATGGATTAAGCGAAACGATGTTTTATACAACGTTCATTGGAAATCCGTAAATGAGTTTCGGAAACGTTTTCCAAATATAGTCAGATATGTTTTCTAAACATAGAAAATGAAATGTTTTCATGATAAGAATTTAAGAAATAGAGTTAAGCAAATTCAGAAACTGACTGGAGAGGGTAAGTTGAACGGTTTTCTAAGTGACGATCTGATGTTGGTTTCGACCTTCCGGATTGATACTTAGAGAATTGTTCTCATACTAGTTACAGTTAGGGACTGATAGTTGCGAAATAATAGTGATGTGGAAATAAGCTATGGAAATGTTTTCCAATGATTAATAACATATATTTTCTAAATATATGAAATAAGGAAATATGAACATATGATGATTGATCGATCGAATTCCCATTTGGAAATAAGATCGTTGTTTGTACACCGACATGTTTTCATTTGATAGTTAGATCACAGACTATCAAAGTTTTTACCATTTTAACGTTGTTAATATGGAGAGACCGGTTGGATTATTATCCAAAGAACCACTCTGTATCGGCATAAGCGTTGCGAGCAATATATGCCAAAGATAAATTGAAGATGGAGTACAGTGCAAGGGCTGTTGTATAAGTCTTAGATAACAGTGACTAAGATGGATATACTGAATAGTGCCTTCGGTTTGTCCAGTCCCAGGACAACGTATATGGAAGAAGGTCTGACAGAGTATATCCAATGGATCGCGTAAGTTGATCTGTTCAAACGTATTCACGTTTGGTGGCGGAGGAATTCGTTTCTCTTAGCTGTATACCCGTGTTATTTTTGAATAGGTCAGTTTGTGATTTGGCGGGTATGACGATGTGGCATTCAAAGTGAATGGTGATCAGATGTTCTGAAGATAGACGTAGCTTCTAGCCTCACACCAGGAAGTAACAAAAGTTGGGCTAGGCAGCATGGCTAGTTGGGTCATTCCCAAGCAGGGTGTATTGTCACCGATCTAGGGAATATCCATATTTATACTTCTTTTTGATTCTGTATCTTCGAATGACGGTTGGATGGCCTATAACCATGGTGGCAATATATTCGCGACACTCAAGCTAAATGAGTGAGCGGTCATGTGTGGCCGGGTTGCAAGACGTTCTTGTTGAACCCTGAGTGTATCACCTCTAGAGTACACTATTCAGAAGGTGCTCACATACCTTGTCTGTTGGAATCCATTCTCCGATAAGCGCCCTGCGGTTTATGATTTTACACTATGTATGTAGAACGTGAGATTCAAGCGTTTCTGCTAGATTGATACCTATTTGTACTTAGACATTATTATAATATCACAATGATATTGCTTGTCAAAGTTGTTCAGATACTCATAAGGGAAAAACCCGTTCCGTATTCACGGCGTGGTATTATGAGATATCCTATACCTGTTTTAAACTATTTTACTCATACCAGTCCCATGACTGACCCGGAGTTTACTTTGTTGTTTTCCCTAAACTCTTGGGTGCCTAAATTTGTACGGGCAGTCAAGTAGTCGGGATTTACAGATATACTTGGAGAGCTTGGAGCAGGAGGCTGCAAGATTTGATAGCTATAGTTATTTCCGCTGTGTTGTAAGTGTTGTACTCTGATAAGTGCTATTGTATATATATAACTGTGTACTTCAAAGTTATGTTATATATTATATGTTATTCGTTCCGCCGTGAGATTCGTGTTACTCTGATGATTCTGATGTTCTTCTTCTTCTTCTATTCTATTAGTTCTATCTTTTCTTTCTCACCTTCTAAATTCTTTCACTAACGTCGCGGAATTTTCGACTCTCGAGGAGTCGAAAATTTCCAGCCGTTACAAAACAAGCTGAAGAGGATCAAACGGGATGATTGGACCTAGTCCATTGCGTCCGGAACGAGGGTATTTACTTGGAAACAACCCTCATTGGGCAGAAATTGGAGCTATTGAAACTTAACGGGTTTATTTGCAAAACTAGGAATTAATTATTATAAAAATAGGTAATTTGAAGAATTAGAAAACCCTAATTTGTTTTGAAACCTAGCCAACCCATCCTCTAAATCAATGGCGCACATCTTCACAATTTCCACCCTCTTTTTCTTCAAATCCGCACAACAAATTCAAGAAACTCTGAAGACAAAGTTAAAGAGCATGTCGTGTTCTAGTGGATCAACGGTTATGATTGGGTTTAGTTTTTCGTTCTGGCCAGAATACAGTCAGGAAGTGGCGCCATTTGGACGGAAATTGGGAGGCCTGGGGGATGCGAGCTTGTCGGGATCGAGGGAGAAGGTGGAGCGAGGTAGCGGCTCTGGAGTGGCGGCGGGTGATCGGCCGATCTCGGCCTGAGGTGCAATCGGTAGGTGGTTTTGAGCAACGACGATGGGTTCAATAGAAAGGAACGAGGTCTGGAGTTTAGAACGTGGAAGAGAGGTGGTTTTTAAATTAATTATCTTTAAAATGTCATTAACAAATAAACACTGATATCTTCGTCATACGGTATGAGAATCAAACGATTTTCGAAGCGTTGAAATCGTGAAGAGGAGAGGTACGACATGGAACAAACCAGATTTGAAACGAAGCGATCTGAATTTTTGAAGAATTCAAAACCCGATGTGAGATTTCTTTTTTTAAAAACTAGTTAATTATTATCGTATTTATAAATTCTTACATTTGCGCTGTAAATTCAGTTGTGTTGTTCACGATTAGATTTGGTTTGTTTGTTGCTGTTATGATTGTTCTGTTGATTGGATGAACAATTTTTGTTGGAATAAAGTAAGTTAGAAACAAAAATGACATTTTTGTTAAATGATTTTGTGCTAAAACAAAACATCGATTTTGTTTAACTAGACAGTTGTTAAAAAAATGAGTTATCATTTTTGTTAGAAAATGTATGTTAATTAAAAATATCATTTTGGTTAAATTAGATTTGTATGAAATCATAGATATCATTTTGTTTAAAATAGATTCGTATGAAATCATAAATAACATTTTGGTTAGACAACGTTATGTTAATATAAATAACATTTTGGTTAGATAATGTTATGTCAATATAAATAATATTTTGGTTAGATAAGGTTATGTCAAAATAAAAATAAAAATAACATTTTGATTAGAAAATGTCAAGTGAAACAAATATGTCATTTTGGTGATTATAATATTGTTGAAAATAAATATGTCATTTTGTTATTATAAAATTGTTGTAAGCAAACATATCATTTTTGTTATAATAAAATAGATGAAACGAATATATCATTTTGTTGTGACAAAAGGATTGAATACAAAATATATCATTTTTGTTGTAACCATATAGCGAAACAAAATTATGAAACTAAATTGTTATTATTGCCAAATTGAAAATTTTTGACAAAAATATTCATTTTGTCAAATTTTAACAAAAATATTCTTTTTTGTCAATATAAGGTAGTTAAACAAAAATATTCATTTTTGTCAATATAGTTTAGTTAAATAAAAATATTCATTTTTGTTAATATAGTTTAATTCATTTTTGTCAATATAGTTTAGTTTAACAAAAATATTCATTTTTGCCAATATAGTTTAGTTTAACAAAAATATTCATTTTTGTAATATAGTTTAGTTTGACAAAAATATTCATTTTTGTCAATATAGTTTAGTTTAACAAAAATATTCATTTTTGCCTATATATTTAGTTTAACAGAAATATTCATTTTTGTCATTATAGTTTAGTTGAACAAAAACATTCATTTTTGTCAATTAGTATACTGAAATAAAAACATTCATTTTCATCAAATTAGAATTGTTGAACAAAATATTCATTTTAGTCAAAACACATTTGTTGAAACCAAATGGTCACTTTTGTCAAATTATAAAGGTTGAAATCAAAATTGTCGCTATTGTCAAATTATAAAGGTTGAAATCAAATTTGTCATTTTTGATAAATTATAATAGTTGAAACCAATTTTGTCATTTTTGCCAAAATGTAACCGTTGAAACAAAATTGGCATTTTTGTCAAAATATAATGGTTAGAACAAAAGTAACATTTTTGTAAGTTAGAATTGAGTTAGAACAAAAATTATATTTTTGTCAAATAAATTTGTATTAAAACAATAACATCGTTTTGTTAAATAGAAATTGTAAACAAATAAAATTATCATATTTGTTTGTTAAGTAGAAATAGAAATTGTAAATAAATAAAATTGTCATTTTTATTTGTTAGGTTAAATAGAAAAATGTAAACAAAAGAAACATATCACTTTTATTTGTTTTGATGAATTAGAATTGTCGACAGAACAAACATATCACCTTTATTTGTTTTGTTCAATTTGAATTGTCGAAAAAACAAACGCATCACTTTTATTTGTTTTGTTGAATTAGAATTATCGATAAAACAAAGTTATCATTTTTATTGTTTTATTGAAATGGATTTGTCGACAAAACAAAGTCATCATTTTTATTGTTTTGTTGAAATAAATTAGTTGAATCAAAACATATATTGTAACATCCCACCTCCGCCAGTACCACTCTTGCAAGAGCACTGACTTTGGAGGGGCGTTTGAATCAGGTAAACATGCATAATGATATATCAAGGCAGAACAAGGGCATATGTATATAAGTAAACAGAGTAAATAACATAGATAAAACAACGGAAGATTTTAAACCATTTCAAAACAAGTCTGGTACAACATAATGTCAATTTTCCAAATAAACAAGTCTAGTACATAAAACAACATCATCTGAAAACTGAAAAGGAAAACATAAAGTAGCTATCCCCAAAGTGAAAAACCATAGCGAGCTCAAGTCCAAAGCATACATGAGCTTTCCAAGAAAAGCAGCTAAGATCCAAGCTAAGCTCCTGTATTCCCTCCCTGAGAACCTGGGGGGGGGGGGGAACGGAAGAAAAGAGGCGAAAGAAAACAGGTCAGTCAAAAAGACTGAGTAAGCCCTACTACAACAATGTAAACTGATAAAGTTAACTGGTATGGGCAGCAAGGGATGAACATAAGGGTAACAACATACTAGCATGATGATTAACTATCAAGGTAGATAAAGGTGTCATCGCATAATCAGGATTAAGGTTTTGCACCACAGGTGTACTAGTAAACTAACATGACTTGAATAAACAAGTATTGATCTCTTGGCCCAAGCTTTGGCCCAATAACATGAAGTGACCCCAATACGAGGTCCAAAGTGTAAAC
The DNA here is from genome assembly GCA_030737875.1 of Allium sativum. Taxonomy (NCBI): domain Eukaryota; kingdom Viridiplantae; phylum Streptophyta; class Magnoliopsida; order Asparagales; family Amaryllidaceae; genus Allium; species Allium sativum. Next base: position 200,712,827 of record CM060916.1, read on the forward strand.
AAGAAGTGATCCCCAGGCCCAAGTTTGGCCCAACACCATGAATGACCCAAACCAAGGTCCAACTAGCACGGTCTAGTCGATCGGCTCCCTATAAGCCTAACTCGTCAAGTGTCTGTGTCATACGGCCCAACTACGAAGTGTAGCTAAACTGTGCTAGGTCCACCCTAGGGTGTATCAAGTCCTAGGGTGTCAACCACCGACACAAACCAAGCACGCACAGTTTAAACCTACAGGTGCCCGTGCCTGCTTTTTCAACTCCGGACCATGTGCATGATCATGGCCCGCCTGAACCCACACCGGCGCACCTACTCAGCCGTCGTTTGGTCGCTTACATGGCACCCCAGTAATCGTGCCCCTCCCTAGCCTAGTCCCTAGGGTGTCATGATACAACTAAGAGGGTTACTGGTGCAAAGGACCACGTAACTAGGGTTTCCTTAATGGGTTAACGTGGTTAACCCAACTCATTCAAGTACCAAGTTGGTTAAGTGTACCCAAGGTTCATGACTTAACCCTACCAACCCATCGTGTTTTCATTGGTTAAGTATTCCAGCGGTCCATGACTTAACCCTAATCACGAGGCATTAATTAATTAATGCGCCTTAACCTCTCACATTAGACTTTGTTGTGGTTACTAGTTAAGCCGGGCGGATCCGGGTAGCTTTACACCACAACTTGGTCTAACCTCGGGTTCAAGGTACAACATGGTCAACTTCCCACATTGGGTCCTATTGTTTGTAGCAACTAGTTAAGCCGGTCGGTTCCGGGTAGGTTTATGCTACAAACTCAACCCAACCTCGAGTTGGTCACACTTATCTTTTCTAAGTGTCATGTCCATCATGTTTCCAAAACACATTACAAGTTTTCAAGCAATTGGGTAGACCTAACTTAATAGATAAATTCCCAATGGGTAGACCTAACTTAATAGGTAAATTCCCAAGCTCATGTTTTTATGTCTTTTAAGTTTACCCAACCCCAAACGCAATCCCATCGCTTACATATCGCAATAGCGCATAAAGGATAGAAAAAGGGAACTTGGCTTAATCATGACATAAAAGTGTTGAAGCCACAAGTTCAACATGGTGGCATATGAAATGTACATATGTTCATATACTTGCATTAGGCCTCAAAAGCATGCATAACATGATAGCATGAACAAAACGTTCAACCCAAACTTGCATAACAAACTTGCATATTACAACATGACATACTTGCATATAAACTTGCATATTACAACATGACATACTTGCATATCAACTTGCATATTACAACATGACATACTTGCATATCAACTTGCATATTACAACATGACATACTTGCATATAAACTTGCATATTACAACATGACATACTTGCATATAAACTTGCATATTACAACATGACATACTTGCATATAACTTGCATAACATATGACAACTTGCATATCAAACTTGCATACAAAACTTGCATAGCATATGACAACTTGCATATCAAACTTGCATACAAAACTTGCATAACATATGACAACTTGCATATCAAACTTGCATACAAAACTTGCATGACATATGACAACTTGCATATCATACTTGCATAATAAAACTTGCATAACATATGACAACTTGCATATCAAACTTGCATACAAAACTTGTATAACATATGACAACTTGCATATCAACTTGTATAACAAAACTTGCATAACATATGGCAACTTGCATATCAACTTGCATAACAAAACTTGCATAACACATCATAGGAAACTTGCATAACACATCATAGAAAACTTGCATAACACATCATAGAAAACTTGCATATAATACATTTAACTTTAAAGTTCAAGTATGAAAGGAATAGGGCTTACAATGCTTATGCGGACTCAAATGAGTTTAGCAAATGTAAGAAACCCCTTACGCAACTAATTAAACCCCAAAAATGCAAGCAAACTTGATCAAAACTCTTCCTTTAAGATGCCAATAGAGAAACAAGACTTGAATGCAAGCTAATGATGATCATACAAGTCTAAAAACACTTGTATGCATGGAAAATCACTTAGGAATTGATTTAGGAATTGTATGAAGAGAGTGGAGGCCATGAGAGGTTTGATTTTGCCATAGTTTAGTTGCTAGAATGAATAATGAATGATTTAGGGTAGGTTAGGGTCTTATTTATAGATTAGGCTAGTGATTTAGACCATAGGATTAAACCCTAGTTCCAATCTCAGCCCTCTAAACCGAATCTGGCCCCCAAGCTCACACATTCTCAAAATGGTGCACCAGGCAGGACTGGGCGTCTGAGCCAAGTCGACAGCCAAGTCGACAGGGCTGTCGACCTGGTCAGACCAAGTCGACTCCCAAGTCGACAGGGCTGTCGACTTGGGGTGTTCTGGCGGGAATTCTCCCGCCTGGCCCTGGATGACCTAATTTTCAAATTCAGATTTGAATTTGAAATCTGTTTTTACCTTGGAATTTTCTGAAAACTTCGTTGGGCCTTAATCGGGTCATACGGACTTCGATTGTCGAAAACTCGGACTCTATTTCGCGTATTTTTCCGAGACGAACGCAATATCATAGCCCGTTTCCCTTGATTCAGATTTTAGAATTAAATTCTGCCTCAATTTATGTTATTATAGGTTAATAAAAATACGGGTTGTTACATTCTCCCCTCCTTAAAGGATTTCGTCCCCGAAATCTTCAAGTTAGGAAGAACGTATCCTACCATCCAACATCCATCTACTCAAAACATCATCCACGAGCAATCATTGTCCTTACAAGATTCTAAATGCTGGATGAACATATGCAAAGGTGTGTGTATATGTACTTATCTAATGCGAATATCATCAATGCAAATTATGTTAGTGAAATGAATCCATATGTATGCAATTCCTAACATAATGTATATCATCTATATGTGTGCACATAACATACACCCATATGCAACATCCATGTGATAACACACAATTTTCATCCATGAATAAGCATAAACACTCATGCATATGCAATATGAGGAGTGTGTGAGCCGATCTAGTGCCTAATCGTGTATAATGCATCCACGAGTAACCACTTGCAAACACTTGCAACCACTTGCAACCATCAAGCATAACATGTTTGAAACACATGTTTCAACCAAAGGGTTTCTACCTAAGATTCTCATGACAAGATTAACACGATAAACTAGATAAACAAGACAAACATGGATAGCAAAAGATATGCTAAAGAGATCGGGAGGATAAGCAAGATATACTCCTTTTGGATTACAAGAAATCCCTTCCTAACCCTGACATGTATTATTAGCCAATAAGTCATACCTCCCGACAGAAATAGGACCGAAAATGGGACCGAGAGGATATACATAAAAAAAAAGATAATATGCGAGTAAGTTCCACCGGAAAACAAGGATCAAGGATATGCTCTTAAAAAGAGATATGATGCGCGTATCCAGCCTTCAGTCTTCTAAGTCACATTTCCTTGAGCTTAACTCCCCTGTGCTTTGACCGTCTTTTACTTCATGATTTCTTAGCTTCTTAACTCTTATTTCCAAATATGAGTTGGAGCCCATTTCCTTGTCGCCTCTCGTCTTCCTTTTTCACTTACTCTTCTAACATTCTTGGCTTAAACATAACCATGACCTCATGGATTCGTGCAAGCTCTCCAAAATTCACTAGTGAATCCTGGATCTCGTCTACTTACTATAAAGTATTCCACGCAGCAGAACTTTTCTTGGAAATACCAATCCATGTTGCCAATTGCTCTTACCAACATGATTTTCTATAACTCATGCTTGAACGAAATGGATCATCCGCCTGCGAATGATAGGCTGTGCTTAGATTCAGTTGCTTGCCCATGACTTCCCGTAGACTATCTCAAAACTGACTGGTGAAGATTGAGTCATGGTTACTAACTATACTTTAGGGAACCTCGTGCAACCGCTTTATTTCTTGAAAGTAAACTGTCGCTAGTTATGATGCAGTCCTTTCGCTCTTTACCAGAGTGAAATGAGCACTCCTTGTGAGTTTACTTACTATGACCCACATGCTCGTATTCCCTTTCCTTGATCTAGGCAGTCCATCCACGAAATCCTTCGTGACGCTTTACTACTTCCATTGCGGGGACCTCCAATGGATGTAATAGCCCACCGGGCTTCTATGACTCGACCTTTAACCTGTTGGCCCAACATGCACCTTGGGACAAACTCGGCCACTTCCCTGTGTGATGTGCATCTTCAAGAGCCTTCTTTCTCTCATTGCGTCCTAGCCATCCCTTGTCATCTATAGCGAGGTGTCTTAACATCTCGCCTCGAATCAACTTGTCCATGATCTCGACTAACTACGGGTCTTCTTTCTGTGAAGTCCCTACTTGATCCAGAAGGGTAGGTCTAAGCTCAAGGGACGCTAACTAACTAATTAAACTGAGAAAGCTTCTTGCTTCAATTGTCCTCGTCGGAGCTTTCCGGTCTTGAACCGCGACCACTTTAGCAGGATCCACCACTAAGCCTTGCTTAGAAACTATGTGCCCAAGAAATCTAACTTCTTTTCTCCAAAATGACCTTTGGAGAACTTAGCCTTCAACTGATGTGCTCTAAGCGTATCCATCACCTCCACGAGATGCCTTGCGTGCTCTTCCTCATCCTTAGAGAAGATCAGAATATTATCTACGAAGACCACGACAAACTTGTTCAAGAACTCCCTGAACACCCTACTCATCAAGTCCACGAAATATGCGGGTGCATTAGTCAAACTGAATGGCATGACCAGCCATTCTAAGAATCCATCTGGAGTTCTGAACGCAGTCTTGTCTATACTATCCTCAGCTACTCTGAGCTGATGGAATCCAGTAGCAAGATCAAGAGAGAACAGATGTTCCTAAAAGCTGATCAAACGGACCATCGATCCTTGGTAATGGTTGTCTATTCTTCTTGTTCAACTCACGATAATCAACACACGGGCGAAGCGAACTGTCCACATTAGTAGCGAATACTACTAGAGCACCTTCCTCGGAAATGCTTCATCGAATGGAGTTCTTCTCAAGCAACTCCTTCACTTGCTTACTTAGCTCCCGTCTCACGGGACCATGTGCCTTACCGGCCACATAACTGGCTTGGCATTATCAACCAGATAAATGCGGAAATCTATCTCTCGTTTAGGGGTAACCCCCTTCACTTCACCCAAGATATCAGGATATTCTCGGACCACCCTCACCGATTGCAAACTATCGATAGACGAGTTGAGGGATTCAAGATAACACAACATGACGAGACTCGTAGGGTTACTAGAAATTTTTAGGGTATTGCCGAGGCCAGTCATGAGCCTCACAACCCTATGCTCAAAAATCAAGAATGGCTCCATAACTGGACAACCAATCCATGCCCAAAATCAACCCATACCCCATGAAACCGAGAATATAAGCATCACACGAGAACTCTATACTCAAGATAGAGATTTTCAAATCCACATAGATAATAGACAAATGGGCGGAACCCCTAATTGGATTTGAAACACACACGGGATCATTAACTAGACTAGTACTTAGGTGCAAACTTTCAACTAGACCAGATAAACTATGCGATGCACCAAAATCAAACAAGGTACGAACTGGAAAATCAGAAATATATACAAGGCTTTCAACAGAAATACTACCTCGATCGGGAACTGGAGCAGCATTGAGAGCATGAACTTGCCCTCCCGAAGGTCCAGCACGCTGAGTCTGACCCTGGCCTTGCCCTTGCTTCTTCGGGCAATCCTTACTGAAATGTTCAGTCTCACCGCAGAAAAAGCATTCCTTTTTCTCTTCCGACAATCCTTACTAAGATGCCCAACTGAACCGCAATAATGGCACTTCCTATTGTTGTTCTTGCCCTTGTTCTTGTTCTTATTGCCTTGACTGCTCTGACCGCTTGGATTACCCTGATTTCCTTTCCACTGGGAATCAGTCTTCTTGGCTTGAGTATCATTCATCTTGATCTCCTCCTTGTCACTCCTACTCTCTTCATTGAGTAGGGCCATATTCACCAAACTCTCAAAAGTTGCCCCCAAGGGTATATGAGTCATGGCTAAACCATGTAATGGCTCGTTTAATCCTAGAGCAAAGTATAGGGCCTTCTTCTGAGCTGTGTTAACCAAGTCTAAACCGACCTGAGCCAGTTGATTAAACTGATCTATGTATTCCCTAATAGTCATGTCCCCTTGCTTCAGTGATAGGAACCTTAGTCCAAACTTTCCCCGAAAGTCATCCCAAGTCTCAATTGGCCTAGTAACGGTGGTGACCACCCACCAACGTGCAGCTTCTTCCTTTAGCAACCACACTGCTAATAAAACCTTCCTACGGTCATCTATATTAAAGAAGGTAAAAAGATCTTCGGTTTCTTTCAACCAATTTCTGGCCTCTACATATGTCTCGGTTCCAATGAAATTCTTGCAACCCAACGCCTTAAAGTTCTTACAAATCTCCGCGAAATCCTCTTGTGGATGCTGAGGGGGAGGAGGAACATTAACTACTGGAGGAGGGGGAACATCAGCGGGGCCGGCTTCGGTCGTCCTAGCCTCAAAAAGTCTCCTATACCAAAAAGGTATGCGTACTCCCTCCGGAATGGCAAAGTTATTGGCCATACTGAAAACGAAGAAAAAGGATAGATTCAGAATGGAGAAAGACGAAGGGATTTTGCTAATGGCTTTTTGGGGAATAGCCTTTAAAATAAACTAGACTTTTCTTTGGAAAATACTTTATACTTAGTTTTGAAAATAGTTTTCCAAAAGTTTTCTAAAAAAAAACCTTTTTGTTCCTTCTCGTAAACCATATGCTCTGATACCAAATGTAACACCCCACCTCCGCCAGTACCACTCTTGCAAGAGCACTGACTTTGGAGGGGCGTTTGAATCAGGTAAACATGCATAATGATATATCAAGGAAAAACAAGGGCATATGTATATAAGTAAACAGAGTAAATAACATAGATAAAACAGCGGAAGATTTTAAACGATTTCAAAACAAGTCTGGTACAACATAATGTCAATTTTCCAAATAAACAAGTCTAGTACATAAAACAACATCATCTGAAAACTGAAAAGGAAAACATAAAGTAGCTATCCCCAAAGTGAAAAACCATAGCGAGCTCAAGTCCAAAGCATACATGAGCTTTCCAAGAAAAGCAGCTAAGATCCAAGCTAAGCTCCTGTATTCCCTCCCTGAGAACCGGGGGGGGGGGGGGAAACGGAAGAAAAGAGGCGAAAGAAAACAGGTCAGTCAAAAAGACTGAGTAAGCCCTACTACAATCAATGTAAACTGATAAAGTTAACTGGTATGGGCAGCAAGGGATGAACATAAGGGTAACAACATACTAGCATGATGATTAACTATCAAGGTAGATAAAGGTGTCATCGCATAATCAGGATTAAGGTTTTGCACCACAGGTGTACTAGTAAACTAACATGACTTGAATAAACAAGTATTGATCTCTTGGCCCAAGCTTTGGCCCAATAACATGAAGTGACCCCAATACGAGGTCCAAAGTGTAAACAAGAAGTGATCCCCAGGCCCAAGTTTGGCCCAACACCATGAATGACCCAAACCAAGGTCCAACTAGCACAGTCTAGTCGATCGGCTCCCTATAAGCCTAACTCGTCAAGTGTCTGTGTCATACGGCCCAACTACGAAGTGTAGCTAAACTGTGCTAGGTCCACCCTAGGGTGTATCAAGTCCTAGGGTGTCAACCACCGACACAAACCAAGCACGCACAGTTTAAACCTACTGGTGCCCGTGCCTGCTTTTTCAACTCCGGACCATGTGCACGATCATGGCCCGCCTGAACCCACACCGGCGCACCTACTCAGCCGTCGTTTGGTCGCTTACATGGCACCCCAGTAATCGTGCCCCTCCCTAGCCTAGTCCCTAGGGTGTCATGATACAACTAAGAGGGTTACTGGTGCAAAGGACCACGTAACTAGGGTTTCCTTAATGGGTTAACGTGGTTAACCCAACTCATTCAAGTACCAAGTTGGTTAAGTGTACCCAAGGTTCATGACTTAACCCTACCAACCCATCGTGTTTTCATTGGTTAAGTATTCCAGCGGTCCATGACTTAACCCTAATCACGAGGCATTAATTAATTAATGCGCCTTAACCTCTCACATTAGACTTTGTTGTGGTTACTAGTTAAGCCGGGCGGATCCGGGTAGCTTTACACCACAACTTGGTCTAACCTCGGGTTCAAGGTACAACATGGCCAACTTCCCACATTGGGTCCTATTGTTTGTAGCAACTAGTTAAGCCGGTCGGTTCCGGGTAGGTTTATGCTACAAACTCAACCCAACCTCGAGTTGGTCACACTTATCTTTTCTAAGTGTCATGTCCATCATGTTTCCAAAACACATTACAAGTTTTCAAGCAATTGGGTAGACCTAACTTAATAGGTAAATTCCCAATGGGTAGACCTAACTTAATAGGTAAATTCCCAAGCTCATGTTTTTATGTCTTTTAAGTTTTCCCAACCCCAAACGCAATCCCATCGCTTACATATCGCAATAGCGCATAAAGGATAGAAAAAGGGAACTTGGCTTAATCATGACATAAAAGTGTTGAAGCCACAAGTTCAACATGGTGGCATATGAAATGTACATATGTTCATATACTTGCATTAGGCCTCAAAAGCATGCATAACATGATAGCATGAACAAAACGTTCAACCCAAACTTGCATAACAAACGTGCATATTACAACATGACATACTTGCATATAAACTTGCATATTACAACATGACATACTTGCATATCAACTTGCATATTACAACATGACATACTTGCATATAAACTTGCATATTACAACATGACATACTTTCATATAAACTTGCATATTACAACATGACATACTTGCATATAAACTTGCATATTACAACATGACATACTTGCATATAACTTGCATAACATATGACAACTTGCATATCAAACTTGCATACAAAACTTGCATAACATATGACAACTTGCATATCAAACTTGCATACAAAACTTGCATAACATATGACAACTTGCATATCAAACTTGCATACAAAACTTGCATAACATATGACAACTTGCATATCAAACTTGCATACAAAACTTGCATGACATATGACAACTTGCATATCATACTTGCATAATAAAACTTGCATAACATATGACAACTTGCATATCAAACTTGCATACAAAACTTGTATAACATATGACAACTTGCATATCAACTTGCATAACATATGGCAACTTGCATATCAACTTGCATAACAAAACTTGCATAACACATCATAGGAAACTTGCATAACACATCATAGAAAACTTGCATAACACATCATAGAAAACTTGCATATCATACATTTAACTTTAAAGTTCAAGTATGAAAGGAATAGGGCTTACAATGCTTATGCGGACTCAAATGAGTTTAGCAAATGTAAGAAACCCCTTATGCAACTAATTAAACCCCAAAAATGCAAGCAAACTTGATCAAAACTCTTCCTTTAAGATGCCAATAGAGAAACAAGACTTGAATGCAAGCTAATGATGATCATACAAGTCTAAAAACACTTGTATGCATGGAAAATCACTTAGGAATTGATTTAGGAATTGTATGAAGAGAGTGGAGGCCATGAGAGGTTTGATTTTGCCATAGTTTAGTTGTTAGAATGAATAATGAATGATTTAGGGTAGGTTAGGGTCTTATTTATAGATTAGGCTAGTGATTTAGACCATAGGATTAAACCCTAGTTCCAATCTCAGCCCTTTAAACCGAATCTGGCCCCCAAGCTCAACACATTCTCAAAATGGTGCACCAGGCTGGACTGGGCGTCTGAGCCAAGTCGACAGGGCTGTCGACCTGGTCAGACCAAGTCGACTCCCAAGTCGACAGGGCTATCGACTTGGGGTGTTCTGGCGGGAATTCTCCCGCCTGGCCCTGGATGACCTAATTTTCAAATTCAGATTTGAATTTGAAATCTGTTTTTACCTTGGAATTTTCTGAAAACTTCGTTGGGCCTTAATCGGGTCATACGGACTCCGATTTTCGAAAACTCGGACTCTATTTCGCGTATTTTTCCGAGACGAACGCAATGGCATAGCCCGTTTCCCTTGATTCAGATTTTAGAATTAAATTCTGCCTCAATTTATGTTATTACAGGTTAATAAAAATACGGGTTGTTACATTCTCCCCTCCTTAAAGGATTTCGTCCCCGAAATCTTCAAGTTAGGAAGAACGTATCCTACCATCCAACATCCATCTACTTAAAACATCATCCACGAGCAATCATTGTCCTTACAAGATTCTAAATGCTGGATGAACATATGCAAAGGTGTGTGTATATGTACTTATCTAATGCGAATATCATCAATGCAAATTATGTTAGTGAAATGAATCCATATGTATGCAATTCCTAACATAATGTATATCATCTATATATGTGCACATAACATACACCCATATGCAACATCCATGTGATAACACACAATTTTCATCCATGAATAAGCATAAACACTCATGCATATGCAATATGAGGAGTGTGTGAGCCGATCTAGTGCCTAATCGTGTATAATGCATCCACGAGTAACCACTTGCAAACACTTGCAACCATCAAGCATAACATGTTTCAACCAAAGGGTTTCTACCTAAGATTCTCATGACAAGATTAACACGATAAACTAGATAAACAAGACAAACATGGATAGCAAAAGATATGCTAAAGAGATCGGGAGGATAAGCAAGATATACTCCTTTTGGATTACAAGAAATCCCTTCCTAACCCTGACATGTATTATTAGCCAATAAGTCATACCTCCCGACAGAAATAGGACCGAAAATGGGACCGAGAGGATATACATAAAAAAAAAGATAATATGCGAGTAAGTTCCACCGGAAAACAAGGATCAAGGATATGCTCTTGAAAAGAGATATGATGCGCGTATCCAGCCTTCAGTCTTCTAAGTCACATTTCCTTGAGCTTAACTCCCCTGTGCTTTGACCGTCTTTTACTTCATGATTTCTTAGCTTCTTAACTCTTATTTCCAAATATGAGTTGGAGCCCATTTCCTTGTCGCCTCTCGTCTTCCTTTTTCACTTACTCTTCTAACATTCTTGGCTTAAACATAACCATGACCTCATGGATTCGTGCAAGCTCTCCAAAATTCACTAGTGAATCCTGGATCTCGTCTACTTACTATAAAGTATTCCACGCAGCAGAACTTTTCTTGGAAATACCAATCCATGTTGCCAATTGCTCTTACCAACATGATTTTCTATAACTCATGCTTGAACGAAATGGATCATCCGCCTGCGAATGATAGGCTGTGCTTAGATTCAGTTGCTTGCCCATGACTTCCCGTAGACTATCTCAAAACTGACTAGTGAAGATTGAGTCATGGTTACTAACTATACTTTAGGGAACCTCGTGCAACCGCTTTATTTCTTGAAAGTAAACTGTCGCTAGTTATGATGCAGTCCTTTCGCTCTTTACCGGAGTGAAATGAGCACTCCTTGTGAGTCTACTTACTATGACCCACATGCTCGTATTCCCTTTCCTTGATCTAGGCAGTCCATCCATGAAATCCTTCGTGACGCTTTACTACTTCCATTGCGGGGACCTCCAATGGATGTAATAGCCCACCGGGCTTCTATGACTCGACCTTTAACCTGTTGGCCCAACATGCACCTTGGGACAAACTCGGCCACTTCCCTGTGTGATGTGCATCTTCAAGAGCCTTCTTTCTCTCATTGCGACCTAGCCATCCCTTGTCATCTATAGCGAGGTGTCTTAGAAGCCCTCGCCCCCTCTTCCCCGTCACGCTGTCCGATCGACCTCCAAGCACCCGAACCGAGAGCAAACCCGAACCCTAGTTCTGAACCATTACTGGGAAGTGCGGCCTGTAGTGCCTGAGAGGAAGAAAGGTTAATTTTCTAATTAATTTATTATTTAATTAATTTAAATTATTTTAAAACTTCAATTTATCATATCTAACTCGTTTCAACTCGAAATTCGATGATTTCAGCGGCGTTGTAATCGTGTGACTGATATCTACGCATCTAAACTGACTGGAGTTGATTTTGAACAGTTCGAATTTTGGCCAAAAATCTTCAACGACTGTGAGATACTGAATTTAAATAATTAAATAATTTATTTTAAATTCTATTCGATCAGTTGAATCATTGTATATTATTCTGATCTGTTATGTGGTGATTGTTGTATTGTTGAATCTTATTTGTTGTGATGTCCTGTTATAATTTGACTGGTTGGATCTGTAAAATTCTGATGTAATCATAATAAAGTTCTTGCCTTTGTTTTTATTTCTATTTTTATTCCTTTCTCTTGAAACTGATCTTTTGATTTGAATATAAAATATAATAAAGTTGGGATCTTTGTTTAAAGGTTTTGATCTTTTGATTTGAAAATAAAATATAATAAAGTTGGGATCCTAGTGTAAAAGTTTTGATCTTTTGATTTGAAATAAAATATAATTAAGTTTTAATCTTTTGTTTTGAAAAAAAAATTAAGTTTGGAACTTATGTTTTGAAAACAAAATGAAGTTCTAATTTTTTATTTTTGGAAACAAATTAAAGTTGAATCTTTTGTTTTTGATCTACGAATAAAAAAAGTTTTAGTCTTTTGTTTTGATTAACAGAATTTTGTTTTTCAAAAACAAATATAAAGGAAAGTTTGATCTTTTGTTTTTTTTTGAAAACAAAATAAAATAAAGTTCAATCTTTTATTTTCCTTTCATTTTGCTTTAAATAATAAATAAAGATTTGATCTTTTATTTTGACATATAAAATAAAAGAAGTTGAATTTATACAATGAATAAAAATTTAATCTTTTATCTTATAAAATGAATAAAGTTCATATATTTTGTTTTATTTCACAAAATAAAGGTGGGGTCTATTATTTTTGATTCATAGAAATTTGACAGTCAATCATATGTTGCCATTGTTGTAATGCACAAAATTCATCGTATGTTAAATTAGTTGTAATAACACCAAAAATTGCATCGTCATGTTTATAGAGTTGAAATGACACCAAAATTTCATCGTCATGTCTATATGGTTGAAATGAACAAATTTCATTGTTATGTCAATATAGTTGAAATGAATCAAATCTTGACATTAGAAATTATATTTATTTTAGGAATATTGACGCTAGAAAAGACATTTACATTGGAAATAAAGTCTACCTTTTTAATTGCATTTTTCAATGCAAATATTACATAAAAGGATGAATTTACTTTTTTATCGAGTTCTCTTAGTAATAGAAAAGAATAAAAAGACATTTTTATTTTCAATGTAATAGAAAAGACATCTTTATTTTCAATGTTATAGGAAAGAATAAAAGGACATTCTCATTTTCAATGTAATTGGAAAGAATAAAAAGAGATTTACATTTTATAGGTAATTAAAAGAATAAGGGACTTTTACATTTTTAATTATACATCGTTAAAATATCATTTTTGGTCGCATTAGAATTGGCGAACAAAAATGTCATTTTGTTGAAATTGAAATTATACATCGTTAAGATATCATTTTTGGTCGCATTAGAATTGGCGAACAAAAATGTCATTTTGTTGAAATTGAAATTATATATCGTTAAAATATTATTTTTGGTCGCATTAGAATTGGCGAACAAAAATGTCATTTTGTTGAAATTGAAATTATACATCGTTAAAATATCATTTTTGGTCGCATTAGAATTGGCGAACAAAAATGTCATTTTGTTGAAATTGAAATTATACATCGTTAAAATATCATTTTTGGTCGCATTAGAATTGGCGAACAAAAATGTCATTTTGTTTAAATTGAAATTATACATCGTTAAAATATCATTTTTGGTCGCATTAGCATTGGCGAACAAAAATGTCATTTTGTTGAAATTGAAATTATACATCGTTAAATTATCATTTTTGGCCGCATTAGAATTGGCAAACAAAAATGTCATTTTTATTTGATTTAAAATGATACATTGTTGAAATCCTCATTTTTAATAAAGGAAATCGCCCAAATGGTTTATATATTATATATATAAATATAAAATTAAACGAAATGAGCGCTGCAGTTCGCGAATCGACAATCGTAACTTCAAACGAATATATAGAAAGATCCGACCGTTGGATTTTCCCAAAACTAGAAACGTTAGGACCGCTTTGGGAAGAGCTTTCCAACGATATAAATTTCATCAAAATCCGATGGTTAGATTTTAAGATATGGGTAAATCAAATTTTGGTAAAAGCAGCGCCAGCGCCACCCATCAACCCGAATCGTCGTTTATATATTTCAACCTATTTTTAATAAATAAAAATAGCAATAAATAGGTATAAATATATATGAAATGTTTTAAACTATAATTATGCGACAATTATTTGAAAAGGCCGAGTTTAACTCATTTCAAATAATTGAACGGCGATTGAATCAAAGATGTAAGAAGACGATGATGGAAGACCGGCGATCTTCACATCGAATGGGCGATGACTTCTGATACCTTGGACTGACTTGCTCCAAGGACTAGGTTGAAGCAGTAATTGTCCGGACATGTGTGTTGATCGTGCGGATTAGCGAACACCTTTTTGGTGTCTCCGGTTTCGTTCAGACCCAGAACGGACTTGTAAATGGATGCGTGTCTGACGTTGGAATTCGCTACATGTAATTAAATCGATTTCTATTAATATATGGCTGTTTGGTGGTGGAGAATTTATTCTCTACTTAACACGCGGATACGTAGTGGTAGTTATCGATAGCATGACGTTGAATCGTCATCGTGGCACGCCAAGATGCAATGATCAAGGCTTTGTTGAAAAGCAGGCCTTGTGGCTGATGATCAAAGCATAGCCTGTTTGGGCATAGCTTTGTGTATAACGTAACTTCGCGAGCCTCACACCCCGGTATGAGTCAAAAAGGGATATGGACCATAGGGAGTGCATACGTTTCTTTCTAGCTAGAGTGGTGTTTGGGCTTTAACACGACCCAGCATTTTACTATGTGGATTTTGGATTGAGGTACCTCGTTTTTATAGGCCGGAAGTGGTCACATTATAGGTCCAAAGGGGCCGGGAAACGTATGTTCAGGAATTGCCAATCCACTACCGTTAGGTGGGGACCGGCCTACCATTCCAAGGGTTCACTACGGGGGATCCTAAGGCATTTGCTAGAGTGTCTCGAATCAGAAGAGGACGATCCCTAGCCTCGACTTCATGACAGAAAACCAATTCCCAATACGACAACATTTCGGTTTTGATTGTAAACTTATATACGTCGACATAGTAGGATGGGGTACTATGCCGTCTAGGATTGATATATTTATATTGAAGTATTTTAATACTACCTAGACACTAATGATAATATTAAAATATTACTTTTCACGTATTAAGCATGTTTGATCATCATAAGGGAAAACTCTATCCTCCTGTGTGCGTTGCATTGTGTGATAGGACTTGAGTCTTATGATGGTTTCATTTTTCAAAAGTCATTTCGCTGTTTTATATAAACTTTATAAAATATTGCACTGGCAATCCAAAGGAGTAAACCCGTTCCGCGTTAGGGGCGTGGTCCTGAGATTCGCCATCTTGATAGTTAATTTAGTTAAGAATTCTCACACTAGTCCCATGACTGACTCGTAGTTTGTTTCACTTTTGCAAACTCGGGTGCCCTCTTTCCACACGAGCAGCCAATTGACAGGTTTCTAGGTGATACTTTCTGGTGGGAGCTTGCTTTGGGAGGAAGGGGAAGAAGACCTTTTCTCCATCTTTTATTCTGTTTTTGAGACATTTTTCTATCTCTTGCTTTTAATGTATGTAATAGGATTTGAAACTCATTTCTTTTCATTTGAGACTTGTTTCTCTTTTGTTAAGACTTCTATTATGCTAAGTGGATCCTGTAAAACTGCATACTCTGATGCTTTGCTGTGATGCGGATGACATTTATTTCCGCTAAAATGTTTATGTGTTATGATAATTATCTAAGATTTGTTTTTGTTGTAAATATGTTGTATTCCAAAATGATTATCCTTACTTTCGGTCTACGGAAGTTTGGGGTCATCACAGTTGGTATCAGAGCCTAAGGTTTACCTTAGCTACGGAATATAACATATTTAGAACAATTCGTCTAGATAGAATCCACATTATTCTATGACGAGTAGCTCATTAGAGATAGGACTAGTAATGTCCTAGAGTGAGCACAGCAGAATAGAACATATTTACCAATCATTACATCATCATCTTTTCATCTCATCCTTATCTTATATTTTCTTGAAAATTCTCATTTTTGTTGGTCTGACTCTTTCCTTGATGGTACAGACTGATTTAAATGGATACTAGATCAAGAAAAGCCCGAGGCGGAGCCCGTGGTGGAGCTTGAGGCAGTGCTAGAGGAGGAGCCTGAGTAGGAGCTGGAGGGAAAGCTAGAGACGAGACACCCATCACTCAAGACCAGCATAATTCAGAGGTCGTAGTTGAACCACCTCCACCTCCGCAGCCTTTTGATTTGGAGAGAATGTCAAAGAAATTCAAGGACCTTGGAGGTGTACCCTTTATAGGGCGGGAGTCTGCGATTCAAGCAGAGGAATGGCTTAAAGATTGCGAAAAGATCCTAGAAGGCTTGGAACTGGAAGTTCAGCGAAAACGTTATCTGGCAGTTTGGCAACTAAAGGAGGAAGCAGGGCATTGGTGGGATACAATTAAAATCTGCAATGACGTGGCCAATATGACTTGGGCCAGATTCAAGGAGCTTTTCAATGAGAAGTATATACCCCCACAAGCTAGAGAGCTTCTGCACGAGCAGTTCATTAACCTGCAGCAAGGCAGTATGACCGTTTCTAAGTATATGAGGAAGTTTGATGAGCTTTTACCATATGCCCCTAGTTTGATTCAAGATCCAGTAGAGAAGAATAAGAAATTTATCAAAGGGTTGTCCAAGAAATATTTGAGTTGAGTCACTGCCCATATTAAGCTTCCTTTCAATGAAGTAGTGGAAATGGCGTGCCGCTATGAGGAGAATGATGAGTCTGGACAGCAGGATAGGGGGAAAGGTCAAAGCAACAACCAGAAGGAACAGGCTAATAAGAAACAAGAGACGAGCAATTCTTCTGCAGCTAAGCCCCAGGGAAGAAGAGGGATAGGAGCAAGGTGACCTGCTATAACTGCGGCAAGATTGGTCATTTCGATTACGAGTGTAGAGCACCAAAAAGGGTCAAGAGAGATGATTCAGGCCCTAGTCAGAACCGTGGTCAGAGCTCCCAAAACCATGGTCAAAATCCTCAGAATCGTGGACAGAGTTCGCAGAACAAAAGGGAATGCTACAATTGCCATCAAAAGGGGCACATCAAGGCGCATTGTCCACTTCTAAGGAATGCTCAGGTGGCACATGTTTATGAGGGAGCAAATACACCAGCTTCGATTGAGGGGCCTAATAAACCCGATGTCCTAGGAGGTACGCTTAATATTAAGAATATCCCTATTACTGTCTTATTTGATACTGGTGCTACACGAAGCTTTATTTCTAATGATGTGATTAAAAAGTTGAAACTGAAACCAAGGAAACTCAAAAATTTGATTAGAGCTAATAGTCCGATAGGAGGTTCTCTTATTCTTGATCAGTATTGTCGAGTACCTATTTCTTATTCTCACTGCAAATTTCCCTTTGACTTGATCGTTATGAGTTTCTCCGGCTATTATGTCATTCTTGGGATAGATTGGCTGACAAAATATGAGGCCGAAGTCAATTGTTCTGAAAGAATTGTCAAAGTTAAAACTAATCTCGGAAATGTATGTATCCCCTGCCATGGCATAGCCACCGATAGGAAAACCTTCTGGTCTTCTCTAGAAGTTACCCCTACTTCTATTGAGGATATCCCTGTCGTCAAAGATTACGCTGATGTTTTCAAAGAAGTTGAGGGCCTACCTCCACATAGAGAAATCAGCTTCCGAATTGATTTAGCTCCGAATGCAAGGCCTGTTGTACATCCCATTCGGAGAATGTCGCCAAAAGAAAGAGAGGAGCTGAAAAATCAAACCAAGCAGCTTTTGTGGAAGGGTCTGATTAGGCCCAGCTTCTCGGAATGGGGAGCAGCAGTGGTGTTCATCCCAAAATCAGACGGTACTCTCAGGCTATGTGTAGACTACCGTAATCTCAACAAGCAAACTTTAAAGAACAAATATCCACTGCCTCGTATTGATGACTTGCTTGACCGACTACATGGGGCACGAGTATTCTCTAGGATGGACCTAGCTACAAGCTTCCATCAACTTCGCATTGCAGAGCAGTGTGTGCCTTTAACTGCTTTCAGAGGCCCTGACATCTTTTATGAATGGCTAGTAATGCCTTTCGGTTTATGTAATGCTCCAGCATATTTTGTTGATTTGATGAATAGAGTATTCAGAGATGTTTTAAATAAATTTGTGCTCGTGTTCATCGATGACATCCTCATCTTTTCTAAATCCGCTGCTGAGCACGAAGAGCATCTGAGAGAAGTCTTAGAGATTTTGCGAAGAAATGTGCTGAAAGCAAAATTTTCTAAATGCATATTCTAGCAAGAGGAGGTGAAATTCCTTGGCCATGTTGTATCAAAGGAGGGCATCTCAGTAGATCCAGGAAAGATCTCAGCCATCCAAGAATGGAAGCAGCCTAAAACTCCCACGGAGGTCAGAAGTTTCTTGGGACTGGCCGGCTATTATCGGAAATTTGTCAAAGACTTTTCGAAGGTAACTTGTCCATTGACAAACCTGACCAAGAAGCATACGAAATTCAAGTGGACACCGGAATGCGAGGCAGCTTTCCAAGAGCTAAAAAAGAGGTTGACCAATGCTCCTGTGTTGACCATCATAGATGGCAATCAGGATTTGAAGGTCTGGACCGACGCCTCTAAGCAAGGTTGTCTCTTTATAAATTTACATGTCTGAGATAACATTTTTCCTTTAATGACAAATCTCATTTTAACATGTTATCCCTTATTTATTTATGGTATTGGTGCGGTGCTGATGCAAAGAGGCAGGGTAGTCCCATATGCTAGCCGCCACCTGAAACTGCATGAGAAAAATTATGTTACTCATGACCTTGAACTAATGGCCATTGTGTTTTCCCTTAAAATAAGGAGGCATTATCTTTTGGGTGAAAAGTTTGAAATTTACACGGATCACAAATTCTTGAAGCACCTTTTTACCCAAAAAGATTTGAATATGAGGCAGCAGCGCTGGGTCGAATTTCTTGCATCATATGACCTGGATATCCTATATACTCCGGGAAAAGCAAACGTTGTAGCCGATGCACTCAGTAGAAAGAATGCAGAATGCAATAATCTCATTATCGCCAATCTCATTATCACTCCTTCTTTGATTGACAAAATCTCTGCTCTTTAGAAGAATGATGACTTTATTCAGAAGCTTTGCGAGCGAGTCCGAAAAGGCGAAGCCTCAAGTTTCCAGATTGACGATAACGGGACCCTTAGATTACAAGGGCGAATTTGTGTGCCAGACATTGCTGAGCTAAAAAGATAAGTGATGGATGAGTGCCAAAAATCTAAAATCAGCGTCCATCCAGGTGTAAACAAAATGTACCATGATCTCAAGCGCACCTTTTGGTGGAAATCAATGAAGAGAGACATTTCCGTTTATGTTGCTAGATGTCCCACTTGCCAACAAGTTAAAAGTGATCAACAGAAACTGGCAGGTTTGTTGCAACCGCTAGGAGTTCCTGGTTGGAAGTGGGAGGAAATTTCTATGGACTTTATAGATGGCTTGCCTCGAAGCTGAAAGGGCAACGATAGCATTTGGGTGATTGTCGACCGCTCAACAAAATCTTCCCATTTCATCCCTGTTCGGTCCAATAGAACAGCTCGAAGTTTAGCACAGCTCTATCTTAAAGAGATAATCAGACTGCATGGGGTTCCCAAAAGCATTGTCAGTGATCGGGATCCATTGTTTACCAGTAAATTCTGGGAAGCTTTTCAAGAGGAACTTGGGACCAAGTTAAATCTGAGCTCTGCTTATCACCCTCAGATAGATGGCCAGACTGAGAGAGTGAATCGTGTTTTGGAAGACTTATTGCGTGCTTGCATTCTCGACTATGGCGGTTCAAGGGGGGACCACTTGCACTTGGTGGAATTCTCCTATAATAATAGCTACCAAGCAAGTTTGGGGATGTCACCATTTGAATTACTTTATGGCAGGCCGTGCAGATCCCCAGCATGTTGGGTGGAGTCAGGCAATCGACTAGTCTTTGGCCCCGACATGGTTCGAGAAGCATCGGATAAGGTTGACTTGATTAAGAAGCGCTTTTTGACTGCTCAGAGCCGACAAAAGAGCTATGCAGACCAGCGAAGAAGGATTCTAGAATTCTCTGTGGGTGATTGAGTATACTTGAAGGTTTCTCCTTTGAGAGGCGTGATTCATTTTGGGAAGACGGAATAGTTGGCACTGAGATTCATTGGTCCATTCCCTATTCTCGAAAGGATTGGTACTCTCGCTTATAGAGTGCAGCTGCCCGACTGGTTGCCTGGGGTGCATGATGTATTTCATGTGTCTCAACTCCACAAGCATGTGCATGATCCGGATCTGATTGAGGACGAAGTAAACCAACAGGCCCTAGATATTGCTCCAAATCTGACAGTGAGAAAGGACCCGATTAAGATCAGTGGCAAAGAAACCAAAATCTTGAGGAACAAGAAGATCAACCTAGTCAAGGTTCAATGGAGTGGGATCCTAGAGACTGTACTTGGGAGATAGAGGATAGCATCAAAAAGGCTTACCCCAAGTGCAGAGTGAATATCTCCGAATAACTCTCGTGTTAAGGTACATTTTCCTCAATTTACATTTTCCATCTTGGTTCCTACTTTACTTTGTTTCCTTTTCGAGGACGAAAATTCTTAAGTGGGGGAGATTGTAACGACCCGGAAAATCCGAACCAATTTAAAAATTATATTTTAAATTATTTGGTGGAAAAATGTGGCAGAAATTAAAAATTCCATTTTTAAATAATATTAAAGCCAGTGAAAATAGTCAATTTTCAAACGATCTCTGTTTTCGACGAAACCACTTTCATCGTAACCGGAATGTCATATTATTGCTAGGTTTCAATTTTTAGAATTTTTCGATTTAATATGTGAGCGTGGAGAAGGAAAATGTGTTTGGTCGATTACAGTCAAATTTAATCGACTGAAAAATAGCCATTTTTCAAACAGTGTCAGAATTCGATGAAATTAATTTTGTTAGGACCGTATCGTCATAACATAGACAAATATATTTTTTCTGGATTTTTCTGAGTCCGTTTGTGGCCTCGGTGAATTTATTTATGCAGACGAATTAAATTAATAAAGGAATTAAATATTAAATTAAATAATACAGGCCACAGACAGCCGTTTGGGCTGACGGGACCTGTCCCAATGGATCCGGAATATGGGCTATTGGCTAGTATCACTTTCTGCTGGACTGAATTTGAACCGGTTTGGAAGATATGGGTTTTTTTTGTAAAAATACATTTTTAATATTATAAAAATAGGAGATTGAAAACCCTAATAACTATTCATCTTCGTTGTCGCCGCCCCCTAATTTCAATGGCCGATGTTGTTCGTTTCTTCTCCTCCTAATTTCTCCTCCATCACTAATTTTTAGACCTCAACACATATACCACGTCGAAGCTCTTCTCTCCCTCTTCATTTCTATACCACCTGATCATCTCCTCGTCGCCCGAAGCCAGAGTAGCAGCCACCCAAACCCGCGCCCGTTCGTGCTCCGCCTTGACCACCAAACGCCACCGTATGGGCCCCACGTCCAGGTGAGGCTGCGCCTCACCCCCCTCTTCCCCGTCACGCTGTCCAATCGACCTCCAGGCACCCGAACCGAGAGCAAACCCGAACCCTAGTTCTAAACCATTACTGGGAAGTGCGGCCTGTAGTGTCTAAGAGGAAGAAAGGTTAATTCTCTAATTAATTTATTATTTAATTAATTTAAATTATTTTAAAACTTCAATTTATCATATCTAACTCGTTTCAATTCGAAATTCGATGATTTCAGCGGCGTTGTAATCGTGTGACTGAGATCTACGCATCTAAACTGACTGGAGTTGATTTTAAACAGTTCGAATTTTGGCCAAAAATCGTCAATGACTGTGAGATTCTGAATTTAAATAATTAAATAATTTATTTTAAATTCTATTCGATCAGTTGAATCATTGTATATTATTCTGATCTGTTATGTGGTGATTGTTGTGTTGTTGAATCTTATTCGTTGTGATGTCATGTTATAATTTGACTGGTTGGATCTGTCAAATTCTGATGTAATCATTATAAAGTTCTCGCCTTTGTTTTTATTTCTATTTTTATTCCTTTCTCTTGAAACTGATCTTTTGATTTGAAAATAAAATATAATAAAGTTGGGATCTTTGTTTAAAGGTTTTGATCTTTTGATTTGAAAATAAAATATAATAAAGTTGGGATCTTAGTGTAAAAGTTTTGATCTTTTGATTTGAAATAAAATATAATTAAGTTTTAATGTTTTGTTTTGATAACAAAATTAAGTTTAGATCTTATGTTTTAAAAACAAAATGAAGTTCTAATCTTTTGTTTTTGGAAACAAATTAAATTTGAATCTTTTGTTTTTGATCTACGAATAAAACAAAGTTTTAGTCTTTTGTTTTGATTAACAGAATTTTGTTTTTCAAAAACAAATATAAAAGGAAAGTTTGATCTTTTGTTTTTTTTGAAAACAAAATAAAATAAAGTTCAATCTTTTATTTTCCTTTCATTTTGTTTTAAATAATAAATAAAGATTTGATCTTTTATTTTGACATATAAAATAAAAGAAGTTGAATTTATACAATGAATAAAGATTTGATCTTTTATCCTATAAAATGAATAAAGTTCATATATTTTGTTTTATTTCACAAAATAAAGGTGGGGTCTATTATTTTTGATTCATAGAAATTTGACAGTCAATCATATGTTGCCATTGTTGTAATCCACAAAATTCATCGTACGTTAAATTAGTTGTAATGACACCAAAAATTGCATCGTCATGTTTATAGAGTTGAAATGACACCAAAATTTCATCGTCATGTCTATATGGTTGAAATGAACAAAATTTCATCGTTATGTCAATATAGTTGAAATGAATCAAATCTTGACATTAGAAATTATATTTATTTTAGGAATATTGACGCTAGAAAAGACATTTACATTGGAAATAAAGTCTACCTTTTTAATTGCATTTTTCAATGCAAATATTACATAGAAAGATGAATTTACTTTTTTATTGAGTTCTCTTAGTAATAGAAAAGAATAAAAAGACATTTTTATTTTCAATGTAATAGAAAAGATATCTTTATTTTCAATGTTATAGGAAAGAATAAAAGGACATTCTCATTTTCAATGTAATTGGAAAGAATAAAAAGAGATTTACATTTTATAGATAATTAAAAGAATAAGGGACTTTTACATTTTTAATTATACATCGTTAAAATATCATTTTTGGTCGCATTAGAATTGGCGAACAAAAATGTCATTTTGTTGAAATTGAAATTATACATCGTTAAGATATCATTTTTGGTCGCATTAGAATTGGCGAACAAAAATGTCATTTTGTTGAAATTGAAATTATACATTGTTAAAATATCATTTTTGGTCGTATTAGAATTGGCGAACAAACATGTCATTTTGTTGAAATTGAAATTATACATCGTTAAAATATCATTTTTGGTCGCATTAGAATTGGCGAACAAAAATGTCATTTTGTTGAAATTGAAATTATACATCGTTAAAATATCATTTTTGGTCGCATTAGAATTGGCCCAAAAAAATGCCATTTTGTTGAAATTGAAATTATACATCGTTGAAATCCTCATTTTTAATAAAGGAAATCGCCCAAATGGTTTATATATATATATATATATATATATATATAAATAGAAAATTAAACGAAACGAGCGCTGCAGTTTGCGAATCGACAATCGTAACTTCAAACGAATATATAGAAAGATCCGACCGTTGGATTTTCCCAAAACTGGAAACGTTAGGACCGCTTTGGGAAGAGCTTTCCAATGATATAAATTTCATCAAAATCCGACGGTTAGATTTTAAGATATGGGTAAATCAAATTTTGGTAAAAGTAGCGCCAACGCCACCCATCGACCCGAAACGTCGTTTATATATTTCGAGCTATTTTTAATAAATAAAAATAGCGATAAATAGGTATAAATATATATGAAATGTTTTAAACTATAATTATGCGACAATTATTTGAAAAGACCGAGTTTAACTCATTTTAAATAATTGAACGGCGATTGAATCAAAGATGTAAGAAGATGATGGTGTAAGACCGGCGATCTTCACATCGAATGGGCGATGACTTCTGATACCTTGGACTGACTTGCTCCCAGGACTAGGTTGAAGCAGTAATTGTCCGAACGTGTGTGTTGATCATGAGGATTAGCGAGCACCTTTTTGGTGTCTCCGATTTCGTTCAGACCCAGAACGGACTTGTAAATGGATGCGTGTCTGACGTTGGAATTCGCTACATGTAATTAAATCGATTTCTATTAATATATGTCTGTTGGGTGGTGGAGAATTTATTCTCTACTTAACACCCGGATACGTAGTCGTAGTTATCGATAACATGGCGTTGAATTGTCATCGTGGCACACCAAGATGCAATGATCAAGGCTTTGTTGAAAAGCAGGCCTTGTGGCTGATGATCAAAGCATAGCCTATTTGGGCCTAGCTTTGTGTATAACGTAACTTCGCGAGCCTCACACCCCGGTATGAGTCAAAAACGGGATATGGACCGTAGGGAGTGCATACGTTTCTTTCTATCTAGAGTGGTGTTTGGGATTTAACACGGCCCGACATTTTACTATGTGGATTTTGGATTGAGGTACCTCGTTTTTATAGGCCAAAAGTGGTCACATTATAGGTCCAAAGGGGCCGGGAAACGTATGTTCAGGAATTGCTGATCCACTACCGTTAGGTGGGGACCGGCCCTACCGTTCCAAGGGTTCACTGCGGGGGATCCTGAGGCATTTGCTAGAGTGTCCCGAATCGGAAGAGGATGATCCCTAGCCTCGACTTCATGACAGAAAACCAATTCCCAATACGACAACATTTCGGTTTTGATTGTAAACTTATATACGTCGACATAGTAAGATAGGGTACTATGCCGTCTAGGATTGATATATTTATATTGAAGTATTTTAATACTGCCTAGACACTAATGATAATATTAAAATATTACTTTTCACGTATTAAGCATGTTTGATCATCATAAGGGAAAACTCTATCCTCCTGTGTGCGTTGCATTGTGTGATAGGACTTGAGTCTTATGATGGTTTCATTTTTCAAAAGTCATTTCGCTGTTTTATATAAACTTTATAAAATATCGTACTGGCAATCCAATGGAGTAAACCCGTTCCGCATTAGCGGCATGGTCCTGAGATTCGCTGTCTTGATAGTTAATTTAGTCAAGAATTCTCACACCAGTCCCATGACTGCCTCGTAGTTTGTTTCACTTTTGCAAACTCGGGTGCCCTCTTTCCACACGGGCAGCCAATTGACAGGTTTCTAGGTGATACTTTCTGGTGGGAGCTTGCTTTGGGAGGAAGAGGAAGAAGACCTTTTCTCCATCTTTTATTCTGCTTTTGAGACATTTTTCTATCTCTTTCTTTTGATGTATGTAATGGGATTTGAAACTCATTTCTTTTCATTTGAGACTTGTTTCTCTTTTGTTAAGACTTCTATTATGCTAAGTGGATCCTGTAAAACTGCATACTCTGACATTTTGCTATGATGCTGATGACATTTATTTCTGCTGAAATGTTTATGTGTTATGATAATTATCTGAGATCTGTTTTTGTTGTATTCCAAAATGATTATCCTTACTTTCAGTCTACGGAAGTTTGGGGTCATCACATTATATATAATTATATATATATATATATAAAGTAAAATTAAAACGAATCAAGCACGGTAGTTCGCGTTTCAAAATCATAACTTTAAACGATGAAACCGAATGATCCGACCGTCGAATTTTCCAAAAACTGGAACCGTTAGGTCCGTTTTGGGAAGTTCTTTCCAACGATATAAATTTCATCAAAATCCAACGGTTAGATTTCGAGAAATGTGTAAATTAAATTTTGGTAAAAACAGCGCCAGGGTCGCCTATTGACCCGAAGCATCGTTAAATTAAATTGGGTTATTTTTATATAAATAAAAATAGCGATAAATTGTTATAAAATAATATTAATGATATGAAATTATTTTAATTTATAATTATGCAAGAATTATTTGAGAAGAACGAGTTCAATCTCATTTCAAATAATTATACGACGATTTAAAGTCGAAGACATTGAAGACGGTGATTGAAGACTGCGATCTTCACATCGGATGGACAAATACTGATGCTCGGCATTGGTTAGCTCCTAGTAAAGGGTAGAAAGTGGCAGTTTGTCCGGACATACTTGTTAATTTTGCGGATATGCGAGCACCTCTCTTCCGTATTAGACATATGGGACGAGGAATAAGGTGTCTCCGGTTTCGTTCAGACCCAGAACGGACTTGTAAATGGATGTGTGTCTGACATTGGATTTCACTCCATGTAAATTGATTTCTATTTAATATATATCTGTGGTGGAGGGTAATTTATTCTCTTGCTTAACACTCTTCTCTGAGACGCACGAGCTCAGAGGTTATATATTGGTAGTTATCGATCGCATGGCATGAATTGTCAATGTGGCATGCCAAGATGCAAATGATCAAGGCTTTTGTTGAAAAGCAGAGCCTTGTGATTGATGATCAAAGCACGGCTTGTTTGGGCGTAGCTTTGTGTATAGTGTTACTTCGCGAGCCTCACACCCCGGTATGAGTCAAAAACGGAGCAATGGAACGCAGGGAGTGCACACGTTTCTTTCTAGCTAGAAGTGGTATCAGGGTTTTACAAGCCCTAACATTTTACTTATGTGGATGATGGATTACGAGGCCTCGGTTTAACTGGTCGATTGTGACCAATTTATAAGTTCGATAGGACCGGAAAGCGTGCATTTGGGAATAACTAATCTACTAAAGTATTTAAGGACCGGCCCTGCAGGATCCAAGGGTTTCCCGTAGGTGTGATCCTGAGACATTGCTAGAATGTCTCGAATCGGTAAGGAGATCGTTCCTAGCCTTGACTCATGATGGAAATCCAACTTCCAATACGACACCATGCGGTTTTGATTGTAGAACTAGTATGACAACATAGTAGGATGGGGTACTATGCCGTTTATGATTGATACATTATGATTGAAATATTTTTGAAACATATATACACTAATAATAATGTCAAATCCATTTTTATTGTATCAAGCATTTTTGACCATTATAAGGTAAAACTCTATCCTTTGGTTTGTGTTGCATTGTGTGATGGGTCTTGAGTCTTAAAATGGTTTCATTTTTCTAAAAAGCATTGCGTTGTTAAACGATTTATTTTGTTTAAATTATGCACTGACAATCCAATAGAGTAAACCCATTCTGCGTTAGCGGCGTGGTTCAGTGATTAACCTTATTACTAGTTAAATAAAGTAAAATTTCTCATACCAGTCCCGTGACTAACCCGTAGTTGTTTCACTTTGCAAACTTGGGTGCCCTCTTTTCCACATAGGCAGTCGAGTAGCTTATTTTGCAGATATATTGAGCAGGATTCTGGATCGAAGCTTAAAGCCGTGTCCAGAGCATTGATAGACTTCCGTTGTACCAGATTATTGATTCCGCTGCGTGGTATAAAATTCATTGTAAATTATTTTCCGCTGTATTTATATTTATCGATGTACTCTAATATTCTGTACTCTGATGTAATATTATGTAATGTTTATAAAAGTCTGTTGTTATTTGTTTTGATGTGTTGTATTCCCAGAGTTAGCGTATTCGGGTCTTGAACGGTCTTGGTTGATTTAGCGATCGATTAGGTCCGGGCGAAATCCTAGTCGTTACATAGATTTACTTATATTTGATGGAAAGAAAAAAAATCTTGTTTTTTGGGATTGAGATAAATTCTCAATTATTTTAGGTTTTCATTGAAATAATTTGGTGAATTAATAAAGCTTTGTTTGGAGGAATTTGCTTGTTATTGTTATCTTCTTCCCTCTTTCAAAATCTAATTGTGTAGTGATCTTACGAAAACCCTAACAAATGTATCCCAAGATTGTCTTCATTAGCAGTAATTTATACTCAATCCACATCCTTTGGTTCATCAATCATTACAGACTGGTTAACTTCCAAGTTAATGATAAAAAAATCGAGGTAACTTTTATCCTCAATAACTGCAACATTTCTGACCTGATTCGAATGATTCTACATTTTCTGAATAGAATACTTACATAATAACTCATAAGAAACCAATCAACCATCTGAAAACATTTTCCAAAGGGTCGGTTTGTCTCCAGTCCCTAATAAGTTTCGAAATTAGGCTCACATCCCTTTCTTAAATTTTTATAAATTAGGTCCCTATTTTTTGAAAAATAATCAAAAATTAGCAAAAAATAAATAAATAAAAAGAATCACGAATTTTCATAATTAAATACAACAACTAATTATCATCAAATTCAGGCGTTAAAACCATCAAAAATGCATCAAAAACCAAAAAAAAAAAACAAAAAATAGCAAAACAACAGTATTATGCATCAAAAGATGCACTTATTTGTACATTTATGCATATATTTCAGTTATGCATCAAACTGTAGTATAAATGTAGAAATGTATGCATTAGTACTACAATAAATGCATCGTTTGATGCGTCAATTCAATTCTGTCCTGTTTTTCAAGCGTTTACAGCTTTTAAACGTTGTTGCATAGCACTTATACAGAATAAATGCATATATTTCTGCACATATTCATAAGCCTTCCTCCTTTTTAACTTTTTTGCATACATGTATTCATATATACGGAATAAATGCATACATTTCTGTAACTATTTGTAACACATGTAGCTTAGTTCAACTTTATATGCATACATGTATGCGAATATTACCAATATATGCATATACTCATACAGATTTTCAATAGAAACGCTGGACAAATATATGCATACATGTATGTATGCATATATTGGTAATAGTTGCATACGTTTCTTATTTTTTCAGGTTGCTTCTGGGAATATTTACGATTTTTTGAAAAAAATATCAATCAGCGCATTTTTTTTCTTTTGGACAACACATAAAATGGCAAAATAGGGACCCACTTTACATTTTAAAGTTGTACTGTATGTCGTTTACATTTTGAACAATATTAAGGACGTGTGCCTAATTTTCACTTTTCCAAATCCTGCTTGACAAATTCATAAATATCGCTTTCAACAGCAGATATAGAAATAACATTGAATGTATATCGATTAACTGGATTTATCTTAAATGGATTAACATATTACTTTAACAATGTAATCAGTTTGATACTAAAATCGCCATTCCCAAAAAAATCAAGAATTGAAACACTATGGGCAAAATTTATCGCTTTTCCAATGAAGTCGAACAAGTTATTGAAATCAGGAAACCCCAAAAAATCGGCAGTAGGAACTTTTAATGAGCTGACAAATAATTGTAAGAATCTTACGAGTGTGCATCGATCTAAGCACAAAGTTTGCAGATCCATATCGCGAAGTGGATCTTGTTAGGGAATGCAGAAAGGAACGTTAAGGAAAAACAAACACTAGAGGGGGAAATGAATAGTGTTTGTGAGAATTCAAACAATATCTAAAACTTATGTGAACTACAGGATAAATCAAAAACCACAAACACAAACACATATTCACAAATAAACAGAAATAAAATGCAAAAAAGGAAAGAACACACCAGATTTTATACTGGTTCGGATTTCTCCTACGTCCAGTCCAGCACAACGCTGGATTGCGCAGAGTTTTATTACTATTCCAATAGTCAAGTACAATCTCCTTGATTTCACGGCTACAAGGGATACAGCCGATTCCTATTTCCTTGGTTTCATGGCTACAATGAAAACACCGATTTCTACTTCCTTGTTTCACGGCTACAAGGAACACACCGATTCCTACTTTACTCAACCCATGCAATTACAAACAGCCCTATAACTCATCAACGGCACTTGATTCAAAGAGAGATGAGAAGAGAGTGTAGAGAGAAGAAGTTTGATCAAAACAGAATTGAATTCGGCAGAGTATAAGTATATAAATCATAAAAATGATTAAGAATATTTATATAATGAAAGAGAGCGAAAGTGGGGAAGAAGATATATTTAAAAATCGAACTCAAGCCCTTTTTATAGTGTGTGAAAGGTTGCAACGTTTCTGAAACATTTCAAATAGTGAAAAGACACTTCCTTTCAAATTTGAATTTTTGACGGTTATATGTCAACATAGTGCTTTCTACATGTCGACATACTCTAGTATATTTTTGAATTTTAAAACATTTTCAAGTGTTTTGATCTGAATATAATTCCAAAAATTCTTGAATAAAAAACAAGATTTGTAAATTAATATTAATGTGTGTGTGTAGATATATATATTCTATACAAAAAGTGTTAGTATATATTTTATAATCAATGATAATTGAAATAAGGTTGTTATAATCAAAACTCCATTCTCCAACAAACTTCCCCTTTTTGATGATGACAACCTTAGTTTATAAAATATCATACCTATGTAATACCTGTTGCTGATGATCCTTCTAATACTTCCCCTGCCTGTACGAATCCTATAAACTATGTCTATATTTTATAATATCTCCCCATTTAGCATTATCAAAAAGAAATTCTAAAACTACTCCCCTTAATTTGTATAACTATCTAAGTAATTCCTAAATCAAAGTAAATTACTCCCCTTGAATCCTAAATCTATCTATACCTTATAAAATACTCCCCCTAAATTTATGCCTATACAATATTCTAATTCTATATTACTTTCGCTAAATCTATAACCCTCCCTTAACCTATAATTCTCTGTAAATTTCTGTAACTCCCCTTAAATCTATGACTACACTAGTCTAATAGGCTAAATAACCTAACTAATCAATTCAAACAAACTAATCAATCCAAACAAGCAATTCAAACAATCAAGCAATTCGACCAAACAAGCAATTCAAACAAGTAGTCTTAAACAATTAAATCAAGCAAAGCATTCTCGAACCTTCAACTAATAGTAACAACTCGGATTTTCAGAACCAATTTAAATTTTTTATTTTAGCTATTTTAATGGATTTTGAATATTTAAAATTATTTATTTTAAATTATAACTACTCAAAATTTATTTAAATCGAAGTTAAAATGAATAAATTTATTTTTATTATAAAATGAGCCTAAAATGGCACGACAATTTGAAAATTCGATTTCAAACTTTAAATGAATGTACATGATTCAAAGTAAATCGAATTTCAGTAAAACTAGAAATATTTGAATCTGTTTAATTATATCTTTCTAATGAATGTGAAAAATCCAGATTTCATAACGAGAATTAAAAGTTATATCCAGTTTGAAATTTAAAATAACCGCTATGGAATTTATATATTTTTTATATTATTATATAGCCCTTAAAAATAGGCATTTTGCAAATGACCTCCGTTTTCGACGAAACCACTTTTGTTGGATCCAGAATATCAAATTACTGCTAGGTATCAATTTTCATAATTTTTGGAATTAATATGTGAGCGTGGCAAAAGAGAACGTGTTTGGTCAATTTAGTTTGAATTTAATCGACTGGAAAATGACCATTTTTCAAACGGTCTTCAAATTCAACGAAATTAGTTTTGTTAGGACCGTACCATCAAAACATAGCTAGATTTATTTTTTTGGAATTTTTGGAGTCAATATGTGGGCCCGGTAAATTAAAATATACGTTTGAATTTAATATATATTGATTTATATTTTAATTTTGGCAAAAATTGATCGTAACAGTCAAATTGCTTACAGGACATATCCCATTGCGTTGGGAATGGTGGTATTTAGCTAGAGGCGACAGTCGTTGAGTTTGATTTGGAGATCGGATTAATGAACAAAGATTTTTGGAAATTAAATAAATAATATAGATGGTCAAACCCGGGCCAAAACCCTCATAAATCCTTCCACGCGGTCAATGCTCAAAACCCGCCCCTTTTGAAATCCACAGCGGAAAACCGCTCCGAATTTTGATCCCCGATTCCTTCCAATCCACAAAGAATTAACCCATGGTTCTTTGGCAAAAATCGAACAGAGTTCTCCCCTTTTAAAATCCATACCAAGCTGGAGATTTATCGCTCAGTATTTTCCTCAATTCGTGCACTCAAAG
Organism: Allium sativum; assembly: GCA_030737875.1. Taxonomy (NCBI): domain Eukaryota; kingdom Viridiplantae; phylum Streptophyta; class Magnoliopsida; order Asparagales; family Amaryllidaceae; genus Allium; species Allium sativum. The sequence continues at coordinate 200,745,016 of CM060916.1, forward strand.
GGGGCGACTTCGACTTTGATTTTCGACGACTAGGGAGCTCTGAGTTCGACGTGACGACGGCTGGAGGAAGGCGACGCGGCGGCGCTACACGTGGCAGGGCCTGATTGAGCTCCAATGCCTCATGTAACACCCCACCTTCGTTAGGGTCACTCACAAAGGGAATGCACTAGTTTTGGTGGAGTATTATCTAGGTAAACATACGTAGGGATATCACAAGGCAGAACATAAATAAAGCAGCGGTAGAAATTAAAAACCAAAATTTTATTTCTTTCAAGAAAAGAGTCAAAACCTCATATATCCAAGGTACAAATTATTCCATTACATCGAGTTACAAATAAAGAAGCATAAACTTAAGATAACAAAAGTAAATTATTCCCCATAAATAGCAGAAGTGCAGCCATAGCATAGCTCAAGACCAAACCGTACATGAGCTGATAGAAAGCAAGCTAAATCCAAGCTAAGAGCTAGTGCTTTCTCCCTGAGAACCTGAGGGGAAAACGAAAGAAAAAGAGGCGAAAGAAAAAGGGTCAGTCAAAAGACTGGTAAGCCCTAGTGACTTTCAATATAAAAACTAGTAAAGGTAACATGACATGTGAAAACTGGAATTAAACATAACGATGATAACATGACTGATATGATAATTAAGATAACAAGATAAGTCAAGTCTAGCATCGCATATTCAAGGTTCGCTGCACCAACTGTACTAGTGTTCTAACTCATGTCAAGTATTAATCATGAAATGATCCCTTGGCCCAATATCATGAAGTGACCCATTACAGGGTCCCACGGTATGATCTATTAATCGATCGGCTCCCTACAAGTTCTAGCTCGTCATGTGTCTGTGTCATACGGCCCTATGCTGAAATGTAGTCACCTGTGTTAGGTCCACCATAGGGTGTATCAAGCCCTGTGGTGCCAACCACCGACACGAATCAAGCACGCACAGTGTAAACCTACTGGTGCCCAATTTCTGCTTTTTCAACTCCGGACTACGTGCACGACCATAGTCCGCCTGAACCTACAATGGCGCACCTACTCAGCCGTCGTTCTGGTCGCTTACAATCAGCCCAGTAATCGTGCCCCACCCTGCCTAGTCCCAGGGTATCGTGATACATCTAATTGGTTACTGCTAAAAAGGACAGCGTAACTAGGGTTTCTAATGGGTTAAGTGTAGTCATTCAAATTTGTGACTTAACCCTATCCAGATCATGTATCAAGTTAGTTAAGTGTGTTTAAACGGTTTATGACTTAACCCTATCGAATCATCGTGTCAAGTTGGTTAAGTATATTTAAGTGGTTCATGACTTAACCATATCATGTGGCATTAATTCATTAATGCACCCAACCTCTCACATTAGACTAATTGTTGTGGCCACTGGATTTGCCGGGCGGTTCCGGGCGGATTTACACCACAACATAGTCTAACCTCGGGTTTTACGTACGATATGACCAACTACCCACATTGGATCCTATTGTTTGCAGTCACTGGATTTGTCGGGCGGTTCCGTGCATATTTACACTACAAACTCAACCCAACCTCGAGTTAGCCATTTTCATGTTTATCTAAGTATCATGCCCATGTTCAAGTTTTCATGTCAAAATTCATGTCGAGTTTTGATGTCAGGTTTCATGTAAATTTCATGTCAAGTTCTTGTCCATATACAGGTTCAAGTTATAATAACGTTCATGTTCAGAGCCAATTCATGTTTTACCTAATCTACCCAAATCGTATTCCCATCACACATAAACTCGAATCGATACAAATAAATCTAATTAGGGAATAACATAAAAAGGGACGGGTATAAGGTGGCAAAAGTGATTACTAGCATAGCATGGTATGACTTGAGATAAATGATTATAACATTACTGGCATATGTAATATCGGCCTCAAACATAAAGATTCTAAATCTAGCAAAATAAGGTACTAGTTAAGATAACAGTTGACATAAGGTGATAGTATAGTCATGGTAACGGTTGACATAAGTTGATAGTCATAAACTTGTGACTAATAGCAGATTCAACATTGTAGGCATGATAATATGAGGGGTTTTCTTTTTGATTTACAACATGAATAGGCCCCAAATCAATGTCATAGTAATATACCCAAAAGTCACGATCCAAGATGAACAAGAATGGATGTAAAACAGTCATCAAACACAGGTCCAATTTCAATTTACAACATATTCATATTACGTTTACAGTTTGAATCTAAAATTAACTGGGGCTCACTGATCATGGCTCAAGAATTAGAAAAAGAAAGTCGATGTTGAGTCTTTGTATGCTTAGTCAAGTCCTAACATAAATCCCCAAATTAGCAATTCTCTTAACGTAGTTTCGACGTAGAAGAAGTAGTCCCTTTCTCTAACTTTTCAACCAGAATTAGAGCAGCATTAGGTTGGAGAGAATTTTGTGTAGAGAGACTAGTGTTAGGGGCTGTTTATATAGGTTCAGGTCAACGAATGTAGAAAGAAACGAGGCCAGAAACATCAAAGTGAATCTAGCTTCAAAAGTGGGCTCGGCCACCAGGTCGACCCCCAGGTCGACACCCATGTCGACACTATGGTCGACCTGGTCCTGGGCAGGTTGACTCTATGGTCGACCCCCAGGTCGACCTGGTTCTGGGCGAGAAATTTCCCGCCCAGTCTGTTCTGTGGTTTGAATTCGAATTCTGAGCTGTTTTGAACTTGAAATTTTCTGAAAACTTCGAAGGGTCATAACTTGGTCATACGGACTCCGATTTTCGAAAACTCGGACTCGTTTCCAAGCAGAATTTCAAGACGAATGCAATGGCGTAACCCATTGCCCTTGATTCTTATTTTAAAATTAATTCTGCTTTGATTTATAGTTATAACATGTTATCAAAATACAGGTTGTTACATTCTCCCCTCCTTAAAGGATTTCGTCCCCAAAATCTCTAAGTTAGGCAGGATGTGTCCAACCATTCATCACCCATCTACTCAAAACATCATCCACAAGCAACCATTGTCCTTAAAAGGTTTCTAGTGTTGTATGAACATATGCAGAAAGTGTGTGTATATGTACTTATCTAATGCAAAAGATCAGGCGGTTACTGATTCAGTAGACCTCCTTAATGCAAAATATGTTAGTGTAATGAATCCAACATGTATGCAAAAATTCCTAACATACTTTATAATCTAAACATGAGTGCACAAACATTCATTCATATGCAACATCCAAGTGATAGCATAAAAAGTTCCATCCACGTACAAGTATAAGCACTCATGCATATGCAACATGAAAATTTGACTGAGCCGATCTAGTGCCTAATGTGTGTCATGCATCCACTAGCAATCACTTGCAACCATTTGCAAACATCAACCATAACATGTTACAATCACATGTTTACATTCATATGGTTCTACCTAAGGTTATCAAGATAAAATCGAGAAGATAACAAGACAAACGTAGGTAGTTGAAGCATGATACGAAAAGGTTTTCAAGTGTATAGGAAAAAGAGATCGAGAATGTACCCTCAAAAAGAAATGGGTAAAGCGCGCTTATCTTCTTTTCAGTTTCCCAAGTTGCGTCTTCTTGGGCTTCACTCCACTGAACTTTAACTATCTTGACTTCTCGATTCCTTATCTTCTTGATCTCCGTTCCTAAGATACGAATCGGAACTCGCCTCAATGTTGCTTCTTTTTCCACTTCTATGTCTTCAAGGATACTTGGCTTAACCACTTCGGCTGATTCATGTAAGCACTTTCGGAGATGCGAGACATGAAAGACATTGTGTACTTTGGCCAGCCTCTCTGTTAATTCTACCTTATAGGCCATCCGCCCAACCCTCTCAGTGATAGGGAACAGTCCTACGAACCTTGGTGCTAGCTTTCCAACCTCTCCAAAACGAACTACATTGCGTAAAGGAGAAACTTTTATAAATACCATATCTCCGACTTCGAACTCTAGGTCTGTCCTTCTCTTGTCCGCATAAGATTACTGTCTATCTTGGGCCATTTTCATCCGTCTTCGTATTAACTCAACCTTCTCAGAAGTGTCCCTTATCATGTCGGGCCCAAGTATAAGCCTATCTGTCATCTCCCACCAACAAGTTGGCGACTTGCACGGTCTTCCATACAGGGCTTCGAACGGTGCCATTTCGATACTCGCTTGGTAACTGTTATTATATGCAAACTCCATGAGAGGAAGATGGTCTTCCCAGGTACCACCAAAGTCAAGAATGCATAGTCTTAAAAGATCCTCTAGTACCCTTTTTACCCTTTCGGTTTGTCCATCCATCTGCGGGTGATAGGCCGTGCTTAAACTTAGTCGTGTACCCATGGCTTCTTGCAGACTATTCCAAAACTGGCTAGTGAAAATCGGGTCACGATCACTAACTATACTAGAAGGAACCCCATGCAACCATACTATCTCTCGAAGGTAAATAGACGCTAGCCATGATGTGGTCCTCTTGCTTTTCACCGGAATGAAGTGAGCACTTTTCGTGAGTCTATCAACTATGACCCATATGCTAGTATTTCCCTTCCTTGACCTAGGCAGTCCATCCACGAAATCCATCGAGATACTCTCCCATTTCCATTGCGGAACCATCAAAGGATGTAATAGCCCACCGGACTTCTTTGACTCGGCCTTTACTTGTTGGCACACCATGCGCTTCGAAACGAACTCTGCTACGTCCTTTTTCATTCCAGCCCAAAAGGAAATGCGTTTCATATCTTTGTACATCTTATCCCCTCCAGGATGTATGGTCATCTTTGAGTGATGCGCCTCTTCGAGAACTTTCCTTACTAATTCTCCCACTTGTGGGATGCATAGCCTTCCATCACGCCTTAGCCATCCCTTGTCATCTGTGGCATACCTACCGAGGTGACTTAACGTCTCACCACTAATCAGCTTGTCCATGATTTCGACTGTCTGTGGGTCTTCCTTCTGTGAAGTCCCTACTTGATCTAGAAGTGTAGGCCTTAACTCAAGAGATGTTAACGTAGCAGTCAATGACTCAACAGTAGGTGTAAAATCAAAGGTTGCTATAAACTCAAGGCTTTTCCTTTCAACAAACAAGGGGCTCAAAGTCAACCTTTTTCTACTTAGCGCATCCGCCACCACGTTACCCTTGCCAGGGGTATAAGCTATATCGAAGTCATAAGATGCCAAGAATTCCATCCACCGCTGTTGTCTCAGATTCAAATCTTTCTGTGAGAAGAGATACTTGAGCGATTTGTGGTCGGTATACAGCTCGAACCTCTCCCCTGGAAGATAATGGCGCCAAGATTTAAGTGCAAAAACGATCGCGGCCAACTCCAAGTCATGTGTGGGATAATTTTTCTCATGAACTTTAATTTGTCTGCCCCCGTAGCATATTACTCTTCCTTCTTGCATTAGGACAGCGCCTAATCCCGTGCCGCACGCATCTGTGTACACCGTAAACACCTTGCCTCCGTCAGGTAATGCGAAAACTAGAGTTGTGGTGAGGGATCTCTTGAGTCTCTGAAAAGCAGCGTCACACTCTACGTCCCATGCAAAAGCAAGGTTCTTCTTTGTTAACTTAGTAAGAGGGGCTGAAATCTTAGCAAAGTCCTTAATGAACTTCCTGTAGTAGCCCACCAAACCGAGAAAGCTCCTCACCTCCATTGCATTCTTAGGAATTTTCCAGTCTTGTACCGCAACTACCTTTGCGGGGTCCACGGCTACGCCTTGCTTAGAAACTACATGTCCAAGAAACCGAACTTCCTTCCTCCAAAAATGGCATTTGGAGAACTTAGCCTTTAACTGGTGTGCTCTAAGTGTTTCCATGACTTCCTTGAGATGTCTAACATGCTCTTCTTCATCTTTTGAGAAGATCAAAATATCATCCATGAAAACAACCACAAACTTGTTAAGGAACTCTCGAAACACCCTACTCATCAAATCTACAAAGTACACGGGTGCATTCGTTAACCCAAACGGCATGACGAGCCATTCGAAGAAACCATCTGGAGTCCTAAACGCAGTTTTGTCAATCCTATCCTCAGCCACTCTAAGCTGATGGAATCCTGTGGCTAGATCAAGTTGAGAGAAAACGGATGCTCCCACAAGCTGGTCAAACAAATCGTCGATTCTTGGTAGTGGGTGCATATTCTTCTTTGTCAGCTTGTTTAACTCACGATAATCTACGCATAGACGAAGCGATCCATCCGCCTTAGTAGCGAATACCACCGGAGCACCTCATTCAGAAATGCTTCGCCTTATGAAATTTTTCTCAAGCAACTCCTTAACTTGTTTACTGAGCTCTCTTCTTTCTCGCAGGGCCATGTGCCTAACGGGCAATGAAACTGGCTTGGCATTATCAACAAGATAAATCGGAAGTCTATCTCGCATTTAGGAGGTAACCCCCTCACCTCATCAAAGACATCTGGATATTCTCGGACCACTCTTACAGATTGCAAATTATCGACGGACGATTCAAGAGACTGAAGATAACACAACATGACCGGACCCTTAGGGTTACAAGAAATTTCAAGGGTATTACCGAGGCGAGTCATGAGCCTCACTACCCTTTGTTCACAATCAAGAATGGCTCCATAATTGGACAACCAATCCATACCTAGGATCAAACCATATCCCATAAATCCGAGAACATAAGCATTACACGTGAATTCTACGCTTAAGATAGAGATCCTCAAATCCTCACACATTATAGATAAATGGGCGGAGCCCCCAATTGGATTTGAAACTATAACGGGATCCTCAACCAAACTAGTACTTAGGTGTAGATTTTCAACAATATCAGAAGAAATAAAAGTATGCGATGCGCCAGAGTCAAATAAGGTTCAAACAGGAAAGTCAGAAATGTAAACAAGGCTTTCTACATAATATTACTACCTCGGTCAAGAGTTGGAGTGGTGTTGAGAGCATGCAACTGCCCTCCAGAAGGTCCTGCTCGCTGGGTCTTCCCTTTCCCTTGTCCTTGCTTCTTAGGGCAATCCTTGCTGATGTGTCCAGTATCTCCACAATGAAAGCATTCACCCAACTTTCTCATCTTCTTTCTACAGTCTTTAGCTAGATGCCCCGTAATACCACAAAACTTTCACTTCCTTGTAACACCCCGTATTTACTATGAATGTATAGGTAATAAATCAGAGAATAATTATTTTTTAAAATAAGAATCAAGGGAAATGGGTTGCGCCATTTTGTTTGTCTCGAATTCTGCTTGAAAACGAGTCCGAGTTTTCGAAAAATGGAGTCCGTATGACCAAGTTATGACCCTCCGAAGTTTCAGGAATTTAAATAAAATAAAACAGCTCGAAAATAAAGCCAGAAATTCAAATTTCAAACCCAGAGAAGGCTGGCGGGAAAATTCCCGCCCATATACCCAGGTCGACTGGGGAGTCGACCCCCCCCCTCAACCAGGTCGACTGGGGTATCGACCTCCCCATGACTAGGTCGACTGGGGAGTCGACCTGGGGGTCGACCTGCTCTCGAAACCTAGTTTTTGAACCTGGTTCATTCTGATGTATCCGGTCTCGTTTTCTGTCTAGATTCGTCCGCCTAATCCTATATAAACAGCCCCCTAGCCTCATTTTCTCTACACAATTTCATTCTGTCTATATTCTGCCTCTGTTCTAATTAAAAATAAAAATGGCGTCGCTACTCTGATGGAATCAAAACTTGGACTGATGCATCTTCTTCCAAGCTGAATAGAATTAAAAGCTAAATCAAATCTCAAATCAAAGTTTAGAGCTACAACAACAATTTATAATCCTTTCTTAAAAACACGAAAGGCAAGTACAGTTATTTTCCGATATAAACTTTAATTATGGTTGTGGCATGATTATAAATCTGAATCTAAGGTTATGTATATTCTTATCTGTCATATCTGTTTTTTTGTGACTATTCTGTACCTCTTTCTTCTTTCTGTTCTATAGCCAGGCTACTACGAGCCTGCGCTGAATCTCATAAGAAATTAACGCACGAACGTTAACTTTTGGGACAAATAATGAATAATGCATAATTGGACATGAAACTGTTGCCTATGAGACTATTGCCTATGACTATAATTCACGCCTATGAGACTATTGCCTATGACTATTATTGATGACTATGAGACTATTTTCTATGACATTGAATAAGAAACTATTGTAATTAGTCGCCCATGACTATTGTGGTTAGTTGCCTATAACTATTGTAGTTAGTTTCTTATGCCTATTCCCTTAATGATGTTAGATCTCATATTTAGTATGTAACTTTGCTAGTTTATTCCACTGTTGTGTACATCGAGCCTAGAAGGGCCATTATCATTGTATTTGGTTCATTATTGCTTGCCTATTCTTTCTTGTGTTTATCCCCTATTCCTTTTGCTAGGGCCATTTCATGAGTATTTAGAGAACTTGAGGAAACATGTTATATGGGGATTGGGCGTAGCTTAATTAAGTTAATTTGGCATAGCAAATATGTTGGCATAATCTGAATTGGCTGAAATAGACAATGCTTTACATGTGTATTAGTCCTGGACATACATGGTAAACTAGAATATTAAATCTAGTTTCGACATGAACTGTAAATGGGAATATTAAGGCTAAAATTTGGGGCATATATTGTATTATGAATTATGACCTTGATTTGGGCATGTAAGTTTAGGCTAAATTTATAATTAGGCAAGATATGTCAATGAAACTTTAAGGAATGATTAAATCTATTATATTGCCTAATCCGCTAGTTCTGTTATATTGCCTAAACTGCTAATTAGATTGAATTGCCTAATCTGCTAATTATGTTAAAATTTGCCTTATCTGCTAGACCTGCTAAATCGCCTAATCATCAAGATCTGTTATCTGTTTAGTCTGTTGAATGGCGTAATCTGTTGGAACTGAAATGCTGAAATTTGAAGTATGTAAATCTGTAGGATTGATTTAAAATTGAGCAAAACTTGTTAATAGAACCTCGAATAATCTGCTGTAACTTGTGCAGAAGTTAATTTGTTAAATTAACATGATTAGTCTGATATTAGCATAGTCTGTGAATGAATGCATTGGCTAAACATGAAACATGGCTAACTCCAGGTTAGAATGAGTTTGCGGCGTAATCCTGCCCGGAACCGCCTGGCACATCCAGTGGCCGCAAACAATAGGTTCTAATTTGAGAAGTTAGTCATAATGTGCTTGAAACCCGAGGTTAGACTCAGCTTGCGGTAGAAACCTGCCCGGAACCAACCGGCCTAACCAGTGGCCGCAAACTGTCAGTCTAATGTGAGAGATCTGTGCGTAAATTTTTAATTGATACAAATCTGAGATAAATACGATGTCTAAAACGTGTTGGGTGGGTAGGATTAAACCAATTGGACCAATGAATTTAACAAACCCGTTTCGTGAATCTGTAGGCCCAATTACAAAATTAGACAAATTTGTTAAATCCGTATATCTGATCCGTTAGTCTGAAACTTGTCTGATCTATGAACTAGTTGATCTGAACTCTGTATGTCTGAACTTGTAAACAAGTTAATCTGAAATCTGTTAGTCTGGGGACACAAGGTTAGGAGGGAAATTACTTGTGTCATCTGTTGTGTGGGACCCATATTAGTCAGTAACCCTTTCTGGTATCAAACTTTGACCCAACAGTAGGTAGGGTCTGAGCACGCTTACTGAACTAATTATAAGCGGTTCATTCTGATAATGGCGAGGGGTGTTAATGGTGCGTTCCAACCGGGTCATGTGCATGCATGGATCTCGGTCTGCCTCTGAGAATGTAAGACGCCGTGAAATCTGTAAATAGGTCTGTGCCAATTAGTTGTCAATTTAGGGAGTGATACGCCCTACTGTGGGGCCGATACAGGTTATTTATGTATTAGGGAGCCGATTGCTTGGGGTTGGGTTTTAGGGTACACTTAGTTCTGTCTGTTTCTGTTGGTACCGTCTGTTTCTGTTGGGTGGTAACACCTGTCTGTTTCTGCGTGGTACCGTCTGTTCGGGTGGTAAAGGCCCATTTACTAGTGTACACCTAATTCTACATTCCGTTTCCGTATGGATTAATCTTTTTTTGTTTCTGTACCTTCTATTCGGGTGGTAAAGGCCCATTATTAGCATTCTGTTTCTGTCTGTTTCTGTTCGGGTGGTAAAGGCCCATTATTAGCATTCTGTTTCTGTTGGGGTGGTAAAGGCCCATTACTAGCATTCTCTTCTGTGGAAATTATTCTGTTCCCGTTTCTGTTTCAGTTTAGACATTGGGGTGACACCTAATCCTGTTATACTAGTATTGGTGCAGAGAAATGAAAAGTAATATTATTCTGTTTCTTCTGTTTAACCCAAGTACATCTGCTGCTCCTGTTACTGTTATCTCTTATCCAGCTTATTTTCATGTCATAATTATTATTATCTATTCATATGCTGAAAGTCACTAGACTTGCCAGACTTTATGTCTGACCTTGCTTGTTTTCGCCCCTTTTTCTTCTGCCCCCCCCCAAGGTTTTCCAAGGAGGGAATACTTTAGCTTGATCCGGATTTCTTCTGCTTGAAGTACTTAGAGTGCTTAAAGTATGGCTTGACTCCTATGGCATCTTCTGTGGGGATTATGATTTTACAGTTTTGTACTCTGATGATTTTTTGAACAAGACTGATATTTATGTACTTGAGTTTTTGGTAAAGATGTAATCAAACAGATTTCTATTTTCCGCTGTAATAAAGTTATAATTTCTCTAGTATTGTTTATCTGTCTTGTAAATTTCTGTTCTGTCTACTAAAACGCTCCACCAAAGTTAAGGCATTCCCTTTGTGAGTGACCTTAACGGAGGTGGGGTGTTACATTCCTCGTCTCACGTGGTTTGTTATTGCTCTTGTTATTCTTGTTATTCTTGTTGCCTCCCTTCTTGAAGCCAACTTTCTTATTTTGAGTCTCATTAGGCTTAACCTCCTTCTTGCTATTCTTGTCTTCCTCATGAAGTAGAGCCATATCCACCAAGCTTTCAAAGGTCGCCCCCATGGGTATATGAGTTATGGACAAACTGTGTAGTGGCTCGTTCAATCCTCAAGCAAAGTGTACAGCCTTTTTCTGGGCTGTGTTGACCAAGTCCAAACCGAACTGAGCAAGCTGATTAAACTTATTCACGTACTCCCTAACAGACATGTCCCCTTGCTTGAGTGCTAGGAATCTTTCCATCTAAAGGTTCTCTTCTGCTGACGATAAGAATTTAAGTCCAAACCTCTCTTTAAAGTCTGCCCGAGTCTCAACTGGCCTGGTAGCGTTGGTGACTTCCCACCAAAATGCAGCTTCCTCTTTCAACAACCATGCTGCCAACAGAACTTTCCTATGGTCCTCCACATCAAAGATAATAAACAAGTCTTCCATCTCCTTTAGTCAGTTTCGTGCCTCAACAAAGGTTTCAGTTCCAACGAAGTTCTTTTCGCCCATTGCTTTAAAGTCTTTGCATATTTTGGCAAAGGTGGTACTAGGAGGAGGAGGAACCGCGGCCACTGGAGGAGGAGGAGGAGGGATGTCTGTCGGGCCTGCGTCGTTGGCCCTGGCTTCTAAGTAACTTCGGAACCATCCAGGTACGGGTATTTCCTCAGGAAGATTAAGATCAGACATGCTAAAAAAAAAAGAAAAAGATTCAAACGAGGAAACAAAGGAAAGTGCTAATGGCTTTTGGGGAATAACCTTTTTAAACATAAAACTTTTCTTGAAAAATGCTTCTTTATAAATGGTTTTGAAAATAGTTTCAAAAGGTTTTTAAAACTTTTGCCCAGCCTGGTAACCTTCTGCTCTGATACCAAGTGTAACACCCCACCTCCGCTAGGGTCACTCACAAAGGGAATGCACTAGTTTTGGTGGAGTATTATCTAGGTAAACATACACAGAGATATCACAAGGCAGAGCATAAATAAAGCGGTAGAAATTAAAAAGCAAATTTTTATTTCTTTCAAGAAAAGAGTCAAAACCTCATATATCCAAGGTACAAATTATTCCATTACATTGAGTTACAAATAAAGAAGCATAAACTTAAGATAACAAAAGTAAATTATTCCCCAAAAATAGCAGAAGTGCAGCCATAGCATATCTCAAGACCAAACCATACACGAGCTGACAGAAAGCAAGCTAAATCCAAGCTAAGAGCTAGTGTTCCCTCCCTGAGAACCTGGGGGGAAAACAAAAGAAAAAGAGGCGAAAGAAAAAGGGTCAGTCATAAGACTGGTAAGCCCTAGTGACTTTCAGTATAAAAACTAGTAAAGGTAACATGACATGTGAAAACTGGAATTAAACATAAGGATGATAACAGGACTGATATGATAATTAAGATAACAAGATAAGTCAAGTCTAGCATCGCATATTCAAGGTTCGCTGCACCAACTGTTCTAATGTTCTAACCCATGTCAAGTATTAATCATGAAATGATCCCTTGGCCCAATATCATGAAGTGACCCATTACGGGGTCCCACGGTACGATCTATTAATCGATCGGCTCCCTACAAGTTATAGCTCGTCATGTGTCTGTGTCATACGGCCCTATGCTGAAATGTAGTCACCTGTGCTAGGTCCACCATAGGGTGTATCAAGCCCTATGGTGCCAACCACCGACACGAATCAAGCACGCACAGTGTAAACCTACTGGTGCCCAATGCCTGCTTTTTCAACTCCGGACTATGTGCATGACCATAGTCCGCCTGAACCTACAATGGTGCACCTACTCAGCCGTCGTTCTAGTCGCTTACAATCAGCCCAGTAATCGTGCCCCACCCTGCCTAGTCCCAGGGTATCGTGATACATCTAAGTGGGTTACTGCTAAAAAGGACCGCGTAACTAGGGTTTCTAATGGGTTAAGTGTTGTCATTCAAATTCGTGACTTAACCCTATCCAGATCATGTATCAAGTTGGTTAAGTGTGTTTAAGCGGTTCATGACTTAACCCTATCGAATCATCGTGTCAAGTTGGTTAAGTATATTCAAGGGGTTCACAACTTAACCCTATCATGTGGCATTAATTCATTAATGCACCCCAACCTCTCACATTAGACTAATTGTTGTGGTCACTGGATTTGCCGGGCGGTTCCGGGAAGATTTACACCACAACATAGTCTAACCTCGGGTTTTACGTGCGATATGACCAACTACCCACATTGGATCCTATTGTTTGCAGTCACTGGATTTGCCGTGCGGTTCCGGGCAGGTTTACACTGCAAACTCAACTCAACCTCGAGTTGGCCATTTTCAAGTTTATCTAAGTATCATGCCCATGTTCAAGTTTTCATGTCAAAATTCATGTCGAGTTTTCAAGTCAGGTTTCATGTAAATTTCATGTCAAGTTCTTGTCCATATGCAGGTTCAAGTTATAATAACGTTCATGTTCAGAGCCAATTCATGTTTTACCTAATCTACCCAAATCGTATTCCCATCGCACATAAACTCGAATCGATACAAATAAATCTTATTAGGGAATAACATAAAAAGGGACGTGTATAAGGTGGCAAAAGTGATTACTAGCATAGCATGGTATGACTTGAGATAATTGACTATAACATTACTGGCATATGGAATATCGGCCTCAAACATAAAGATTCTAAATCTAGCAAAATAAGGTACTAGTCAAGATAACAGTTGACATAAGGTGATAGTATAGTCATGGTAACGGTTGACATAAGATGATAGTCATAAACTTGTGACTAATAGCAGATTCAACATTGTAGGCATGATAATATGAGGGGTTTTCTTTTTGATTTACAAAATGAATAGGCCCCAAATCAATGTCATAGTAATATACCCAAAAGTCACGATCCAAGATGAACAAGAATGGATGTAAAACAGTCATTAAACACAGGTCCAATTTCAATTTACAACATATTCATATTACATTTACAGTTTAAATCTATAATTAACTGGGGGTTATTGATCATGGTTCAAGAATTAGAAAAAGAAAGTCGATGTTGAGTCTTTGTATGCTTAGTCAAGTCCTAACATAAATCCTCAAATCAGCAATTCTCTTAACGTAGTTTCAACATAGAAGAAGTAGTCCCTTTCTCTAACTTTTCAATCAGAATTAGAGCAGCATAAGGTCAGAGAGAATTTTGTGTAGAGATACTAATGTTAGGGTCAGGTGAATGAATTTAGACAGAAACGAGGCCAGAAACATCAAAGTGAATCCAACTTCAAAAGTGGGCTCGGCCACCAGGTCGACCCCTAGGTCGACACTATGGTCGACTTGGTCCTGGGCAGGTCGACTCTATGGTCGACCCCCAGGTCGACCTGGTCCTGGGCGGGAAATTTCCTACCCAGTCTGTTCTGTGGGTTGAATTCAAAATTTGAATTCGAATTCTGAGCTGTTTTGAACTTGAAAATTTCTGAAAACTTCGAAGGGTCGTAACTTGGTCATACGGACTCCGATTTTTGAAAACTCAGACTCGTTTCCAAGCAGAATTTCGAGACGAATGCAATGGCGTAACCCATTGCCCTTGATTCTTATTTTAAAAATTAATTCTGCCTTGATTTATAGTTATAACACGTTATCAAAATATGGGTTGTTACACCTCGGATTATGTGCAAAAATCCACCCTTATTTCGAACCAAAAAAGTGAAAACAAAGGCCTGAAGTTAGAAGGAAGAAGAAGGTTATATTATATAATTAATTAATTTATTTATTATCTTTAAAATGTAATCAATGTTTAAAATTCAATAACTTTGTCATATGAGGTCCAAATTCGACGATTCTGGATCCGTTGCGATCGTGGGGATGGGAGCTTCAGAATAAGACTACTTGGGTTCAACTTGCAGCCCGTTGCAATTTGGGGCAAATTTAAACCTGAACGGTGCCAGAATCGCCAATTAAAGACTGATGGAGAGGAAAAAGACTGTGAGAACTCTTTATCACTCAAATTACTCTCTAATTAAATAAATTGTAACAACCCGGAAAATCTGGGCCGGTTTAAAATTTTTATTTTGGCAATTTTAGCGAATTTTGAATATTTAAAATGAATTATTTTATATAATATCGACTTGAAATTTATTTTGAATATAATTCGAACGTATATATTATATACGTCGTCGTTAGAATATAAATAATTATATATAATTATAAAATAGAATTGAAAATGACGCGGTAGTTCGATAATTCGATTTCAAACTTCAATTGAATGTACCGGGTGCAAAACAATCCGGATTTTAGTGAAACCAAAAACATTAGGATCTAATTGATGATATATTTCTATCGAATCCGAAAAATCAAGATTTCATAGCGGGAATCAAAAGTTATGTCCAGTTGAAAATTCTGAATAGTCGCTATGGAATTCAGGCCCTTAAAAATGGACATTTTGCAAACGACCTCGGATTTCGACGAAGCCAGTTTTGTTGGGTCCGTGATGTCAAGTTATTACTAGATTCCAAGTTTCATAATTTTTCGAATCAATATGTGAGCGTGGCAAAGGAAAACGCGTTTGACCAGTTTCAGTTGATTTCAATCGACTTGAAATTGGCCATTTTTCCAACGGTCTCAGAATTCGACGAAACTAGTTTTGTTAGGACCGTATCGTCAATACGAAGCTAGAAAATATTTTTCTGGAATTTTTCGTGTTCGTATGTGGCCCCGGTAATTTAAAAGGTACGTTTAAAATTCAATATAATGATTTAAATGTAAATGCAACGGAAACTGATCGAAACGGTCGATTCAGCTTGCGGTACATATCCCATTGTGTTCGGAATGGGGGTGAAACGCTATGGGCGACAGGCAGTGGACCTCGTTCAGAGGTCATATGTAAAAGTCAACTTTTAGAATAAAATAATTAAAAAAAAAAAATATAAACCCTTTCCTTCTTATCAGCCGACCCCCCCCTTTTTCTTATTTCTCCGAATCGATTTTAAATATAAAAAAAAAAAAAAAAGAGAAGGGGGGCGGAGCCCACCCATCGCCGACGACCGCGCCACCAGCACTGGCGCTGGCTCCCTCCGCCACCCCCTTTACTCTCCCTCCTCGGTACGAACGACGCGCCCCCACTAAAAGAACCCGCGACCCCTGAAGCTGACGCAGCCACCACCACGAACCCTAGGAACCGCCACCTCGACGTTCGCGCCTGCTCCTCCTCCTCTTCCACCTTCACGCCCCTCCTAGCGTCGATCCATACCCTAGCCGACCCCACCAGTGACGACTCCTCCGACGAGCACCCCCAACCCAAAGGCAGCCACCTCAAACCGCTGTAGACCCCAAATCCGACCGCCTAATGCCTGCGCCCCCCCCCCTTTTCCAGTTCACCGACACAGCGAATCCTAGAGAACAAAACTGTAAGTATTTATTTATATATGATTTTGTTTTACAAATCTGATTTTCTTTTATAAGAAATAAAGTAAAGATGAATGATTTTTATAAAGTAAAAATGAAGGATTTTTGTATAAGTAACGAGTCAAAAATATGATTTTTTATATTTTTAAGGTATTAAAAATATAATCTCTATTTAGTAGAAGTAGTAGCAATATGAAGATGTGATTTTTATAAGGTTATTTTAGAAAAGGTGAAATCTTTATTTTAGAAAAGGCGAAATCTTTATTTTAGAAAAGGCGAAAACTTTATTTTATAAAAGGCGAAATCTTTATATGGAAAAGAGCATGATAAATATATAATTTTTATCTATATAACATGGTAATAAATAGGATTTTTATATATTGAACTTCGAAATAAAAATTCGATTTTTATATATTGAACTTTGAAATAAAAATTCGATTTTTATATATTGAACTTTGAGGTAAAAATTCGATTTTTATATATTGAACTTTGAAATAAAAATTCGATTTTTATATATTGAACTTTGAAATAAAAAGTCGATTTTTATATATGGAATAGCGAAGTAAAAATGTGATTTTTACGTATGTAGTGAAAGCAGCAACGAAGGTGACAAAAAGGCGAAACGACGAAGACTTCTGCAAAGGAGTGCCGTGGAGCTAGGATAGCTATATGTGAGAATTTCTCACCTTTCTATTTCTTTTCTAGTTATATATTTATACTAGGATGCAGACGGTGCTTAGTAGCACCCGACACAACCGTCCACAGACCATGGACTTGTTTGTTTGACTGTTTGGTGATTGATTGCGATATTGGTTTGAATGTGGTTTGTGGTGTGAAAAATCGAATCGATAAATTGGTTAGGATTAGACGTGCGCCGTTATAAGGCGTAGGAGTAAGGCTAGGTTAGACCCTTACTCCAAATTTTGTGGTTTGCAAAATGAAATTGATTTGATTGATGAGTGAATGGCGTGGGCCTTCACTAGACCGGGGATAAGGCTAGGCCTCGTCCCGTTTCTAGTATCGTGCCGTTATGCCGCCGAAATTTTCTAAAATAAGTTAGAAAAATAAAAATAGCATTTTATTTAAAGAATGAACTGAATAGAAATTCATATGTTAAAATAAAATGTGTTATCGTTAAAAATATAATTTTTAACGTGAATGTGAATAAATAAATATTCATTTACAAACCAGACGGTTTGTTTATGTACACCTATTTGAATGACGTTGATTGGGTCGATAAATTTTACACATCGCCTAACTGCACAAATAAAATATGTGTTTGATTGTTTGAAACCCCACACGGGTGTTAGGATGAAATTTGAAGTTCACTCATCCTGATTGATTAAATATGTCGATCGATTGATTGACAGGCTGTTATAAGCGTTGAATATCTATATTTGATGCTTATACAGTGTAGTGCACTTTGGTTGATGGTTGATTATTTTCAATGCTATTATATACATGTGTTGTATGAAAATCCATATAATTAATTTTATATGGTAATTGATTGGGCCTCATTCCAGTTTTGAAAAAGAAATATTTGAAAAAGAAATATTTGAAAAAGAAATATTTGAAATAGAATATTTGAAAATAAAGGAATATATGAAGCCGTGTTGATTAGATTGACGCCATTTTGACGTGAACGATATTTATATCGATTTTAAAAAAACGATTTCGAAATGAATTGAATTGAAAACGAATTCAAAATGAATTGAAAACGATTTCGAAATGAATTGAATTGAAAACGAATTCAAAATGAATTGAAAACGATTTCGAAATGAATTGAATTGAAAACGATTTCGAAATGAATTGAATTGAAAACGAATTCAAATTGAATTGAAAACGATTTCGAAATGAATTGAATTGAAAACGAATTCAAAATGAATTGAAAACGATTTCGAAATGAATTGAATTGAAAACGATTTCGAAATGAATTGAATTGAAAACGAATTCAAATGGAATTGAAAGCGAATTGAAAACGATTTCAAATTGAATTGAAATTTGAATTGAATAGAAATGAATTTTAAAACGAATTTATAGAGAAGAATTCAATTTTGATTTGAATTGAAATGGAGGTTGAAATTGCTTTTGAAACGAATTTAAAACTATTTATATAATTCGTTTTAAATAGAAATCGACGAAGTATATATTATATATATTATATATATAATATAATGGCCTGAATAGAACGCGCCGCGCCGCGCCGCGGCAGTTCGTGAATTTCGACCATTTATTTCAAACGGACATTACGGGAGATCCGACCGTCGGATTCTCCTAAAACCGGAACCGTTGGGTTCGTATCGAAAAGAGCTTTCTAACGAACATTAGAAATTTGAAATCTAACGGTTGGATTTGGAGATACGTCCAAATCAAATTTGAAAAAGGTCGCTGTAAGTGCAGTTCGATGGCCGTTGATGGAAATCGACTGTACGGGCCTTGATAAAATTATTAAAAATAGTAATAATTTGTGTAAAATCATAAGAAATGATTTAGAAAGATGTGGGATGAAAAATTCCCTATTTGAAAAGATAAAAATAGATTTTTATCGAAATGAACTAGTTTTGAACTAGAATTAGAATTCTATTTATTTTTAAATAAATAAATTGAATTAGAAAAGGGTTTTAAAAATAACCAGAATATCCAATGATTGCATTGGAGTGGATTTGAATCGAAATTGTCTTCGGAATATTTCGATGTTGGAATTCGTGATTATACAGGTGTTGTTATGGAAATTTGAAAGATATATTTGTATCGTTATTTCCAATACGACATTTGTTAATCGTAGAATTTGATATTGAATATAAGCCGATATATTTTCTATTCAGAGCCTTATATTGAATATCAAATGTGATTTGGGTTTGTCGTGAATGGTGTCTTCACTAACACTGTTCTTGAACCCAGTTGAGAAATGATTAAATCTTTTTATTTAGATTTAATGAAGTGTACCAATTAAATGATATTTAATTGGAATTGAATTGATATTGATTTTTGGGTTTATCGTGAACAGTGTTTTAAGTAACACTCGTTCTTTAACCCGATCATTAATGAAATGTGATTTTGGGTTGTCGTGAACGGTATCTTCAATAATACAGTTCTTAGGCCTAAAGAAGTTAAGAAAATCAGAAACTAACTGGAGATTAGTTAAGTTGAATAGTTTCCGAGGTATTGATCTGATGTTGGTTTCGGCCTTCGGGATTAATACTTAGGGAGTTGCTCACTTGCTAATTTACAATTAGGGACTGATTGAAATGTGATGTGATTTTGGGTTTATCGTGAACCGTGTTTTAAATGACACTGATTCTTTAACCCAGTCACAGATTAAAACTAAGTGGAGTTTTAATGAATCTTTAATTAGATTGAAATAATCGAAATGGAGTATCACCAGTTTTGCTCCAGGCGATAGTTAAATCTTTAATTAGATTTGAACGTGAAATGGTAATTGAATTTACCGATAACACTGTGGTGTTAGATATGAAGTATTACCAGTTTTACTTCATGGGATAAATAGGTTGGGATTGGGAAATTAAAACAATGATTACTTCGGTAAGGTTCGTTAATCTCGACTAGTTGAATCGAAATTCAAAAGAAGAATAAATTCAAAGAATTTATCTTGGACAAAATTAATGGGAACATTTCCCTATGAATGTGAAATTTAGAAACTAACTGTCGGTTGGCCAAGCAGAATGGTTTTCTGGATATTGATCTGATGTTGGTTTCGGCCTTCGGGGTTAATATTTGGGGAATTATTCTCTTGATTAATTTACGGTTAGTGACTGATGAATTGGAATGAGGCGTATGTTGTGTTTGTGTAACACTTTTATAAAATATACGCGAGTTATTCGGAAAGACCGGGTTTATCCCATTCTGAATAACTGTTACGACGATAAGTCGAAGATGAAGACGATGGTCGAAGACCGGAGGTCTTCACGTCGTTTGGGTGATAACTGATGATCTTGATTGGGCTGTACACCCAAGAAGATGGAAACAGTTGGTGATCGTCCAGACGTACTTGGAGATCGATGGATATGCGGGGTACTAGGTGCCTCCGGTTTCGTTCAGACCCAGAACGAACTTGTAAATGGACTGTGTGTCTGACATTGGATTTTAGTCTGTGTGATTGATTTCTATTAAATATATATCTGTTTGGCGGCGGAGAATTTATTCTCTTGCTTAACGCCCTTCTCTGAGACGTACGAGCTCAGGGGTTATATATTGATGGATATCAAACGCATGGAGTGAATTGCCTGTGTGGCATGCCTAAGTGGCAATTGATCGAGGCTTCTGTTGAAAAGCAAAGTCTTGTGGTGATGATCAAAGCACGGCCTTTGTGGCGTAGCTTTGTGTAACGTTTACCTCGCGTGTTTCACACCCGGTATGAACCAAAAACGGGAGACGGACCTCAGGGAGGACTTGCGTTTCTTTCTAGCTAGAAGTGGCGTCAGTGGTTTTACACGCCCTGACGAGTTTGACTTATGTGGTTGTTGCTGTTGCGAGGCGCCTCGGTTATATCGGTTTCGGTCGAATGCATTCTGGTCGGCTGACGGACCAGACTTACACCCCATAGGGTGGGGAGACGTAGTGTTCAGGCATAATAATCCACATCGGTGGACCGGCCCTGTCGCTCCAAGGGGCAGTTGCGGCTGTTCCTGAGGCTCGGGCTAGACAGTCTCGAATCGGTTGAGGACTATCTTTTGCCTCGGTTCATAGATGGAAATCCAACTTCCAAATACGTGACATTTGCGGTTTTATTTGTAAAGCTATATATGGCGACATAGTGGGATGGGGCGCTCATGCCGCCTATGATTGATACTTATGATTTGAAGTTGTTTTATACACTATGCACTGACTATAGTATCAAACGATTTGTTTTAACCGTATCAAGCATTCTTTGGCTGTTATAAGGGAAAACCCTATCCTCGGCTGCGTTGCATTGTGTGATGGGACCTGGGTCTTATAACAGCTTCATTTTTCTTTATTTAGCATTGCGCTGTTTGTTTTATGCACTGGTATTCTTGGGAGGAAACCCGTTCCGTGTTATACGGCGTGGTCCCTTGATTTACCTAACTTTGAAATAAAGATTTATAACTGTTTTAGTTCTCACACCAGTCCCATGACTGACCTGGAGTTTATTGTTTTAACCTAAACTCTGGGTGCCCCTATTTTGACACGGGCAGCTAGTAGTTTTGGTTTTGCAGATTTATATTCACAGGATCCTGGTTTACAGCTGGAACGATATCCGGAAAGCTTTGTATCTGTATATCTCCTTCTAGTTGTGTATTGTATTATTTTCCGCTGCGATGTATTTAAATGTAACTTAAATCTCTGATATTTCTGTGTAATATTCATTTATACTCTGTATATTCTTGTAATCTGATGCATTGTTGTAATAAGCAATGAAATGTTCTTCTGTTTGCGTTCTGTTGTGGTTTGTTCTCGAACTAATCGACGCTTTCCTTTACGGGGAAGTTACGGGTCTTCACAGTTGGTATCAGAGCTTTGGTTTACAAAGCTCGGAGAACAAGACACATTAGAACCATACGAAAGAATTCATCAGATATTGGATTAGTAATATCCAATTAGAATGACTCGTTAGGGATGGGATCAGTAGTATCCTAGAACGAGTGTGAAGAGTATATTTTGAAAATGAAAACAAATTTTTGTTTTGAAAATTTAAATCACTTATTCGTATTTGATTATTTAATTATATTGATGTGGACAATCCAGTATATATAGATTTTGCGTATACGTCTGATCCGCGTGTATTTGAAATTTTAATATATTGGATAGATACAGAATCACATTCTAGACGCCCGGAGAAGGTTCTGATGATTGATCGATCATCATCCGAACTTATGTTCGTGTTTCAAAGGTGTGATTTCTATATATTTCCATTAGACTGGTGTGAGAACCAAAACTTATATAGTTAGAACACATTGTTGTGATTTGGCATCAAAAATCTGATTTTTGACTATATATCAAAATTATGAATTTGAAAACTCTAATTCACTAATTGATTGATGTTTGTGTTGTTTGTTTAGTTGTTTGCTAATTTTGAACCATTTAGCCTAATTGAATCAAATATTGAACTGTATTGAAATTTGGTTGCGTTTGCTTGCGTATACATATATATCATTGAACAGGTCATAGCAAGGAGGCTAGAGCAGAGAATAAAATTTGTTTGCCCGACAAATAGGTACATGTTTACTACATAATTTCCTGTTTTGTTTGGGTGATGATGATTTTGTGAGCCTATTGGCTAGCCGCTTGGCTTTTTCTTTTTCTTTTTGAGATCTGAAGGACCGGGGAAGCTATTTGAAATTCCCCGATGCTCCCGGTGCAGGGGAGGTTATGGCGAAATTTTTCGAAAATTTAGGGTGTTAGCCAAATTTTTGAAATTTTGAAAATTTTCAGAAACTAAAGAGTTGGAGAATGGAAGCCAGATCGAACATAGAGTTGATTAATCAAACCACTTTCGACTTTGTTCCTTTTCGGGGACGAAAAGTTTTAAGTGGGGGAGATTGTAACAACCCGGAAAATCTGGGCCGGTTTAAAATTTTTATTTTGGCAATTTTAGCGAATTTTGAATATTTAAAATGAATTATTTTAAATAATATCGACTTGAAATTTATTTTGAATATAATTCGAACGTATATATTATATACGTCGTCGTTAGAATATAAATAATTATATATAATTATAAAATAGAATTGAAAATGGCGCGGTAGTTCGATAATTCGATTTCAAACTTCAATTGAATGTACCGGGTGCAAAACAATCCGGATTTTAGTGAAACCAAAAACATTAGGATCTAATTGATGATATCTTTCTATCGAATCCGAAAAATCAAGATTTCATAGCGGGAATCAAAAGTTATGTCCAGTTGAAAATTCTGAATAGTCGCTATGGAATTCAGGCCCTTAAAAATGGACATTTTGCAAACGACCTCGGATTTCGACGAAGCCAGTTTTGTTGGGTCCGTGATGTCAAGTTATTACTAGATTCCAAGTTTCATAATTTTTCGAATCAATATGTGAGCGTGGCAAAGGAAAACGCGTTTGACCAGTTTCAGTTGATTTTAATCGACTTGAAATTGGCCATTTTTCCAAAGGTCTCAGAATTCGACGAAACTAGTTTTGTTAGGACCGTATCGTCAATACGAAGCTAGAAAATATTTTTCTGGAATTTTTCGTGTTCGTATGTGGCCCCGGTAATTTAAAAGGTTCGTTTAAAATTCAATATAATGATTTAAATGTAAATGCAACGGAAACTGATCGAAACGGTCGATTCAGCTTGCGGTACATATCCTATTGTGTTCGGAATGGGGGTGAAACGCTATGGGCGACAGGCAGTGGACCTCGTTCAGAGGTCATATGTAAAAGTCAACTTTTAGAATAAAATAATTAAAAAAAAAAATATAAACCCTTTCCTTCTTATCAGCCGACCCCCCCCCCCCTTTTTCTTATTTCTCCGAATCGATTTTAAATATATAAAAAAAAAAAGAGAAGGGGGGCGGAGCCCACCCATCGCCGACGACCGCGCCACCAGCACTGGCGCTGGCTCCCTCCGCCACCCCCTTTACTCTCCCTCCTCTGTACGAACGACGCGCCCCCACTAAAAGAACCCGCGACCCCTGAAGCTGACGCAGCCACCACCACGAACCCTAGGAACCGCCACCTCGACGTTCGCGCCTGCTCCTCCTCCTCTTCCACCTTCACGCCCCTCCTAGCGTCGATCCATACCCTAGCCGACCCCACCAGTGACGACTCCTCCGACGAGCACCCCCAACCCAAAGGCAGCCACCTCAAACCGCTGTAGACCCCAAATCCGACCGCCTAATGCCTGCGCCCCCCCTTTTCCAGTTCACCGACACAGCGAATCCTAGAGAACAAAACTGTAAGTATTTATTTATATATGATTTTGTTTTACAAATCTGATTTTCTTTTATAAGAAATAAAGTAAAGATGAATGATTTTTATAAAGTAAAAATGAAGGATTTTTGTATAAGTAACGAGTCAAAAATATGATTTTTTATATTTTTAAGGTATTAAAAATATAATCTCTATTTAGTAGAAGTAGTAGCAATATGAAGATGTGATTTTTATAAGGTTATTTTAGAAAAGGTGAAATCTTTATTTTAGAAAAGGCGAAATCTTTATTTTAGAAAAGGCGAAAACTTTATTTTATAAAAGGCGAAATCTTTATATGGAAAAGAGCATGATAAAAATATAATGTTTATCTATATAACATGGTAATAAATAGGATTTTTATATATTGAACTTCGAAATAAAAATTCGATTTTTATATATTGAACTTTGAAATAAAAATTCGATTTTTATATATTGAACTTTGAGGTAAAAATTCGATTTTTATATATTGAACTTTGAAATAAAAATTCGATTTTTATATATTGAACTTTGAAATAAAAAGTCGATTTTTATATATGGAATAGCGAAGTAAAAATGTGATTTTTACGTATGTAGTGAAAGCAGCAACGAAGGTGACAAAAAGGCGAAACGACGAAGACTTCTGCAAAGGAGTGCCGTGGAGCTAGGATAGCTATATGTGAGAATTTCTCACCTTTCTATTTCTTTTCTAGTTATATATTTATACTAGGATGCAGACGGTGCTTAGTAGCACCCGACACAACCGTCCACAGACCATGGACTTGTTTGTTTGACTGTTTGGTGATTGATTGCGATATTGGTTTGAATGTGGTTTGTGGTGTGAAAAATCGAATCGATAAATTGGTTAGGATTAGACGTGCGCCGTTATAAGGCGTAGGAGTAAGGCTAGGTTAGACCCTTACTCCAAATTTTGTGGTTTGCAAAATGAAATTGATTTGATTGATGAGTGAATGGCGTGGGCCTTCACTAGACCGGGGATAAGGCTAGGCCTCGTCCCGTTTCTAGTATCGTGCCGTTATGCCGCCGAAATTTTCTAAAATAAGTTAGAAAAATAAAAATAGCATTTTATTTAAAGAATGAACTGAATAGAAATTCATATGTTAAAATAAAATGTGTTATCGTTAAAAATATAATTTTTAACGTGAATGTGAATAAATAAATATTCATTTACAAACCAGACGGTTTGTTTATGTACACCTATTTGAATGACGTTGATTGGGTCGATAAATTTTACACATCGCCTAACTGCACAAATAAAATATGTGTTTGATTGTTTGAAACCCCACACGGGTGTTAGGATGAAATTTGAAGTTCACTCATCCTGATTGATTAAATATGTCGATCGATTGATTGACAGGCTGTTATAAGCGTTGAATATCTATATTTGATGCTTATACAGTGTAGTGCACTTTGGTTGATGGTTGATTATTTTCAATGCTATTATATACATGTGTTGTATGAAAATCCATATAATTAATTTTATATGGTAATTGATTGGGCCTCATTCCAGTTTTGAAAAAGAAATATTTGAAAAAGAAATATTTGAAAAAGAAATATTTGAAATAGAATATTTGAAAATAAAGGAATATATGAAGCCGTGTTGATTAGATTGACGCCATTTTGACGTGAACGATATTTATATCGATTTTAAAAAAACGATTTCGAAATGAATTGAATTGAAAACGAATTCAAAATGAATTGAAAACGATTTCGAAATGAATTGAATTGAAAACGAATTCAAAATGAATTGAAAACGATTTCGAAATGAATTGAATTGAAAACGATTTCGAAATGAATTGAATTGAAAATGAATTCAAATTGAATTGAAAACGATTTCGAAATGAATTGAATTGAAAACGAATTCAAAATGAATTGAAAACGATTTCGAAATGAATTGAATTGAAAACGATTTCGAAATGAATTGAATTGAAAACGAATTCAAATGGAATTGAAAGCGAATTGAAAACGATTTCAAATTGAATTGAAATTTGAATTGAATAGAAATGAATTTTAAAACGAATTTATAGAGAAGAATTCAATTTTGATTTGAATTGAAATGGAGGTTGAAATTGCTTTTGAAACGAATTTAAAACTATTTATATAATTCGTTTTAAATAGAAATCGACGAAGTATATATTATATATATTATATATATAATATAATGGCCTGAATAGAACGCGCCGCGCCGCGGCAGTTCGTGAATTTCGACCATTTATTTCAAACGGACATTACGGGAGATCCGACCGTCGGATTCTCCTAAAACCGGAACCGTTGGGTTCGTATCGAAAAGAGCTTTCTAACGAACATTAGAAATTTGAAATCTAACGGTTGGATTTGGAGATACGTCCAAATCAAATTTGAAAAAGGTCGCTGTAAGTGCAGTTCGATGGCCGTTGATGGAAATCGACTGTACGGGCCTTGATAAAATTATTAAAAATAGTAATAAATTGTGTAAAATCATAAGAAATGATTTAGAAAGATGTAGGATGAAAAATTCCCTATTTGAAAAGATAAAAATAGATTTTTATCGAAATGAACTAGTTTTGAACTAGAATTAGAATTCTATTTATTTTTAAATAAATAAATTGAATTAGAAAAGGGTTTTAAAAATAACCAGAATATCCAATGATTGCATTGGAGTGGATTTGAATCGAAATTGTCTTCGGAATATTTCGATGTTGGAATTCGTGATTATACAGGTGTTGTTATGGAAATTTGAAAGATATATTTGTATCGTTATTTCCAATACGACATTTGTTAATCGTAGAATTTGATATTGAATATAAGCCGATATATTTTCTATTCAGAGCCTTATATTGAATATCAAATGTGATTTGGGTTTGTCGTGAATGGTGTCTTCACTAACACTGTTCTTGAACCCAGTTGAGAAATGATTAAATCTTTTTATTTAGATTTAATGAAGTGTACCAATTAAATGATATTTAATTGGAATTGAATTGATATTGATTTTTGGGTTTATCGTGAACAGTGTTTTAAGTAACACTCGTTCTTTAACCCGATCATTAATGAAATGTGATTTTGGGTTGTCGTGAACGGTATCTTCAATAATACAGTTCTTAGGCCTAAAGAAGTTAAGAAAATCAGAAACTAACTGGAGATTAGTTAAGTTGAATAGTTTCCGAGGTATTGATCTGATGTTGGTTTCGGCCTTCGGGATTAATACTTAGGGAGTTGCTCACTTGCTAATTTACAATTAGGGACTGATTGAAATGTGATGTGATTTTGGGTTTATCGTGAACCGTGTTTTAAATGACACTGATTCTTTAACCCAGTCACAGATTAAAACTAAGTGGAGTTTTAATGAATCTTTAATTAGATTGAAATAATCGAAATGGAGTATCACCAGTTTTGCTCCAGGCGATAGTTAAATCTTTAATTAGATTTGAACGTGAAATGGTAATTGAATTTACCGATAACACTGTGGTGTTAGATATGAAGTATTACCAGTTTTACTTCATGGGATAAATAGGTTGGGATTGGGAAATTAAAACCAATGATTACTTCGGTAAGGTTCGTTAATCTCGACTAGTTGAATCGAAATTCAAAAGAAGAATAAATTCAAAGAATTTATCTTGGACAAAATTAATGGGAACATTTCCCTATGAATGTGAAATTTAGAAACTAACTGTCGGTTGGCCAAGCAGAATGGTTTTCTGGATATTGATCTGATGTTGGTTTCGGCCTTCGGGGTTAATATTTGGGGAATTATTCTCTTGATTAATTTACGGTTAGTGACTGATGAATTGGAATGAGGCGTATGTTGTGTTTGTGTAACACTTTTATAAAATATACGCGAGTTATTCGGAAAGACCGGGTTTATCCCATTCTGAATAACTGTTACGACGATAAGTCGAAGATGAAGACGATGGTCGAAGACCGGAGGTCTTCACGTCGTTTGGGTGATAACTGATGATCTTGATTGGGCTGTACACCCAAGAAGATGGAAACAGTTGGTGATCGTCCAGACGTACTTGGAGATCGATGGATATGCGGGGTACTAGGTGCCTCCGGTTTCGTTCAGACCCAGAACGAACTTGTAAATGGACTGTGTGTCTGACATTGGATTTTAGTCTGTGTGATTGATTTCTATTAAATATATATCTGTTTGGCGGCGGAGAATTTATTCTCTTGCTTAACGCCCTTCTCTGAGACGTACGAGCTCAGGGGTTATATATTGATGGATATCAAACGCATGGAGTGAATTGCCTGTGTGGCATGCCTAAGTGGCAATTGATCGAGGCTTCTGTTGAAAAGCAAAGTCTTGTGGTGATGATCAAAGCACGGCCTTTGTGGCGTAGCTTTGTGTAACGTTTACCTCGCGTGTTTCACACCCGGTATGAACCAAAAACGGGAGACGGACCTCAGGGAGGACTTGCGTTTCTTTCTAGCTAGAAGTGGCGTCAGTGGTTTTACACGCCCTGACGAGTTTGACTTATGTGGTTGTTGCTGTTGCGAGGCGCCTCGGTTATATCGGTTTCGGCCGAATGCATTCTGGTCGGCTGACGGACCAGACTTACACCCCATAGGGTGGGGAGACGTAGTGTTCAGGCATAATAATCCACATCGGTGGACCGGCCCTGTCGCTCCAAGGGGCAGTTGCGGCTGTTCCTGAGGCTCGGGCTAGACAGTCTCGAATCGGTTGAGGACTATCTTTTGCCTCGGTTCATAGATGGAAATCCAACTTCCAAATACGTGACATTTGCGGTTTTATTTGTAAACCTATATATGGCGACATAGTGGGATGGGGCGCTCATGCCGCCTATGATTGATACTTATGATTTGAAGTTGTTTTATACACTATGCACTGACTATAGTATCAAACGATTTGTTTTAACCGTATCAAGCATTCTTTGGCTGTTATAAGGGAAAACCCTATCCTCGGCTGCGTTGCATTGTGTGATGGGACCTGGGTCTTATAACAGCTTCATTTTTCTTTATTTAGCATTGCGCTGTTTGTTTTATGCACTGGTATTCTTGGGAGGAAACCCGTTCCGTGTTATACGGCGTGGTCCCTTGATTTACCTAACTTTGAAATAAAGATTTATAACTGTTTTAGTTCTCGCACCAGTCCCATGACTGACCTGGAGTTTATTGTTTTAACCTAAACTCTGGGTGCCCCTATTTTGACACGGGCAGCTAGTAGTTTTGGTTTTGCAGATTTATATTCACAGGATCCTGGTTTACAGCTGGAACGATATCCGGAAAGCTTTGTATCCGTATATCTCCTTCTAGTTGTGTATTGTATTATTTTCCGCTGCGATGTATTTAAATGTAACTTAAATCTCTGATATTTCTGTGTAATATTCATTTATACTCTGTATATTCTTGTAATCTGATGCATTGTTGTAATAAGCAATGAAATGTTCTTCTGTTTGCGTTCTGTTGTGGTTTGTTCTCGAACTATCCGACGCTTTCCTTTACGGGGAAGTTACGGGTCTTCACATAAATATACTAGGATGTAGACGGGGCTTAGTATAGCCCCCGACACTATTTATTGTGCAAACCATAATTTTTTGTTTGGACTATATTGTGTTGTGAAATGGAAAATAAAATATTCATGTGTTGAATAAAATGTTTAATCGTTAAAAATATTATTTCTAATGTGTAATAGAACTATATGAAAAGTAGTTTGTTGGAATAAATATTCATTTACAAATCGAACGATTTGTTTATGTACACCCATTTAACTGTCAGTGATTGGGACAATAAATTTTACACATCGTTCAACTGCACAAATAATAAACAGTATTTGTTGGTTGAAACCCCACACAGGTATTGGGATGATATTTGACATACACTAATCCCAATTATTTAGATGTATGTCAATCGATGGGTTAACAGACTGTATAAGCGTTATTTATTTATTTTAATGCTTATACAATGGTAAAATGCACTTTGGATGTTGTATGAATTTCTGATGATCGTTTATTGTGATGGCCCGCCCCGCACCAGCCGGCATTTCCTCCGAAAGTGCGCTGTACACATGCCCGACTAGCACGAAATGGTCGCCAAAGAAAGGAAAGAAGAGAATGAACTAACAAAGAACCTATAGAATGTCTCACAACGCATGGAACAAAATATAATAGTAATATACTTGACATAAAACAGGCGAGACAGTACATAAGCTGAAAACTAAATCATGTCTAACATGGCAGCGGAAATCCAAAATACAACTTATGATCCAACATCATCATTACAACTTTAAAACTGTCTCTAAAGCAAAAGAAAGCAAAAGAAGGAGGTACACTACTAATGCCCAAGCAGTGACCTTCAACAACATAGGGAGAATATCTATATATCATACGTGTGAGCCTCCTGCTCATCTCAGGATCACCTACTCGTGCATACCCAACTAACCTGTCTCTAGTCTGCTCGTGTGAGCACCCAGAGTAATAAGAAGAGACATAAAACTCTGGGTCAGACAAAAAGTCTGGTATGAGCGATAAGCAACGAAACAGAACAATAACAGGTATAATCCAACCATACCTGAACATGGACCTGCAACCAAAGAGTTAGCACTACATACTATACAATATTCTAAGGTGCCACTAAACAGATGGTTTAAAGAATATGGGGGTGGGGTTGTGCATGTCATAATGATGGCAAACAAATCAAACATAGCAACCATCCTCACATCTCTCACTCAATGCGTAAAGCATACAATACCCACTACCTTGGTCACCAACTCCTTTGGGCCATGATGGAATACAATTCTGTACAACTATCACTACAAGCCCACTATCCATCTCTCAGTGGTGAACCAAAGTTATGAATATCGACAACCCCTTTGCATACGTCCCGCAGCAAAGCCCAATCATGAAGTGAACTCATTGGTTCCCAACTGGATCCTGAGCTCTAACTTCCATTTGGACTACCTTTACATCTCGGGTTATTGGTCATCACCAGATCGGTTCAGATCCCCTCTTAGCCATCAATTCGGTTCGGTCACCAGCTCCCCATCATCACACGGTTCGGTTCGGCCTTCAATACCCCACACTGGGTCGGATCGGAATACCCACGCGGATCGGGTCATGGAAACCCTATCGGATCGGTTCGTTCCCCATGGCTCGTGATGCTCCCCTTTGGTCGTGATGCTATTTCCCCTTCGGAACTTCGATTCGGATCGTGAGCTTCTGGTTCGCGGGGGGTCCTTCAGATGGGCAGGTCGGATCGTGGACCATCTTCAATTCGGGGCGTGGCACTGCATCGGTTCGGGTTCGTGGTCACCATCCATGGACGGATTAGTTCGGATGGGCTACCCACGATCGGGTCGGGTCGGACTACACGATCCGGTCAGGTTTCCTGCATTTTCCTGCAGCTTCCAACGACAGTTTATACGCCTCTCGACGGCGTTTTCGACCATTCTAACTATTTTAAACAATCACCAAGCATACCATACAGTCATAGCAACACATAGAAGTGACCTCAAACACCAAAACATCAATATGATAGGTTAAAATGGATCAAACATAGCCAAAACCCCATATTTTCCCTTAAGCATGTTCAAGCATAATTAATGATAGGATTAGCAAAACTTATCCAAATTAACCAAATTTCTAAAAGAGGTCTAAAACAATATTTCAGAATTTTAGAATATTTTTCCAGATTTTAATCATGCATAAATCCGCTAATTATCATCAATCACCCATTAATCCCCTAAATTCCGGGATTAGCAAAATTGGTCGAAATTGACCAAAATTCATATCTGAGGCATAAAATGATGTTGTAGAATTTAGAAATTTTTCTAAATTTTTCTGAGTAATAATTTCACTAATCTTCACTAATTACCATAATTAGCCATAATTAGTGAAAAACAATGCAAATCACTCACCTTTGCCACAAAGTAAACTATAGATCTGAAATAATCTCTGATTTGGATCCAATCTCTATGTGTTCCAGCAGCTCTATCCCAATCCATATGATAATCCGCCTTGATTTGATGTAGATTAGGCTAATATGTGATTAGAGATGACAAAAAGGTGTTTTGGAGTGTTTTAGAAGATGGAGGCCATTGCTAGAGCTTAAGGAAGGTTTGTGGCGGTTGAGAAAACTGAAATGAAATGATTTTCCTAACCCTTCCAGCGCTCTCATAACCCTAATCTCGAAATTCCCCTTTGGGCCTAGGTGTTAATCACCCGGTTAAGCCCAATTAAGCTGTTTTTCACTATCTGCCATATCTCCCAAACAGTGAGTCCGTTTGGCTAATGTGACCACTCTACGGAAAGGTTAACCATCAAACGAATCTAATGGTAGTGGTTTCAGGTCAAAATTCCTTTCCAGTCAAAAGTTATGGCCAAAACAATATCGGCTAGGGGCAAAATGGTCATTTAAAAATCGGCAAAAATCATGAACATGGGAAATGACCCCAATAGTTGTCTCCCAGAGTTACACGACCATACGACTTCATACGAAAAAGAAATAAATATTCTACGATCCTAGATACGTAGAATGCGGTTTGTTACATCCCCCCCCCTCTTGAAGAAATTTCGTCCCCGAAATTCCTTAACCCAAAACATACAAAGGATCCCGCATGCCTACCAACCATATACAACAATCAAACATGCAAAACAAACAGAACCATTCTGCCCTAACATGCGGTTTACTAACAAGGGAAGAATCATCACCGCTAAAATCTTACCAGGCAAAGAGCTTTGGATACGACTTTCTTATGTCATTCTCTACTTCCCAAGTACAGTCGTTCTCTCGCCATCGATTCCCATATCTACCCTAGAGGTAACTTCTAATAGGTTGGGATCGTCCCTCTAACTGGAACCGATCCACTTAATCAAGATCGATCTAATCGTCAAGCTTACTAGCGTTTCTGAATCCAATTCACACTAAGGTTTGAAGTCATATCCTGTGATATACTCTAGTTGCTTCCATTCCAGAAAAATAGCCTCTAAACTGGCACGTCTCTTACTCAATGCATCAGCTATCGCACCCAGTCCGATACTATGGCATTCGTCTATACTGTCATTTTCTTAGGTAATCCAAACCTATATGCCAAATTTTCAACTACATTCCAAATGTCCTTTCATGTCCAACTTGAGTCCTTACATTTGTATTGCACGTCCAACGTACATTCACTTCCTAGAGGCAGATTAGACCCATCCAATGACCCTAGGCACTACACCAACATCTGCATTGTACATCTAACGTACATTCACCTTCTAAAGGTGAACTAGATTCATCCAATGAACCCAGGTACCCTACCCATATTCATACTGCACGTCCAACGTACATTCACCTTCCAAAGGTGAACTAGACTCATCCAATGAATCTAGGTACTCTACCTATATCTGTACTGTACGTCCAACGTACATTCACCTTCCAAAGGTGAACTAGACTCATCCAATAAATCTAGGTACTCTACCTATAAGTCCAAGTCCAACTGAAACTTCTATATCCGTTGAATTTCCAAGACAACGGACGCTCCACAATGCCCAACATACTTCAAGTCTAACGTAAAGTATCTTACACTCGTCATATCACCATGATCAATGAACTTACCATATTTCCATTCAACAGGGTCCTACAGGTGATACTCAAGAGAAGAAAGGTAAGAACAAACACAACAACCATAACATCCATCAAACAAATCCTATCTATCACCTGCTAAAGCCATGAATACGTCAATACCTATATGTCTGGTCCAACCAACATCAATAACTAATGGAAACTCTACCTCCAAACGGACTACCGTACGTCCAACGTACGTTTATCCTCCAAGGATAACTAGATCACGTCCAACGGATCCAAGGTAAGTGGGCGTCCCAAGATACCCCTGCTTTTCATCCGCCTGAAATACTTGAGTCCCACCCAAGTCTATCCATTATCTTGCTGCCCTCTCGAGTCCAACTCGAGTCAATCCAACTCCTTGCAACCTTCTCGAGTCCAACTCGAGTCAATCTATTACCCATAAACTCGGACCCAGTCTTGAGTATCCATTACCTACCAACCCTAGTCCAACATGAGTCGTCTCCTTATTCGTTGTAGCTCCTAGATCAACGAATACCTATTTTCTTTTACGAGTTCAAGTCCAACTTGAATCGTCCTAACCTTCGTTGCATCTTCTATGATCAACGAACACATCCTATTCCTTCAAAGTCCTACTATCCAAAGAGAACACTAACATAGGGTTCTAAACAATCCATTACTTTGCATCTTTCTCGAGTCCCAGTCGAGAAATATCATAACCCTATCGAGTCTAACTCTGGGTAGTCTATACGATTGAACAACCTTATCATGTTCCGTCTGCCCATCACTCCTCGAGTAAACCAAGATATCATCCAATGAAAAATCACAACAAATATTTACCCCTCACGCAAATCATCCTAGTCGAAATCGACATTTCCCAAGCACAAGCTCCAAAGGCCTAAACCAATATCAGACAAGCACCCAAGGAACATCTCCTCCGAGTTTGAACAACCCACGTGAGGTGATACTAACAAAACAACTAAGCACTGGAGCACTCATTTGCGTCCCAGAGACAACTAGAACTTATTACAACGATAACCTTTCAGCTTCCTTAACTCCAGTTACTATCGCCATCACTAGGTAGATACCTAATACCACCCTATTCCTTTGGAGTAGATCGAATACCCAAAATAATGCTAGACCCAGTAAAGCCCAAAATAAAATAATCACAAACATACATTCATGACTCGATAAGACCACGTTACGGTAAATCATACTGAGGCTAGTCGAACCACCAATCGGGTTCGTCAATACTAAAGGTCTATCGACTAACTCAGGTTTTGTCAAACAAAACCCAATCAAAACATCTTAAATAGAAAGCATACCTCGAATAGCGACACCTTTTCCTTCTACGCCGCAGTTGGGGCATTCGACGAAGAAGGAACAACGTTAATAGTATATGCTCTCACGATCTGCTTCTCCCTAGGAGGTTGTGGACATTCATTCTTGTGATGTCCCGCTTGGCCACAATTAAAGCACTTCCTTTCCCCAGGCTTTTCCCGATAATCTCTGGCATAGTGGCCCTTCTTGCCACAGCTAAATCACTCGCCATCTTTCTTACTTCTCTTATTCTGACCATCCATGGCTTGGTCTTGCTTCCTCTTATTTTGGGAACTATCTTTGCCTCCATCGCCTGCTTGCGAATTTGGCTCATCCGCAGATGTAATAGCAACCTCGGTCTTTGGCTTAGGGTAAAGACTTTACGATCTCAAAGATTTCCCCACAATTGACTCAAACGTCTCATCGATGTGGTTAATAAGCCTCTCCCCCAAGTACTGATCCAATCTAGTTATGAACTTCTCGTTCTTCTTCTCGACAGTATCAATAAGAGATAACCCATACTTGGACAAAGTGTCGAATTCGACAATGTACTCCGAGAAAGCTCTCTATTCTGCTTGAGTTCCAAGAAATTCCTAAACAATTCTGACTTCTGAGCAGCTGGGATAAACTTATCACTGAAACGAGTTCTAAACTGATCCCAAGTGACTTGATCCTCTAGAGTAGCTGCCTTAATAGCATTCCACCAATTCATTGCTCGTCCTTTTAGCTGATGGGATGCTAGCCTTCTCTTCATTGCATCCTCGATACCCAAGTCGTCGAAGATACGATCACAGCTATCTAACCAATCCTGAACATCCGTGGCCGACTCCATTCCGTGGAATGGCTTCCCACCAAGGTTAGTGTAATCCTTGCACAACTTGGCGAAATCGGCCCTAGGCGCCTGCACTACTACACCATTACCATTCGCAGCATTAGGAACTGCTCCCCGAGCATCCCTAAGCATCTCTCGCATGAAAGTAGTAAACATCGTCCTTATATCAGGAACATTCCCATTGTTTGCTCCTGAACCCGTACTCCTCGTATATCGGCTCATTGTTCAATCTGTAAAGAGAAAACGGTTAACCATCTCCTCTATGGTGCCCTTGCAGTACGACTTCTTCCTTATATACTAATAGTATATATATAGCTTTTGAAAACCAAAGTAATCACAAATACGCGCTCTCTTATACGTACTATCTCTCCCTAGTGTCTTTCCCTAGGTGAACTATGCAACCTAGAGCTCTGATACCAAATGTGACGGCCCGCCCCGTACCAGCCGGCATTTCCTCCGAAAGTGCGCTGTACACATGCCCGACTAGCACGGAACGGTCGCCAAAGAAAGGAAAGAAGAGAATGAACTAACAAAGAACCTATAGAATGTCTCACAGCGCATGGAACAAAATATAATAATAATAAACTTGACATAAAACAGGCGAGACAGTACATAAGCTGAAAACTAAATCATGTCTAACATGGCAGCGGAAATCTAAAATACAGCTTATGATCCAACATCATCATTACAACTTTAAAACTTTCTCTAAAGCAAAAGAAGGAGGTACACTACTAATGCCCAAGCAGTGACCTTCAACAACACAGGGAGAATATCTATATATCATTCGTGGGAGCCTCCTACTCGTCTCCGGATCAGCTACTCGTGTATACCAACTAACCTGTCTCTAGTCTGCTCATGTGAGCACCCAGAGTAATAAGAAGAGACATAAAACTCTGGGTCATACTAAAAGTCTGGTATGAGAGATAAGCAACAAAACAAAACAATAACATGTATAATCCAATCAAACCTGAACCTGCAACCAAAGATTTAGCACTACATACTGTACAATACTCTAAGGTGCCACTAAACATATGGTGTAAAGAATACGGGGGTGGGGTTGTGCATGCCATAATGATGGCAAACAAATCAAACATAGCAACCATCCTCACATCTCTCACTCAATGCGTAAAGCATACGATACCCACTACCTTAGTCACCTACTCCTTTGGGCCATGACAGACTCCAATCTTGTACAACTATCACTACAAGCCCACTATCCATCTCTCAGTGGTGAACCGAAGTTATGAATACCAACAACCCCTTTGCACACGTCCCGCAGCAAAGCCCAATCAAGAAGTGAACTCATTGGTTCCCAACTGGATCCTGAGCTCTAACTTCCATTTGAACTACCTTTGCATCTCGGGTTATTGGTCATCACCAGATCGGTTCGGATCCCCTCTTAGCCATCAGTTCGGTTCGATCTCCACCTCCCCATCATCACACGGTTCGGTTCGGACTTCAATACCCCACACTGGGTCGGATCGGAATACCCATGCGGATCGGATCGTGGAAACCCTATCGGATTGGGTCGTCCCCATGGCTCGTGATGCTCCCCTTCGGTCGTGATGCTCTTTCCCCTTCGGAACTTCGATTCGGATCGTGAGCTTCTGGTTCGCGGGGGTCCTTCAGATGGGCAGGTCGGATCAGTGACCATCTTCAATTCGGGGCGTGACACCGCATCGGTTCGGGTTCATGGTCACCATCCACGGACGGATCGGTTCGGATGGGCTACCCACGATCGGGTCGGGTCGGACTACATGATCCGGTCCGGTTTCCTGCATTTTCATGCAACTTCCAGCGACAGTTTATACGCCTCTCGATGGCATTTTCGACCATTCTAATTATTCTAAACAATCACCAAGCATACCATACAGTCATAGCAACACATAGAAGTGACCTCAAACACCAAAACATCAATATGATAGGTTAAAATGGATCAAACATAGCCAAAACCCTATATTTTCCCTTAAGCATGTTCAAGCATAATTAATGATAGGATTAGAAAACTTAACCAAATTAACCAAATTTTCTAACAGAGGTCTAAAAAAATATTTCAGAATTTTAGAATATTTTTCCAGATTTTAATCATGCATAAATTCGCTAATTATCACTAATCACCCATTAATCCCCTAAATTTCGGGATTAGCAAAATTGGTCGAAATTAACCCAAATTCATATCAGAGGCATAGAATGATGTTTTAGAATTTAGAAATTTTTCTAGATTTTTCTGAGTTATAATTTCACTAATCTTCACTAATTACCATAATTAGCCGTAATTAGTGAAAAACAATGCAAATCACTCACCTTTGCCACAAAATAAACTATAGATTTGAAATAATATCTGATTTGGATCCAATCTCTATGTGTTCCAGCAGCTCTATCCCAACCCTTATGCTAATCCGCCTTGATTTGATGTAGATTAGGCTAATATGTGATTAGAGATGACAAAAAGGTGTTTTGGAGTGTTTTAGAAGATGGAGGCCATTGCTAGAGCTTAAGGAAGGTTTGTGGCGGCTGAGAAAACTGAAATGAAATGATTTTCCTAACCCTTCCAACCCTCTCATAACCCTAATCCCGAAATTCCCCTTTGGGCCTAGCTGTTAATCACCCGGTTAAGCCTAATTAATTTCACTATCTGAAACTTGTTTCACCCATATCTCCCAAACGGTTAGTCCGTTTGGCTAGTGTGACCACTCTACGGAAAGCTAAACCATCGAACGAATCTAATGGAAGAGGTTTCAGGTCAAAATTCCTTTCCAATCAAAAGTTATGGCCAAAACAATATCGGCTAGGGTCAAAAAGGTCATTCAAAAATTGGCAAAAATCATGAACATGGGAAATGACCCAATAGTTGTCTCCCAGAGTTACACGACCATACGACTTCATACGAAAAAGAAATAAATATTCTACGATCCTAGATACGTAGAATGCGGGTTGTTACATTTATCATTATCTTTGTATACATGCGATATATGAATTCCGTATAATTGAAATTATACGGTAATTGATTGAGTCTAATTCCAGTTCAGTATGAACGAATATTTTTAAATAATATCCAGTGTATAATCAAAATCAGATATTCTGAAAATATTATCATTTTAATATTATAATGATAAGAAAAATTCAGTTTTGATTTTGAAATTGAAATGAAGTAGAAATCATTTTAAAATGAATTTAAAACGAATTTATCTAGGAATACTAAATTTTGATTTGAAAATTGAAATGAAATTGGAATCATTTTAAAATGAATTTAAAACGAATTTATGAAGGAATATTCAATTTTGATTTGAAAATTGAAATGAAATTGAAATTGTTTTAAATTGAATTTAAAACAAATTTATTATGGAATATTCAAATTTTATTTGAAAATTGAAATGAATTTGAAATCATTTTAAATGAATTTAAAACTAATTTATTTAGGAATATTCAATTTTGATTTGAAAATTGAAATGAATTTAAAACAAATTTATTAAGGAATATTCAATTTCGATTTGAAAATTGAAATGAAATTGAAATCATTTTAAAATGAATTAAAACGAATTTACTAAGGAATATTCAATTTTGATTTGAAAATTGAAATGGATTGAAACCGTTTTAAAATGAATTTAAAACGAATTTTTAATGGAATATTCGGTTTGATTTAAAATCGAAATGAAGTTAGAATCGTTTTAATAAAACGAATTTAAAACAATTTATAATATACATTTTAAATGGAAATCGATGAAATATATATAAAATATGTTATATACATATATTAAATGGCT
Source organism: Allium sativum (assembly GCA_030737875.1). Classification (NCBI taxonomy): domain Eukaryota; kingdom Viridiplantae; phylum Streptophyta; class Magnoliopsida; order Asparagales; family Amaryllidaceae; genus Allium; species Allium sativum. The sequence goes on from CM060916.1 coordinate 200,784,540, forward strand.
GAATAGAACGCGCCGCGTAGCGACCGTTCGCGAATTTCGACCATTGAATTCGAATTGACATTATGGGAGATCCGACCGTCGGATTCTCCTAAAACCAGAACCGTAGGATTCATATCGAAAAGAGCTTTCCAATGAATATAAGAGAATTGAAATCTAACGGTTGGATTTGGAATTATGTCCAAATAAAATTTGGAAAATGTCGTTGTAAGTGCAGTTCGGTGGCCGTTATTGGAAACCGACTGTATGGGCCTTGATAAAATTATTAAAATTTTTAGTAATTCGTGTAAAATCATAACAAATGATTTGGATAGAATTTGGTTGAAAAATTCCACGTTTGTAAAGATAAAAATATATTTTTATCAAATGAACTAGTTATTAACTAGAATAATAATCCAATATTTTTAAAGAAATAAATTGGATTTGAAATGGTTTTAAAATAACCAGAATTTTCCAACAAATGGATCGGAATGGATTGGAATGGAAATAATCTTCAGAATATTTTGATATTGGATTCTGTGGTTATACGGATATGGTTAAGGGAATTTGGAAGATACAAATATCATTATTCCCAATACGATATCCGTTATTTTCAGAATTCGATATTGAATATAAGCTGATATAATTTCTATTCAGAGCCTTGTATTTCATATTAAATTGGATTTTGAGTTTGTCGTGAACGATGTCTTAAATAACACTGTTCTTAAACCCAGTTGAGAAAAGAATAAATCTTTAATTAAGATTTAGTGAAATTTTCCAATTAATTAATATTTAATTGGAATTGAATAAAAGAATTGGATTTTGGGTTTGTCATGAATGGCGTCTTCAGTAACACTGTTCTTAAACTCCGTGTGAAAAGAATAAATCTTTTAATTAAGATTATTAGAGTTTCCAATTATATTTAGTAATTGGAATAAAATGGAATGTGAATTGGGTTTATCGTGAACTGTGTTTTAACGGCATTCGTTCTTTAATCCGATTAACAGTGAAATGTGATTTGGAATATATAAACCTTTCTATTAAGGTTTAATGGGATTTTCCAAAGAAAAGTTTTCCAATTTAATAAAATAAATTGGAATGGAATGGAATTCGATTTGGTAAGAATCGAAGTGAAATTCTATGGAAGAAGATTGTTACTATATATGGAATTTAAAAGGGTTTGTCGTTATTCCATTTATATTATTAGGTGGATATTGAAGTTTATATCGATTATAAATATTGATCTGTTTTCCGTGAAGATTCCATAATTAATGGAATGTGATTTTGGGTCTATCATAAACTGTGTTTTAAATGACATTGGTTCTTTAACCCAGTTAAAGATAGGATTTATTTCCTAAATTTGAATAATCATTATATAATGATTTTTGAAGATTAAAACTAAGTGAAGTTTTAATATATCTTTAATTAGATTGAAATGGAAATGTGATAATTTAAATTTTCAAATTTGGGAAATGATCTAGAATGGAGTACCCCTAGTTTTACTCCATGCGATAGTTAAATCTTAAATTAGATTTGAACATGAAATGGTAACTAAATTTACCGATAACACTATTGGGTTAGATATGGAGTATTACAAGTTTTGCTACATGGGATGAATAGGTTTGGATTGAGAAATAAATCAAATGATTACTTCGGTAAGGTGCGCTAATCCCGACTAGTTTGGATAAACCTTAATTTGGTTTGAATTAATATCCAAAGGGAGATTAAAGAATAAATTTAAAGAATTTATCTTTGATAAAATTAATGGGAACCTTTCCCTAATGATGTGAATATTTGAATAAAAGAATATTCAAGATTGGAATGAGGCGTATATTGTGTTTTTATAGCACTTGTTTATAAGATACGCGAGTTATTCGGAAAGACTGGGTTTATCCCATTCTGAATAATTTATACGACGATAAGTCGATGATGAAGACGGTGGTTGAAGATTGGAGGTCTCCACAACGTTTGGATGATTACTGATGTCTTGATTGGGAGGCATCCCAAGATAAGGTAATAAGTGGTGATCGTCCAGACGTACTTGGAGATCGACCGAATACGTGTGGACCTCTCTTCTGTATTGGACATATGGGACGAGGAATAAGGTGTCTCCGGTGTCATTCAGACCCAGAACGGACTTGAAAATGGATGGTATGTCTGACTTTTTATTCCTTTATATTGTATTCATTGATCTCTGCTAAATATATATCTGTTTGGTGACGGAGAATTTTTTCTCTTGCTTAACATCCTTCTCTAAGACGTATGAGCTTAGAGGTCTTGTATCGGCAGAAATCAATGATCCGGTATGGAGTGACAGTGTGGCATGCTGAGTGGCATGTGATCAAGGCTTTTGTTGAAAAGCAGGGCCTTTTGGTTGATGATCAAAGCACGGCTTTAAATAGCATAGCTTTGTGTATAGCGTTAATTCGCGAGCCTCACACCCCAGTGTGAACCGAAAATGGGAGAGCACCTCAGGGAGGACATGCGTTTCCTTCTAGTTAGGGGTGGTGTCATGGTATGGAGCCCAGACATTTTACTCATGTGGATGTTGCATATTATATTATTTGATGGATAGTGAGGCACCTCGGATATATCGGTCACTATGGGACCGATGGATGACATGGTCGACATACTGACCAAACGTACGCCCCATAGGGTGGGGAAACGTATTGTTTAGGGATTATTAATCCACTTAGTGTGGACCGGCCCTGATGCTCCAAGGCGCACTCGAGCTATGAGCCTGAGGCACAGACTAGAGTGTCTCGAATTCGGTAAGGACGATCCCTTCCCTTGGTTCACAGATGGAATCCAACTTCCAATACATGACATTTCGGTGTTACTTGTAGAACTAGTATGGCGACATGATATATGGTACCCATGCCGTCTATGATTGATACATTTATATTTGAAGTTGTTTTTAACATTATGCACTTATAATAGTATCAAATGATTTGTTTTAAAACGTACCAAGTATGTTTGGCTATTATAAGTGTAACAACCCGGAAAATCCAAACCAAATTAAATTTTTTATTTTAAATATTTTGGTTGGAAAGTATGCCAGAAATTAAAATTTCATTTTTAAATAATATTAAAGCCAGTGAAAATAGTTAACTTTCAAACGACCTCTGTTTTCGACGTAACCACTTTTGTTGGAACCGGAATGTCAAATTATTGTTAGGTTTCAATTTATAGAATTTTCCGAATTAGTATGTGAGCATGGTGAAGGAAAATGTGTTTTGTTCGATTCAATAAAATTTAATCGACTGAAAATAACCATTTTTCAAACGGGCTTAGAATTCGACGAAATTAATTTTGTTAGGACCGTATCATCATAACAAAGCCAAATATATATTTTTCGGATTTTTCTAAGTCCGTATGTGGCCGCGGTGAATTTAATTATGCGAACGAATTAATTTAATAAAGGATTTAATTATTAAATTAAATAATTCAGGCCACATACAGCCGTTTGGGCTGACCGGACCTGGCCTGTTGGATCCGGAACATGGGGCATTGGCTAGAGTCACCTTCTGATGGACTGGAGTTGGACCGGTTAAAAAGATATGGATTTAATTGTAGAAATTCATTTAAAACATTATAAAAATAGGAAATTGAAACCCTAGTTACTGTTCATTCTCGTTTCAGCCGCCGCCCCTCTATCTCAGGGCCACCAACGCTTGTACCTTCCTCCTTTAAATTCTCCTTCATCTCCACAAACCAAACCCCAAGCCATACACCACTTCGAAGCTCTTCCTCCCCTCCTTCAATCCATACGGCTATCACCCCGAACCATCGCCTGTGAAGCAAGAACCGACCCCCCAAACCGCACGACTTTGCACCGCCGCCACCCCTTCCTGCGTCGATCGCACCCACCGCCAACGGTACCCCCAGGCGCGCCTCACCTCCCCCTTCCCCGTCGCACAACCTGATCGGCCTCTGGTGCCTCTGATTTGTTGAAAAGCGTAAACCTAGGATCGAATCAATTATAGTATACGACGGCCAAGAACAGAATTGAAGAAGAAAGGTTTATTTTCTAATTAAGTAATTAATTAATATAAATTGTTTTCTAACTTGATTCAACCATAACTAACTCGTTTGAATTCGAAATTCGGCGATTTTAGAGACGTTTTGTTCATAACGCCAAATACTACGCTTCAGAACTGACTAGGACTGATTCTAGACCTTTTGAATTTTTGATATGGATTTGAATTGAGGTGAGATCTCTGAATTTTAATAATTGAATTATTTAAATAATTTCCTCGCTATTTAAATAATTGTTGTTAATAAACCAGATCTACGATGTTATGAAATTGTTGAATGTTCATATGCTGATATGTGATGTTTTTATCTGCTTTTTTATTATTCTTTTAATTCAGATCTGTATGTTAATAGATTAGTTGTTGAATCATACATTTTGGTGAATTGCATATAGAAAACAAAGTGACACTTTTTATTTACATTTAATTGTGATTATAGAAAATAAACAAAAGGCCATTTCTTTTTATTTACATTTAGTTGTAAATGAAACATTGATTATAGGAAATAAACAAAAGTATATTCCTTTTTATTTACAATATAGTTGTAAATAAAAATATTGATCATTAAAAAAAGGAACAAAGTTAATCATATAAAAAGAACGAAACTTATGAACATATTTGTAGTGAAAACTTTATTTACATTTTCTATGTAAATAAAATGAACATATTTGTAGTGAAAACTTTATTTACATTTTCTATGTAAATAAAATGAACATATGTGTAGTGAAAACTTTATTTACATTTTCTATGTAAATAAAATGAACATATTTGTAGTGAAAACTTTATTTACATTTTCTATGTAAATAAAATGAACATATTTGTAGTGAAAACTTTATTTACATTTACTTATGTAAATAAAATGAACATATTTGTAGTGAAAACTTTATTTACATTTTCTATGTAAAAAAAGGAACATATTTATAGTGAAAACTTTATTTACATGTAGTGTAAATGAATATGTATAGAAAAAGATCACAACATGCATTTATATTTACTATGTAAATAGGATATGTATAGAAAAAGACAACTTTATTTACATGTGGAGTAAATAAACATGTTATAGAAAAAAGATCACATTTATTTACATTTAGTGTAAATTAACATGAAAAGGAAAAAGAAGACATTCATTTACATTTAGTGTAAATAAATATGGAAAAGAAAAGAGAATACATTTATTTACATGTAGTGTAAATAAATATGAAAAAGAAAAAGATTACATTTATCTACATGTAGTATAAATAAACATGATATAGAAAAAGAATTATACTTCTTATTTGCATTTTTAGATGCAAATAAAACATAGAAAGGAATTACACTTTTTATTGCAAATTAGTTGCAAATAAAATACATGAATATGTAAAGCACATTTTTATTCACTTTTTTAGATGTGAATAAAAGATATATAAATAAAAAAACATTTTGATTCACTTTTTAAATGCGAATAAAAAAGCATGAATTTATAAAGTACATTTCTATTTGTAATTCAGTTACGAATAAGAATATGACATTGGGAAATATATTTTCTTTATTCACATTTTTATTTAGATGTGAATAAAGCTATGAAATTAAAAGGAGTATTTTATTCAAATTTTAGATGTGAATAAAAACATGAGTTTTAAAAAGTGAATTTTATTTAAAATTTTGATATAAATAAAAACAGAGATATAAAAGTGACATTTTTATCATCATGGTAGATGCGATAAAAAGAGTAGAAATTAAAAGTGATATTTTTGTCGCTATTTAAGTGGCGATAAAAAGAATCGATTTTTATAGTTTATATATAAACATAAATTAAAATTGAACGAAACGCGCGCGGTAGTTCGCGTTTCGATAATCGTAACTTTAAACGATTATACCGAAAGATCCGACCATTAGATTTTCCCAAAACCGGAACCGTTAGGACCGCCTTGGGAAAGCTTTCCAAGGATATATATTTCTTCAAAATCCGACGGTTAGATTTCATGATATGTATAAATCAAAAATCGGTAAAAACAGCGTCAGGGCCGCCCACTGACCCGAAACGTCGTTCTATTATATTGGGCTATTTTTTTTAAAATAGATAAAAATAGCGATAAATCATTATAAATGAATATTAACAAAATGAAATGATTTAAATAATAATTATGCGATAATTATTTGAAAAGATCGAGTTCAACTCATTTCAAATAATTACACGACGATTAAATAGAAGATGTAGAAGACGGTGATTGAAGACTGGCGATCGTCACATCGAATGGACGACGACTACCGATGCCTTGGACTGACTTGCTCCCAGGAAGGGGTTGAAGCAGTAGTTGTCCGGATGTATGTGTTGATTGTTCGGATAAGCGAGAACATCTTAGGTATCTCCGGTTTCGTTCAAACCCAGAACAGACTTGTAATTGGATGCGTGTCTGACGTTGGAATTCATTTCATGTAATTAAATCGATTTTTATTAATGTATGTCTGTTTGGTGGTGGAGAACTTATTCTCTACTTAACACCCTGGTATATATTAATAGTTATCGGTAGCATGGCGTGAATGGTCAACGTGACATGCCAAGACGCAAATGATCAAGGCTTTTGTTGAAAAGCAGGCCTTGTGATTGATGATCAAAGCATAGCTGGTTAGGCATAGCTTGACTTCGTGAGCCTCACGCCCTTGTATGAGTAAAAAAGGGATATGAACCGTAGGGAGTGCACACGTTTCTTTCTAGCTAGAGTGATGTCAGCGACCCACCAGCCCTGACATTTTTACTTATGTGGATGATGGATTATGAGGTACCCCAGGTTTATTGGTTGTTAGTGGTTATATGGAGGTTCAAAGGAACCGGAAAACGTGTGTTCAGGCATAACTAATCCACTACCGTTAGGTGGGGATCGACCCTACCGCTCCAAGGGTTTCCCATAGGTGTGATCCTGAGGCATTTGCTAGAGTGTCTCGAATCAGAGAGGACGATCCCTAGCCTCGATTTCATGATGGAAAACCAATTTCCAATATGGCATTACGGTCTTGATTGTAAACCTATATATGGCGACATAGTATATGGTAGTTATGCCGTCTAGGATTGATACATTTACTTTGAAGTATTTTAAACTGTTTAGACACTAATAATAATAATATTAAAATGCTATTTTATACATATTAAGCATGTTTGATCATTATAAACTCTATCCTCTGGTTTGCGTTGCATTGTGTGATGGAACTTGAGTCTTATAATGATTTCATTTTTCAAAAGTCATTGCGTATTTTGTATCAAATTTATTTAATTATGCACTGAAAATCCAACGGAGTAAACCCATTCCGCGTTAGTGGCATGGTCTTGTGATTCGCCATATTGTTAGATAGTATAGAAAGATTTCTCATACCAGTCCCATGACTGACTCGATGTTTGTTTCACTTTGCAAACTCGGGTGCCCTCTCTTTACACAGGCAGCCAAGTAATAGGTTTTAGAGAGACATTTTCTGGACTGGAGCTTGCTGGAGAATAAGATGAAGACCTCTCTTTTATCTTTATTTCTGCTTTAGAGACTTTATTCCATCTTTGTATTTTGATGTATGTTACAGAAGTTGATACCTATTTCCTTTTTGAGACTTATTTACTTTTCATTCAGACTTTCTATTTTGCTAAGTGGATCCTGTAACTGCGTACTCTGATGTTCAGTTGCTATGATGTTATGACATTTTTTTTCGCTGCAATAATTATGTGTTATGATATTATCTTAGATCTGTTATTGTTATAAATATGTTGTATTCCAAATGATTATCCTTACTTTCGAACCACAGAAGTTTAGGGTTATCACAATAAGGTAAAACTCTATCCTTCGGCTTGCGCTGCATTGTGTGTTGGGACCTGAGTCTTATAATAGCTTCATTTTCTTTAATTAGCATTGCGCTGTTTGTTTAATGCACCGACATTCTTGGGAGAAAACCCATTCCGTATTATACGACGTGGTCCCTTGATTTACCAAATTTTAAAGTAAAGTTTTAAATAATTGTTTAAGTTCTCACACCCGTCCAATGACTGACCTAGAGTTTATTGTTAAAACCTAAACTCTGGGTGCCCCTATTTTCCACACGGGCAGCTAGTAGTTTTGGTTTTGTAGATATTATTTTCACAGGATCCTAGTTTACAGCTGGGGCTATATTCGGAAACTCTGTATCCGTGTATTTCTTTCAGTTGTGTTATGTATTATTTTTCCGCTGCTTTTTAATTTAAATCTTTGATATTTTTCTGCTGTAAATTATTATTTGAACTCTGTTATATTCTTATACTCTGATGTAAATTGTTGTAATAAGCAATGAAATGTTCTGTCGTTTTTGTTCTGATTTGTCGTGTTCTCAACTCAATCACAACTTTCCTGTAAGGGCGAGTTCGGGTCGTTACGACTTGGTATCAGAGTTGTTTGTTGGTTGTGAGTTGGGTACGCATGATAGGGGTTCTCGCTTCGTGGTTTGGTGGCGAACGGGAGACTCTTACCCCTACATGTACCTCAAAAGTAGCGGAGGGTTGGTCGAGTTGTGAGGCTGGCCGTAAAAGCAGTTCCGAGGTATCATTGTAGTGCCATGCTGGGAGGTTAGCCCAGTGGTTGATGGTTGAAAAGGCTAGACCCGTTACACTAATCCTTAGAAACTCCAAAACTCCCCATTATTCTAATACAAGACTAAATCTATCTAAACTCTAATTTCTTTAAAACTATAATAAGACTTTAATCTAGACTAAGAAATAACTTGAATACGATATCCTTAAAATTATGATATAAGCAAAGCAACTTAATCCAAATACTTAATTAGTTAAACATAAAAACAAACATTTATTGTAACTTCTATTTATCCTAAAATATATAAAGCTCTATTGACTACAAATGCATAATTATATTTCTAACATGCCTACCAACTCTAACGAAATTCAACCATGTCAAACAATTCAAACAAGTCAATCAAATCAAGCCAAACAAACCAAACAAACCAAACAAATCAATTCAATCAATTCAATCAAGTAAGTCAATTCAATAAATTCAACCAAGCCAAACAAGCCAATTGATCTAATCAAGACAAAGTAAATATGTTATGTATTTGATTATTAATCCTAGATAAAATCTTTTCATATTATGTACTTCTCATGTGTGAAGTTAAGGTTAACATGTAATGCAGTCTGTTGGTTATAATGCAGTATGCCATATGCAAATCTATATGAAGTGATATATTTAATGAAATACAGCTTGAATACGAATGACTTTAATTTAGGATGTACTGTAATTTATAATAGTGATGTATGATATGAAATAAGATGTGTAATGATAGTATGCATAATGATTTGGTAATTATATCTATATATTCAAAGTAGTATTGAACTATTATGCATATACATATATACAAGGGTAATATATATTAATTTCGAGACTTAGATTAATGATACTTATGAATGAGATTGAAAGGATAGTAAAGATAAAAAAATACGTATTTATAATAAATAATAAAAATTTAAAATAATTCTATGTGAAATGTGGAGTTAAATAATCTTAGTAGGGTATTTGTTTAATATAGTAAAAATTGAAGATATATTAAAAAAGAATATAAAAATTGTATCATATAAAGAAAAACTATAAACATATATTCACAAAAATATATAAAAACTAATTTTTAAAAAGAAATTAAAATTCAATTTATTATGAGATATATATTAATCTTTTTAATACAAATTAATATTAACTTTAAACTTTAGAAATCAAAATACATTAATTTGCTAAAGAACTATTTATATGTTAGAATATAAAAAAGAAATCTATAGTCATAACAAAATTATGAAATTTGGATATAAGTAAAACCTTAAAATTATAGTTTCTTATTTTTAAAACATAAAATGATATATATTATTATTATTTTTATACCGAAATATTATGTTAAATATTTAACTTTGTATAAATCTTAATAAGAAATCAAAATAAGTATATAAGTTACAAATAGTTAATGTAACCTAAAATTGTTATGAAATCATATCAATAATATATAAGTTAAACTATGCTTGTTTAAACTATGCAAAATATGAATAAATTTATATTTTTATAACAATATCAAAAAGTTATATTAACTTTGTATATCATATTAACATGTCTATATAATTTTATTAATTTATAAACTTTAATATATATATATATATTGAAATAAGATATAAGAAAATAAATAGACATAAAAAGTTAATAAATATAATTTGAACTTGCATTTTCTTACTTAAAAGATGGAGGAAAATTTGAAAATTTAAACTTTTGAAACATAAATTTTTAATTTCATTATGTCGACATGACCATTTATGTATGTCAACATATATGTAGAAAATCAAAAGATATATTGTTTTGACTTCTTAGTTTTATATTTCAGGTTTAACTATTTCTTGAAATAATATTAATACAAACAAACAATCAAAATTTATGTTTATTATTTTTATAATCTTATTATTTGAACTTCAAATTTCAAATTTGAATTTTAAATTTGAATTTTGAATTTTAAAGTTTAATTTTCAAATTCAAAACTAGGCAAATAAAACAAAGCAAACAAAACATCAATTCAACCAGAAAGTAATTCAAAAATTAATTAAGGCATACCCGGGTTTTAGATCCATTTCTTCGATATTTTCTGAATTCTGAATTGTTGTGAAAAACACATTTGAATCTACAGTTTCTGGCTCTCATAGCTTGATGACGAATCTGAATTATATTTACATCTTCCAGAATTTGACGATGAGATCAATGATTTAGTAGTTTAACCAACTTGGCTTCAAAATTTTGAATTTTGAATGAACAGACACTTCAACTACTATAACCCCAAAAGTCATATCTCTTGATAAACTCTTCTTTTCTTGATTGATGAATAATATCTTGGTGACTTTTGGCCAATAGTCATTGAACATAACTCTTTCCCTGCAAAACATCATACCTTTTCAAAGAATCAAGTTAATTTTCAAAATAACAGATTGAAATTTGAAATAATAATATCATGATGATTTTGTGACATATCTATTTGAACTTTTCAAGAAATCATATTATGATAACTTGAATTTTTCAATCAAATTGAAGGCAGACCCATCTAATACTGATGCAAGACATGAATTTAAACTAGTATTCAAAATTTGCCATTTAAAATTTTCAAAAATTAGATTATGAACTTTTGGAAAAACCTTGGTCTGATACCAATTGTTAAGGATTGCAGAAAGGACCGTTAAGACAAAACAAACACTAGAGGGGGGGAGTGAGCAATGTTTGTGAGAATTTAAACAAAATATAAAACCTATTGAACTACAGGATAAATCAAACACCACAAACACAGATTCAAAAATAAACAGAAATAAAATGCAGAAAAGGAAAGAATACATTGGATTTTATACACGTTCAGATTACTCCTACGTTGTGATAACCCCAAACTCCCGTAGTACGAAAGCAAGGGTAACCATTTGAATGTAACACATAAACAATAATAGAAGAACAGAAATATATAATTACAGTAGATAATGTACATCAAATTACACTGGAAATAATATATCATCAGAGTTACACAGCATAATAGGATCATACTTAGTACATAATACAGTTTCAGCTTAATATAAAATGTCCGCAGCGGAATCAAACATAATATACTAAATGAAGTCTGAACAGCATAATAGAAATAATAGGATCCATCTTCAGCTCCATGGCTATCCAGAATGAGTCTGCTAAAACCTGAATACAAGGCTTACATTGAAATTTACATTTTTTTATGTAAATGAATACTCAGAAAAATTGACCATTGTTGAATAAAAATATGTTAATATTAAAAATCATATTTTTAATGTAAAGGGGAATTCTTTAAAAAGATTCAACTATGAAAAAATGAGTTTACTTTGAAATTTACATTTTTAATGTATATGAAACATTAAAAATAAATATTGTGATATAAAAATGTGTTTACTTTGAAATTTATATTTTTAGTGTATATGAAACATTAAAAATAAGCAATGATAAATAAAAATGTGTTTTCTTTGAAACTTACATTTTTAATGTAAATGAAACATTAAAAATTACATTTCTTTTATGAAAGAATAAAAGATTACATCTTTATGAAAGGATAAAATGGTTACATTTTTATGTAATGTAGGAAGAATAAAAGAAATTGTGTTTACATAAAAATCACATTTTTATGTAAAGTTGAATTCATTAAAATATTCAAGTTTGAAAGAAATTGTGTTAACATAAAAATTACATTTTTATGTAAAAGTGAATCATTAAAAGTATTCAAGTGATCAAAATGTGTTAACATAAAAATTACACTTTTATGTAAAATTGAATCACAAAAAGTATTCAAGTGTATAAAAGTGTTAATATAAAATTACATTTCATATGGTAAAGATAAACAACAAAAATCGACATTTTTATTGCAAATTAGAAATATAGAAAATGATCATTATTTGGAATAGGAAAATTGTTTAACAATAAAATTACATTTTATTTTATATATATATATATATATATATAATGATCATTATATGTTAACATAAAAATTTACATTTTCATTATAGGTTAAAATGATCATTAGTTGAAATGAATTATGTTGTTAGATTGAAATTTACATTTCTAATGTAAATGAAAAATTAGGAAAAGATGCATTGTTTAATAGATGTGTTAACATTTAAAATTCACATTTTAATGTAATAAAAGATTACATAAGAAAATTTACATTTTTAACTTAATAAAAGAATGAATAAAAATATTACATTTTTAATGTAATAGATGGATGATTTAAAAAGATTACATTTTTAATATAATAGATGAATGATTAAAAAGATTACATTTTTTTAATGTAAGATAGAATGATTAAAATATTCAAGTTTGAATAAAATGGTGTTAACATAAAAATCACATTTTTATGTAAGAGTTAAACATTAAGATATTTAAGTTTGAATAAAATGGTATTAACATAAAAATTACATTTTTATGTAAGTATGAATCATATAAAAGATTCAAGTTGTGATAAAATTGTTTTGACATTAAAAAAATAAATTTTAATATATGTATGGATCAAATTAAAAGATTCAAGATAATAAAGTTGTGTTTAACATTAAAATTTACATTTTTTATGTAATACATGATATATAAAAGAATCAATGTTGAAAAGGAAATGATTAAACATTAAAAATTACATTTTTCTTTTATGAAAGTATGATTCATTTAAAATAAATCATTGTTTGATAAAAATGCTTAACATAGAAAAATACATTTTAAATGTAAGTATGATTCATTCAAACATTCCTAGTTATTATTAAAATGATGCTAATTATATGTTAGGGAGGAAATGATTTGAAATCGTTGAATGAAATAATTTATACATACATACACATATATATATATATTAAAATAAAATGAATCGCGCAGCTGTAGTTCGCGATTTGAAATCGTAACTTCAAACGATTATACCGAGAAATCCGACCGTCGGATTTTCCGAAAACTAGAACCGTTGGGTTGGCTTTGGAAAGATCTTTCCAAAGATATAAAATTTGCTAAGATCCAATGGTTAGATTTTGAGAAATGTGTAAATCAAATTTTGATGAAAACAGCGCTAGGGCCGTGTAATGACCTGAAGCGTTGTTTAATTAAAAACGGCTATTTTAATATAAATAAAAATAGCGATAAATCGTTATAAAATATTATAAACGATATGGAATGAAAAGAATGATTTGAATTATAAATATTTGAGAATTATTCAAAAAGTCCGAGTTAAATCTCATTTCAAATAATTATACGACAATTGGAAGTCGAATATTTGAAGATGGTGATTGAAGACCGGCGATCTTCACATCGAATGGATGACTACTGATGTCTTTGATTGGATTTGCTGCCTTAAAAGGGTTACAATGGTAGTTGTCCTAAAGCGACCCAAACTTCCTATAAAGGAAAACCCGGATTCAGTTGAGAACACGACAAATCAGAATATAAACAGAAGAACATTTCATTGCTTATTACAACAATTTACATCAGAGTACAATAATATATAGAGTACGAACAAATAATATACATTTGATAAATGACAAATATTTACAAATTACAATGCAGCAGAAAATAATACAAAAAAACAACTGAAAGAGATAAACGGATACAGAGCTTTCCGAATATCGTTCTAGCTGTAAACCAAGATCTGTATAAATCTGCCAAAACAAAACTGCTAGCTTCCCATGTAGAAAATAGGGGCACCCAGAGTTTAGGTTAAAACAATAACCTCCAGGTTAGTCATGTGACAGGTGTGAGAACTAAACATTTATTAAATATTTATTGTAAGATAAAGTAAATCAAGGGACCATGCCGTATAACACGGAAAGAGTTTCCTCCTAAGAATACCAGTGCATAAAACAAACAACGCAATGCTATTTTGAAAAAATGAAGCTATTATAAGACCCAGGTCCCATCACACAATGCAACGCAAGTCGGAGGATAGGGTTTCCCCTTATAATAGCCAAACATGCTTGGTACGTTTATAACAAATCATTTGATACTATTATAAGTGCATAGTGTATAAAGTAACTTCAAATATAAATGTATCAATCATAGGCGGCATGAGTACCATATATCATGTCGCCAATACTAGGCTCTACAATCAAAACCGAAATGTCATGTAATGGAAATTGAATTTCCGTCATGATTCGAGGCAAGGGATGGCTCCTCTCCAAATCAAGACACTCTAGCAAATGCCTCAGGATCCCCCGTAGTGAATCCTTGGATCGAATGGGCCGGACGTTCCTTACGTTTGAGGATTGGTTACTCCTGAACACACGTTTCCCCGCCCTATCGGGCGTCTATGAGCCAGATGACTCAATATCCATTGGCTCCATAGGGACCGATATGTCCGAGGTCCTCGCAATCCAACAACCACATAGGTAAAAATATAAAAATGCCAGGGCTTGCAAAACCCTAACACCACCCATAGCTAGAAAGAATCGTCATGTTCTCCTAGCGGTCCGATCCCGTTTTTGACTCATACTGAGGTGTGCGGCCCGCGAATTAACGATATACACAAAGCTATGCTATATTAAAATCGTGCTTTGTTTATTAACCACAAGACTCTTCTTTTCAACAGAAGCCTTGATCATTTGCATCTCAGCGTACCACACAGGCAATTCACGCCATGTGACTGATGTCCATCGATATATAACCTCTGAGCTCGTACGTCTCAGAGAAGGGCGTTAAGCAAGAGAATATATTCTCCTCCGCCAAGCAGATATATATTTAATAGAGATCAATCAACACAGAATAAAATCCAATGTCATACACATATCCATTTACTAGTTCGTTCTGGGTTTGAACGAAACCGGAGACACCTTATTCCTCGTTCCGTATGTCCAATACAGGAGAGAGGTCCTCGCATATCCGGTCGATCTCCAAGTACGTCTAGACGATCACCACTTATTACCATGTCTTGGGTGTACCTCCCAATCAAGACATCAGTAATCATCGAAACGATGTGAAGACCTCCAGTCTTCAACCACAGTCTTCATCTTCGACTTATCGTCGAATCAGTTATTCAGAATGGGTATAAACCCGGCCTTTCCGAATAACTCGCGCATATAATAAACAATTGCTATAAAAACAAAACATATGCCTCATTCCAATTCTGAATATTCTTTTATTTAAATATTCATATCCTTTGAGAAAGGTTCTCATTAATTTTATCAAAGATAAATTCTTTAAATTTATTCTTTAATATTCCTTTGAATATCAATTCAAACCATATTAAGGTTTTCCAAACTAGTTGGGATTAACGCAAATTACCGAAGTAATCATTTGTTTAATTTCCCAATCCCAACCTATTCATCCCATGGAGCAAAACTGGTCATACCCTATATCTAACACCACGGTGTTATCTGTAAATTTAATTACCATTTCCCGTTCAAATCTAATTGAAGATTTAACTATCGCTAGGAGCAAAACTGGTGATACTCCATTCTCGATCATTTCCCAAATTTCATAATTTAAATTATCAATTCCCATTTCAATCTAATTAAAGATTCATTAAAACTCCACTTAGTTTTAATCTTCCGAAAAATCAATATTAATGATTATTTAACTTTGGAAACACAAACATGTCACGTCGACAATCTACACCGTACTATTGACTTCTGCCGATATATAACCTCTGAGCTCGTACGTCTCAAAGAAGGGTGTTAAGCAAGAGAATAAATTCTCCGCCACGAAACAGATATATATTTAGCAGAGATCAACCATACAGTTCCAAATACAATTTTAGACATGTAATCCTGTCTTTAACTGGATTAAAGAACTAATGTCATTTAAAAACATCGTTCACATAAACCCAAATCACATTCCACTATTTGTGGAATCTTCACGAAAAAACAAATCAATATATAATCAATATCAATTTACGTATCCGACTAATAATATGAGTGGAATAACGACAAAGCCTTTTAAATTCCATATGCATTAGCAGTCTTCCTCCGCAGAGGTTCACTTTGATTATTATCAAATTGAATTCCATTCAATTCCAATTCAATATATTAAATTGGAAAACTTTAATTTGGAAAATTCCCGTTAAATCTTAATAAAAAGATTCATAAATTCCAAATCTCATTGACCACCAGCCTCCGACGATCTCTCTCCACCTTCTCCTCCACCACTCCGCTCCTCTCCCCTTCGTTAAACCGCACACCTTAGCCCCTGAGACCCAAAACCGACCACCGTGCCGCCTGCTCCGATACCAAATGTAACATCCCAAACTTACCCGTAAAGGAAAGCCCGGATTTCTTTGAGAACACGACAAATCAGAAGAACATTTCATTGCTTATTACAACAGTTTACGTCAGAGTACAGAATATACAGAGTATGAGCAAATAATATACACTTGATAAATATCAGACATTCACAAATTCATTATATAGCAGCAAAAAATAATACAAAATACAAATGAAAGGAATACACTGATACAGAGCTTTCCGAATATCGCTTCAGCTATAAATCAGGATCCTCTAAAGATAAATCTACAAAAACCCAACTACTAGCTGCCCGTGTGGCAAATAAGGGCACCCAGAGTTTAGGTTAAAACAATAAACTCTAGGTCAGTCATGTGACTGGTGTGAGAACTAAAACATTTATTGATCTTTATTTTAAAGTAAGGTAAATCAAGGGACCACGCTATATAACACGGAACGGGTTTCCTCCCAAGAATACCAATGTATAAAACAAACAGCGCAATGCTTTTTGGAAAAATGAAGCTATTATAAGACCCAGGTCCCATCACACAATGCAACGCAAGCCGGAGGATAGGGTTTTAACTTATAATAGCCAAATAATGCTTGATACGCGAAATTTAATCTTTTATTATTACTATAATTGAAGAAAAAAACTTCTAATATAAATGTATCAATCATAGACGGCATAAGCGCCCCATCCCACTAAGTCGCCATATATAGGATTACAACTAGAACCGCAATGTCACATATTGGAATTTGGATTTCCATCATGAACCAAGGCAAGGGATCGTCCTTACCTCTTCTATACACTCTAGCACATGCCTCAGGACTCAGACTCAGGTGAGCCCTTAAGAGCCACATGGTCGGTCCACACGAAGTGGATTAATAATTCCCTGAACAATATGTCTCCCAGCCCTATGAGGCGTACACTAGTCATATACCAACCAAACCATCCATCGGCACCGAAGTGATCGATATAACTGAGGCGCCTCGCATTCCAACAACCACATACGTAAAAATATATAAATGCCAAAGCGCGTAAAACCTTGACACCACCCATAACTAGAAAGAAACGCATGTTCTCCCGGGATACTCTCCTGTTTTTGGTTCATAATGAGAAGTGAAGCTCGCGAATTAACGCTATGCACAAAGCGGCGCTATATTAAAGTTATGCTTTGATCATCAACTACAAGACTCTGCTTTTCAACAGAAGCCTTGATCCATGCAACACGACCCAAACTTCCCTATGAAGGAAAGCCCGAATTGAGTAGAGAACATGACAAATTAGAACACAAACAGAAGAACATTTCATTGTATATTACAATAATTTCATCAGATTACAAGAATATAACAGAGTATGAATAAATATTACACATTTGATAAATATCAGAGAATTAAATTTACAATGGAGCGGAAAATTAATACAAAACACAACTGAAAGAAATACACGAATACAGAGCTTTCCGAATATCCCTTTAGCTATAAATCAGGATCCTACGAATATAATATCTGCAAAACCCAACTACTATCCGCTTGTGTGGAAAATAGGGGCACCCAGAGTTTAGGTTAAAACAATGAACTCCAGGTCAATCATGTGACTAGTGTGAGAACTAAAACAGTTATTATTCTTTATTTTAAAGTTAGGTAAATCAAGGGACCACGCCGTATCACACGGAACGGGTTTTAACTCCAAGAACACCAGTGCATAAAACAAATAGCGCAATGCTAAATAAAGAACAATGAAGCTATTATACGACCTAGGTCCCATCACACAATGCAACGCAAGCCGAAGGATAAGGTTTTACCTTATAATAGCCAAAGAATGCTTGATATGCTAAATTTCATCTTTTATTATTGCTATAAGTGAAGAAAACAACTTCAAATTTAAATGTATCAAACATAGGTGGCATGAGCGCCCCATCCCACAATGTTGCCATATATAGGATTACAACTAAAACAGAAATGTTGTATTGGAAATTGGATTTCCATCTGTGAACCAAGGCAAGGGATCGTCCTTACCACTTCGAGACTCTCTAGACCCAGCCTCAGGGACAGAATGCATCGTCCCTGAGGAGCCATAGAGCTGGTCCACACGAATTGGATTAAAATGCCTGAATAATACGTTTCCCCGCCTTATGGGGCATAAATGAGCCAGATGACTCCACCGGCACCCGTAGTAGCCGATATATCCGAGGCGCCTCACATTCCAACAACCACATAAGTAAAAATATCAATGTCAGGGCTTGCAAAACGCTGACACCACTTCTAGCTAGAAGGAAACGCATGTCCTCCCTGGATCCTCTCCCATTCCTGGTTCACACCGGGGTGTGAGGCTCGCAAATTAACTATAACAACCCGGAAATTCTGAGCCAATTTAAAAATTTTATTTTGCCAATTTTGATGAATTTTGAATGTTTAAAATGATTTATTTTAAATAATGACTACGAGAAATTTATTTTGAATAGAAATAGAACATATGTTTTTATGTGAATCGTTGTTAGAATATAAATATTTTATTTTAATTATAAAAGGAATTGAAAATGGTGCGGTAGTTTGAAAATTCGATTTCAAAGTTCAAATGAATGTGTAGGAATCAAATTAAACCGGATTTTAGCTAAACTAAAAAATTAGATTCTATTTGATAATATCTTTCCAACGAATCCGAAAAATTTAAATTTCATAGTGGAAATAAAAAGTTATGCCCAGTTGAAATTTCAGAATAGTCGCTATGGAATTTTAAGCCCTTAAAAATGGAAATTTTGCAAACGACCTCGGTTTTCGACGAAACCACTTTTGTTGGATCCGGGATGTCAATTTATTATTAGATTCCAAAATTCGTAATTTTCTGAATCAATATGTGTGCGTGGCGAAGTAAAACGTGTTTTGACAGTTTTAGTCAATTTCGACCGACCAGAAATTGGCCATTTTTCAAACGGTCTCAGAATTTGACGAAATTAGTTTTATTGAACCGTATTGTCAATACGAAGCTAGAAAATATTTTTCTGGAATTTTTAAAGTCCATATGTGGCCCTGGTAAATTGAAATGTGCGTTCAAAATCAATATATAGATTTATATTTTGATTTTGATGAAAACTGATCGAAATGATCGAATTGACCTACGTAACATATCCCATTGTGCTCGAAATTTGGGTAATTAGCTAGGGGGGACAGTCGTTTGGTCTCGATTCGAGTTAGAATAAGAAGTCAGCATTTTTTGAGAAAATAAATAAAATAAATTAATTTTATATTATACCCCCTTTTTCCCTCTTTAGAAAGTCAAACCCGAAATTCAAAGTAAATAAAAAAAAGTGAACGCAAAGGGGGTTTGAATCGCCGCCGCGGCGGTCCCCACGGGCGCCGCGCCTCCGACGCCGCCGCTAGGGGGAAACCGCGGCCATCCCCATCTCCCTTCCTCCTCTTCCCTCCTCCTCTTCTCCCTCATTCCCCAATCTCGAGATTCCTATGCCCTAGCACCGAAAACCCCTAGCAACCGTTTCCACCTACCTCCGCCACCTGACGACATCCCATCGCGCCACTCTACCACCTAGCGCCGGCATTGGGCCCCTGCTCGACCAAAGATGCACTTTTTTCACGAAAAATGTGAGTAATTCCTTTTTTTATTTAAAAACATTTTTTCCTTGTTTTTGTGAATTCTTTTTGTGGAATAAAATAAAGCTTTGTTTTTTTTAAATAGAACAAAGCTTTGATTTTAAATTTAAATAAAGATTTGATTTTTCATTTAGTAAAGGATAGAATTTTTATCTATATAGTAACGGTATAAAAATAGAATTTTTATCTATGTAGTAGCAGTATAAAAATTGAATTTCTATCCATATAGTAGCAGTATAAAAATGTGATTTTTATATACATGACAACAATATAAAGATGCCATTTTTATATGTAGTGGATACGGACCACGAAAGTGACAATAGGCGATCACAACGAAGATTTCTACATATGAAGAGTTGTGGTGAATTGGTTTAGCTAGTCGGTGAGAACTTCTCACTTCTAATTTATTTTCTAGTTAAAATTATATACTAGGATGCAGACGGTGCTTAGCAGCACCCGACACCTGTTGTCCACAGACCATGGACGACTTGCTTGATTTTGTTATGTACTGAAAAGTGATTGTGATGTGGAATGATTGAAAATAAATGCTCATGTGTTAAAATAAATTATTTATCGTTAAAAATATAAATTTAACGTGAAGGTGAATAAATAAATATTCATTTACAAATCAGACGATTTGTTTATGTACACCCATTTGAAGGATATTGATTGGGACGATAAATTTTACACATCGCCCAACTGCACAAATAAAAATCTGTGTTTGTTAATTTGAAACCCCACACGGGTGTTGGGATGATATTTGGCGTACACTAATCCCAACTGTTTAGTTGTATGTCAATCGATAGGTTGAAAGACTGTGTAAGCGTTAATTATTTATATTTAATGCTTATGCAGTTGTGTGGTGCACTTTGGATGATGGTTGATTATTTATAATTGATATTATATACATGTATTTTATGAAATCCATATAATTAACATTATATGGTAATTGATTGGGCCTCATTCCAATTGGGAAAATAAACAATATTATAAAATATAAATTCAGGTGTTAAATAGAATAAATATTTATGTGTTGAATAAAATATATATTCATGTGTTGAAAATATTCATGTGTTGATTAAAATACTTTAACAATAAAATTTACATCTTTAGCATAATTTTATAAAATATATTAAATAACAAAAATAGTTATGTGTTGACGATACTCATGTGTTGAGAATATTTATGTGTTGAAACTATTCATGTGTTGAAACTATTCATGGGTTGAAACTATTCATGTGTTGAATAAAATATATATACAATAAAATCCACATTTTTATTGTAAGTAAGAATTAATAAATATTCATGTGTTGAATAAAGTTTATATTCATGTGTTGAAGAAAATATTCATTTGTTGAATAGAATAACGAAGTTATTGAAATATATAAAGTCGTGTTGATTAGATATGTGCCACTGTGATACGAATAATATTTATATCAATTATATTCGTTTTTATAATGAATATAGAAAAGGAAGTGATTTCAAAATATAATGTTTTGAAAATATTATCATTTATATATTAATGATATGAAATTTTCAATTTTGATTTGAAATTGGATATGAAGTTGAAATTGCTTTGAAAACAAATTTAAAATGATTTATAAAATACGTTTAGAATTGAAATCGATGAAATATATAATATATATATATATATTATATATATTAAATGGCCTGAATAGAACGCGCCGCGGAGCGGCAGTTTGCGAATTTCAACCATTGACTTCGAATTGACGTTACGGGAGATCCGACCATCGGATTCTCCTCAAATTAGAACCTTTGGGTTCGTATCGAAAAGAGCTTTCCAATGAATATTAGAAATTTGAAATCTAACGGGTGGATTTGGAATTATGTCCAAATCAAATTTGGAAAAAGTCGGTGTTAGTGCAGTTCGGTGGACGTTATTGAAAACCGACTGTACGGGCCTTGATAAAATTATTATAAGTATTAATAATTTGTGTAAAATCATAATATATGAATTGGAAGGAACAAAGGAAAAATTCCACATTTGAAAGGTTAAAAGTATATATTTATCAAATGAACTAGTTTTGAACTAGATTCGAAATGGTTTTGAAATTAATCATAATTTCCAATATACGAATTGGAATGGATTTGAATCGAAATTATCTTTGGAATATTTCGATGTTGGATTCCGTGATTATACAGATATGGTTGTGGAAATTTGAAAGATATATTTATACCGTTATTTCCAACACAATATTTGTTTGTTTCAGAATTTGATATTGAATAGAATCCGATATATTTTCTATTCAGAGCCTTGTGTTTAATATCAAATGGGATTTTGGGTTCGACGTGAATGGTGTCTTAAATAACACTGTTCTTGAACCCAGTTTAGAAAAGTATAAATCTTTTAATTAAGATTTAACGAAATTGTCCAGTTAACTAGTATTTAATTGAAATTGAATTTAAATTCGTTTTTGGGTTTATCGTGAGCGGTGTTTTGAATAACACCTGTTCTTTAACCCGATTAATAATAGAGTGTGATTTGGGTTTATCGTGAACTGTGTTTTAAAAAGACATTAGTTCTTTAACCCAGTAAAAGGTAGGATTTCATGTTTGTCATTGTATTTCGAACTATATGGTTGATCTCTGCTTAATATATATCTGTTTGTCGGCGGAGAATTTATTCTTTTGCTTAACAGCCTTCTCTGAGACGTACGAGCTCAGAGGTTATATATCGGCAGAAATCAATAGTACGGTGTAGATTGTCGATATGGCATGTTTGATTTTCCAAAGTTAAATAATCATAAATATTGATTTTTGGAAAGATTAAAACCAAGTGGCATTTTAATGAATCTGTAATTAGACTGAAATGTGAATTGATAATTTAAATTATCAAATTTGGAAAGTGATCGAGAATGGAGTATCAGCAGTTTTGCTCGAAAGCGATTGTTAAATCTTTAATTAGATTTGAACGTGAAATGGTAATTAATTTTACTGATAGCACCATGGTGTTAGATATGGATTATTACCAGTTTTGCTCCATGGGATGAATAGGTTGGGATTGGGAAATAAAATAAATGATTACTTCAATGTGGTTCGCTAATCCCGACTAGTTTGGAAAACCTTAGCATGATTTGAAATGATATACAAAGGAAGATTAAAGAATAAATTTAGAAGAATTTATCTTTGATAAAATTAATGGGAACCTTTCCCTTAGAATGTGAATATTGGAATAAAAGAATATTCTGAATTGGAATGAGGCTTATGTTGGGTTTGGGTAACTTTTGTTTATTTTATTCGCGGGTTATCCAGAAAGGCCGGGTTTATACCCATTCTGAATAACCGATTCGACGATAAATCGAAGATGAAGACGGTGATTGAAGACCGGAAGTCTTCACATCGTTTGGATGATTATTGATGATCTTGATTGGGCTGTACACCCAAGAAGAGGGAATCAGTTAGTGATCGTCTAGACGTAGTTGGAGATCGATGGATATGTGAGGAAAGTGCCTCCGATTTCGTTCAGACCCAGAACAAACTTGTAAATGGACTATGTGTCTGACATTGGATTTTATTCTGTGTTGATTGATCTCTATTAAATATACATCTGTTTGGCGGCAGAAAATTTATTCTCTTGCTTAACGCCCTTCTCTGAGACGTACGAGCTCAGAGGTTGTATATCGATGGACATCAGTCGCATGGAGTGAATTGCCGTGTGGCATGCCTAAGTGGAAAATGATCAAGACTTCTATTGAAAAGCAAAGTCTTGTGGTTGATGATCAAAGCACGGCCTGTGTGGCACAGCTTTGTGTATGGCGTTAATTCGCGAGCCTCACACCTCGGTATGAGTCAAAAACGGGATAAGGACCCAAGGAGTGCACGACATTTCTTTCTAGCTATGGGTGATGTCAGTGACCTACCAGCCCTGACATTTGTATACTTTTTACCTGTGTGGTTGTTGGAATGCGAGACGCCTCGAATATATGGTCGATAACTGGCACTATGTGAGCCGACGTACAGACCATTATATAGGTCCTATAGGACCGGGAAACATGTGTTCAGGAATAACCAATCCTCAAAAGTAAGAGAGGACCGGCCTTGGAGGTTCCAAGGGATCGCTGTGTGTGGTCTTGAGACATTTGCTAGAGTGTCTCGAATCGGAGAGGAGCTTGCCCCTTGCCTCAACTCATGATGGAATCCAATTTCCAATACGTGATAATTCGGGTTTATTTGTAGAACCGAGTATGGCAACATAGTAGATGGTAGCTATGCCGCCTATGATTGATACTTATAATTGAAATTGTTTTGACACTATACAGTTATAGTAATATCAAAATAATGTGTTTTTAAACGTATCAAGCATTCTTTGGCTATTATTAGGTAAAACCCTATTCTCCGGCTTGCGTTGCATTGTGTGATGGGACCTGGGTCTTATAATAGCTTTATTTTTCTTTATTTAGCATTGCGTTGTTTGTTTTATGCACTGGTATTCTTGGGAGGAAACCCGTTCCGTGTTATACGGCGTGGTCCCTTGATTTACCTAACTTTAAAATAAAGATTAATAACCGTTTTAGTTCTCACACTAGTCACATGACTGACCTGGAGTTTATTGTTTTAATCTAAACTCTGGGTGCCTCTATTTCCACACGGGCAGCTAGTAGTTTTGGTTTTGCAGATTTATATTCATAGGAACCTGGTTTACAGCTGGAATGATATCCGGAAAGCTCTGTATCCGCATATCTCTTTCAGTTGTGTATTGTATTATTTTTCTGCTGCTATGTATTGAAATGTTATTTAAATCTCTGATATTTTTCTGATGTATTATATTAATTCATACTCTGTGATATTCTTGCATTCTGATGGAATTGTTGTAATAAACAATGAAATGTTCTTCTATTTGCGTTCCGATGTGTGTTGTTCTCAAAGAAATCTGTGCTTTCCTTCACAGGGAGGTTCGGGTTGTTATAGAGTGGCATCAGAGCTTTGGTTTACAGAGCTCAAGAACAAGACACATTAGAACCAAACGAAAGAATTCATCAGAGATTGGATTAGTAATATCCAATGAGAATAACTCGTTAGAGATAGGATCAGTAGTATCCTAGAACGAATGTGAAGAGTGTTATTTTTAAAATAAGAATTGAAAACAAATTTTGTTTTGAAAGTTAAATTCAAGTATATGTATTTGAATATTTATTGTATTGAATTTGGATAATCGAGTATATAAAGATTTTGCATATACGCGTCATGAACGTTTATTCGAAGTTTTAATATACTTGATATATATAGAATCACACTCTAGTCGCCCGGAGATGATTCTGATGATTGATGCACCGTCATCAGAGTTGATGTTCGAGTGCCGAATGTGTGATATCTATATATTTCCATTAGACTGGTGTGAGAACCAAAACTTACATAGGGTTTATTGTTGTGATCTGGCACCAAAAACATGATTTTCTGTATATGTATCAAAATTATGAATTTGAAACGATAATCTACTAATTGATTGCTGATTGTGTTGTTTGATTATTGTTTTGATTAATTATATTTTTTAACCATTTAGGCCAAATTGAACCAAATATTGAACTGTATTGAAAATGATTACAATTGCATGCATATACATGTATATCCATTGAACAGGTCATTGCATGGAGGCTAGAGCAGAAGAATAAAATTGTTTGCCTGACAAATAGGTGCATGTTTATTGTATTTCTTTGAGTTTGGATGATTTTATGAGCCGAATGGCTAGCCGCTTGGCTGTTTCTTTTTCTTTTTGGATCGGTGAGGGTCATGGGAGGTTATTTGAAATATCCCGAAGCTCCCGGTGCAGGGGAGATTACAGCGAAATTTTTTGAAAATTTAGGGTGTTAACCAAATTTTTGAAAATTTTGAAAAGTTCTTAGAAACTGAAAAGTTGAAGAACTTAAGCCGTAAGGAAAATAAGGGAAGTTGAGTTGATTAGTTAAACAACTTTCAGCTTCGTTCCTTTTCGAGGACGAAAAGTTTTAAGTGAGGGAGATTGTAACAACCCAGAAATTTTGAGCCTATTTTAAATTTTTATTTTGGAAATTTTGATGAACTTTGAATATTTAAAATGATTTATTTTAAATAATGATGACGAGAAATTTATTTTGAATAGAATTAGAACGTATGTATTTATTTGAATCGTCGTAAGAATATAAATATTTTATTTTAATTATAAAAGGAATTGAAAATGGAGCGGTAGTTTGAAAATTCGATTTCAAAGTTCAAATCAATGTGTAGGATTCAAATTAAACCGGATTTTAGCGAAACCAAAAATATTAGAATCTATTTGATAATATCTTTCCAACGAATCCAAAAAATTGAAATTACATAGTGGAAATAAAAAGTAATGCCCAGTTGAAATTACAGAATAGTCGCTATGGAATTTTGAGCCCTTAAAAATGGAAATTTTGCAAATGACCTCGGTATTTGACGAAACCACTTTTGTTGGATCCGAGATGTCAAGTTATTGTTAGATTCCAAAATTCGTAATTTTCTGCATCAATTTGTGTGTGTGGCGAAGTAAAACGTGTTTTGGAAGTTTCAGTCAATTTCGACCGACCAGAAATTGTCCATTTTCAAACGGTCTCGAAATTTGATGAAATTAGTTTTGTTAGAACCGTATCGTCAATACAAAGCTAGAAATTTTTTTTTTTGGAATTTTTAGAGTCTGTATGTGGCCCCAGTAAATTGAAATGTGCGTTCAAAATCAATATGTAGATTTATATTTTGATTTTGATGAAAATTGATCGAAATGATCGAGTTGACCTACGTAACATATCCCATTGTGTTCGGAATGGGGGTAATTAGCTAGGGGCGATAGTCGTTGGGTCTCAATTCGAGTTTGAATAAGAAGTCATTTTTTTTGAGAAAATAAATAAAATAAATTAATTTTATATTAAACTCCCTTTTTCCCTCTTCAGAAAGTCAAACCCGAAATTCAAAGTAAATAAAAAAAGAGAACGCAAAGGGGGACGAATCGCTGCTGCGGTGGTCCCCAGGGGCGCCGCGCCTCCAACGCCGCCGCCAGGGGGAAACCGCGGCAATCCCCATCTCCCTTCCTCCTCTTCCCTCCTCCTCTTCTCCCTCCTTCCCCAATCTCGAGATTCCCATGCCCTAGCACCAAAAACCCAAGCACCCAGACCCCTAGCAGTCGTTGCCACCTACCTCCGCCACCTGACGACGCTCCACCGTGCCACCCTACCACCTAGCGCCGCCATTGGGCCCCTCCTCGACCAAAGATGCACTTTTTCACCAAAAATGTGAGTAATTCCTTTTTTAATTTAGAAGCATTGTTTTTCTTGTTTTTGTGAATTCTTTTTATGGAATAAAATAAAGCTTTGATTTTTTTTTAAATAGAACAAAGCTTTGATTTTTAATTTAAATAAAGATTTGATTTTTCATTTAGTAAAGGATAGAATTTTTATCTATATAGTAGCGGTATAAAAATAGAATTTTTATTTATACAGTAGCGATATAAAAATATAATTTTTATCTATATAGTAGCAGTATAAAAATGCGATTTTTATATACATGACAACAATATAAAGATGCGATTTTTATATATGTAGTGGATACGGACCACGAAAGTGACAAAAGGCGAGCACGGCGAAGATTTCTGCATATGAAGAGTCGTGTGAATTGGTTTGGCTAGTCAGTGCGAACTTCTCATTTTTAATTTATTTTCTAGTTAAAATTATATATTAGGATGCAGACGGTGCTTAGCAGCACCCGACACCCGTTGTCCACAGACCATGGACGACTTGGTTGATTTTTTTGTGTAGTGAAAATTGATTGTGATGTGGAATGATTGAAAATAAATACTCATGTGTTGAAATAAACTATTTATCGTTAAAAATATAAATTTAATGTGAAGGTGAATAAATAAATATTCATTTACAAATCAGACGATTTGTTTATGTACACCCATTTGAAGGATATTGATTGGGACGATAAATTTTACACATCGCCCAACTACACGAATAAAAATCTGTGTTTGTTGATTTGAAACCCCACACAGGTGTTGGGATGATATTTGGCGTACACTAATCCCAATTGTTTAGTTGTATGTCAATAGATAGGTTGACAAACTGTGTAAGCATTAATTATTGTTATTTAATGCTTATGCAGTTGTGTGGTGCACTTTGGATGATGGTTGATTATTTATCATTGCTATTATATACTTGTGTTGTATGTAATCCATATAATTAACATTATATGGTAATTGATTGGGCCTCATTCCAATTGGGAAAATAAAGAATATTATAAAATATAAATTCATGTGTTGAATAGAATAAAAATTCATGTGTTGAATAAAATATATATTCATGTGTTGAGTAAAATACTCTAACAATAAAATTTACATCTTTATCATGTGTTGATGATACTCATGTGTTAAGAATATTTATGTGTTGAAACTATTCATATGTTGAAACTATTTATGGGTTGAAATTATTCATGTGTTGAATAAAATATATATACAATAAAATCCACATTTTTATTTTAAGTAAGAATTAATAAATATTCATGTGTTGAATAAAGTATATATTCATGTGTTGAAGAAAATATTCATTTGTTGAATATAATAAAAAAAGTTATTGAAATATATAAAGCCGTGTTGATCAGATATGCGCCATTGTGATTCGAACGATATTTATATCGATTATATTCATTTTTATAATGAATATAGAAAAGGAAGTGATTTCAAAATATAACGGTTTGAAAATATTTTCATTTATATATTAATGATATGAAATATTCAATTTTGATTTGAAATTGGATATGATGTTAAAATTGTTTTGAAAACAAATTTAAAACGATTTATAAAATACGTTTAGAATTGAAATCGACAAAATATATATAATATATATATTATATATATTAAATGGCCTAAATAGAACGTGCCACACCGCGGTAGTTCGCGAATTTCGACCATTGACTTCGAATTGATGTTACGGGAGATCCGACTGTCGGATTCTCCTGAAACCGGAAACGTTGGGTTCGTATCGAAAAGAGATTTCCAATGAATATTATAAATTTGAAATCTAACGGTTGGATTTGGAATTATGTCCAAATCAAATTTGGAAAAGGTCGCTGTAAGTGCAGTTCGGTGGCTGTTATTGAAAACCGACTATACGGACCTTGATAAAATTATTAAAAATATTAATAATTTGTGTAAAATCATAAAACATGAATTGGAAAGAACCGGGGTGAAAAATTCCACATTTGAAAGGATAAAAATATATTTTTATCGAAATGAACTAGTTTTGAACTAGATTTGAAATGGTTTTGAAAATAATCAGAATTTCCAATATACGAATTGGAATGGATTTGAATCGAAATTATCTTTGGAATATTTTGATGTTGGATTTCGTGATTATATAGATATGGTTGTGGAAATTTGAAAGATATATTTATATCGTTATTTCCAATACGATTTTGTTGGTTTCAGAATTTGATAATGAATATAAGCCGATATATTTTCTATTCAGAGCCTTGTGTTTAGTATCAAATGGGATTTTGGGTTCGTCGTGAATGGTGTCTTAAATAACACTGTTCTTGAACCCAGTTTAGAAAAGAATATATCTTTTAATTAAGATTGAGTGAAATTGTCCGGTTAACTGGTATTTAATTGAAATTGAATTTAAATTGGTTTTTGGGTTTATCGTGAGCGGTGTTTTGAATAACACCTGTTCTTTAACCCGATTAACAATAGAGTGTGATCTGGGTTTATCATGAACTGTGTTTTAAAAAGACATTAGTTCTTTAACCCAGTAAAATGCAGGATTTCATGTTTGTCATTGTATTTCTAACTGTATGGTTGATCTCTGCTTAATATATATCTATTTTGCAGCGGAGAATTTACTCTCTTGCTTAACACCCTTCTCTGGGACGTACGAGCTCAGAGGTTATATATCGGCAGAAATCAATAGTACTGTGTAGATTGTCGATGCGGCATGTTTGATTTTCCAAAGTTAAATAATCATAAATATTGATTTTTAGAAAGGTTAAAACCAAGTGGCGTTTTAATGAATCTGTAATTAGATTGAAATGTGAATTGATAATTTAAATTATCAAATTTGGAAAGTGATCGAGAATGGAGTAAAACCAGTTTTTCTCCAAAGCGATAGTTAAATCTTTAATTAGATTTGAACGTGAAATGGTAATTTATTTTTCCGATAGCACCGTGGTGCTAGATATGGAGTATTACCAGTTTTTTTCCATGGGATGAATAGGTTGGGATTGGGAAATAAAATAAATGATTACTTCGGTGTGGTTCGCTAATCCCGACTAGTTTGGAAAACCTTAACAAGGTTTGAAATGATATCCAAAGGAAGATTAAAGAATAAATTTAGAAGAATTTATCTTTGATAAAATTAATGGGAACCTTTCCCTTAGAATGTGAATATTGGAATAAAAGAATGTTCTGAATTGGAATGAGGCATATGTTGGGTTTGGGTAACATTTGTTTATTTTATACGCGGGTTATCCAGAAAGGCCGGGTTTATACCCATTCTGAATAACTGATTCAACGATAAGTCGAAGATGAAGACGGTGGTTAAAGACCGGAAGTCTTCACATCATTTGGATGATTATTGATGATCTTGATTGGGCTTTACACCCAAGAGGAGGGAATCAGTTAGTGATCGTCCAAACATACTTGGAGACCGATGGATATGCGAGGAAAGTGCCTCCGGTTTCGTTCAGACTTGGAACGGGCTTGTAAATGGACTGTGTGTCTGACATTGGATTTTATTTTGTGCTGATTGATCGCTATTAAATATACATATGTTTGGCGGCGGAGAATTTATTCTCTTGCTTAATGCCCTTCTCTGAGATGAACGAGCTCAGAGGTTGTATATCGATGGACATCAGTCGCATGGAGTGAGTTGCCTGTGAGGCATACCTAAGTGGAAAATGATCAAGGCTTCTGTTGAAACGCAAAGTCTTGTGGATGATGATGAAAGCACGGCCTGTGTGGCGCAACTTTGTGTATGGCGTTAATTCGCGAGCCTCACACCTCGGTATGAGTTAAAAACGAGATAAGGACCCAAGGAGTGCACGACATTTATTTCTAGCTATGGGTGATGTCAGTGACCTACCAGCCCTGACATTTATATACTTTTTACCTGTGTGGTTGTTGGAATGCCAAGCACCTCGAATATATGGTCGATAACTGGCACTATGTGAGCTGACGTACAGACCATTATATAGGTCCTATAGGACCGGGAAACGTGTGTTCAGGAATAACTAATCCTCAAAAGTAAGAGAGGACCGGCCTTGGAGGTTCCAAGGGATCGCTGTGTGTGGTCCTGAGACAATTGCTAGAGTGTCTCGAATCGGAGAGGAGCTTGCCCCTTGCCTCGACTGATGATGGAATCCAATTTCCGCCTATGATTGATACTTATGATTGAAATTGTTTTGACACTGTAAACTTATAGTAATATCAAAATAATATGTTTTTTAACGTATCAAGAATTCTTTGGCTATTATAAGGTAAAACCCTATCCTCCGGCTTGAGTTGCATTGTGTGATGGGACTTGGGTCTTATAATAGCTTCATTTTTCTTTATTTAGCATTGCGTTGTTTCTTTTATGCACTGGTGTTCTTGGGAGGAAACCCTTCTGTGTTATACGGCATGGTCCCTTGATTTACCTAACTTTAAAATAAAGATTAATAACCGTTTTAGTTCTCACACCAGTCACATTACTGACCTGGAGTTTATTGTTTTAACCTAAACTCTAGGTGCCCCTATTTCTACACGGGCAGCTAGTAGTTTTAGTTTTGCAGATTTATATTCACAGGAACCTGGTTTATAACTGGAATGATGTCCGGAAAGCTCTGTATCCATATATCTCTTTCAGTTGTGTATTGTATTATTTTTCTGCTGCTATGTATTTAAATGTAATTTAAATCTCTGATATTTTTATGATGTATTATATTGATTCATACTCTGTAATATTCTTGCATTCCGATTGAATTTTTGTAATAAGCAATGAAATGTTCTTCTTTTTGCATTCCGATGTGTGTTGTTCTCAAAGCAATCCGTGCTTTCCTTCACGGGGAAGTTCGGGTCGTTATATTAATGCTATACACAAAGCATCGCTATATTAAAGCTATGCTTTAATCATCAACCACAAGACTCTGTTTTCAACAGAAGCCTTGATCATTTGCCACTCAAGCATGCCACACAAGCAATTTATGCCATGCAACTGATGTCTATCGATATACAACTTCTGATCCCGTACATCTTAGAGAAGGGTGAAGTAAGAGGATAAATCCTCCTTCAACCAGGCAGATGTATATTTAATAGAGATCAATCAGCACAGAATAAAATCCAATGTCAGACACACACAGTCCATTTACAAGTCCCTTTTGGTTTTGAACAAAACCGGAGGCACCTTATTCCTCGTCCCATATGTCCAACACAAGAGAGAGGCCCTCGCATATCTGTCGATCTCCAAGTACGTCTGGACGATCACCACTTATTACCTCATCTTGGGTGTACAGCCAAATCAAGACATCAGTAATCATCCAAACGATGTGAAGACCTCCGTTCTTCAACCACCGTTTCATCTTCGACATATCGTCGTATCAGTTATTCAAAATGTGTATATCCCGGTCTTTCCGAACTCGTGTATATTATAAACAAGTGTTACACAAACACAACATACACCTCATTCCAATCCAGAATATTCTTTTATTCAAATATTCTTTTCAAAATTTTAAACCGTATTAAGGTTTATCCAAACTAGTTGGGATTAGCGAACCTTATCGAAGTAATCATTTATTATATTTCCCAATCCTAACCTATTCATCCCATGAAGCAAAATGGTAGTACCCCATATCTAACACCCATGGTGTTATCGGTGAATATTAATTACCATTTCCATTCAAATCTAATTAAAGATTCAACTACCGTCAGGAGTAAAACTGGTGGTACTCCACTCTCGGTCATTTTCTTGAATTGATAATTTTAATTATCACATTCACTTTTCAATCTAATTAAAGATTCATTGAAACTCCACTTAGTTTAATCTTCCAAAAATCAATATTAATGATTATTCAAAGCTAGGAAATAAATCATGTCTTTAATTGGGTTAAAGAACCAATATCATTTAAAACACGGTTCACGATAAACCCAAAATCACATTCCATCAGTCTCTAACCGTAAATTAGTAAGAGAACAATTCCCTAAGTATTAATCCCAAAGGCCAAAACCAACATCAGATCAATACCCAGGAAACCATTCAACTTGACTAATCTCCAGTTAGTTTCTAATTTTCTTAACTCCATTGGGTTTAAGAGTTGTATTATTAAAGATACCATTCACGACAAACCCAAAATCTCATTCCATTGTTAATCAGGTTAAAGAACAAGTGTTATTTAAAACACCGTTCATGATAGACCCAAAAATCAATTTCAATTCAATTCCAATTAAATGTCAATTAATTGGTATACTTCATTAAATTTAAATAAAAATATTTAATTTTTTCTCAACTGGGTTTAAGAACAGTGTTAATAAAGACACCCTTCATGACAAACCCAAAATCCCATTTGATATTAAATACAAGGCTTTGAATAGAAAATATATCGGCTTATATTCAATATCAAATTCTGAAATCAACAAATATCGTATTGGAATAATGATATATATATATCTTCTAAATTCCTCCACAAGGTTCGTATAATCACGGAATCCAATATCGAAATATTCCAAAGATAATTTCAATTCAGATCCATTCTAAATCATATATTGGAAATTCTGGTTATTTTTAAAACCATTTCAAATAAAATTTATTTATTTAAAAATATTGGATTATAATTCTAGTTCATAACTAGTTCATTTTGATAAAAATATATTTTTATCTTTTCAAATATGGAATTTTTCATCTCAATTCTTTCCAAATCATTTATTATGATTTTACACAAATTATTAATATTTTTAATAATTTTATCAAGGCCCGTACAGTCGGGTTCCATAAACGGTCATCGAACTGCACTTACATTGACCTTTTCCAAATTTGATTTGGACGTAATTCTAAATCCAACCATTAGATTTCAAATCTCTAATATTCGTTGGAAGGATCATTTTGATACGAACCCAAAGGTTCCAGTTTTAGGAGAATCCGACGGTCGGAACTCCCGTAATGCTAATCCGAAGTCAATGATCGAAATTCGCGAATAGTCGCTGCGCGACGCGTTCTATTCAGGCCATTTAATATATATAATATATATATTATATATATTTCATCGACTTCAATTCGAAACGTATTTTATAAATCGTTTTAAAATCGATTCTAATTTATTTTTCAATTTTAAACCAAAATTGAATATTCTACATCACTATAATATAAATGATGATATTTTCTAAGTATTTTATTTTGAAATTATTTCCTTTTCGATATTCGTTATAAAAACGAATAAAATCGATATAAATATCGTTTGCAACGTAATGGCGCATATCTAATCAACACGGCTATATATATTTAAATATTTTCGTGCCCATCCCAAATCAGGCATCAAAAATCATACTTCGATTCTTTTCTGAATATTATTTTAAAATATTCGTTCTTTTGTTTTATTCAACACATGAATATTTTATTTTATTCATAAATATTTATTTTATTCAATGCATGAATATTTTTAATCATTTTCTAAATATTACTTAAAATATTCTTTGTTTTCCAAATTGGAACGAGACCCACTTAATTCCCATATAATGTTAATTATATGGATTCCATACAACACATGCATACAACAGCCCTGATAAACAATAAACCATCATCCAGAGTGCATTACACAACTTCATAAGCATTAAATATAAATAATTAACGCTTGTACAGCCTGTCAACCAATCAATCGACATACCACTAAACAATTGGGATTAGTGTACATCGATTATCATCCCAATACCCGTGTGGGGTTTCAAACAACAAATACAAATTTTATTTGTGCAGTTGGGCGATATGTAAAATTTATCGTTCCAATCCATATCAGTCAAATAAGTATACAGAAACAAATCGTCCGATTTGTAAATGAATATTTATTTTATTTCAACACATGAATATTTTATTTTATTCATCACATCACAAACCAAATTCACACATACAAATCAATCCAAACACACAACTAAACTAGTCGTCCATGGTCTGTGGAAGACGGGGAGCAGTTTATATATGCGGTTATAAAATAAATAACTGAACAGAAAATTTTAGTGATGAGTTCTCACCTTGGGATCCACTCCTCCAGTTTCATTTCTAACTTTCTGAACCGTCTGGATTTGCCCCGAATTCTAACGCAGTCTTCTCTACGCTGTTCATATTAAAAATTTCATTTTTAATATGTTGTTTATATATTTAAAAATCGCATTTTTATTACGCTATCTTCATAATAAAAAGTACATTTTTATATCGCTATTAAAATAATAAAAATTGAATTTTTATTTTATAAAAATCATTTCTTTTTCATATATAAAAATCAAATCTTTTTCCTGCTATTCATAATAAAAATTATATTTCTATTCCGCTAACTTCATAACAAAAATCATATTTGTATTATGCTAATGTATATATAAAAATCAAATTTTTACTTCAACGCTATACAGATGAAAATCACATTTTTATTCTTATATTTTTCGCATAAAGATACATTTTTATTCTCTACTACATATATAAAAATCTAACCTTTTCTATTTTTAAAAATATTATCTTTCTTATTCAAAAATATTATCTTTTCATATTAAAAAATGTTATCTTTTCATAGTCAAAAATATTATCTTTTCCTAGTTAAAAATATTATCTTTTCATAGTTAAAAATATTATCTTTTCATAGTTAAAAATATTATCTTTTCATAGTTAAAAATATTATCTTTTCATAGTTAAAAACCCCATCTTTTCATTATTAAAGAGCACATCTTTTCGTTATAAAAATTCAATCTTTATCGTTTTAAAAATAATGTTATTTCAGTTTTAAAGATCATATATTTTCAGTTTTAAAAATCCTAACCTTTCTATAATAAAATCTAAACTTTAAACCAATTTTATATTTATAAAAACAGAAATTCAAACAATTTCTAAATTGGATAAACTAAAGAAAAACAAAAAAACACATTTAGTTGATGTCTATTACGTCGAACCGGAGCTGATGGTCGGAGGAGGCTGGTCTGAGGTGCTGACGTCGACTATAAGGCAACGGAGAGGGTGCGACTAGGGTTTCAGGGCGGCGGTGGGACCTAGTGGTAGATGGCATGGCACGTTTTGGGAGGAGGAAAGGTTGGGGGTTCGGTTGTCTTCAATTTGGAGGAAGGAGTGGGGAAGCGGATGGGAGATCGATGGAGGGGGGACTCGCCGGAGCGGCGCGGTCAGCGGAGGGGATAGCGGGGGGGGGGGGGAGGGAAGCAACGAGTTTATTTAGGTTTTTCTCCTTTTTTTTGTTATTCGATTTGGAGATGAATGACTGAGGGGGTTGACTTCGAAGAGAAGGGTATAAGGGGTGTAATAATTATGTTATTTTAATTATTTTATTTTAGTTCCATAAAGTAACTTTTTACTCCAACCTCCAATTAAAACCCAACGACTGTCGCCACTAGCCAATTACCCCCATTCTGAACGCAATAGGATATGTTTCGTAACACAATCCTAACGTTTCAATCAGTTTCTGTTTAAATTAAAACATATATATATATAAATATTCAAACGTACATTTCAATTTACCGGGGTCACATACGGACTCTAAAAATTTTAGAAAAATAAATCTAGTTTTGTTTTGACGATACGGTCCTAACAAAACAAATTTCATCAAATTTAAAGACCATTTGAAAAATGGCCATTTTCTGGTCGATCCAAATTAACTGAAACTGTCAAAACACGTTTTCTTTTGCCACACTCACATATTAATCCCAAAAATTATGAATTTTGAAATCTAGCAATAATTTGACATCCCGGATCTAACAAAAGTGGTTTCGTCGAAAACGCAGGTCGTTTGCAAAGTGGATTATTTTAAGGACCTTATTTCCATAGCGACTATTCTGAATTTTCAATTGAACATAACTTTTTATTCCTGTTATAAAATTTCAATTTTTCAGATTCGTTGGAAAGATATTTTCAAATAGATTAAAATATTTCTGGTTTCTCTAAAATCCGGTTTATTTTGAATCCTGCAAATTCATTTGAAATTTGAAATCGAATTTTCAAGCTACCACGCCATTTCCAATTCCATTTATAATTAAATAAATATTTATATTCTAACTTCGATTTATATAAATATATACGTTCTAATTCTATTCAAAATAAATTTCTTGTCGTTTTTATTTAAAATAAATCATTTTAAATATTCAAAATTCATTAAAATTGCCAAAATAAAAGTTTTAAATTGGTTTTGATTTTCCGGGTTGTTACAATCGGGTTAAAGAACGAATGTCATTAAAAACACAGCTCAAGATAAACCCGATTCACATTACATTTTATTCCAATTAAATGTTAATTAACTGGAAATACTAATAATCTTAATTAAAAGATTTATTCTTTTCACACTGGGCTTAAGAACAGTGTTAATGAAGACACCATTCACGATAAACTCAAAATCCAATTCAGTATTAAATACAAGGCTCTGGATAGAAATTATATCGGCTTATATTTAATATCAAATTCTGGAATCAACAAATATCATATTGGGAATAACGATATATATATATCTTCTAAATTCCTCCACAATATCTGTATAATCACTGAATCGAAAATCGAAATATTCCGAGGATAATGTCGATTCAAATCCATTCCAATTCATATACTGGAAATTCTGGTTATTTTTAAAACCATTTCAAACTCAATTTATTTATTTTAAAAATATAGGATTTATAATTCTAGTTCATAACAAGTTCATTTCGATAAAAATATATTTTTATCTTTTCAAATATGGAATTTTTCATCCTAATTCTTTCCAAATCATTTATTATGATTTTACATAAATTATTGATATTTTTAACAATTTTATCAAGGCCTGTACAGTTGATTTCCATAAACGGTCATCGAACTGCACTTACAGCGACCTTTTCCAAATTTGATTTGGAAATAATTCCAAATTCAACCACTAGATTTCAAATCTCTTGTATTTGTTGGAAAGCCCTTTTTGATACGAACCTAACGGTTCCGGCATTAGGAGAATAGGATGGTCGGATCTTCTGTAATGTCCATTCGAAGTCAATGGTCGAAATTCACGAACTACTACGGCACAACGCGTTCTGTTCCGGTCATTAAATATATATAATATATGCATTATATATATTTCATCGATTTTCATTTAAAACTTATTTTATAAATCGTTTTAAATTCGTTTTCAACTTCATATTCAATTTTAGATCAAAACTGATTATTCCATATCATTGATATATAAATGATAATATTTTCAAAACATCAGATTTTGAAATCACTTCCTTTTCGATATTCATTGTAAAAATGAATAAAATCGATATAAATATCGTTCTCGTCAAAATGGCGTTAATTTAATCAACACGGCTTTATATATTTAAATATTTTCGTGTCTATCCTAAATCGGACATCAAAATCACATTTTTGATCCATTACTGAATATTATTTATTTTAAAATATTCATTACTCGCCGTTTTAAATTATTCTTTAATTTAAAATATTCGGTCTTTCCGAATTGGAATCAGAAACACTCAGTTAACATATAACTTTATTTATATGGATTTCATACACACATGTACACAACAATAATCAAACACAGTCAACCATCATCGAGAGTGCATTACACAATTGCATAAGCGTTAAATATAAATAATTAACGCTTACAACAACCTGTCAACCCATTGATTGACATATAACTAAATATTGGGATTAGTGTATGTCCAATATCATCCCAATACCCGTGTGGGGTTTTCAAACAACAAGCAGTGATTATTATTTGTGCAGTTCGGCGATGTGTAAAATATATCGTCTCAATCAATATTAGTCAAATGTGTGTACATAAAAAAATCATCTGATTTGTAAATGAATATTTAGTTTATTTATATACATGTTAAAAATTATATTTTTAACTATAAAATATTTATTTCATCTTATTAATATCTTATGCAGTTCATTTATACAATAAAAATGATATTTTTATGTATCTAACATTTTTAGAAAATTTTGGCAGCATAACGACACGATACTAGAACCGGAATAAGGTCTAGCCTTATCCCTCGCCTAATAATGGCTCGCGCCATGTACAAACCAAATTCTAATCAATTCATTCAACCAAACAACCAAATCCAAACAAATAATCCCATCAACCAAACAAACATGGTTTCAAACAAAGGTGTCGGGTGCTACTAAGCACCGTCTGCATCCTAGTATATATTTCTAACTAGAAAAGAAATTAAAATGAGAAGTTCTCACATTTGGGTTCCACTCCGCCAGTTTTATTTCTGAATTTCTAAACAACTTGGATTTTCCCAAAATTCCAGCGCAATCTTTTTCACGCTGTTCATAGTAAAATTCACATTTTTAATATGTTGTTTATATAAAAAATCACTTTTGTTTCACTACTAAAATAAAAGTCATATTTTTATTTTGCTACTGCTTAAATAAAAAATCACATTTTTATGATAGTACACGCATAGAAAAGATAATATTTTTATAACGCTACATGCATAGAAAAGATAATATTTTTATAACGCTACACGCATAGAAAAGATAATATTTTTATAAAGCTACATGCATAGAAAAGATAATTTTTTTATAATGCTACGTGCATAGAAAAGATAAATTTTTTTTATAATGCTACATGCACAGAAATGATAATATTTTTATAACGCTACATGCACATAAAAGATAATATTTTTATAACGCTACATGCATAGAAAAGATAATATTTTTATAACGCTACATGCATAGAAAAGAAAATATTTTTATAATGCTACATGCATAGAAAAGATAATATTTTTATAACGCTACATGCATAGAAAAGATAATATTTTTATAATGCTACATGCATATAAAAGATAATATTTTGATAATCTCTATATACCTATAAAAATCCATTTTTTATCATCTTTATATATATATATATATATATATATATATATATATCAAAACTTTCATATAAATAAAAATCATAATTTTCTAATGAATAAAAATCATAACTTTTCCTAAATAAAAATCATAACTTTTCCTAAATAAAAATCATAATTTTTCCTAAATAAAAATCAGAACTTTTAATGTGTACAATATAAATCAAAATCAAAATTTTATTATGCTTCTACATATGTAAAAATAATATTTTTATATTTCTATTCCTACAAAAAAAACTGATTTTTTATATTGCTTTTCATAAAAAAAGTGATTTTTAAATTCAATATTATAAAAACTCACTGTGGTGGTTGAAGGAGAGGTCGGGGAGGCTGCTGCGTGCTGGAGGTGGAGGTGTGCTGAGAGGGGGGTGGCGCCATGACTGGCTGTGGGGGATTGGGGACTGGCGGTGGCGGATTGTGTTGAATTAGGGGGTTAGGGTTTCAGAAATTGGAGAGAGAGAGAGAGGAGGAGGAAAAGGAGGAAGGAGAAAAGGAGGAGGAGAGGAGGGGGAGGAGAAGGAGGAGTGCGGTGGCTGCTAGTTGCTGGCAGAAGGAGGAGCGCGCCGTTTTTTTTTGAAAGATAACGACGGGAGAGAGAAGTGACGGAGAGAGAGAGAGAGAGTTGACCATGTTTTATAAATATATATAATTAATTTAATTATATTCCAAAAAGTTACTTTTTATTTTGAACTCCAAATCGAACCCATCGACTGTCGTCCCTAACCAAATACCCCCATTCTGAACACAATGGGATATGTTTCGTAACCCAATTCGGCTGTTACGATCAATTTTTCTTTAAATTAGATTATAAATCAATATATATTTAATTTAAATGTACATTTTAATTTACCGAGGCTGCATACTAACTCCAAAAATTCCAGAAAAATAAGTCTAGCTATGTTTTGACAATACGGTCCTAACAAAACTAATTTCGTCGAATTTGGTGACCGTTTAAAAACGCTCATTTTTCAGTCGATTAAATTCAAATTGAATTGAACAAACACGTTTAAATTCACCACGCTCACATGTTGGTCCCAAAAATTATGAAAATTGGAAATTAGAAATAATTTGACATTCCGAATCCAAACAAAATGGTCCCGTTGAAAACAAAGGTCATTTGCAAAATCGTTGTTTTTAAGGGCTATATATTATACAAAATTCCATAGCGATTATTTTGAATTTTCAACTGGACATAACTTTTTATTCCCGTTATGAAATCTAGATTTTTCACATTCATTGGAAAGATATTTTCAAACTGATTCAAATATTTTTGGTTTCACCAAAATTCAGTTTATTTTGAATCCTGTACATTCTTTTGAAATTTGAAATCGAATTTTCAAACTACCGTGCCATTTCCAATTCCTTTTATAATTAAAATAAATATTTATATTCTAACTTCGATTTAAATAAATTTATACATTCTAATTCTATTAAAAATAAATTTCTCATCGTTATTATTTAAAA
Organism: Allium sativum; assembly: GCA_030737875.1. NCBI lineage: Eukaryota > Viridiplantae > Streptophyta > Magnoliopsida > Asparagales > Amaryllidaceae > Allium > Allium sativum. Next base: position 200,826,382 of record CM060916.1, read on the forward strand.
TAAACCACTTTAAATATTCAAAATTCATTAAAATTGCTAAAATGAAAATTTTAAATTGGTTCTGATTTTCCGGGGTGTTACAATCTCCCACACTTAAAATCTTTTCGTCCTCGAAAAGGAACGGAGATGAAATTTGTTTTACTAACCAGCTCAACTTTCAGTTTGGCTTTCACTCTTCAACTTTTCAGTTTCTAAGAACTTTCCAATTCTTCAAAAATTTGGCTAACATTCGATATAATTTGGCTCATAAATCAGAACCAAGCAACCAGCCTAAAACCTCAACTAGCCACGTAGGGCCCTCATCCATCCAAAAGAAAAGAAAATGCCAAGCGGCCAGCCTTAGGCTCATAAAATCATTAAAAGAAAAAGAAAATGCCAAGCGGCCAGCCTTAGGCTCATAAATCTTTAAAAGAAAAAGAAAATGCCAAGCGACCAACCTTAGGCTCATAAATCTAAAAGAAAAAGAAAATGCCAAGCGACCATCTTTAGGCTCATAAATCTTTAAAAGAAAAAGAAAATGCCATGCGGCCATCCTTAGGCTCATAAATCTTTAAAAGAAAAAGAAAATTAGTAAACACGTACCTATTTGTCAGGCATACAATTGTATTCCTCTTCTTAGTTTCCCCGTTATGACCTGTTCATTATATACATGTACAGGCATGCAATTTTTAATAATTTTCAATTCAGTTCAACATTCGATATAATTTGGCTAAATTTACCTTTCATTCATGTATTGATTTTATTAGTTAACAAATAATCATACAACTCAACCAGCAATCAATTAGTTGATTAGCTTTTCAAACATATAATTTTCAATACATACATGAAAATCATATTTTGTGTGTCAAATCATTACAATAAATCCTATCTAGTTTTGTTTCTCACACTAGTCAATTGGAAATATATAGACATCCCACCTTCGAAACTCGAGCATAGACTCTGATGATGATGCCTCATCATCAGGATCATCCCCGGGCGACTAGAGTGTGATTCTATATCTATCCAGTATATTAAAACTTCGAATACACGTTTGCAAGGCGTATATGCAAAATCTTTATATACTCGATTGTCCAAATCAATTTAAAATAAACATTCAAATACATTGAATAAGGTTTAAATCTTCAAAACAATATTTCTTTTTAATTTTTATTTTAGAAAAACACTACTCTTCACACTCGTTCTAGGATAGTACTGATCCTATCTCTAACGAGTCATTCTCGTTGGATATTACTAATCCAATCTCTGATTAATTCTTTTGTTTGGTTCTAATATGCCTTGTTCTCGAGATTTGTAAACCAAAGCTCTGATACCAAATGAAGCGACCCTAACTTCCCTGTAAAGGGAAGCCCGGATTCGGTTGAGAACATAAAAATCAAAACATAAACAGAAGAACATTTCATTGCTTATTACAACAATTTACATCAAAATACAAGAATATATAGAGTATGAACAAATAACATACATTTGATAAATGAAAGAGATTTACAAATTACAATGTAGCGGAAAATAATACAAAAACACAATTGAAAGAGATAAATGGATACAGAGCTTTCCGAATATCGTTCCAACTATAAACCAGGATCTATGAATATAAATCTGCAAAACCAAAACTACTAGTTGCCCGTGTGGAAAATAGGGGCACCCAAAGTTTAGATTAAAACAAAAAACTCTAGGTCAGTCATGTAACTGGTGTGAGAACTAAACAGTTATTAAATCTTTACTTTAAAATAAAGTAAATCAAGGGACCATGCCGTATAACATGGAAAGGGTTTTCTCCCAAGAATTCCAGCGCATAAAACAAACAGCGCAATGCATTTTGGAAAAATGAAGCTATTATCAGACCCAGGTCCCATCACACAATGCGACGCAAGCCGGAGGATAGGTTTTTCCCTTATAATAGCCAAACATGCTTGGTACGTTTAAAACAAATCATTCGATACTATTATAAGTGCATAGTGTATAAAGCAACTTCAAATATAATTGTATCAATCATAGGCGGCATGGTTACCACACATTATATCGCCAATACTAGGCTCTACAATCAAAACTGAAATGTCACGTATTGGAAATTGGATTTCTGTCATGAGTTGAGGCAAGGGATGGCTCCTCTCCGATTCAAGACAGTCTAGTAAATGCCTCAGGATCCCCCCTAGTGAACCCTTGGATCCGTTGGGCCGATCCTCCCTTATGTTTGAGGATCTGTTACTCCTGAACACACGTTTCCCCGCCTTATCGGGCATCTATGAGCCAGATGACTCAATATCCATCGGCTCCGTAGAGACCGATATATCAGAGGCACCTCACAATCCAACAACCACATAGGTAAAAATATAAAAATGCCATGGCTTGCAAACCCTAACACCACCCATAGCTAGAATGAAACGTCATGTTCTCCCAACGGTCCGATCCCGTTTTTGAATCAAACCGAGGTGTGAAGCTCGCGAATTAACGCTATACACAAAGCTATGCTATTTTAAATTCGTGCTTTGATTGTCAACCACAAGACTCTGCTTTTCAATAGAAGCCTTGATCATTTGCATCTCAACATGCCACATAAGCAATACACGCCATGCGACTGATGTTCATTGATATATAACCTCTGAGTTCGTACGTCTTAGAAAAGGGCGTTAAGAAAAAGAATAAAATTTCTGCCGCCAAACAGATTTATATTTAATAGAGATCAATCAACACAGAATAAAATCCAATCTCAGACACACACAACCATTTACTAGTTCGTTCTGGGTTTGAATGAAACCGGAGGCACCTTATTCCTTGTCCCATATGTCCAATACAGGAGAGAGGTCCTCGCATATCCGGTCGATCTCCAAGTACGTCTGGACGATAACCACTTATTTCCTTGTCTTGGGTGTACCGCCCAATCAAGACATCAGTAATCATCCAAACAATGTGAAGACCTCCGATCTTCAACCACCGTCTTCATCTTCGACTTGTCGTCGAATCAATTATTCAGAATGGGTTAACCCGACCTTTCCGAATAACTCGCATATATAATAAACAAGTGCTATAAAAACACAACATACGCCTCATTCCAATTCTGAATATTCTTTTATTAAATATTCATATCTATTGGGAAAGGTTCCCATTAATTTTTTCAAAGATAAATTATTTAAATTTATTCTTTAATCTTCCTTTGTATATCAAATCAAACCATATTAAGGTTTTCCAAACTAGTCGTGATTAACGCAACTTACCAAAGTAATCATTTGTTTAATTTCCCAATCCCAACCTACTCATCCCATGGAGCAAAACTGGTCATACCCTAAATCTAACACCACAATGTTATTGGTAAATTTAATTACCATATCCCATTCAAATCTAATTAAAGATTTAACTATTGCTAGGAGCAAAACTGCTGATACTCCATTCCTTATCATTTCCCAAATTTGATAATTTAAATTATCAATTCCCATTTCAATCTAGTTAAAGATTCATTAAAACTCCACTTAGTTTTAATCTTCCCAAAAATCAATATTAATGATTATTTAACTTTGGAAACACAAACATGTCACAGCGACAATCTACACCGTACTATTGACTTCTGCCGATATATAACATCTTAGCTCGTACGTCTCAGAGAAGGGTGTTAAGCAAGAGAATAGATTCTCTGCCACCAAACAAATATATATTTAGCAGAGATCAACCATATATTTCGAAATACAATGTTAGACATGTAATCCTGTCTTTAACTAGGTTAAAGAACTAATGTCATTTAAAAACACAGTTCACTATAAACCCAAATCACATTCCATTAGTTATGGAATCTTCACGGAAAAACAAATCAATATATAATCGATATCAATTTCCGTATCCGACTAATAATATAAATGGATTAACGACAAAGCCTTTTAAATTCCATATGTATTAACAGTCTTCTTCCACAGAAGTTCATTTCAATTATTATCAAATCGAATTCCATTCAATTCCAATTTAATATATTAAATTGGAAAACTTTACTTTGGAAAATTCCCGTTAAATCTAAATAAAAAGATTTATAAATTCCAAATCTCATTTCGTTGTTAATCGGGCTAAAGAACGAATGTCGTTAAAAACATAGCTCTCGATAAACCCGATTCACATTCCATTTTATTCCAATTAAATGTTAATTAACTGGAAACACTAATAATCTTAATTAAAAGGTTTATTCTTTTCACACTGGGCTTAAGAACAGTGTTAATGAAGACATCATTCACGACAAACCCAAAATACAATTCAATATTAAATACAAGGCTTTGAATAGAAATTATATCGGTTTATATTCAATATTAAATTCTGAAATCAACAAATATCATATTAGGAATGACGATATATATATATATCTTCCAAATTCCTCCACAATATTCGTATAATCACGAAATTCAATATTGAAATATTCCGATGTTAATTTTGATCCAAATCCGTTCCAATTCATATATTGGAAATTCTGGTTATTTTTAAAACCATTTCAAACCCAATTTATTTATTTTAAAAATATTGGATTTATAATTCTAGTTCATAACTAGTTCATTTCGATAAAAATATAATTTTATCTTTTCAAATATGGAATTTTTCATCCCAGTTCTTTCCAAATCATTTATTATGATTTTACACGAATTATTGATATTTTAATAATTTTATCAAGGCCTGTACAGTCATTTTCCATAAATGGTCATCGAAGCCACTTACAGTGACCTTTTCCAAATTTGATTTGGGCATAATTCCAAATGCAACCATTAGATATCAATTTTCTTGTATTGTTGGAAAGCTCGTTTCGATACGAACCCAACGGTTCCGGTTTTAGGAGAATCCGACGGTCGGATCTCCCGTAATGTCCATTCGAAGTCAATGGTCGGAATTCGCGAACTACCATGGGGCGGCGCGTTCTATTCAGGTCATTAAATATATATAATATATATTTTATATATATTTCGTTGATTTCCATTTAAAACGTATTTTATAAATCGTTTGAAATTCGTTTTCAAAACGTTTTCAACTTCATATTCAATTTTAAATCAAAATTGAATATTCCATATCATTAATATATAAATGATAATATTTTCAAAACATTAGATTTTGTAATCACTTCCTTTCTAATATTCATTATAAAAATGAATAAAATCGATATAAATATCGTTCACGTCAAAATGACATTAATTTAATCAACACGACTTTTTATATTTAAATATTTTCGTGTCCATCCTAAATCGGACATCAAATCACATTTTGATCCATTACTGAATATTATTTTAACATATTATTTATTTTAAAATATTCATTACTCACCATTTAAAATATTCTTTAATTTAAAATATTCGTTCTTTCCGAATTGAATCAAACACAGTCAATTACCATATAATTTTATTTATATGGATTTCATACACACATTTACACAACAATAATCAAACACAGTCAACCATCATCCAGAGTGCATTACACAACTGCATAAGCATTAAATATAAATAATTAACTCTTACAACAGCCTGTAAACCCATCGGTTGACATACAACTAAATATTGGGTTTAATATATGTCCAGTATCATCCCAATACCCGTGTGGGGTTTTCAAACAACAAGAACTGATTATTATTTGTGCAGTTGGGCGATGTGTAAAACATATTGTCCTAATCAATATCAGTCAAATGTGTGTACATAAACAAATCGTCTGATTTGTAAACGAATATTTGTTTTATTCATATACATGTTAAAAATTATATTTTTAACTATAAACTATTTACTTCATCTCATTAATATTTTATACAGTTCATTTATACAATAAAATGATATTTTTAGGGTTTTAACATTTCTAGAAAATTTCGACAGCATAATGACGCGATACTAGAACCGGAATAAGGTCTAGCCTTATCCCTCGCCTAATAATGGCTTGCGCCATGTACAAACCAAATTCTATTCAATTCATTCAACCAAATCCAAACAAATAATCCCATCAACCAAACAAACATGGTTTCAAACAAAGGTATAGGGTGTTACTAAGCACCGTCTACATCCTAGTATATATTTCTAACTAGAAAATAAATTAAAGTGAGAAGTTCTCACCATTGGGTTCCACTCCACCAGTTTTATTTATGAATTTCTAAACAACTTGGATTTGCCCGAAATTCCAGTGCAATCTTTTTCACGCTGTTCTTAGTAAAAATCACGTTTTTAATATGATGTTTATATTAAAAATCACTTTTTTTCACTCCTAAATTAAAAATCATATTTTTATTTTGCTACTACATAAAAAAATAACATTTTTATGATGCTACATGCATAGAAAAGATAATATTTTTATAACGATACATGTATAGAAAAGATGATATTTTTATAATGCTACATGCATAGAAAAGATAATATTTTTATAACGCTACATGCATAGAAAAGATAATATTTTTATAACGCTACATGTATATAAAAGATAATATTTTTTAACGCTACATGCATAGAAAAGATAATATTTTTATAATGCTATATGCATAGAAAAGATAATATTTTTATAGCGCTACATGCATAGAAAAGATAATATTTTATAATGCTACATGTATAGAAAAGATAATATTTTGATAATGCTACATGCATTGAAAAGATAATATTTTTATAACGCTACATGCACTGAAAAGATAATAATTCTATAATGCTACATGCATAGAAAAGATAATATTTTTATAATGTTACATGTATATAAAAGATAATATTTGTATAACGCTACATGCAAAGAAAAGATAATATTTTTATAACGCTACATGCATAGAAAAGATAATATTTTTATAACGCTACATGCATAGAAAAGATAATATTTTTATAACGCTACATGTATATAAAAGATAATATTTTTTAATACTACATGCATAGCAAAGATAATATTTTTATAACGCTATATGCATAGAAAAGATAATATTTTTATAGCGCTACATGCATAGAAAAGATAATATTTTATAATCTATATATACCTATAAAAATCCAATTTTTATCATCTTTATATATATATATATATATATATATATATATACATATATATAAAATCAAAACTTTCATATAAATAAAAATCATATTTTTCCTATGAATTAAAATCATAACTTTTCCTAAATAAAAATCATAACTTCTAATATGCCACCATATAAATAAAAATCAAAATTCTATTATGCTTCTACATATGTAAAAATAATATTTTTATAGTGCTACTCCTAAGAAAAAACTAAATTTTTTTATATTGCTTTTCATTAAAAAAACTGATTTTTAAATTCAATTTATAAAAACTCACTGCGGTGGCTGGAGGAGAGGTCGGGGAGGCTGCTACGTGCTGGAGGTGGAGGTGTGCCGAGAGCAGGGTGGCGCCAAGGCTGGCAGCGGTGGATTGGGGACTAGCGGCGGCGGATTGGGTTGGTTTAGGGGATCAGGGTTTCAGAAATTGGAGAGATAGAGGGAGAGAGAGAAGGAGGAAGAAGAAGAGGAGGAGAGATGGAGGAGGAGTGCGGCGGCTGCTGGTGGCGGGCAGGAGGAGGAGCGCAACAGTTTTTTTTCTTCTTTCTGAACGATAACGATGGGAGAGAGTTGTGAGGGAGAGAGAGAGTTGATCATGTTTTATAAATATATATAATTAATTTAATTGTTTTCCAAAAAGTTACTTTTTATTTTGAACTCCAAATCGAACCCACCGACTGTCGTCACTAACCAAATACCCCCATTCCGAACACAATAGGATATGTTTCATAACCCAATTCAGCTGTTACGATCAATTTTTCTTTAAATTAAACTATAAATCAATATATATTTAATTTAAACGTACATTTTAATTTACCTGGGCCATATACTAACTCCAAAAATTCCAAAAATAAATAAATATAGCTATGTTTTGACGGTACGGTCATAACAAAACTAATTTCGTCGAATTTGGAGACCGTTTGAAAAACAATCATTTTTCAGTCGATTAAATTCAAAGTAAATTTACCATACATGTTTAAATTCACCACACTCACATATTGATTCCAAAAATTATGAAAATTGGATTCTAGCAATAACTTGGCATTCTGGATCCAACAAAAGTGGTCTCGTCGAATATAGAGGTTGTTTGCAAAAATCGCTATTTTTAAGGGCTATATATTTTATAAAATTCCATAGCGACTATTCTGAATTTTCAAATGGACATAACTTTTTATTCCCGTTATGAAATCTAGTTTTCACATTCATTGGAAAGATATTTTCAAACAAATTCAGATATTTCTGATATCACCAAAATCTGGTTTATTTTGAATCCTGTACATTCTTTTGAAATTTGAAATCGAATTTTTAAACTACCGCGCCATTTCCAATTCCTTTTATGATTAAAATAAATATTTATATTCTAACTTCGATTTAAATAAATTTATACGTTTTAATTCTATTCAAAATAAATTTCTCATCATTATTGTTTAAAATAAACCATTTTAAATATTCAAAATTCATTAAAATTGCTAAAACAAAAATTTTAAATTGGTTCTGATTTTCCGGGTTGTTACATGTCCGGACGTACTTGGAGATCGACAGATATGCGAGAACCTCTCTCCTGTATTGGACATATAGGACAAGGAATAAGGTGTCTTCGGTTTCATTTAGACCCAGAACGGACTTGTGAATGGATGTTTGTCTGACATTGGATTTTATTCTGTGTTGATTGATCTCTATTTAATATATATCTATTTGGTGACGAAGAATTTATTCTCTTGCTTAACACCCTTCTCTGAGATGTATGAGCTCAGAGGTTATATATTGGTAGACATCAATCACATGACGTAAATTGTCAGTGTGGCATGCCAAGACGCAAATGATCAAGGCTTATTGTTGAAAAGCAGAGCCTTGTGGATGATGATCAAAGCACAGCTTTAATTAGAATAGCTTTGTGTATAGCGTTGCTTCGCGAGCCTCACATCCCGATATGAACTAGAAATGGGAGAAGGATCCATGGAAAACATGGATCCTCGGAATGGAGTCCCTAGTGGCTTTTTATTTACGCCCTATAGGGTCGAGAGACGTATTATTCAAGAATTTTATATAATCCACTAACATATGTGTGGACATGCCCTGAGGCTCCAAAGGGCTCACCTGAGTCTGAGTCCTGAGACATGGGCTAGATTGTCTCGAATTCGGTAAGGACGATCCCTTGCCTTGGTTCATGATGGAAATCCAACTTCCAATATATCACCATACGGCTTTGATTGTAAAACTAGTATGGCGAGATAGTATATGGTAGCTATGCTGTCTAGAATTGATATATTATGATTGAAATGTTTTTGAAACATGTCGACACTAATAATAATATCAAATTCGTTTGATCGTATCAAGCATTTTTGACCATTATAAGGTAAAACTCTATCCTTCGGTTTGTGTTACATTGTGTAATGGGACTTGAGTCTTATAATGGTTTCATTTTTCCAAAAAGCATTGCATTGTTTAAAGATTTAATTTATTTATGCAGTATCGACAATCCAATGGAGTAAACCTATTTCGCGTTAGCGGTGTGGCCCTGTGATTAGCCTTACTACTAAACAGGTTAAGTAAGATTTCTTATACTAGTCCCATGACTGGCTCGTAGTTTGTTTCACTTTCAAACTCGTGTGCCCTTATTTTCCACACGGGCAGTTGAGTGGTTTGTTTTGTAGATATTTATTTATTCAGCAGGATCCTGGATTGAAGCCTAAAGATGTGTCCAGAGCATTGATAGTCTTGCGCTGCATTATATTAAATTTGTTGTAAATTAATCTTCTGCTGTATTATTATTTTTTGATGTACTCTGATATATTCTGTACTCTGATGTAACATTATTATAATGTTTATAGAAGTTTTTTGTTGTTGTTCTGATGTGTTGTATCCCAAAGTTAGCGTGTGCGGGATTCGAACGATCTTGGTCGATTTAGCGATCAATTAGGTATGAGCGAAATCCGTTGTCGTTACATACGTCCAGTCCCGCACAACGATGGATTGCGCAGAGTTTTATTACTATTCCAATAGTCAAGTACAACCTCCTTGATTTCACAGCTACAAGGGATACCACCGATTCCTATTTACTTGGATTCACGGCTATAAGGAAAACATCGATTCCTATTACCTTGGTTTCACGGCTACAAGGAACACACCGATTCCTATTTTATTCAACCCAAGAAATTACAAACAGCCTTATACCTCTTCAATAGCACTTGATTCAGAGAGAGATGAGAAGAGAGTGTAGAGAGTAGAATTTTGATCAAAACGGAATTAAATTCGGCAGAGTATAAGTGTATAAATCATAAAAATGATTAAGAATATTTATATAATGAATGAGAGTGAAAATGGAGAAGAAGATATTTTTAAAAAATCGAATTCAAGCCCTTTTTATAGTGTGTGAAAGGTTGCAACTGTAACGACTCGACAGATTTTCAACCCCGAAACTCGACAGAGAATATCTTGTCAACTATTCAAGCACAAAAAACACCAGATCGTTATTGAAAGAATATAGAGGGTGAGTGTAACAACCCGAAAATCTGGGCCAGTTTAAAATTTTTATTTTGGCAATTTTGGCGAATTTTGAACATTTAAAATAGAATATTTTAAATAATATCGACGAGAATTTTATTTTGAATAGAAATCGAACGTATATATTTATATACGTCATCGTTAGAATATAAATATTTATATATAATTATAAATAGAATTGAAAATGGCGCGGTAGTTCGATAATTCGATTTCGAACTTCAATTGAATGTACCGGGTGCAAAACAATCCGGATTTTAGTGAAACCAAAAATAATAGGATCTAATTGATGATATCTTTCCAAGAATCCGAAAAATTGAAATTTCATAGCGGGAATCAAAAGATATGTCCAGTTGAAAATTCTGAATAGTCGCTGTGGAATTCAGGCCCTTAAAAATAGACATTTTGCAAACGACCTCGGATTTCGACGAAACCACTTTTGTTGGGTCTGTGATGTTAAATTATTGCTAGATTCCAAATTTCATAATTTTTCGAATCAATATGTGAGCGTGGCAAAGGAAAACGTGTTTACCAGTTTTAGTTGATTTTAATCGACTAGAAAATGGCCATTTTACCAAAGGTCTCAGAATTTGACGAAACTAGTTTTGTTAGAACCGTATCGTCAATACGAAGGTAGAAAATATTTTTCTGGGATTTATAGGGTTCGTATGTGACCCCGGTAAATGGAAATGCGCGTCTAAATTCAATGTATAGAGTTATATGTTGATTTTAACGGAAACTGATCGAAATGATCGAACCAGCCTGCGGTACATATCCCATTGTGTTCAAAATGGGGGTAACTAGCTATGGACGACAGGCGGAGGGCCTTGTTTTGAGGTCGAAAATAAAAGTTGCTTTTTGGGGTTAAATAAAATAAAAATTAAACCCTATATACTCTCTCTCTCACCCCTCTGATTTAGCTCAAAGAAAATAAAAAAAACTTCGTCCTCCTTCGTTCACGTCCGGCTCCCTCCTCTGGCACCGCCACCGCCAGCGCGAGGTGTCCCTCCTCCTCCGCAACCTTTCTGCTCCCTCCCTTCTACCTTCCTCCAATGAGAACCCCAATCGAGCCCCCTTCCCTAACCCTTAAACCCCTCCACGCCAGAAAACAGCCGCCGCCGTTCAGGCATCGCCCCCCCTGCGCCGCCTCCCCCGCGTCAGCACTGCCTCCCCCGAGACCACCATACCCCATGCCGACGATTCCAGCCACCAGCGCCCTCCCCCACCCCCCTTTTCTTCGATTCAAACTCCCTCCACCTCCAATGCAGCGAGAAAATGCCCCGCTCCTCCTAAAAAAAATGTAAGCCCTTTAATTTATTTTATTTTGTTTTGTTTAATTAATTTTTACAATAGAAAAATATGATTTTTAGGTCATAGAAAGAGTTGATTTTATTTTATGACAAAGATACTATTTTTATGATGAGAAAGATTATATCTTTACGATAGAAAAAGTAAGATTTTTAAAGGAAGAAAGACGATATCTTTTAAATATGAAAAGACGATATTTTGATATAAGTAGTGACGTAAAAATATGATTTTTACTTTGATAAAAATATTATTTTGATATAAGTAGTGAAGTAAAAATATGATTTTTACTTCGATAAAAATATAATTTTTATAATGTAGAAAGGTTGAAAATATAATTTTTAAACTTGTGGAAGATTAAAAATAATGATTTTTACACTATAGAAGTATTAAAGAATTGACCTTTATTATGTAGAAGGAACAAAGATGTATTTTTATATAGTGGCGATATAAAAATATAATCTTTGTTGTATGAGTAACGATGTAAAAATAGAATTTTTATCTATATAGTAACAATGTAAAAATAGAATTTTATCTATATAATAGCGAAGTAAAAATTCGATTTTTATATACTGAATAGCGAAGTAAAAATTTGATTTTTATATATTGAATAGCGAAGTAAAAATTTGATTTTTATACATTGAATAGCAAAGTAAAAATGTGATTTTTATATATACAGTGGCTACGGGCAACGAAAGCAACAAAAGGCGAAAACAGCGAAGACTTCTACTTTTGAAGTGTTGTGGCGTTAGGATAGCTATTGGTGAGAACTTCTCACTCTAGATTTCTTTTCTAGTTATACATATATATACTAGGATGCAGACGGTGCTTAGCAGCACCCGACACCCGTCATCCACAGACCATGGATGGCTTGTTTGTTTAATTGATGTGTTGTGAAAATTGTTTGTGATGTTGATGTGAAATCGATAATAAAATATTCTTGTGTTGAAAGGAAATAAAATATTTATATAGTTAAAAATATTTTATCGTTAAAAATATAATTTTTAACGTGAAAGTGAATAAATAAATGTTTATAAACGAATCGGTCGATTTGTTTATATACACTGATTTGACTGATATTGATTAGTTCAATAAATTTTACACATCGCCCAACTGCACGAATAAAAATATGTGTTTGTTGATTTGAAACTCCACACGGGTGTTGGGATGATATTTGAGTACACTAATCCCTATTATTTAATTGTATGTCGATCGATTGGTCGACAGATTGTGTGAGCGTTGATTATCTGCATTTGTTGCTTATGCAGTGGTGTGGTGCACTTTGGATGATGGTTGATTGTTTGTCGTTGCTATTATATACATGTGTTGTATGGAATTCATATAATTAACATTATATGGTGATTGATTGGGCCTCATTCCAATCGGGAAAATAATGAACATTATAAAAGAAAATTCAGGTGTTGAATATAAAAATATTCATGTGCTGAGTAAAATATTTTAATAATAAAATTTACATCTTTATCATATTTAAAATTAGAACTACTTTACGGTTGAAGTCTAATTAAAAATCAAACGATAAGTACCATAGTTCTATAAAATATTTTATATAACAAAAATAGTCATGTGTTGGAAGAAATATAGATTCATGTGTTGAATAGAATAAATATCCATTTGTTGAACAAAATAAAGAAGTTTTTGAAAAATATATAGCTGTGTTGATTAGAGATGCGCTATTTTGTCGTGAACGATATTTATATCGATTTTATTCGTTTTATAATGAATATTGAAAAGTGATTTCAAAATTTAATATTTTGAAATGAAATTCAAATTGAATTAGATTAAAATTCAAATTGAAATAAAATTGAATCAATTTGAAATGAATTCGAATCGAATAGGAAGTGAATTCGATTCGAATTGAATAGAAAGTGAATTTGAATTTGAGTTGAATAGAAAGTGAATTTGAATTCGAATTGAATAGAAATGAATTCAAATTGAATTAAATTGAAATTGAATTAAAAACGAATTGAAATCGTTTTGAATGAAATTTAGAACGAACTGAAATTGAATTGAAATCAATTTGAAATGAATTCGAATTGAAGTAAATAGAAGGTAAATTCAAATTGAATTGAATTGAAACGAATTAGAATTTGAATTGAATTGAAACGAATTTGAATTTGAATTAAATAAAATTGAAATGAATTCGAATTGAATTGAAATCAAATCGATTTGAAATTGAATGTTGCATTGAAAGGGTTTTGAAAACGAATTTAAAACGATTTATAAAATACGTTTTATAAAGGAAATCGACGAAATATAATATATATATATATATATATATTATATATAATGGCCTGAATAGAAAGCGCCGCGCCGCGGCAGTTCGTGAATTTCGACCATTGGCTTCGAATTGACGTTGCGGGAGATCCGACCGTCGGATTCTCCTAAAACTGGAACCGTTGGGTTCGTATCGAAAAGAGCTTTCCAATGAATATTAGAAATTTGAAATCTAACGGTTGGATTTGGAGTTATGTCCAAATCAAATTCGAAAAATGTCGCTTTAAGTGCAGTTCGATGGCCATTGATGGAAATCGACTGTACGGGCCTCGATAAAATTATTAAAAATATTGATAATTTGTGTAAAATCATAATATGAGAATTGGAAAGAACTGGGATGAAAAATTCCACATTTGAAAAGATAAAAATAGATTTTTATCGAAATGAACTAATTTTGAACTAGAATTAAAATCAATTTATTTTTGAAATAAATAAATTGAATTTGAAAGTAATTTTAAAAATAACCAATATTCCCAATACGTGAATTGGACTGGAGTTGAATCGAAATTATTTTCGGAATATTTCGACGTTGGATTTGGTGACTATACAGATATTGTTATGGGAATTTGAAAGATATATTTTATATCGTTATTTCCAATACGATATATGTTTGTTTCAAAATTTGATATTGAATATAAGCCGTTATATTTTCTATTCAGAGCCTTGTATTTAATATCAAATGTGATTTGGGTTTGTCGTGAACTGTGTTTTAGATGACATTGGTTCTTTAACCCAGTTAAAGGCAAGATGTTGATTTTTGAAAAGATTAGAACTAAGTGGAGTTTTAATGAATCTTTAATTAGATTAAAATGTGAATTGATAATTTAAATTATCAAATCTGAAAGGTGATCGAGAATGGAGTACCACCAGTTTTGCTCCAAAGCGATAGTTAAATCTGTAATTAGATTTGAACGTGAAATGGTAATTAATTTTACCGATAACACCGTGGTGTTAGATATGGAGTATTACCAGTTTTGCTCCATGGGATGAATAGGTTGGGATTGGGAAATAAAATAAATAATTACTTCGGTGTGGTTCGCTAATCCCGACTAGTTTGAAATGATATCCAAAGGAAGATTAAAGAATAAATTTAGAAGAATTTATCTTGGATAAAATTAATGGGAACCTTTCCCTAAGAATGTGATGTTGTGAATAAAGGAATATTCTGAATTGGAATGAGGCGTTTGTTGTGTTGGTGTAACATTTGTTTATCATATACGTGGGTTATTCAGAAAGGCCGGGTTTATACCCATTCTGAATAACCGATTCGACGAGATATCGAAGATGAAGACGGTGGTTGAAGACCGGAAGTCTTCACATCGTTTGGGTGATTGCTGATGATCTCGATTGGGCTGTACACCCAAGATGAGGGAAACAGTTGGTGATCGTCTAGACGTACTTGGAGATGGATGGATATGCGAGGAAAGTGCCTCCGGTTTCGTTCAGACCCAGGGCGAAATTGTTAATGGATTGTGTGTCTGACATTGGATTTTATTCTGTGTTGATTGATCTCTATTAAATATACATCTGTTTGGCGGCGAAGAATTTATTCTCTTGCTTAACGCCCTTCTCTGAGACGTACGAGCTCAGAGGTTGTATATCGATGGACATCAGTCGCATGGAGTGAATTGCCAGTGTGGCACGCGTAAGTGGCAATTGATCAGGGCTTTTGTTGAAAAGCAAAGTCTTGTGGTTGATGATCAAAGCACGGCCTGTGTGGCGTAGCTTTGTGTATAACGTGAATTCGCGAGCCTCACACCTCGGTATGAGTCAAAAACGGGATAGTGACTGCAGGGAGAGCACGACGTTTCTTTCTAGCTAGGGTGGTGTCAGTGACCTATCAGCCCTGACATTTATATACTTTTCACCTGTGTGGTTGCTGCATACGAGGCGCCTCGGATATAGGTCTGTAAGGACCGCGAAACGTGTGTTCAGGAATAACTAATCCTCAAAAGTAAGAGAGGACCGGCCCTGAAGATCCAAGGATCATAGTGGGGTCCTGGGACATTTGCTAGAGTGTCTCGAACGCGGAGAGGAGCTTGCCCCTTGCCTCGACTCATGATGGAATCCAATTTCCAATATGTGTGTTTCGATTTTATTTGTAGAGCCTATTATGGCGACATAGTAGAAGGTAGCTATGCCGCCTATGATTGATATTTATGATTGAAATTGTTTTGACACTATACACCTATAATAGTATCAAATAATGTGTTTTAAACGTATCAAGCATGCTTAGGCTATTATAAGGGAAAACCCTATCCTCCGGCATGCGTTGCATTGTGTGATGGGACCTGGGTCTTATAACAACTTCATTTTTCTTTATTTAGCATTGCGCTGTTTGTTTATGCACTGGTATTCTTGGGAGGAAACCCGTTCCGTGTTATACGGCGTGGTCCCTTTATTTACCTAACTTTAAAAATAAAGATTAATAACTGTTTTAGTTCTCACACCAGTCACATGACTGACCTGGAGTTTAATGTTTTAACCTAAACTCTGGGTGCCCCTATTTTCCACCGGGCAGCTAGTAGTTTTGGTTTTGCAGATTTGTATTCACAGGGTCCTGATTTACAGCTGGAACGATGCTCGGGAAGCTCTGTATCCGTGTATCACTTTCAGTTGTGTTTTGTATATTTTTCCGCTGCTATGTACTTTATTGTAATCTCTGATATTTATTGAATGTAATTTATTCATTTATACTCTGTATATTCTTGTATCTGATGGAATTGTTGTAATAACAATGAAATTTTCTTCCGTCTGCTTTCCTATGTGTGTTGTTCTCAAAAGTATCCACTTTTCCTTCATGGGGAAGTTACGGGTTCTTACTGTTGGTATCAGAGCTTTGGTTTACAGAGCTCGAGAACAAGACACATTAGAACCATACGAAAGAATTCATTAGATATTGGATTAGTAGTATCCAATTAGAATGACTCGTTAGAGATAGGATCAGTAGTATCCTAGAACGAGTGTGAAGAATATATTTTTCAAATGAAAACAATTTTTTTTTTTGAAATTTATATCATTTTATATGTATTTGAATATTTATTTATTTTGAATATGGACAATCAGTATATAAAGATTTCGCATATACGCGTCATGAACGTATAGTCGAAGTTTTAATATACTGGGTAGATATAGAATCACATTCTAGATATCTGGGGATGATTCTGATGATGGTGCATCATCATCAGTATTCATATTCGAATTTCGAAGGTGTGATTTCTATATATTTCCATTTAGACTGGTGTGAGAACCAAAACTAAAATAGCTAGAATACATTATTGTGAATTGGCATCAAAACATGATTTTTGTATATGTATCAAAATCATGGATTTGAAACTCTAATTCACTAATTGATTTATGTTTGTGTTGTTTGTTTATTTATTTGATAATTTTGAACCATTATGCCTAATTGTACCAAATATTGAATTGTATTGAAAATTGGTCGCATTTGCTTGCATATACATGTACTTACATTGAACAGGTCATAGCAAGGAGGCTAGAGAACAGAATAAAATTTGTTTGCCCGACAAATAGGTACATGTTTACTATAATTTACTGTTTTGTTTGGGTGATCATGATTTTATGAGCCGATTGGCTAGCCGCTTGGCTTTTTCTTTTTCTTTTTGAGATCAGAAGGCCTATATGGCAATTTTGGGATTTTCCCGTGGCTCCCTGTGCAGGGGAGGTTATGGCGAAATTTTTCGAAAATTTAGGGTGTTAGCCAAATTTTTGAAGAATTTGAAAATTCTCAGAAAATGAAAAGTTGGAGAATGGAAGCCAGATCGAACGTAGAGTTGATTAATCAAACCACTTTCGACTTTGTTCCTTTTCGGGGACGAAAAGTTTTAAGTGGGAGAGAATGTAACAACCCAAAAATCTGGCCAGTTTAAAATTTTTATTTTGGCAATTTTGGCGAATTTTGAACATTTAAAATAGAATATTTTAAATAATATCGACGAGAAATTTATTTTGAATAGAAATCGAACGTATATATTTATATACGTCGTCGTTAGAATATAAATATTTATATATAATTATAAATTGAATTGAAAATGGCGCGGTAGTTCGATAATTCGATTTCGAACTTCAATTGAATGTACCGGGTGCAAAACAATCCGGATTTCAGTGAAACCAAAAATAATAGGATCTAATTGATGATATCTTTCCAACGAATCTGAAAAATTGAAATTTCATAGCGGGAATCAAAAGATATGTCTAGTTGAAAATTCTGAATAGTCATTGTGGAATTCAGGCCCTTAAAAATAGACATTTTGCAAACGACCTCGGATTTCGACGAAACCACTTTTGTTGGGTCCGTGATGTTAAATTATTGCTAGATTCCAAATTTCATAATTTTTCGAATCAATATGTGAGCGTGGCAAAGGAAAACGTGTTTGACCAGTTTTAGTTGATTTTAATCGACTGGAAAATGGCCATTTTTCCAACGGTCTCAGAATTTGACGAAACTAGTTTTGTTAGAACCGTATCGTCAATACGAAGGTAGAAAATATTTTTCTGGGATTTATAGGGTTCGTATGTGACCCCGGTAAATGGAAATGCGCGTTTAAATTCAATGTATAGAGTTATATGTTGATTTTGATGGAAACTGATCGAAACGATCGAATCAGCCTGCGGTACATATCCCATTGTGTTCGGAATGGGGGAATTAGCTATGGACGACAGGCGGTGGGCCTCGTTTTGAGATCGAAAATAAAAGTTGCTTTTTGGGATAAAATAAAATAAAATAAAATAAAAATAAAAACCTATATACTCTCCCTCTCACCCCTCAGATTTAGATCGAAGAAAATAAAAAAAACTTCGTCCTCCTTCGTTCACGTCCGCCGCCCTCCTCTGGCGCCGCCACCGCCGGCGCGAGGCGCCCCCCTCCTCCGCAACCTTCCTCCTCCCTCCCTTCTACCTTCCTCCAACGAGAACCCCAATCGAGCCCCCTTCCCTAACCCATAAACCCCTCCACGCCAGAAAACAACCGCCGCCGTTCAAGCATCCCCCCCCCCCGCGCCGCCTCCCCCGCGTCAGCACTGCCTCCCCCGAGACCACCATACCCCATGCCGACGATTCCAGCCACCAGCGCCCTCCCCCACCCCCTTTTCTTCGATTTAAACTCCCTCCACCTCCAATGCAGCGAGAAAACGCCCCGCTCCTCCTTAAAACAATGTAAGTCCTTTAATTTATTTTATTTTGTTTTGTTTAATTAATTTTTACAATAGAAAAATATGATTTTTAGGTCATAGAAAGAGTTGATTTTATTTTATGACAAAGATAATATTTTTATGATGAGAAAGATTATATCTTTACGATAGAAAAGGTAAGATTTTTAAAGGAAGAAAGACGATATCTTTTAAATATGAAAAGACGATATTTTGATATAAGTAGTGAAGTAAAAATATGATTTTTACTTCGATAAAAATATTATTTTGATATAAGTAGTGAAGTAAAAATATGATTTTTACTTCGATAAAAATATAATTTTTATAATGTAGAAAGGTTAAAAATATAATTTTTAAACTTGTGGAAGATTAAAAATATGATTTTTACACTATAGAAGTATTAAAGAATTGACCTTTATTATGTAGAAGGAACAAAGATGTATTTTTATATAGTGGCGATATAAAAATATAATCTTTATTGTATGAGTAACGATGTAAAAATAGATTTTTTATCTACATAGTAACGATGTAAAAATAGAATTTTATCTATATAATAGCGAAGTAAAAATTCGATTTTTATATACTGAATAGCGAAGTAAAATTTTGATTTTTATATATTGAATAGCGAAGTAAAAATTTGATTTTTATACATTGAATAGCAAAGTAAAAATGTGATTTTTATATATACAGTGGCTACGGGCAACGAAAGCAACAAAAGGCGAGAACAGCGAAGACTTCTACTTTTGAAGTGTTGTGGCGTTATAATAGCTATTGGTGAGAACTTCTCACTCTAGATTTCTTTTCTAGTTATATATATATACTAGGATGAAGACGGTGCTTAGCAGCACCCGACACCCGTCATCCACAGACCATGGATGGCTTGTTTGTTTAATTGATGTGTTGTGAAAATTGTTTGTGATGTTGATGTGAAATCGATAATAAAATATTCTTGTGTTGAAAGGAAATAAAATATTTATATAGTTAAAAATATTTTATCGTTAAAAATATAATTTTTAACGTGAAAGTGAATAAATAAATATTTATAAACGAATCGGTCGATTTGTTTATATACACTGATTTGACTGATATTGATTGGGTCGGTAAATTTTACACATCGCCCAACTGCATGAATAAAAATATGTGTTTGTTGATTTGAAACCCCACATAGGTGTTGGGATGATATTTGAGTACACTAATCCCAATTATTTAATTGTATGTCGATTGATTGGTCGACAGATTGTGTGAGCGCTGATTATCTGCATTTGATGCTTATGAAGTGGTGTGGTGCACTTTGGATGATGGTTGATTGTTTGTCGTTGCTATTATATACATGTGTTGTATGGAATTCATATAATTAACATTATATGGTGATTGATTAGGCCTCATTCCAATCGGGAAAATAATGAACATTATAAAAGAAAATTCAGGTGTTGAATATAAAAATATTCATGTGTTGAGTAAAATATTTTAATAATAAAATTTACATTTTTATCATATTTAAAATTAGAACTACTTTACGGTTGAAGTCTAATTAAAAATCAAATGATAGATACCATAGTTTTATAAAATATTTTACATAACAAAAATAGTCGTGTGTTGGAAGAAATATAGATTCATGTGTTGAATAGAATAAATATCCATTTGTTGAACAGAATAAAGAAGTTTTTGAAAAATATATAGCCATGTTGATTAGAGTTGCGCTATTTTGTCGTGAGCGATATTTATATCGATTTTATTCGTTTTATAATGAATATTGAAAAGTGATTTCAAAATTTAATATTTTGAAATGAAATTCAAATTGAATTAGATTAAAATTCAAATTGAAATAAAATTGAATCAATTTGAAATGAATTCGAATCGAATAGGAAGTGAATTCGATTCGAATTGAATAGAAAGTGAATTTGAATTTGAGTTGAATAGAAAGTGAATTTGAATTCGAATTGAATAGAAATGAATTCAAATTGAATTAAATAGAAATTGAATTAAAAACGAATTGAAATCGTTTTGAATGAAATTTAGAACAAACTGAAATTGAATTGAAATCAATTTGAAATGAATTCGAATTGAAGTAAATAGAAGGTAAATTCAAATTGAATTGAATTGAAACGAATTTGAATTTGAATTAAATAAAATTGAAATGAATTCGAATTGAATTGAAATCAAATCGATTTGAAATTGAATGTTGCTTTGAAAGGGTTTTGAAAACGAATTTAAAACGATTTATAAAATACGTTTTAAAAAGGAAATCGACGAAATATATATATATATATATTATATAATGGCCTGAATAGAAAGCGCCGCGCTGCGGGAGTTCGTGAATTTCGACCATTGACTTCGAATTGACGTTGCGGGAGATCCGACCGTCGGATTCTCCTAAAACCGGAACCGTTGGGTTCCTATCGAAAAGAAATGAATATAAGAAATTTGAAATCTAACGGTTGGATTTGGAGTTATGTCCAAATCAAATTCGAAAAAGGTCGTTGTAAGTGCAGTTCGATGGCCATTGATGGAAATCGACTCTACGGGCCTCGATAAAATTATTAAAAATATTGATAATTTGTTTAAAATCATAATATGAGAATTGGAAAGAACTGGGATGAAAAATTCCACATTTGAAAAGATAAAAATAGATTTTTATCGAAATGAACTAATTTTGAACTAGAATTAAAATCAATTTATTTTTGAAATAAATAAATTGAATTTGAAAGTAATTTTAAAAATAACCAATATACCCAATACGTGAATTGGACTGGAGTTGAATCGAAATTATCTTCGGAATATTTCGACGTTGGATTTCGTGACTATACAGATATTATTATGGGAATTTGAAAGATATATTTTATATCGTTATTTCCAATACGATATATGTTGGTTTCAGAATTTGATATTGAATATAGCCGATATATTTTCTATTCAGAGCCTTGTATTTAATATCAAATGTGATTTGGGTTTGTCGTGAACCGTGTTTTAGATGACATTGGTTCTTTAACTCAGTTAAAGGCAAGATGTTGATTTTTGAAAAGATTAGAACTAAGTGGAGTTTTAATGAATCTTTAATTAGATTAAAATGTGAATTGACAATTTAAATTATCAAATCTGAAAGGTGATCGAGAATGGAGTACCACCAGTTTTGCTCCAAAGTGATAGTTAAATCTGTAATTAGATTTGAACGTGCAATGGTAATTGATTTTACTGATAACACCGTGGTGTTAGATATGGAGTATTACCAGTTTTGCTCCATGGGATGAATAGGTTGGGATTGGGAAATAAAATAAATAATTACTTCGGTGTGGTTCGCTAATCCCGACTAGTTTGAAATGATATCCAAAGGAAGATTAAAGAATAAATTTAGAAGAATTTATCTTGGATAAAACTAATGGGAACCTTTCCCTAAGAATGTGATTTTGTGAATAAAGGAATATTATGAATTGGAATGAGGCATTTTTTGTGTTGGTGTAACATTTGTTTATCATATACGTGGGTTATTCAGAAAGGCCGGGTTTATACCCATTCTGAATAACCGATTCGACGAGATGTCGAAGATGAAGACCGTGGTTCAAGACCGGAAGTCTTCACATAGTTTGAGTGATTGCTGATGATCTCGATTGGGCTGTACACCCAAGATGAGGGAAACAGTTGGTGATCGTCTAGACGTACTTGGAGATGGATGGATATGCGAGGAAAGTGCCTTCGGTTTCGTTCAGACCCAGGACGAACTTTTTAATGGATTGTGTGTCTGACATTGGATTTTATTCTGTGTTGATTGATCTCTATTAAATATACATCTGTTTGGCGGCGAAGAATTTATTCTCTTGCTTAACGCCCTTCTCTGAGACGTACGAGCTCAGAGGTTGTATATCGATGGACATCAGTCGCATGGAGTGAATTGCCAGTGTGGCACGCGTAAGTGGCAATTGATCAGGGCTTCTGTTGAAAAGCAAAGTCTTGTGGTTGATGATCAAAGCACGGCTTGTGTGGCGTAGCTTTGTGTATAACGTGAATTCGCGAGCCTCACACCTCGGTATGAGTCAAAAACGGGATAGTGACTGCAGGGAGAGCACGACGTTTCTTTCTAGCTAGGGTGGTGTCAGTGACCTACCAGCCCTGACATTTATATACTTTTCACCTGTGTGGTTGTTGCATACGAGGCGCCTCGGATATAGGTCTGTAAGGACCGGGAAACGTGTGTTCAGGAATAACTAATCCTCAAAAGTAAGAGAGGACGGGCCCTGAAGATCCAAGGATCATAGTGGGGTCCTGGGACATTTGCTAGAGTGTCTCGAACGCGGAGAGGAGCTTGCCCCTTGCCTCGACTCATGATGGAATCCAATTTCCAATACGTGTGTTTCGGTTTTATTTGTAGAGCCTAGTATGGCGACATAGTAGATGGTAGCTATGCCGCCTATGATTGATATTTATGATTGAAATTGTTTTGACACTATACACCTATGATTGAAATTGTTATAAGGGAAAACCCTATCCTCCGGCTTGCGTTGCATTGTGTGATGGGACCTGGGTCTTATAATAGCTTCATTTTTCTTTATTTAGCATTGCGCTGTTAGTTCTATGCACTGGTATTCTTGGGAGGAAACCCGTTCCGTGTTATACGGCTTGGTCCCTTGATTTACCTAACTTTAAAAATAAATATTAATAACTGTTTTAGTTCTCACACCAGTCACATGACTGACCTGGAGTTTATTGTTTTAACCTAAACTCTTGGTGCCCCTATTTTCCACACGGGCAGCTAGTAGTTTTGGTTTTGCAGATTTGTATTCACAGGGTCCTAATTTACAGCTGGAACGATGCTCGGGAAGCTCTGTATCCGTGTATCACTTTCAGTTGTGTTTTGAATATTTTTCCGCTGTTATGTAATTTATTGTGTTCTCTGATATTTATTGAATGTAATTTATTCATTTATACTCTGTATATTCTTGTATCTGATGGAATTGTTGTAATAACAATGAAATGTTCTTCCGTCTGCGTTCCGATGTGTGTTGTTCTCAAAAGTATCCACTCTTTCCTTCACGGGGAAGTTACGGGTTCTTACAGTGAGATAAGAAAGAAATATTAGAATAGAAGAAGAAGAACACAACACAGAGTCTCACATCGCAATGGAACAAAATATAATATAAAATTAAATCTTTATAGAGAGCTAGAAAATAAAACTCACAGTCATCAGAGTACATCACACATCTAGACAGTTATAATGGCATGTCCTCATATACAACACACAGCGGAATAAATATATATCATACGTTTGGACTTCTATAGTTCGTTTCTTCACTGCATCCGATAACCTAAACCTGTGCAACCCGGTCTAACCCAAGCATTACAAACGCTTGGTCAGTCTGGTGAACCAGATGAGAAAAAGCAAACTAAGTTTATAGGTAACATCCAACTTGATTTTAACATCAAATTTTTTTAAAAGAAAGGATAATTGTAAGACCAAATCCACACATAAATACAGACGTTTTTTATCTTACTATAACCCAAAACATTTTTGAAATCAAATATTTTTCTGATATTATAATAATGTCTAATACGAAGTAAATAACAATCTAGCAGAACGATTGCATCTCACGCTATACATACATAGTATACAATCAAAAACCACGGGCTCTTATTGGAGAATAGATTTCCAACTATGGCAAGGTATTTGACTACCTTTCGACAATGTACATCTGGAGATGAATACATTGAGGATTCAACAAGAACGTCTTGTGTAACGACCCGCATTCTACGCATCTGGGGATCATAGAATATTTATTTCTTTCACATGCAAAGTCGTATAGCCATGTAACTTTGGGAGACGACTATTGGGGTCATTTCCCATGTTCATGATTTTTTGCCAATTTTTAAATGACCGTTTTGCCCCTAACTGATCTTGTTTCAGCCATAACTTTTGTTTGGTAAGGAGTTTTAACCTGAAACCACTTCCAATAGATCCGAATGATGGCTTACCTTTCCGTAGAGTAGTCACACTAGCCAAACGAACTCACCATTTGGGAGATATGGCTGAAACAAGCTGTAGAAGGTGAAAAACAGCTTAATCGGGCCAAGTAGGGTGATTAACAGCTAGGCCCATTAGAGGATTTCGGGACTAGAGCTTTATAAGGGCTGATTAGGGTTAGGGAAACCTTTTCTTTGTCATTTTTCAGCCGCCACTAACACCCTTTCAACCCTATCAATGGCCTCCACTTTCTAAAACACCTTCAAATCACTTTCTAATTGAAGATTAAGCTAATCAACATCAAATTAGAGGTAAAAGGCTTTTGTGTGCATTGGAATTCGTCTATTTATGGAATGATTTCAGATCTGAGTTTATATATTGGCTAAGGTGAGTGATTTGCACTGTTTTTACACTAATTACAGTTAATTAGGGTGATTAGTGTTAATTAACAAATTTATGCATGATAAAATTCTGGAAAAATTTGTAAAATTCTAAAATATTATTTAAAGCCTCTGTTAGAAGTTTGGGTTAATTTGGTTAAGTTTTGCTAATCCAATCATCTGATTTGCTTAAACATGCGTAAGGGAAAAATATGGATTTTAGGCATGTTTGATCCGTTCTGACATATTAAATTGTTGTTTTGGTGTTTGTGGTTGATTATACATGTTGCTATGATTGTATGATATGCTCTGTGATTGTTTAGAACCGTTAAAATGGTCGAAAATGCCATCGTGTCGCCTAAAATAGTCGCTAGAAGTTGCAGGAAAAGTATACAGGAACCAGACTGGATCGGATCGCCTCTACCTGAACCGACCCGATTGTGAGTCCTACCTCACGAGCCGACCGGATCAATCCCATGTACCACGAGTTGTGGAGCACCATACACCACGATTCGCTAGATGTTCCTCACCTTTTCAAGTTGATCGCCACGAGCGGAGCATCCACGAGCTGATCGCCTTGAAGATCATGAGCCAAGACAAGTCAGCACTTGAAGACCACGGCCCGACCTGGTGAGCTGGCTGGATACACCCAACCCGACCCAGTTGGGTAACCATGACCCGAACCCGAATGGTGATCACGAACCGATCCAATGGAGGAAGAAGATGAACCTACCCGGAGGAGGAACCTGACCCGATCCGTAGGGGAGATCACGATCCGAACGTCGACCTAGATGGAGCATCACGACCGAACTGAAACAAGGAGCTTGGACGCGAGGCATGAGCCACGAACCAAATGAAGACCAATCTGGAGGAGACCAAAACCCGAGATACAATGTTAGTCAAAATGAGAATTTTGAACTCAGGATCCAGATGGGAACCAACAAGTCAACTTCATGATTGGGCTTTGCTGCATGACGTGTGCAAAGGGGTTATCGATATCCATAACTTTAGTTCACCACTTAGAGACGGGTTAGTGGCTATGGATCAGTGCAATGGGGTCATAGTGACTCCATGGAGCAAAGCGATCGTAGCAAAAGATTGGGTGATCGAGTGGTGGGTATTGTATGCTTTACGCACTGAGTAAGAGATGTGAAGATGATTGCTATGTTTGATGTTTTCTATCACCATGACCCCCGAACCCCCCATTTACACCTTATGTTAGTGTCACCTTAGAGTATTGTACATCCTGTTGTGCTAACTCTTTGGTTGCAGGTCCAGGTTCAGGTATGATTGGATTATACCCTATTATTGTTCTGATTTGTTGCTTATCGCTCATACCAGAATTTTGTCTGACCCAGAGTTTTATGTCTCTTCTTATTTCTCTGGGTGCTCCTAAACAAGCAGACAAGAGACAGGTCAGGTGGATATGCACGAGTGGATGTCCGGAGACGAGTAGGAGGCTTACACGTACCATTTATACATATATTCTCCCTGTGTCGCTGTTGGTCACTACTTTGGGCATTAGTAGGTTACCTTTCTTATTTTTCTTTAGAGACAGTTTTTAAAAGTTGTAATAATGATGATGTGGAACATAAGCTTTATTTTGGATTTTCCGCTGCTATGATGGTTTAGTTTTCAACTTATGCACTGTCTCACAAGTTATGTTATTATTAAATTTTATCCTATGCGCTGTGAGACATTCTACAGGTTCCTTGTTAGTTCACTCTTATGTTTCTTTTCTTCTGACGATCGTCCCATGCTGGTCGGAAATCGGCACAGCGCACATTCATTGGAAATGTCAGCTGGTGCCGGGCGGGCCGTCACATTTGGTATCAGAGCTCTAGGTTGCATAATTAACCTAGGAAATACACCACAGAGAGATAGTACATATATGAGAGTGCTTATTTGTGATATTTTGGTTTTCAAAAGCTATATATATACTGTTAATATATTTAAGGATGAAGTCGCACTGCACTGGCACCACTGAAGAGATGGTTAATCGTTTTCTCCTTACAGATTGAACGATGAGCCGATATACTAGGATTACTGGTAGAGGAGCTAATAATGGGAATGCTCCTGATATGAGAATGATGTTTACTACCTTCATACGAGATGCTTAGGGATGCTCAGGGAGCGGTTCCTAATGCTGCTAACGGTGGTGGTGCAGTAGTGCAGGCGCCTAGGGCCGATTTCGCCAAGCTTAACAAGGATTATACTAGTCTTGGAGGGAAGTTGTTCCGTGGAATGGAGTCGGCTACGGATGTTCAAGATTGGTTGGATAGTTGTGAGCGCATCTTCGAGGACTTGGGAATCGATGATGCCATGAAGAGAAAGTTAGCATCGCGTCAGCTTCAAGGACGAACTATGAATTGGTGGAATGCTATTAAAGAAGCGACTCCTAAAGATCAAGTTACTTGGAATCAGTTTACGACTCGTTTCAGTAAAAAGTTCATTCCAGCTGTTCGCAAATCTGAATTGTTTAGGAAATTTTTGGAGCTGAAGCAGAATGGTAGTTCGGTCTCGGAATATACTGCTGAGTTTGATACTTTATCAAAGTATAGATTATCTCTTAACGACACTGCCGAGAGGAAGAACGAGAAGTTCATAACCGGTTTAGATGAGTACTTAGGGGAAAGGATGATAAACCACATCGACGAGACGTTCGAGTCTATAGTGGGGAAAGAAATCGGAGAGTCTTTACCCTAAATCAAAGACCGATGTTGCTGCTGCATCTGTAGAGGAACCAAAACCGCAAGCAGGCAGTGGAGGTAAGAAGGAGTCTTAGAATAAGATAAAACAAGATCAGACCAAGGGTGGTCAGAAAAAGAAGGACAAGAAAGATAAAGAGTGCTTTAGTTGTGGAAAGAAGGGCCACTATGCTAAAGATTGTCAGGAAAAGCCTGGGGAAAGGAAGTGCTTCAATTGTAGCCAAGTGGGACATCACAAGGATAATTGCCCGCAACCCCCTAACGAGAAGAAGATTGTGGAAGCATATGCTATCAACGCTGTTCCTTCTTCATCGAATGCCCCAACTGCGGCGGAGAAGGGAAAGGGCGTCATTATTCGAGGTATGCTTTCTATTTATGATGTTTCTGTTCTAGTTTGGTTGATAGCGAGGCATCCCATTCCTTCATATCTAGTGACCTGGTAGATAAGTTGGGATTGGAACCTGAGATAGTCGATAAACCTTTAGTTGTGACGAACCCGATAGATGGTTCGACTAGTCTTTTCATGATTTGTTGTAATGTGGTTTTATCGAGTTATGGGTGTATGTTTGCTTGTGATTGCTTAGTTATTTCACGTAGATTGTCTGAATTCAGATGAGATGTCCCTTGAGTGCTTGTCTGATATTGGTTTAGGTCTTTGGGGCTTGTGCTTAGCGAATGTCGAGTTCGACTAGGATGGTTTGCGTGAGATATAAGTAGTTGTTGTGATTTCCATTGAATGATATCTCGGCTTACTCGAGGAGTGATATGCAGCCATGACATGATAAGATTGTTCAATGGTATGGGCTGATGCGAGTTAGACTCGATAGGGTTATGAGATGACTCGAGTGGGACTCGAGAAAGATGCAAAGTAATGGATTGTTTAGGACCCTATGTTGATGTTCTTTTAGAAGGAATAGGATGTGTTAGTTGATCATGGAAGATGCGACGAAGGATTAGGACGACTCAAGTTGGACTTGAACTCATAAAATAAAATAGGTGCTCGTTGATCTTGGAGATGCAACGAATAGGGAGATGACTCACGCTGGATTAGAGTTTGTCGGCAATGGGTACTCAAGACTGGGTCTGAGTTTATGGGTAATAGATTGACTTGAGTTGGACTCAAGAAGGCTGCAACGAAATGGATTGGCTTGAGCTGGACTCGAGAGGGCAGCAAGATAATGGATAGACTTGGGTGGGACTCGAGTGTTTTAGGCGGACTAGAAGCAGGGGTATCTCGGGACGCCCATTACCTTAGATCCATTGGATGTGATCTAGTTATCCTTGGAGGATAAACATACGTTGGACGTACGATAGTCCGTATAGAGGCGGGGCTTCCATTAGCCTTGGGATTGGTTGGACCAGTCAAGTAGGCATCGACGTATGTATGGAGGTGGGGCTTCCATTAGCCTTAGGATTGGTTGGACCAGTCAAGTAGGTATCGACATGTGTATGGCTTTAGCAGGTGAGAGATAGGACATGTTTGATGTATGCTATGGTTGCTATGTTCATTCCTATTTTATTCCCTTACGTAGACTATCACCTGTAGGATTCTGGTAATAGAGAACAAAGAGATGACGGTATACACAGATGCATGTGGTACCAGACTAGGTGGTGTACTGATGCATTGAGTAGAAGACATGCTAGTTTAGGGGCTGTGTTTCTGGAATGGAAGCAATTGGAGTACAACGCTGGGTATGATTTCAGACTAAAGTGCGAATTGGATCCAGAAGTGTTAGCAAGTTTGACGATCAGACCCACTTTGATTGAGCAGATTGGTTCTAGCCAGAGGGACGATCCTAACTTATTAGAAATCATCTCCAAGTTAGAGATGGGTATCGATAGGGAGATGGACAAGTATGGGCTTGATACAGATGGATGGCTTAAGAAGAATGGAATACTAGTTGTGCCCAATGTCGATGGAGTAAGAGATGAAGTGCTTAGAGAATGTGATCACTCAAACTGACTATACATCCCGGTGGAAATAATATGTATCGAGACATGAAGCAGACCTACTACTGGAAGGAATGAAAAGAGACGTCGGGAAGTTTATATCCAAATGCATGAACTTCCAGCTAGTTAAAGCCGAGCAAAAGAAACCTAGTGGTTTTTTTTCAACCATTAGAAATTGCAGAATGGAAATGGGAACAAGTCTCAATTGATTTCATTGATGGGTTACCAAGGACTAGATCGAGTCATGATATCATTTGGGTGATTGTGGACCAATTAACTAAGAGTGCAAGGTTTATACCCGTCAAGTCGAATAGAACGGCAACTAAGTTAGCCGAACTATATATGAAGTGGGTAGTGAGATTTCATGGGGTACCTAGAAGTATTATGAGTGACCGAGACCCGTTGTTTACTAGTGGGTTTTGGAAGAGCTGACAAGAGGCTTTAGGGTCATAATTATATCTCAGTACCGCGTACCATTCTCAAACCGACGGTTAGACAGAGAGGGTGAATCGAGTATTAGAAGATCTCTTGAGAGCTTGCATATTGGATTTTGGTGGATCATGGGATGACTATTTGCATCTAGTAGAGTTTGCATATAATAATAGTTATCAATCCATTATTAGTATAGGCCCATTTGAAGCTTTGTATGGAAGACCGCACAACTCACCGTCATGTTGGTTAAAAACCGGTGAGAAATTTGTGCTGGGGCCGGATGTGATAAAGGAAACCTCAGATAAGATCAAGGTTATCCGACAACAAATAAAGGATGCCCAAGATAGGCAGAAGAGTTATGCCGATAAGAGGCGAAAGGATTTGAAATTCTCCGTTGGCGACCTAATATTTGTCAAGATCTCTCCATTAAAGAATGTTATTCGATTTGGAAGGAGAGGAAAGCTGGCGCCAAGATTTGTTGGTCCATTCCCAGTTCTCGAGCAAGTTGGGAATTTGGCATATAAAGTTGAATTACCAGAGAAGATGGAAGGAGTTCATAACGTATTTCATGTTTCCCAGTTAAGGAAATTCGTGCACGATCCCGATATGATTATTTCACCTGATCAGTTGGATGATATCGAAGTGGAACCCGAGGCGGTTGGGAACCGCAAGCCGATTCATATTGTCAAGCACGATACAAAGCAACTTCGAAAGAAAGCGGTGAATCTAGTCAAGGTTCAGTGGGGCGAGGATGAGAATGACTGTACTTGGGAGACAGAGGAGAGCATTAGGAAGACATATCCAAAACTCTTTGCCTGGTAAGATTTTAATTGCAAATTAGTTTTCTGCATGCTAGGATAGACTTTTTTGTTGTTTTGTATGTTTGATTGCTGTGAATGGTTGGTAGGCATGCGGGATTCTTTTACTTGTTTTTTTAGCCAGGGAATTTCGGGTGTGAAATTTCTTAAGGAGGGAGAATGTAACGACCCGCATTCTACGCATCTGAGGATCGTAGAATATTTATTTCTTTCTCATGCGAAGTCGTATAGCCATGTAACTTTGGGAGACGACTATTGGGGTCATTTCCCATGTTCATGATTTTTTGCCAAATTTTAAATGACAGTTTTGCCCATAGCTGGTCTTGTTTCGGCCATAACTTTTGATTGGTAAGGAATTTTGACCTGAAACCACTTCCATTAGATCCGGATGATGGCTTAACTTTCCGTAGAGTGGTCACATTAACCAAACAGACTCAACGTTTGGGAGATATGGCAGAAACAAGGTTTAGAAATTGAAAAACAGCTTAATCGGGCCAAGTAGGGTGATTAACAGCTATGATCATTGGAGGATTTCGGGATTAGAGATTTATAAGAGCTAATTAGGGTTAGGAAAACCTTTTCTTTGTCATTTTTCAGCCGCCACTAACACCCTTTCAACCCTATCAATGGCCTCCACTTTTTAAAACACCTTCAAATCACTTTCTAATTGAAGATTAAGCTAATCAACATTAAATTTGAGGCAAAGGCTGCTACGTGCATTGGAATTCGTGCTATTTAAGGAATCATTTCAGGTTTGAGTTTGTATTTTGGCCAAGGTGAGTGATTAGTACTGTTTTTACACTAATTACGGTTAATTAGGGTGGTTAATGTTAATTAACGAAATTATGCATGAGAAAATTCTGGAAAAATTTGTAAAATTCTAAAATATTATTTAAGACCCTGTTAGAAGTTTGGGTTAATTTGGTTAAGTTTTGCTAATCCTAACATCAGATTTTCTTAAACATGCTTAAGGGAAAAATATGGGTTTTGGGCATGTTTGATCCGTTTTGACATATTAAATTGTTGTTTTGGTGTTTGTGGTTTGTTATACATGTTGCTATGACTGTATGGTATACTCTGTGATTGTTTAGAACCGTTAAAATGGTCAAAAACGCCGCCGTGTGGCATAAAAACAGTTGCTGAAAGTTGCAGGAAAAGTATGCAGGAGCCGAATCGGATCGGATCGTCCCTACCTGAACCGACCCGATCGTGAGTCCTACCCCACGAGCCGACCGGATCGAGCCCATGTACCACGAGTCGTGGAGCACCATACACCACCATTCGCTAGAATTTCCTCACCTATTCAAGTTGACCGCCACGAGCGGAGCGTCCACGAGCCGATCGCCTTGAAGATCATGAGCCAAGACAAGTCAGTACTTGAAGACCACGACCCGACCCCGTGACCCGGGTGGATACACCCGAACCGACCCAGTTGGGTAACCACGACCCGAACCCGAATGGTGATCATGAACTGATCCGGATGGAGGAAGAAGACAAGCCTACCCAGAGGAGGAACCCGACTCGATCCGGAGGGGAGATCACGATCCGAATGTCGACCTAGATGGAGCATCACGACCGAACCGAAACAAGGAGCTTGGACACGAGGCATGAGCCACGAACCAAATGAAGATCGATGCGGAGGAGACCAAAACCCAAGATGCAAAGGTAGTCCAAATGAGAAGTTTGTACTCAGGATCCAGATGGGAACCAACGAGTCAACTTCATGATTGGTCTTTGCTGCGGGACATGTGCAAAGGGTTATCAATATCCATAACTTTAGTTCACCACTTAGAGACGGGTTAGTGGCTATGGATCAGTGCAACGGGGTCATAGTGACTCCATGGAGTAAAGTGATCATAGCAAAAAAATTGGGTGATCGAGTGGTGGGTATCATATTCTTTACGCACTGATTGAGAGATGTAAAAATGATTGCTATGTTTGATGTTTATTATCACCATGACCCCCGAACCCCCCATTTACACCTTTTGTTAGTGTCACCTTAGAATATTGCACATCCTGTTGTGCTAACTCTTTGGTTGTAGGTCTAGGTTCAAGTATGATTGGATTATACCTGTTATTTTTCTATTTTGTTGCTTATCGCTCATACCAGACTTTTGTCTGACCCAGAGTTTTATGTCTCTTCTTATTACTCTGGGTGCTCCTAAACGAGCGGACTATAGACAGGTCAGGTGGATATGCATGAGTAGATGTCTAGAGACGAGCAGGAGGCTTACACGTACCATTTATACATATATTCTCCATGTGTCGCTGCTGGTCACTACTTTGGCATTAGTAGCGTACCTTTCTTATTTTGCTTTAAAGACAGTTTTTAAAAGTTGTAATAATGATGATGTGGAACATAAGCCGTATTTTGGATTTTCCGCTGCTATAATGGTTTAGTTTTCAGCTTATGCACTGTCTAACCTGTTTTATGTCAAAGTTATGTTATTATTATATTTTATCCCGTACGCTATGAGACATTCTACAGATTCCTTGTTAGTTCACTCTTATGTTTCTTTTCTTCTGACGACCGTTCCGTGCTAGTTAGACATCGGCACAACGCACTTTCATTGGAGATGTCGGCTGGTGCGGGGCGAGCCATCACATCTTGCAACCCTGGCACATGACCGGCCCCTCACTTCGCTTGAGAGTTCCGAATATATCATTACCATGGTTGGGG
The DNA here is from genome assembly GCA_030737875.1 of Allium sativum. Lineage (NCBI taxonomy): Eukaryota > Viridiplantae > Streptophyta > Magnoliopsida > Asparagales > Amaryllidaceae > Allium > Allium sativum. The sequence continues at coordinate 200,860,543 of CM060916.1, forward strand.
GCTAGCCAACCAAACCGATAGCATACAAAAAAATAAAGGGACAACCGAAGGCACTAGATTTCTTAATATCAGGTAATGAATATACCCTTTTGATGGGTGCGACCCACATAGCCATGCGACCTACCCGATTTTTATACCATTTCGCAGTTGATGTGGCTTGAGGTCATGATTAATTAATTAATTACTTTACCTTTATTATTATTTTAGAACATCTGGCCATCATTCACTTTGAATGCCACATTGTCAGATCCGCTAGAAAATCATTAATTGACGTCCACAAAAATACTCTGGGTGTTTATGCAAAAAGAACGAATTCCTCCGCCACTAACAAAAGTACATTTGAAGAGATCAATATACATAATCCTTTGGAAACACTCTATCGGACATTCGTTCATACAAGTTGTCCTAGGACTGGACAAACTGAAGGTGTAATGACCCGCATTGTCAGGGGTATTATAATTAATTAATTTAATTATATATATCATGATGTAGTGAATTAAATAGAGGTTTAATTAAATAATATGGAATAATTAATTTAATTAAATAATTAAATAATATATTTAATTCAGAAATAATCAAAAATATTGGAAATCACAATATTCTGTGAACTGGGTCGTCCCTTAGATTTAATTCATCTTAGAGTTGAATTATATTGACGAATATATTCAATCGACGTCAGTTTGAACGTATAATTATAATATAATTAAAATCGAGCTCGAAATGGCGCTGCAGTTCGTAAATTGGCGATTCGAACTTCAACTGAATGTACAGGATTCGTTTTATGCCGGATTTCTATGAAACAAGAAACGTGTGGAGCTGGTGGAGTATATCTTTCTAGTGGAAAAGGAAAATCAAGGTTTCGTCATGTAGATTTTGATGTACGTCCAAATCAAATTTCAGAAAAGTCGCTGTAGAATTCCTTTATAATTTGCGACGCTTTATTTACGTTATAAAAGGATTTTTCAATATAAACTGAATATCGATAAATCTAAAATCTGAAATATCAAACTGTAAATTCTGATATGATATTCTGGAGCTGTATGATATCATATGTGATGATATACAATAATATAAATTTATTTATATTTAATTTACTTATATTTAAATATATTTGTATATTTAAATGGGTCATCCAAAGCTTTAAAAATAGCCAGTTTTGCAAACGAAGTCGGAATTCGACGAAACCTGTTTTGTTGGATCCGCAATATCAAATAGTTGTTAGATTTCCAGTTTCGTGATTTTTAGAGTCACTGTGTGGCCGTACGGATTTTTAGAGTGAAAAACAGTTAGTATTTTGACAGTTAAAAATATGATGTGTGAGCATATGAAGTCGGAATTGGACGAAACCAGTTTCGTTGTGACCGTGATGTCAAACTCTAGCTACATGTCCAGTTTCGTGATTTTTGGGTATCGTGTGTGATCACACGGAATTTTAGAAGACGAAACAAATTAAAAAAAAGAATATACCGGGAATATTCCTCTCTAAAATATCTAGATATTTTGTGTTGCCTATAAATACTCCTCAACACCTCTCTAACCTAATTCCTCAGTCAAATTCTCCGCCGTCACTTTTCTTTCTTACAGCATAAGAGATCGATCAAAGAAAAAATCAAAGTAAAATGAAATAAAATCCCAAAAATCATTCTATGTGTAGATTTGTATTCACAGGGAGTTTAGCTTCAAGTCTATACCCTATTCATAGGGTTCGACGTCTGTTAGGTGGTGCTGGATTTTTCAACAGCGGAACTAGGGCTTGAGCATTTGGGAAATCGAAGTAGCTTCACTTGTTTTGGTCGTGAGATTTGGGTTTAGCATAGGATTTCGAGTCCTTAGGGAAAGTTGAGGTATTCTGGTGCGAAATAATACCGCGCGATTCCTGGTGTCGAGCGTAAGGAAGCCTGAAGTTGGAATCTACTTCCTGCTTGCGAGAGTTGGATTATTGGTATGAAAATATAGAGCGAATGACGAGAAGCTCGATGGTGATTTTTATTTGAACTTGGATTGAAGAATGAAGGTGAGATGGAGGCTTCAAAAACTGGTAATGGCCATAAATGTTTGCTGGAAGTCGCGTTTTAATTTGCAAAGTGGATGATGATATCGTGGGTGGGCTTTTGTCTAGTGGTGGGCTGACTAGGAGAAAGGGTGAGGCCCAATGGATTAAAATCCTAAGTTTTTTTATTTTAATTAAAGTGTATTTGTTTGTTTAAGTCATAACTTAATCATACGACCTCAGAATTCTACGAAACATGATCCAATGGGATCGTATGGACGGACACTACCCAATGGAACTGACAGGGAGTGGATTGGAGCTAGTTTGAATTTATGGCGAATTAAATTGTTTGATTCAAATCAAATAACATTTTATCGTTCTTCAATGATGAACTACAAAGGTGAGTAAAACTCACCAACTCTAAATAGTTATATTTTTATAATGTATTTTTAGAACTGTTAATCATCTGTTGATTGCTGTGTGTTGGTTGATTGATCGAACTGCTAGTCAGTTAGTGAAAATTATATATATATAAAAATTATATATATATATATAAACCGTTAAATATTTATATATTGATTCTGCTATCAGAATAATGTATATTGAACTGAAAATGATGATAATCATATTGTGTAACATGATTGTGAATGCAGGGAAACAGGTTGGAGAAATCCGACTTGATTCCTCAACAGTTATTTTATTGTTTTTTCATATATTTTGATATATGATGTGAAGTATAACCTGTTGTTGATTGTGTGGGTGTAGCAACCCGTATTTCTATTAACCTGTTATAACATAAATCGAGGTAGAATTTAATTCTAAAATCTGAATCAAGGGAAACGGGCTATGCCATTGCGTTCGTCTCGGAAAAATACGCGAAATAGAGTCCGAGTTTTCGAAAATCGGAGTCCGTATAACCCGATTAAGGCCCACTGAAATTTTCAGAAATTTTCAAGTTCAAAACAGATTTCGAATTTCGGGTTCAAAATTCGAAAAACGGTCAGATTGGGCTAGGTGGGAAAATTCCCGCCAGAGCACCCAAGTCGATAGCCGTGTCGACTTGGGAGTCGACTTGGTTGGACCCAAGTCGAAAGCCCTATCGACTTGGCTGTCGACTTGGTTCAGCCGGGCAGTTTTGCCTGGTGCACCATTTTGGGGTTGTGCTGAGTTTGGGGCCAGATTCGGTTTTGAGGGCTGAGATTGGAATTAGGGTTTAATCCTAAGGCTAGAACTAATCCTAATCTCTATAAATAAGACCCTAACCTAAGCCTAAATCAACATTATTCACTCATATAACTAAACTATGGCAAAATCATTCCTCTCATGGCCTCCACTCTCTTCATAAAATTCCTAAGTTATTTCTGTGAGAGATTTTCAATGCATACAAGTGTTTTCAAGCTTGTATGAGCATCATTAGCTTGCATTCAAGTCAAGTTTCTATATTTGCATCATAAAGCAAGAGTTTTGATCATTTTGGCTCAAGGGGTTTTTCTATTGGAGCTTTGATATTGGGTTTATTTGATTGCATAAGGGCTTTGTCTCAATCTTATATTTGCTTATACTCATTTGAGTCTTCATAAGCATTGTAAGCCCTTTTCTACTTTCATATTTAAACTCTAAAGTTAATGAATGATGCAAGTTGTGTTTGATCATTATGATATGCAAGTTTATCATGTTATGTTATGCAAGTATGCCATGTTATGATATGCAAGTTTACCATGTTATGTTATGCAAGTTTGCCATGTTATGATATGCAAGTTTATCATGTTATGTTATGCAAGTTTGTCATGTTATGATATGCAAGTTTATCATGTTATGTTATGCAAGTTTGCTATGTTATGATATGCAAGTTATGTTATGCAAGTTTGGGTTGATCATTTTGCTCATTTTATCATGTTATGCAAGCTTATCTTGGGTTTATGAGCTTAAAGCTTCAAGCTTTATGCTAAAGGTTGCATTTTGGCAACATGTAAGTTATCGTATCTCTTATGATAACTTGCATGTGAGGCTAAATGCGAACTTATGGCCATTTCTACATGTCATTTATCACCATGTATCACCAATATGCTAAGTTTGGTTTTATGCATGCTTTTGAGGCCTAAAAATGTAATATGCAAGTATAGGAACATATGTACATTTCATATGCCACCATGTTAAACTTGTGGCTTCAACACCTTTGTGTCATGATTATGCCAAGTTCCCTCTTTCTATCCTTTATGCGCTATTGCGATATGTAAGCGATGGGATTGCGTTTGGGGTTGGGTAAACTTAAAAGACATAAAAACATAAGATTGGGAATTTACCTATTAAGTTAGGTCTACCCATTGGGAATTTACCTATTAAGTTAGGTCTACCCAAATGCTTGAAAACTTGTAATATGTTTTGGAAACATAATGGACATGACACTTAGAAAATATAAGTGTGACCAACTCGAGGTTGGGTTGAGTTTGTAGCGTAAAACTACCCGGAACCGACCGGCTTCACTAGTTGCTACAAACAATAGGACCCAATGTGAGAAGTTGGTCATGTTGTACCTTGAACCCGAGGTTAGACCAAGTTGTGGTGTAAAGCTACCCGGACCCGCCCGGCTTAACTAGTAACTGCAACGAAGTCTAATATGAGAGGTTAAGGCACATTAATTAATTAATGCCTCATGATTAGGGTTAAGTCATGGTCCACTTAATACTTAACCAATTTGGGCTTGGTAGATTAATCAGGGTTAAGTCGTGAACTCATCGTTACACTTAACCAAGTTAATCCATGATTAGCAAGAGGGTTAAACCGTACTTAACCCACTAGAAAATTCTAGTAATGGGGGTCCACTCCAGCAGTAATCCCAAGTTTGTATCATTAAGACCCTATGGACTAGGCTAGGGTGGGGGCACGATTACTGGACTTGAGGTAAGTGACCAAAAACGACGGCAGAGTGGTACGCCGGTGTAGTTCCGGACGGACTATGGTCGTGCACATAGTCCGTAGCCGGAGAAAACATGCACGGGTACCAGTAGATCGAGACTGTGCACTTATGTTTATGGTGTCCAGGGGTTTACACCCTAGGGCTTGATACACCCGAAGGGTGGACCCGGCACAGTCCGACTACAATTATGTTTGGGCCGTATTGACACCAACACGTGACGAGTTAGGCTTAGGGAGCCGATCGATTAGACCGTTTGGTTGGACCTCGTATTAGGGTCACTTCATGTTATTGGACCTCGTATTAGGGTCACTTCATGTTATTGGACCTCGTATTAGGGTCATTTCATGTTATTGGGTCAAAGCTTGGGCCAAGGGATCAATACGTGTTTATTCCAGTCATGTTAGTTTGCTAGTACACCCGTGGTGCAAAACCTTAATCCTGATTATGCGATGACACCTTTTATCTATCATGTCAGTATGTAGTTATCCTTATGTTCATCCCTGCTTCTCATGCCAGTTAACTTTATCAGTTTACATTGATTGTAGTAGGGCTTACTCAGTCTTTTTGACTGACCTGTTTTTCTTTCGCCTCTTTTCTTCCGTTCCCCCCCCCCAGGTTCTCAGGGTGGGAATATTGGAGCTTAGCTTGGATTTCTTATCGCTTGCTTATGGGATTTTAGCTCATGTATGGTCTTGACATGAAGCTAGCTATGGTTATCACTTATTTTGGGGATAGTACTTATGTATTTCAGTTTTTCAGTGATGTTGTTTTTTTTATCTAGACTTGTGTATTTGGAAAGTTGACATTATGTTGTACCAGACTTGTTTTGAAATAGTTTGAAATCTTCCGCTGTTTTACTTATCTTATTTACTCTGTTTACATATATACGTATGTTCTTGTTCTGCCTTGATATATCATTATGCATGTTTACCTGATTCAAACACCCCTCCAAAGTCCGAGTGCTTGCAAGAGACACCCTGGCGGAGGCGGGGTGTTACATTTGGTATCAGAGCATATGGTTTACGAGAAGGAACAAAAAGGTTTTTAAAACTTTTGAAAAACTATTTTCAAAACCAAGTATAAAGTATTTTCCAAAGAAAAGTCTAGTTTATTTTAATGGCTATTCCCCAAAAAGCCATTAGCAAAAATTCCTTCGTTTTTTTCTCTCTCCATTCTGAATCTATCTTTTTCTTCGTTTTCAGTATGGCCAATAACTTTGCCATTCCGGAGGGAGTACACGTACCTGTTTGGTATAGTAGACTTTTGGAGGCTAGGGCGACCGAAGCCGGCCTCGCAGATGTTCCTCCTCCTCCTCCGGTGATTAATGTTTCTCCTCCTCCTCCCATAGCTGATGTTTCTCCTCCCCCTCAGCCTCCACAAGCGGATTTTGCGGAAACTTGTAAGAACTTTAAGACGATGGGTGGTAAGAATTTCATTGGAACCGAGACTTATGTAGAGGCAAGGAATTGGTTGAAAGAAACCGAAGATCTTTTTGCCTTCTTTGATATAGATGACCGTAGGAAGGTTTTATTGGCAGTGTGATTGCTAAAGGAAGAAGTTGCACGTTGGTGGGTGGTCACCACCGCTACTAGGCCAATTGAGACTTGGGATGACTTTCGGGGAAAGTTTGGACTAAGGTTCCTATCACTGAAGCAAGGGGACATGACTATTAGGGAATACATAGATAAGTTTAATCAACTGGCTCGGGTCGGGTTTAGACTTGGTTAACACAGCTCAGAAGAAGGCCCTATACTTTGCTCTAGGATTAAACGAGCCATTACATGGTTTAGCCATGTCTCATATTCCCCATGGGGCCACGTTTGAGAGCTTGGTTGATATGGCGTTACTTCAGGGAGATGTCAAGAAAGAGATCAGGATGAATGATACTCAAGCCAAGAAGATTGATTCCCAGTGGAAAGGAAATCAGGGTAATCCAAGTGGTCAGAGCAGTCAAGGCAATCAGAACAAGAACAAGAACAAGAGTCATGGCAACAAGGGGAACAACAACAAGGGCAAGAACAACAAGGGGAAGTGCCATTATTGCGGTTCAGTTGGGCATCTTATTAAGGACTGTAAGAAGAGGAAAAGGAAGAATGGTGAATGCTTTTTCTGCGGTGAGACTGGACATTTCAGTAAGAATTGCCCGAAGAAGCAAGGGCAAGGTCAGACTCAGTGTGCAAGACCATCTGGAGGGCGAGTTCATCCCCTCAACATCATTCTTTCAGCTCATGATCGAGGTAGTGTTTCTGTTGAAAGTCTTGTTTACATTTCTGATTTTCCTGTTTGTACTTTGTTTGATTCTGGAACATCGCATAGTTTATTTCATCTGATCTAGTTGAAAGTTTGCACCTAAGTACTAGTCTAGTTAATGATCCCGTGTGTGTTTCAAATCCAATTGGGGTTTCCGCCCATTTGTCTATTATCTACGTGGATTTGAAAATCTCTATCTTTAGTGTAGAGTTCTCGTGTGATGCTTATATTCTCGGTTTCATGGGGTATGGGTTGATTTTGGGCATGGATTGGTTGTCCAGTTTTGGAGCCATCCTTGATTTTTGAGCATAGGGTTGTGAGGCTCATGACTCGCCTCGGTAATACCCTAAAAATTTCTTGTAACCCTATGGGTCCCGTCACGTTGTGTTATCTTGAATCCCTCAACTCGTCTATCGATAGTTTGCAATCTATGAGGGTGGTCCGAGAATATCCTGATATCTTGGGTGAAGTGAAGGGGTTACCCCTAAACGCGAGATAGATTTTCGCATTTATCTGGTTGATAATGCCAAGCCAGTTACGTGGCCGGTTAGGCACATGGTCCCGCAAGATGAGAGTTAAGAAAGCAAGTCAAGGAGTTGCTTGAGAAGAACTTCATACGATGAAGCATTTCCGAAGAGGGTGCTCTAGTAGTATTCGCTACTAATGTGGACAGTTCGCTTCGCCCGTGTGTTGATTATCGTGAGTAGAACAAGAAGAATAGACAACCATTACCAAGGATCGATGATTTATTTGATCAGCTTGTAGGAACATCTGTTTTCTCTTGATCTTGCTACTGGATTCCATCAGCTCAGAGTAGCTGAGGATAGTATAGGCAAAACTGCGTTCAGAACTCCAGATGGATTCTTAGAATGGCTGGTCATGCCATTCGGTTTGACTAATGCACCCGCCTACTTCATGGACTTGATGAGTAGGGTGTTCAAGGAGTTCTTGAACAAGTTTGTCGTGGTCTTCGTAGATGATATTCTGACCTTCTCTAAGGAGGAGGAAGAGCACGCAAGGCATCTCATGGAGGTGATGGATACGCTTAGAGCGCATCAGTTGAAGGCCAAGTCCTCCAAATATCATTTTGGAGAAAAGAAGTTAGATTTCTTGGGCACATAGTTTCTAAGCAAGGCTTAGCGGTGGATCCCGCTAAAGTGGTCGCGGTTCAAGACCAGGAAGCCCCGACGAGGACAATTGAAGTAAGAAGCTTTCTCAGTTTAATTAGTTAGTTAGCGTCCCTTGAGCTTAGACCTACCCTTATGGATCAAGTAGGGACTTCGCAGAAAGAAGACCCGTAGTTAGTCGAGATCATGGACAAGTTGATTAGAGGCGAGATGTTAAGTCACCTCGCTATAGATGATAAGGGATGGCTAAGACGCGATGAGAGAAAGAAAGTTCTTGAGGAAGCGCATCGCTCTAAGTTGACTATACATCCGGGCAGAGATAAGATGTATAAAGATATGAAGCGCATTTTCTTTTGGCCTGGGATAAAGAAGGATGTGGCGGAGTTTGTCTCTAGATGTATCATTTTCCAGAAAGTTAAGGCCGAGTCGAAGAAGCCCGTTGGGCTATTGCATCCTCTAGACGTTCCACTATGGAAGTGGAAGAGTATTCCCATGGATTTTATCGATGGATTACCAAGGTCAAGGAAAGAGAATACGAGCATGTGGGTCATAGTAGGTAGACTCACGAAGAGTGCTCATTTCACTCTGGTAAAGAGAGAAAGGACTGCATTATAGCTAGAAACGGATTACTTTCAAGAAATAAGGAGGTTGCACGGGGTTCCCTCAAGTATAGTTAGTAACCGCGACTCAATCTTCACTAGCCAGTTTTGGGATAGTCTACGGGAAGTCATGGGCAAGCACTGAATCTAAGTACGGCCTATCATTCGCAGGAGGATGGTTCATTTCGCTCAAGCATGAGTTATAGAAAATCACGTTAGTAAGAGCAATTGGCAACGAGGGTTGGTATTTTCAAGAAAAGTTCTGCTGCGTGGAATACTTTATAGTAAGTAAACGAGATCCAGGATTCACTAGTGAATTTTGGAGAGCTTGCATGAAACCATGAGGTCATAGTTATGTTTAAGCCAAGAATGATAGAAGAGTAAGTGAAAGAGGAAGACGAGAGGCGACAATGAAATGGGTTCCAACTCATATTGGGAAATAAGAGTTAAGAAGCCAAGAAATCATGAGGTAAAAGACGGTCAAAACATAGTGGAGTCAGGCTCAAGGAAACGTGACTTGGAAGACTGAAGGCTAGATACGCGCATCATATCTCTTCCTAAGAGTATATCCTTGATCCTTGTTTTCCTGTGGAACTTACTCGCATGTTATCTTTTACATATATCCTCTCGGTCCCATACTCGATCCCATTTCTGTTATAAACTCCATAAGGAGGTATGACTTATCGGTTAGTAATACATGTCAAGGTTTAAAGGGGTCCGTTAGGTTGACTAAACCTTTTGGGCTTTTATAGAATATGGGTTGGGTTAGGAAGGGATTTCTTGTAATCCGAAAGGAGTATATCCTGCTTATCTTCCCGATCTCTTTGTAGCATATCTTTTGCTATCCATGTTTGTCTTGATTATCTAGTTTATCATGTTAATCTTGTCATGAGAACCTTAGGTAGAAACCCTTTGGATGAAACATGTGTTTGAAACATGTTATGCTTGATGGTTGCAAGTGGTTGCAAGTGTTTGCAAGTGGTTACTCGTGGGTGCATTATACACGTTAGGCACTAGATCGGCTCACACACTCCTCATATTGCATATGCATGAGTGTTTACGCTTATTCATGGATGAAAATTTTTTGTGTTATCACATGGATGTTGCATATGGATGTATGTTATTTGCACACATATAGATGTTATACATTATGTTAGGAATTGCATACATATGGATTCATTTCACTAGCATAATTTGCATTGACAATATTTGGATTAGATAAGTACATATACACACACCTTTGCATATGTTCATACAACATTTAGAATCTTGTAAGGACAATGATTGCTCGTGGATGATGTTTTGAGTAGATGGATGTTGGATGGTAGGATACGTTCTTCCTAACTTGAAGATTTCGGGGACGAAATCCTTTAAGGAGGGGAGAATGTAACAACCTGTATTTCTATTAACCTGTTATAACATAAATCGAGGCAGAATTTATTTCTAAAATCTGAATCAAGGGAAACGGGCTATGCCATTGCGTTCGTCTCGGAAAAATACGCGAAATAGAGTCCGAGTTTTCGAAAATCGGAGTCCGTATGACCCGATTAAGGCCTAACGAAGTTTTCAGAAAATTTCAAGTTCAAAACAGATTTCAAATTTCGGGTTCAAAATTCGAAAAACGGTCAGATTGGGCTAGGCGGGAAAATTCCCGCCAGAGCACCCAAGTTGACAGCCCTGTCGACTTGGGAGTCGACTTGGTTGGACCCAAGTCGACAGCCCTGTCGACTTGGCTGTCGACTTGGTTCAGCCGGGCAGTTTTGCCTGGTGCACCATTTTGGGGTTGTGCTGAGTTTGGGGGCCAGATTTAGTTTTGAGGGCTGAGATTGGAATTAGGGTTTAATCCTAAGGCTAGAACTAATCCTAATCTCTATAAATAAGACCCTAACCTAAGCCTAAATCAACATTATTCACTCATATAACCAAACTATGGCAAAATCATTCCTCTCATGGCCTCCACTCTCTTCATAAAATTCCTAAGTTATTTCTATGAGAGATTTTCAATGCATACAAGTGTTTTCAAGCTTGTATGAGCATCATTAGCTTGCATTCAAGTCAAGTTTCTATATTTGCATCATAAAGCAAGAGTTTTGATCATTTTGGCTCAAGGGGTTTTTCTATTGGAGCTTTCATATTGGGTTTACTTGATTGCATAAGGGCTTTGTCTCAATCTTATATTTGCTTATACTCATTTGAGTCTTCATAAGCATTGTAAGCCCTTTTCTACTTTCATATTTAAACTCTAAAGTTAATGAATGATGCAAGTTGTGTTTGATCATTATGATATGCAAGTTTATCATGTTATGTTATGCAAGTATGCCATGTTATGATATGCAAGTTTACCATGTTATGTTATGCAAGTTTGCCATGTTATGATAAGCAAGTTTATCATGTTATGTTATGAAAGTTTGTCATGTTATGATATGCAAGTTTATCATGTTATGTTATGCAAGTTTGCTATGTTATGATATGCAAGTTTGCCATATGATATGCAAGTTATGTTATGCAAATTTGGGTCGATCATTTTGCTCATGTTATCATGTTATGCAAGCTTATCTTGGGTTTATGAGCTTAAAGCTTCAAGCTTTATGCTAAAGGTTGCATTTTGGCAACATGTAAGTTATCGTATCTCTTATGATAACTTGCATGTGAGGCTAAATGCAAACTTATGGCCATTTCTACATGTCATTTATCACCATGTATCACCAATATGCTAAGTTTGGTTTTATGCATGCTTTTGAGGCCTAAAAATGTAATATGCAAGTATAGGAACATATGTACATTTCATATGCCACCATGTTAAACTTGTGGCTTCAACACCTTTATGTCATGATTATGCCAAGTTCCCTCTTTCTATCCTTTATGCGCTATTGCGATATGTAAGCGATGGGATTGCGTTTGGGGTTGGGTAAACTTAAAAGACAAAAACATAAGATTGGGAATTTACCTATTAAGTTAGGTCTACCCATTGGGAATTTACCTATTAAATTAGGTCTACCCAAATGCTTGAAAACTTGTAATATGTTTTGGAAACATAATGGACATGACACTTAGAAAATATAAGTGTGACCAACTCGAGGTTGAGTTGAGTTTGTAGCGTAAAACTACCCGGAACCGACCGGCTTAACTAGTTGCTACAAACAATAGGACCCAATGTGAGAAGTTGGTCATGTTGTACCTTGAACCCGAGGTTAGACCAAGTTGTGGTGTAAAGCTACCCGGACCCGCCCGGCTTAACTAGTAACCGCAACGAAGTCTAATGTGAGAGGTTAAGGCACATTAATTAATTAATGCCTCATGATTAGGGTTAAGTCATGGTCCACTTAATACTTAACCAATTTGGGCTTGGTAGATTAATCAGGGTTAAGTCGTGAACTCATCATTACACTTAACCAAGTTAATCCATGATTAGCAAGAGGGTTAAACCGTACTTAACCCACTAGAAAATCCTAGCAATGGGGGTCCACTCCAGCAGTAATCCCAAGTTTGTATCATTAAGACCCTAGGGACTAGGCTAGGGTGGGGGCACGATTACTGGACTTGAGGTAAGTGACCAAAAACGACGGCAGAGTGGTACGCCGGTGTAGTTCCGGACGGACTATGGTCGTGCACATAGTCCGTAGCCGGAGAAAACATGCACGGGTACCAGTAGATCGAGACTGTGCACTTATGTTTATGGTGTCCAGGGGTTTACACCCTAGGGCTTGATACACCCGAAGGGTGGACCCGGCACAGTCCGACTACAATTATGTTTGGGCCGTATTGACACCAACACGTGACGAGTTAGGCTTAGGGAGCCGATCGATTAGACCGTTTGGTTGGACCTCGTATTAGGGTCACTTCATGTTATTGGACCTCGTATTAGGGTCACTTCATGTTATTGGACCTCGTATTAGGGTCATTTCATGTTATTGGGTCAAAGCTTGGGCCAAGGGATCAATACGTGTTTATTCCAGTCATGTTAGTTTGCTAGTACACCCGTTGTGCAAAACCTTAATCCTGATTATGCGATGACACCTTTTATCTATCATGTCAGTATGTAGTTATCCTTATGTTCATCCCTGCTTCTCATGCCAGTTAACTTTATCAGTTTACATTGATTGTAGTAGGGCTTACTCAGTCTTTTTGACTGACCTGTTTTTCTTTCGCCTCTTTTCTTCCGTTCCTCCCCCCCAGGTTCTCAGGGTGGGAATATTGGAGCTTAGCTTGGATTTCTTATCGCTTGCTTGTGGGATTTTAGCTCATGTATGGTCTTGACATGAAGCTAGATATGGTTATCACTTATTTTGGGGATAGTACTTATGTATTTCAGTTTTTCAGTGATGTTGTTTTTTTTATCTAGACTTGTGTATTTGGAAAGTTGACATTATGTTGTACCAGACTTGTTTTGAAATAGTTTGAAATCTTCCGCTGTTTTACTTATCTTATTTACTCTGTTTACATATATACATATGTTCTTGTTCTGCCTTGATATATCATTATGCATGTTTACCTGATTCAAACACCCCTCCAAAGTCAGAGTGCTTGCAAGAGACACCCTGGCGGAGGCGGGGTGTTACAGTGGGTATGGACGATATTGAACATCGTGATTTGATATGATTGAATACCATAACATACCGAAATGTTGATAAGAGGATTTTCAAAGTGATATTGAAAACAGAATATTTATAAACTGTAATATTTATAAATAAGAAATGTTTATAAATTGGAATATTTATAAATAGCAGATATTCAAAAAGAAAATAATTACAAACCATTTTTTTTTTTTGAATGGAAAGGCCTGTGTGGCGGGTTTGGGGATTTTCCTGATGCTCCCGTTACAAAGGAGGTTATGGCGAATTTTTCAGAGAATATAAGGAGTCAGAATATTTCAAGAATAAATTTGAAAAAGAAATATTTGTAAACCATTTACAAATAGAATTGAAAAGGAAACGTTATAAAAAGGAAATCATTTTTAAAGTGTAGAACCGTTATTTAAAAGTAAATCTTTTCAAATGAATAAAACGTTGTTAAAAAGGAAATCTTTATAAAGTGAATAAAGTAAATCGAATATGGTATTTGAAAGGAGTTAAATTGAATATGGTATTCGAAGGGAGTAAATCGAATATGGTATTCAAAAGTTAGTAAAACGAATATACTATTTGAAAGGGGTTAGTCGAGTCGAGTTAGTTGGATAGAGTTAACTAGTTCAGTAGAGTTAACCAGTTCAGTAGAGTTAACCAGTTCAGTATAGTTAACCAGTTCAATAGAGTTAACCAGTGAGTTAAGTAAGTCAAGTTAACCAGTGAGTTAAGTAAGTCAAGTTAACCAGTTGGGTTAAGTAAGTCAAGTTAACCAGTTGGGTTAAGTAAGTCAAGTTAACCAGTTGGGCTAAGCAAGTCAAGTTAACCAGTGAGTTAAGTAAGTCAAGTAAAACTAGTTAGAGTTAATCAATAGAGTTAATTGAAAAGAGTTAATCGAGTTAAGTTATCGAATTCCACTTATTCGAAGTAGAAGTTATCAAATATAGTTATTTGAGATAGAGTTAGTCAAACAGAGTTATTCAGGATAAGTTGTCATCTCGTACGACTGCTAGCGTAATTCGCAGGGCTGTAAATAGCCTACGGCGGTTGAATGTTTCCTGAGGGAGTCAGGCGTAACCATTGTGATCGCTGCGATCTAGAGTCAAGCGAATGGAGTTAAATCGAATATTAGTTATTCGAAAGGAGTTAATCAACTTGAGTTTGATTATCGAGATAAGTTAATTGAGTTAAGTTATTGAGTTAGATTATCGAGATAAGTGAGTCGAGTTAAGTTCGTCGAGTTAAATTAATCGATGTTAGTTTCATCGAAAGGAGTTAATCGATGTTAATTTCATCGAAAGGAGTATCGATGTTAGTTTCATCGAAGGGAGTTATCGATTATAGTTTAATCGAAAGGAGTTATCGATTAGTTAAATCGAAAAGAGTTATCGAATTTAATTATTCGAAAAGGAGTTATCAATTTGTTAAATCGAAAGGGAAGATTTTCGAATATCGTTTATTCGAGAGGAGATTATCTAATATAGTTTATTCGAAGGAGTTATTGATTTTTAGTTAATCAAAGTGAGTTATAGAATATTAGTTAAATCGAAGGAGTTATCGAATATAGTTTATTCGATGGAGTTAATCGATTAGAGTTAAATTAAAGGAGTTAATCGAATATAGTTTATTCGAATAGAGAAACGGAGTTAATCGAATATGGTTTATTCGAATAGAGTGAATGAGTTAATCGAATATAGTTTATTCGAATAGAGTAAATGAGTTAATCGAATATAGTTTATTCGAATAGAGTTAGAGGAGTTATCGAATATAGTTTATTCGACAGGAGTTAAGTGAATTAGTTAAGTTAAACTAAGTGAATTAGTTAAGTGAATTGGTTAAGTTAACCAAAGCGAATTTGTCGAGTTAATCAAAGTGATTAGTTCAGTTAATCGAGTTGAATTTGTCAGTCGAGTTAATAAATGGAGTTAGTCAAACCAAGTAAAACCAGTTAGAGTTAATTAATTAAGGTTGACCAGTTAGAGTTAATCAATCAGAGTTAATCAAATAGATTTAAGTAAAATTAGAACTGACTAGAGATTAGTAAATTGAATGGTTTTCTAAGTGTCTATCTGATGTTGGTTTCGGCCTTCGGGATTTATACTTAGGGAATTGTTCTCATACTAGTTCACAGTCAGGGACTGATAGTTGGGGAAGAGTAGTGATTTGTAAATAAGCAAATGGAAAACGTTTTCCATTGTTAATAACATATATTTTCTAAACATAGAAAATAAGGCAATGTGAATATATATATAGATATATGTTGATGATTGATCGATATAATTTCCATCTGGAAATAATATCGTTGTTTACACACTTGATTTTCTTTGATAGTTAAATCACAGACTATCGTAGTTTTGACCATTTTAACATTGTTAATATGGAGAGACCGGTTGGATTATTATCCGAAGAACCACTCTGTATTGGCATAAGCGTTGCGAATCATATATGCCAAAGATAATTGAAGACAGAGTAAAATGCAAGGGCTGTTGTATAAGTCTTAGATAACAGTGACTAAGATGGATATACTGAATAGTGCCTTCGGTTTGTCCAGTCCCAGGACAACTTGTATGGACGAAGGTCTGACAGAGTATATCCAATGGATCGCGTAAGTTGATCTGTTCAAACGTATTCACGTTTGTGGCGGAGGAATTCGTTTCTCTTAGCTGTATACCCGTGTTATTTTTGGATAAGTCAATTTGTGATTTGGAGGATATGACGATGTGACATTCTAAGTGAATGAGGATGACTTGTATGAATGAATGTTTGACAGAGTATTTCTAGAAAGGTCACGTACATTGATTTCTTCAACTATACTAAGAGTGGAAGCGGAGAAGGAAACTTCTTTAGCTAACACGTAACGTACGGTTGTAGACGCCAATTAGTGATTTTCGATGGATCTGACAATGTGGCATTCGAAGTAAATCTGATGTGATGATAAAGCGTAGCTTCTAGCCTCATCAACCAGTAAATGACAGAAATCGGGCAGGCAGCATGGCTAAGTCGGTCGCAGCGAAGTAGGGTGTATAATCACCTATCTAGAGAATATTCGTTTGTTTCTTAAATCTATCAATGTTGTCCCATATATATACGGGAACGGTTGCTGATCCCAACCGTTGGTGATATACATTCGATATACTCAAGAAAAATGAGTGGTCGGTCATGTGTGGCTGAGTTACAAGATGTTCTTGTTGAACTCCAGTGTATCGTTCCTAGAGTACACTGATCGGAAGGTGGTTCCATACCTTGTCATAAGTTGGAAATCCTTTATCCAATACGTGCTTGCGATTTTGATTGTATACTATACATGTAGAACGTGAGATGAAAGCGTTTCTGCTAGTTGATATCTATTTGTGCATAGACATTATTATAATATCAAAAGGTTTTTGGTATAAAGATATTTTGTATTCTCATAAGGGAAAAACCCGTTCCGTTCTGCGGCGTGGTCTTATGAGATATCGTTTACTTGTTCATATACCTGTTTAAACTGTTTTACTCATACCAGTCCTATGACTAACCCAGAGTTTATTTGTTTTGTTTTCCCTAAACTCTTGGGTGCCTAATTTTGTACGGGCAGTCAATTAGTCAGGAATTTACAGATATACTGGAAGAGCGTGGAGCAGGAGGCTTCAGGATCTTATAGCTATAGTTATTTCCGTTGTGTTGTGAGTGCTGTACTCTGATAAGTGCTATTGTATACATAACTGTTACATTTCAAAGTATGTTATCTATTATATGTTATTCGTTCCGCTGTGAGGTTCGTGTTACTCTAATGTTGTGTTCTTCTTCTTCTTCTATTCTAAGTTTCTATCTTATCTATCCTCACCCTCTAATTTCTTTCATTAATTACCAGGATTTTTCGATGTTTTGGTTATCGACATCGAGCTTATGTCGATAACCAAAGTCGCCGAAAATCCGGGCCATTACAGTTGGTATCAGAGCTTAAGTTAAGAATTACCTTGGCTCTGTGGCGTGACTCGGTAGAGAAAGGGTTAGTAATACCCTAGATTGAGTTGAGTGTATATATACGAGTGCGTATTTGTATTTGATATAAAAAGGGTTTTATATTGTGGAGATTCATTGGCTTAGTTGTTTATGAGTTCTGGTCGATCAGTTTGATCCACGGTATCGGTAGGGGTATATAAATACTTGAACACGATGGACCGACACAGTATGGATATGTGATATATTATCATATATAGGTTGGGAATATAATTGAGTAAGATTATAAATTAAATGGTTATATATGACCAATCAGAATTCATTTAAGTGAAATATCTTAAATCAAGATGAATTGAATCTGGATTTAACTCAGAATTGGAATTAAAATCCCAAAAATGGGAAGAGTGTTTGTAAATGAATCTGGATTAAGTATAAGAGAATTTTAATATCCTGGGAGATTTTAAATTGTTACAAACATTGAAAGGATATTTTGAAATGAGTTTCAAAATGGAAGTATTCGGTAATGGTTTTGAAAATGATATAGTATTGAAATCACTTGGGTCGCTGGAAAATAATTCTGATAATGACTGCGCAGTATCATCGGTGTGATTTTCGAGTTTCTAAGTGGTGGATTACTACCAGAGATTTTGATTTTAATTGTTTTGAGAAAACAAGTTATTTAGAAATTCAAAGGTTTTGAATAGGTATTATGATTTCAAATTGATTTGAAATTTACCCAGGAATTTAAGTTCTGGAATTTAAATTTAACTTATGAAGTTAAATGAAATGAGATGGTAAAAATAAATTGAAATTTAACTTGTACTAAGTTAAATAGAATTGAATGGATAAGTCAAGAATTTGAAATTTAGCTGGAATTAGAATTTGAAAATAAAGAATGAAACTTGAGATTTACAATGGGATTCGACTTGAGTATAAGCGAATGATTTGGTTTGACGATATAAAAGTGATTGAGTTTGATTGGGATGACATTGGTATATGTTGGAATGATAACAGATGGAAGGGATATAAGGATATGCCCGACAAAAAGGTACAAGTCTATTTTATATATGAGTTTGGAATTTATGAGCCGAGTTGGCAAGCCGTTTGGCTGTTTGATTTTCTTTTGGGATGGAGATGGCCCAGAGAGGCGAGTTGGAGTTTGACCGATTGACCAGTACAAAGGAGGTGCTGGCGAAATTTTCCGAAAATTTAAAGTGTTAGAAAATTTTCAGAATTTTTGAAAATTTTAGTTAGTCGGAATGAATAAACATTTTAATCGATATTAATTGGTTCATCTGAAATCAGAAATAAGGGGTAAACAAATCTTAGGAGTTCCACTAGATAGGGTCATCCTCTAACTTAGCAATTTCGAGGACGAAATTATTTTAAGTAGGGAAGAATGTAATGACCCGCATTGTCTGGGGTATTATAATTAATTTATTTAATTATATATATCGTGATGTAGTGAATTAAATAGAGGTTTAATTAAATAATATGGAATAATTAATTTAATTAAATAATTAAATAATTAAATAATATATTTAATTCAGAAATAATCAAAAATATTGGAAATCACATTATTCTGTGAACTTGGTCGTCCCTTAGATTTAATTCAGCTTAGAGGTGAATTATATTGACGAATATATTCAATTGACGTCAGTTTGAACGTATAATTATAATATAATTAAAATCAAGCTCGAAATGGCGCTGCAATTCGTAAATTGGCGATTCGAACTTCAACTGAATGTACAGGATTCGTTTTAAGCCGGATTTCTATGAAACAAGAAACGTGTGGAGCTGGTGGAGTATATCTTTCTAGTGGAAGAGGGAAATCGAGATTACGTCGTGTAGATTTTGATGTACGTCCAAATCAAATTTCAGAAAAGTCGTTGTAGAATTCCTTTATAATTTGCGACGCTTTATTTACGTTATAAAAGGATTTTTTGATATAAACTATCTAAAATCTGAAATATCAAACTATAAATTCTGATATGATATTCTGGAGCTGTACGATATCATATGTGAAGATATACGATAATATAAATTTATTTATATTCAATTTAATTATATTTAAATATATTTGTATATTTAAATGGGTCATCCAGAGCTTTAAAAATAGCCAGTTTTGCAAACGAAGTCGAAATTCGACGAAACCAGTTTTGTTGGATACGCAATATCAAATAGTTGTTAGATTTCCAGTTTTGTGATTTTTAGAGTCACTGTGTGGCTGTACGGATTTTTAGAGTGAAAAACAGTTAGTATTTTGATAGTTAAAAATACGCTGTGTGAGCATACGAAGTCAGAATTGGACGAAATCAGTTTCGTTGGGACCGTGATGTCAAACTCTAGCTACATGTCCAGTTTCGTGATTTTTGGGTATCATGTGTGATCACACGGATTTTTAGAAGACGAACGAATTAACAAAAAAGAGAATATACCGGAAATATTCCTCTCTAAAATATCTAGATATTTTGTGTTGCCTATAAATACTCCTCAACACCTCTCTAACCTAATTCCTCAGTCAAATTCTCCGCCGTCACTTTTCTTTCTTACAGCAAAAGAGATCGATCAAAGAAAAAAAATCAAAGTAAAATGAAATAAAATCCCAAAAATCATTCTATGTGTAGATTTGAATTCACAGAGAGTTTAGCTTCAAGTCTATACCCTGTTCATAGGGTTCGACGTCTGTTAGGTGGTGCTGGATTTTTCAACAGCGAAACTAGGGCTTGATCATTTGGGAAATCGAAGTAGCTTCACTCGTTTTGGTCGTGAGATTTGGGTTTAGCGTAGGATTTCGAGTCCTTAGGGAAAGTTTGAGGAATTCTGGTGCGAAATAATACCGCGCGATGCCTGATGTCGAGCGTAAGGAAGCCTGAAGTCGGAATCTACTTCCTTCTTGCGAGAGTTGGATTATTGGTATGAAAATATAGAGCGAATGACGAGAAGCTCGATGGTGATTTTTATTTGAACTTCGATTGAAGGATGAATGTGAGATGGAGGCTTCAAAAACCGGTAATGGCCATAAATGTTTGCTGGAAGTCGCGTTCTAATTTGCAAAGTGGAAGATGATATCGTGGGTGGGCTTTTGTCTAGTGGTGGGCTGACTAGGAGAAAGGGTGAGGCCCAATGGATTAAAATCCTAAGTTTTTTTATTTTAATTAAAGTGTATTTATTTGTTTAAGTCATAACTTAATCATACGACCTCGGAATTCAGCGAAACAAGATCCACTGGGATCGTATGGACGGACACTACCCAATGGAACTGACGGGGAGTGGATTGGAGCTAGTTTGAATTTATGGCGAATTAAATTGTTTGATTCAAATCAAATAACAGTTTATCGTTCTTCAACGATGAACTGTAAAGGTGAGTAAAACTCACCAACTCTGAACAGTTATATTTTTATAATGTATTTTTAGAACTATTAATCACCTGTTGATTGCTGTGTGTTGGTTAATTGATTGAACTACTAGTCAATTAGTGAAAATTATATATATATATATAAATTATATATATATAAAACGTTAAATATTTATATATTGAGTCTGCTATCAGAATAATGTATATTGAACTGAAAATGATGATAATCATATTGTGTAACATCTTAATTGCAGGGAAACAGGTTGGAGGAATCCGACTGGATTCCTCAATAGTTATTTTATTGTTTTTTCCATATATTTTGATATATGATGTGAAATATAACCTGTTGTTGATTGTGTGGGTATGGACGATATTGAACATCGTGATTTGATATGATTGAATACCATAACATACTAAAATGTTGATAAGGGGATTTTCAAAGTGATATTGAAAACAGAATATTTATAAACTGGAATATTTATAAATAAGAAATGTTTATAAATTGGAATATTTATAAATAGGAGATATTCAGAAAGGAAATAATTACAAACCATTTTCTTTTTGAATTGAAAGGCCTGTGTAGCGGGTTTGGGGATTTTCCCGATGCTCCCGTTACAAAGGAGGTTATGGCGAATTTTTCAGAGAATTTAAGGAGTTAGAATATTTCAAGAATAAATTTGAAAAAGAAATATTTGTAAACCATTTACAAATAGAATTGAAAAGGAAACGTTATAAAAAGGAAATCATTTTTAAAGTGTAGAACCGTTATTTAAAAGTAAATCTTTTCAAATGAATAAAACGTTGTTAAAAAGGAAATCTTTATAAAGTGAATAAAGTAAATCGAATATGGTATTCGAAAGGAGTTAAATCGAATATGGTATTCGAAGGGAGTAAATCGAATATGGTATTCGAAAGTTGGTAAAACGAATATGCTATTCAAAAGGGGTTAGTCGAGTCGAGTTAGTTGAATAGAGTTAACTAGTTCAGTAGAGTTAACCAGTTCAATAGAGTTAACCAGTTCAGTAGAGTTAACCAGTTCAGTAGAGTTAACCAGTTCAATAGAGTTAACCAGTGAGTTAAGTAAGTCAAGTTAACCAGTGAGTTAAGTAAGTCAAGTTAACCAGTTGGGTTAAGTAAGTCAAGTTAACCAGTTGGGTTAAGTAAGTCAAGTTAACCAGTTGGGTTAAGTAAGTCAAGTTAACCAGTTGGGTTAAGTAAGTCAAGTTAACCAGTGAGTTAAGTAAGTCAAGTAAAACCAGTTAGAGTTAATCAATAGAGTTAATCGAGTTAAGTTATCGAATACCACTTATTCGAAGTAGAAGTTATCAAATATAGTTATTTGAGATAGAGTTAGTCAAACAGAGTTATTCAGGATAAGTTGTCATCTTGTACGACTCCTAGCGTAATTTGCAGGGCTGTAAATAGCCTACGGCGGTCGGATGTTTCCTGAGGGAGTCAGGTGTAACCATTGTGATCGCTGCGATCTAGAGTCAAGCGAATGGAGTTAAATCGAATATTAGTTATTCGAAAGGGGTTAATCAACTTGAGTTAGATTATCGAGATAAGTTAATCGAGTTAAGTTCTTGAGTTAGATTATCGAGATAAGTGAGTCGAGTTAAGTTCGTCGAGTTAAATTAATCGATGTTAGTTTCATCGAAAGGAGTTAATCGATGTTAATTTCATCGAAAGGAGTATCGATGTTAGTTTCATCGAAGGGAGTTATCGATTATAGTTTAATCGAAAGGAGTTATCAATTAGTTAAATCGAAAGGAGTTATCGAATTTAGTTATTCGAAAAGAGTTATCGATTTGTTAAATTGAAAGGGAAGATTTTCGAATATCATTTATTCGAGAGGAGATTATTGAATATAGTTTATTCGAAGGAGTTATCGATTTTTAGTTAATCGAAGAAAGTTATAGAATATTAGTTAAATCGAAGGAGTTATCGAATATAGTTTTTTCGATGGAGTTAATCGATTTGAGTTAAATCCAAGGAGTTAATCGAATATAGTTTATTCGAATAGAGAAAAGGAGTTAATCGAATATGGTTTATTTGAATAGAGTAAATGAGTTAATCGAATATAGTTTATTCGAATATAGTAAATGAGTTAATCGAATATAGTTTATTCGAATAGAGTTAGAGGAGTTATCGAATATAGTTTATTCGACAGGAGTTAAGTGAATTAGTTAAGTTAAACTAAGTGAATTAGTTAAGTGAATTGGTTAAGTTAACCAAAGTGAATTCGTTGAGTTAATCAAAGTGATTAGTTCAGTTAATCGAGTTGAATTTTTCAGTCGAGTTAATAAATGGAGTTAGTCAAACCAAGTAAAACCAGTTAGAGTTAATTAATTAAGGTTGACCAGTTAGAGTTAATCAATCAAAGTTAATCAAATAGAGTTAAGTAAAATTAGAACTGACTAGAGATTAGTAAATTAAATGGTTTTCTAAGTGTCTATCTGATGTTGGTTTCGGCCTTCGGGATTTATACTTAGGGAATTGTTCTCATACAAGTTCACAGTCAGGGACTGATAGTTGGGGAAGAGTAGTGATTTGTAAATAAGCAAATGGAAAACGTTTTCCAGTGTTAATAACATATATTTTCTAAACATAGAAAATAAGGCAATGTGAATATATATATAGATATATGTTGATGATTGATCGATATAATTTCCATCTGGAAATAATATCGTTGTTTGCACACTTGTTTTTCTTTGATAGTTAAATCACAGACTATTGGAGTTTTGACCATTTTAACGTTGTTAATATGGAGAGACCGGTTGGATTATTATCCGAAGAACCACTCTATATTGGCATAAGCATTGCGAATCATATATGCCAAAGATAATTGAAGACGGAGTAAAATGCAAGGGCTGTTGTATAAGTCTTAGATAACAGTGACTAAGATGGATATACTGAATAGTGCCTTCGGTTTGTCCAGTCCCAGGACTACTTGTATGGATGAAGGTCTGACAGAGTATATCCAATGGATCGCGTAAGTTGATCTGTTCAAACGTATTCACGTTTGGTGGCGGAGGAATTCGTTTCTCTTAGCTGTATACCCGTGTTATTTTGGATAAGTCAATTTGTGATTTGGCAGGTATGACGATGTGACATTCTAAGTGAATGAGGATGACTTGTATGAATGAATGTTTGACAGAGTATTTCCAGAAAGGTCACGTACATTGATTTCTTCAACTATACCAAGAGTGGAAGCGGAGAAGGAAACTTCTTTAGCTAACACGTAACGTACTGTTGTAGACGCCAATTAGTGATTTTCGATGGATCTGACAATGTGGCATTCGAAGTGAATCTGATGTGATGATAAAGCGTAGCTTCTAGCCTCGTCAACCGGTAAATGACAGAAATCGGGCAGGCACCATGGCTAAGTCGATCGCACCGAAGTAGGGTGTATAATCACATATCTAGAGAATATTCATTTGTTTCTTAAATCTATCAATGTTGTCCCATATATATACGGGAACGGTTGCTGATCCCAGCCGTTGGTGATATACATTCGATACACTCAAGCAAAATGAGTGGTCGGTCATGTGTGGCTGAGTTACAAGATGTTCTTGTTGAACTCCAGTGTATCGTTCCTAGAGTACACTGATCGGAAGGTGGTTCCATACCTTGTCATAAGTTGGAAATCCATTATCCAATACGTGCTTGCGATTTTGATTGTATACTATATATGTAGAACGTGAGATGAAAGCGTTTCTTCAAGTTGATATCTATTTGTATATAGACATGATTATAATATCAAAAGGTTTTTGATATAAAGATATTTTGGATTCTCATAAGGGAAAAACCCGTTCCGTTCAACGGCTTGGTCTTATGAGATATTGTTTACTTGTTCATATACCTGTTTAAACTGTTTTACTCATACCAGTCCCATGACTGACCCAGAGTTTATTTGTTTTGTTTTCCCTAAACTCTTGGGTGCCTAATTTTGTACGCGCAGTCAAGTAGTCAGGAATTTACAGATATACTGGAAGAGCGTGGAGCAGGAGGCTTCAGGATCTTATAGCTATAGTTATTTCCGTTGTGTTGTAAGTGATGTACTCTGATAAGTGCTATTGTATACATAACTGTTATATTTCGAAGTATGTTATCTATTATATGTTATTCGTTCCGCTGTGAGGTTCGTGTTACTCTAATGTTGTGTTCTTCTTCTTCTTCTTCTTCTATTCTAAGTTTCTATCTTATCTATCCTCACCCTCTAATTTCTTTCATTAATTACCAGAATTTTTCGATGTTTTTGTTATCGACATCGAGCTTATGTCGATAACCAAAGTCGCCGAAAATCCGGGTCGTTACAGAAGGCACCCTCCTACCACATCCTTGAATTACCCTATGGATCAGTAGCGAGTAGTCCTTGCAATCCGAAAATTCCAATCACGACAGAATCACTGCTGAGATATCTCTGGGAGCTAACCAGAGAACGTCAACGAGTAGTTCTTCCGCTTACGAAGATCCACGGTCTTTAATGCTCCATCTTCAATTATCTTCACGTATTTGTTGGTTCGAAATGGTTTTCGAATATAAATTCGATCCTGGAATTTCTGTACCAACAATCGTATTGGCCAAATTTGATAGTCGGTTAACTATCAAATAAAATATAATGAATTATTAGTTCAGTACTTGGCATTAATTGGCCTTTCTAATTAAACCTTTAACGAGTGTTAATTTCAAATTCTTTAAATATTTCGATATTACGAATAAAGCTTTTCCCTTCTTATTTGACATAAGAAAATTTCAAAATTATTTTATTTTAGTGCATTCTATAATCATATCCAATACTCTATTCTTCTATCATTTTCAAAACAATTCCTATATCATCACTCATTACTAATAATCGGGAAAATCAGTTCAACTTATCATTCGTAAAATATCGTTACGAAATCTCTTTTGTTTTCTTTTGAAAACAAAATCTAACACTTCACTTTTAGAATAAACTCGTTTCAATGCTCAACTTTTCATTCCCTTTTATTTTTAGAATATCATTATACTTTTACAAAATCTTCTTTATTTCCTTTTATCTCGGGAAATTCCTTACCTTAACTTCATATTATTTTATTTCCAAACTATTCAACCATTTCGCTTTGAAATCTTGTTTCAATTCATATCACTTAATATCATTATTAAGTACTATTCATTTAATCTTAGCGGTTTAACTCCACTCTCTCTTATAAACCTCCAGTTTAATATAAAACCCTTTTCTTCGATTCCGTTTTATTCAAATGTTAAGTTAACATTTGTTTAAACCATTATATTTACTAAAAGACTTCTTTTATTAAACCCAAATACAAATCACTTTTACCAATCCATTTTCCTCTTCGAAAATCTCATTTCAATCCCATTTATCTTAATTCACTATTAAGTACTGCCTATTCAAATTAACGCTTTGACTCCTCATTTCTTTTTATAAACCTTGTTTATAAAATCTCAAGTTTAAGATAAACACCCATTTCTTCAATTTCTTTTTATTCAACTGTAAATTCAACATTTGTTTAAACCATTATATTTACTTAAAGACTTCTTTTTTTGAACCCAAATACAAATCACTTTTACTAATCCATTTTCCTCTCCGAAAATCTCATTTCAATCCCATTTATCTTAATTCATTATTAAGTACTGCCAACTCAAATTAACGCTTTGACTCTTCGTTTCTTTTTATAAACCTTGTTTATAAAATCTCAAGTTTAAGATAAACACCCGTTTCTTCGATTCCTTTTTATTCAAATGTTAAGTCAACATTTGTTTAAACCATTATATTTACTTAAAGACTTCTTTTATTAAACCAAAATACAAATCACTTTTACCAATCCATTTTCCTCTCCAAAAATTTCATTTCAATCCCATTTACCTTAATTCATTATTAAGTACTGCCAATTCAAATTAATGCTTTGACTCCTCATTTCTTTTTTATAAACCTTGTTTATAAAATCTCAGGTTTAAGATAAACACCTTTTTTATCTTATTTCTTCTACTTAAGTAATCATATTTGTTTAAATCTCTTTTTTTACTTCGTTATAAAATCGGTTACACAACCTCCTTTCAAACCTTAACATTATGCCATTTCCAAATCGGTTACTTACTTAAGTGTATTTCATTTAAGAAGTAATTACTTAAATTATTTTTGAAATAATAATATACTTCATCATTAACTAGAACTAGTATTAAATTTCTTTTTGAAATCTTGTTTAAGTTAAACAACTATATTCTATATTATTTCACTTCTAATTGGCACAGCTAATTTAATAAAAAAAAAATCAGTTTCAATTAAAACAGCTGACTTGGTCAACTCGAAAACATGATTAACTCGTTGATCAACTTTAAATCATTTCTTTATTTAAATTAATTAATAAATTAATTTAAATAATCTCATTTACTTCGATTAATATTAAATGAATAATAATGTAATCTCATTTTAATGGTTTCTTAAAAACAATTAATTTTAGTTATGAATCGTTACATTAGTTAAGAAGAGGCACATGCTTCGCACACGGCTGATTTTTAGTATAAAAATGGTGATTGGTGGTTAAAACAATCAACATATATGTGTTTGGTTTATTTCCCTTATATAAATTTCATTTTAAATAATATATTTAAAAATCTATATTCAGTTATAAAATAAATTTCATAACTTCATTATTATCCATTTACCTGACGGTAAATCACTATACCTAAACGATTGATTTATTAGCCAACGGCCGCCAATTACTCAATTTATATTGCCCATTGGTTAAATAAAATGAATGTTGAATCTCAGGTCAATAATCAACAACCAAATCAATCATCCAAACAGATGGGTATTAAACAGTTCATATAATGATAATATGAAAATAAATAATATCTAACATATTTGAGGAATCCGATTGGATTCCTCCAACCTGTTCTTCTCTGCATCCAAATGGTTACTTCACTTGATATCATTCAATCCAATTTTACTGATTGTTTATAAAACAATAAATAACGACTAACAAACAATTCAAATAATTCATTGAATTAAAAATGGTTATTTCATAACCATGACCAAGAAGGTAAGTTACCTTCATTAGAACCAATCGTTAAAATAACGATTTGGTTTTTCATTGAAATTAAACAACATATACATACATACGTATACATACATACATACATACATACATACATACATACATATATATATATATATATATATTTAACAGACAGTCAATCATTGGCAACCATAACAATCTTTAGCAACCATAACACACAATTATAAAACCCAACTTATATAAAATATAAGTGGGGATACTGAGTGAGTTGAACTCACTTTGATTTTTTTTGTTGAAC
The DNA here is from genome assembly GCA_030737875.1 of Allium sativum. Taxonomy (NCBI): domain Eukaryota; kingdom Viridiplantae; phylum Streptophyta; class Magnoliopsida; order Asparagales; family Amaryllidaceae; genus Allium; species Allium sativum. The sequence goes on from CM060916.1 coordinate 200,888,602, forward strand.
GGATCGATTCCAATAGAATTAAATGGTCATTTAATTTTACTGAAAAATGCTGCTGCTTCCAATCTTGTCTAGGTTGGTTCCAAAATGTTATGCTATTCGATACGATTCCAATGGTGTCTCGTTTGTAAAATTCTGATAAGATATGGATACGTTATTAACGATTACATTTTCTTTATTTTAATTATAATTAACTTAAGTCTAAATTATAAAATTATAACATAATTATTGTTCATTGACCATTAGCAAGGCCAACGGGTTCTGTTACTTTCGAATGCCATAATCCTTTTGTCCACTGCATTAATTCCATCTGAATTGGATCAACAATAATTAAATTAGATATATTATTATTAATCACATCTTAGTAAGTAAATTAATTACTTTTAAATACGTTGTAAATTTTCAGTCGAGACCAAATGTTTCTCCTACCTCGTTCTGCACAATACTGGAGCCACACACCACCAAATCATTTCGCCACCATCCCCTTTGTTGGCCATCGAAACCTCCTCCGATGTCGGAGATCGAAGCTCCAAGCCTCCATCGACGATTGCTTTAAGCCATGACCATTTTCTACATTCATTTGTTCTACACCTCGCCTCCAATGTACCTGCAACATCATCAATGCCGGTCCTCCACCTCAGGCCATCGGAGTATAATCAGGTGGTGCCAAAAGAAGCAGTTGACCTCCCTCGACGTTTGCCCCAAACAGTTCAAAATCCGTTTGCTCCATTTGCCTGATTTTTCTCCAAGACAGTGTGCCTTTTCCAGAACAATTCTGGCCACCTCGCCGCAAAAAGATGATCATCACCATTCACTTCATCGAGTTCAGTGAGCTGGATGTTTTCCTAGTTGAAAGTTTCGTGAGTAAATGTGCTGATTTTGAAATTGAAGAGGGTAAAGTTGGAAGCTCTGGTCCGTTCATTTGTTAGGAGGCGGCAGGTCTGGAAGGTTGACCATGCAAATGAGTATTTGACCACTTTAGGGTTCCGCTCAATCTTTATATAGAAATTGGCCCATTATTATATTATTTAAATTTCATGAAATTTCACCGTTAAGTATCGCTAAAAAGACATCACATATTATCTCCATATCGGATGTAACACCTAATCCTAGCATAAAAAAATATTCTGGACCCAATAGGACTGGTTTCATTGAATTCCGAGGTCGTTTGTGAAAAGTCCTTTGTAAATATCACTACAAAACTATGTGATATTTAAGACAAAAGTTAGGCACCAAGTAAATTTTTGCCCCTAGTATAAAACAATTTAAGGACAATATCACATTGTCTCAAATGGTAAAACTAGTGACCTGCACCACATCTCTACTCAGTATTAATTTTATCTTTCAATCCGTATTTTAAAAGCACTTAATCTTAACCGTCCATCCATTAGTTAATTAAATCACGTCTATTAGAGTTGCCCACTTTCTCCTCATTCTCATTTTTTCCGTTGCAGGGCATGTAATTTCGTGGCCATTCAATCGCGTGGAGCCTTGTTCCTCAAATCTATTAAAGACAGTCCTTGATTCAACGTCGGGTTATACGACATGGAATGAGCGATTGCGGAGGACTGAAAAAGTTGGTTTTTCCCCAATTTAATTTACTAGATTACTTTTAATTTGTATTGGATGTTGTTTCAATTTGTGCAGGTATATTTTGATTTATGTTTCCGAGCTTTGTTAGTTTGTTTCTTTTTTGGAGTGGATGGAAATATTATTTTATCGAATATATGAACATCGTTCGAGGATTATACCGAAGTATTCATGTTATTTGACTGAATTCTCACATAATTGCTACTGGCATTGTTCCCAAAAGCCAAGGCAACAGACTCATCCACTGTTTCTTCCATTTAGTTGGCTATTATTCGCGTTATCTTCTTTCTGGTGGCAGTTGCTTATGATTCATGGACTAAACCATTCTAAATGAAATTACCACCAAATCTTCGACTCTGGTAATAGGAGGAAACTCAGCTTTGTTGTTGGTACACGAGTGATCACTGCAATAGTGGGATTACTCATCACCATCCCATTCCCAATTGCAACGATTTTACTCCTTCCACTCACTGATCATCCCTACGATATGCACGATGCACAGAGGAACACATACGTCGGTCATCTTAACATCGTAACCGTCCGATTCAATAGTGTCGGATCTAGAAAAGACGAATGCCATCATGGAACTTGGGCAATATCTAGCAACACCCCATCATGGTATGTTTCAGTAATCTAACAACATTGAATGAAACTGTTTTTCTTTTCGTTTTACATGTTTAGTATTTTGTTTTTGTTTTGGCTTTGATGTGTGTATCATACACTGTTTATTTATATTCTGCTGTACATCATTGATAAGGACATGCATTTATTATATGTGAAAATGTAACAACCCGGAAATTCTGAACCAGTTTAAAATTTTTATTTTGGCAATTTTAGCGGATTTTGAATATTTAAAATAGATTATTTTAAATAAAATCAACGAAAAATTTATTTTGAATATAAATAGAACGTATATATTATATACGCCGTCGTAAGAATATAAATATTTATATATAATTATAAATAGAATTGAAAATTGCGCGGTAGTTCGATAATTCGATTTCAAACTTCAATTGAATGTACCGGGTGCAAAACAATCCGGATTTTAGTGAAACCAAAAAATATTAGGATCTAATTGGGAATATCTTTCCAACGAATCTGAAAAATTGAAATTTCATAGCGGGAATCAAAAGATATGTCCAGTTGAAAATTCTGAATAGTCGCTATGGAATTCAGGCCCTTAAAAATGGACATTTTGCAAACGACCTCGGATTTCGACGAAACCACTTTTGTTGGACCCGCAGTGTCAAATTATTGCTGGGTTTCAAATTTCATAATTTTTAGAATTAATATGTGAGCGTGGCAAAGGAAAACGTGTTTGACCAGTTTCAGTTGATTTTAATCGACTGGAAATTGGCCATTTTTCCAACGTTTCGGAATTCGACGAAATTAGTTTTGTTAGGACCGTATCGTCAATACAAAGCTAGAAAATATTTTTTGGGAATTTTTCTAGTTAGTATGTGACCCCGGTAAATTGAAATGCGCGTTCAAATTCAATATATAGAGTTATATGTTGATTTTAACGGAAACTAATCGAAACGATCAAATCAGCTTGCGACACATATCCCATTGTGTTCGGAATGGGGGTAAAACGCTATGGACGACAGGCGGTGGGCCTCGTTTAGAGGTCGTATGTAAAAGTCAACTTTTTGAAAAAAAAAAATTAAATCTCTCTCCCCCTTTAACCCGAGGCCCCACTTTTCCCTCGTTCATTCAATTTCAGAAAGAAGAAAAAAAAAACCCTGAATTTTGGTGAGATTTCTGATTTTTAATTTCTGAAAAATATATATAGGATCTTTAGTTTATGAAAGTCTCAATTTTTTTTCATACGATTAAAGTCTAGATTTTTATATAATTAAAGTTTAGATTTTTTTTAGTGTAAACACGAAAAGAACTGATTTTTATAAACAAAATAATTAGATTTTTACTTAGAAAAAGATTTTATTTTTAAAGGTAAAAAGAAATGATTTTTATCGTTGAAAGAAACAATTTTTGATAAGTTGAAATTATTTTTAAAGGTATAAAAATATGATTTTTATACTTATAGCTAATTAAAGATATGATCTTTATATAGTAGATAAAAATATTATTTTTATATAGGTAGAGTATTAAAAATAGGATTTTTATATTTTTGAAAAGGCGAAATCTATATTTTTGAAAAGGCGAAATCTATATTTTTGAAAAGGCGAAATCTATATTTTTGAAAAGGCGAAATCTATATTTTTGAAAAGGCGAAATCTTTATTTTTGAAAAGGCGAAATCTTTATTTTTGAAAAGGCGAAATCTTTATATGAAGAATGGCGTGATAAAAATATAATCTTTACTATATGAACATCGATGTGAAAATATAATTTTTATCTATATGTATAGCAAAGTAAAAATTCGATTTTTATATATTGAATAACAAAGTAAAAATTCGATTTTTACATATGTAGTGGCTACGGGCAATGAAGATGACAAAAGGCGAGAACGTTGAAGATTTCTATCAATGAAGTGTCGTGAAGTTGGATAGCTATTTGTGAGAATTTCTCACTCTTCAATTTCTTTTCTAGTTTTATATATATACTAGGATGCAGACGGTGTTTAGTAGCACCCGACACAATCGTCCACAGACCATGGACTTGTTTGTTTGATTGCAAAAATTAGTTAGATTATTTGATTGGATTGAATTGTTTGGTGAAATGAAATTGATTCGATTGATGTGTGAATGGCGTGGGCCTTCACTAGACCGGGGATAAGGCTAGGCCTCGTCCCGTTTCTAGTATCGTGCCGTTATGCCGCCGAAATTTTCCAAAATATGTTAGAAAAATAAAAATATCATTTTATTTAAAGAATGAATTGAATAGAAATTCATATGTTGAAATAAAATATTTTATGGTTAAAAATATAATTTTTAACGTGAAGTGAATAAAATAAAATATTCATTTACAAACCGGAAGGTTTGTTTATGTACACCTATTTGAATGACATTGATTGGGACGATAAATTTTACACATCGCCCAACTCCACAAATAAAATCTGTGTTTGATTGTTTGAAACCCCACATGGGTGTTGGGATGAAATTTGAAGTTCACTCATCCTGATTGATTAAATATGTCGATCGATTGATTGACAGGCTGTTATAAGCGTTAGATATCTATATTTGATGCTTATACAGTGTAGTGCACTTTGGTTGATGGTTGATTATTTTTCAATGCTATTATATACATGCGTTATATGAAAATCCATAAAATTAATTTTATATGGTGATTGATTGGGCCTCATTCCAATTTAGAAGATAAAGAATATTATAAAGTAAATGTTCATGTGTTGACTGTACTCATTCATTGAGATTGGTCATGTGTTGAAACGAAATATTTTGATAATAACAAATATTTGAAAAAGAAATATTTGAAACAGAACATTTGAAAATAGAAATATTTGAAATCGAAATATTTGAAATGAAATATTTTGATAATAACAAATATTTGAAAAAGAAATTTTTGAAACAGAACATTTGAAAATAGAAATATATGGAGCCGTGTTGATTAGATTGACGCCATTTTGACGTAAACGATATTTATATCGATTTTATTCATTTTAAAATGAATATTGAAAAGTGATTTCGAAATAGAATATTTTGAAATGGAATTTGAATTGAATATATAACGAATTGAATTCGAATTGAATATATAACGAATTGAATTCGAATTGAATATATAACGAATTGAATTCGAATTGAATATATAACAAATTGAATTCGAATTGAATATAAAACGACTTTGGAATTGAATTGAAAATGAATTCAAATTGAATTGAAAGCGAATTGAAATGAATTCAAATTGAATTGAAACTTGAATTGAATAGAAATGAATTTTAAAACGAATTTATAAAGAAGAATTCAATTTTGCTTTGGATTGAAATGGAAGTTGAAATTGATTTTGAAACGAATTTAAAACTATTTATATAATTCGTTTTAAATAAGAATCGACGAAATATATATTATATATATTATATATATAATATAATGGCCTGAATGGAACGCGCCGCGCCGCGGCAGTTCGTGAATTTCGACCATTTATTTCAAACGGACATTACGGGAGATCCGACCATCGGATTCTCCTAAAACCGGAACCGTTGGGTTCGTATCGAAAAGAGCTTTCTAATGAATATTAGAAATTCAAAATCTAACGGTTGGATTTGGAGATACGTCCAAATCAAATTTGGAAAAGGTCGTTGTAAGTGCAGTTCGATGGCCGTTGATGGAAATCGACTGTACGGGCCTTGATAAAATTATTAAAAATAGTAATAATTTGTGTAAAATCAGAAGAAATGATTTGAGAAAAATTGGGATGAAAACTCCATATTTGAAAAGATAAAAATAGATTTTTATCGAAATGAACTAGTTTGAACTCAATTTAAAACCCGAGTTTTTATTTTTTTAAATAAATAAATTAGATTTAAAAAGGGGTTTTAAATAATCGGAATTTCTAATATATTTGTTTGGATTTGAAATGGGTTTATCGTGAACGGTGTTTTTAAATAACACTAGTCCTTTAACCCGATAACAAATAGAATGTGATTTGGGTTTGTCGTGAACTGTGTTTTAAATAACACCTAGTTCTTTAACCTAGTAAAAGGAGTTTCAACGAATCTGCAATTAGATTGAAATGTAAATCTATAATCTAAATTATCAAATTTAGAAAATGAGCGAGAATGGAGTATCGCCAGTTTTTGCTCCAAAGCGATAGTTGAATCTTTAATTAGATTTGAACGTGTAATGGTAATTAATTTTACCAATAACACCATGGTGTTAGATATGGAGTATCACCAGTTTTGCTTCATGGGATGAATAGGTTGGGATTGGGAAATAAAATAAATAATTACTTCGGTGTGGTTCGCTAATCTCGACTAGTTTAGAAAACCATAATTTGGTTTGAAATGTCATCCAAAGGAAGATTAAAGGATAAATTTTAAAGAATTTATCTTGGATAAAATTAATGGGAACCTTTCCCTAAAAATGTGATTTTGTGAATAAAAGAATATTCTGAATGGGAATGAGGCGTATGTTGTGTTTGTGTAACATTTGTTTTTAATATACGCGGGTTGTTCGGAAAGGCCGGGTTTATACCCATTCTGAATAACCAATTCGACGATAATTCGAAGATGAAGACGGTGGTCGAAGACCGGAAGTCTTCACATCGTTTGGATAATTACTGACAATCCTGATTGGGCAGTACACCCAAGAGGATGGAAATAGTTGGTGGTCATCCAGACGTACCTGGAGATGGATGGATAAGCGAGGAAAGTGCCTCCGGTTTTGTTCAGACCCAGAACGAACTTGTAAATGGATTGTGTGTCTGACATTGGATTTTATTCTGTGTAGAATGATTTCTATTAAATATACATCTGTTTGGCGGCGGAGAATTTATTCTTTTGCTTAACGCCCTTCTCTGAGACATACGAGCTCAGAGGTTGTATATCGATGGACATCAGTCGCATGGCATGAATTGCCTGTGTGGCACGCTAAGATGCAATGATCAAGGCTTTTGTTGAAAAGCAAAGTCTTGTGGTTGATGATCAAAGCACAGCCTACGTGGCAGCTTTGTGTATAACGTGAATTCGCGAGCCTCACACCTCGGTATGAGTCAAAAACGGGATAGTGACTACAGGGAAAGCACGACGTTTCTTTCTAGCTTTGGTGGTGTCAGTGACTTACCAGCCCTGACATTTATATACTTTTCACCTATGTGGTTGTTGGAATGCGAGGCGCCTCGATTATAGGTCTGTAAGGACCGGGAAACGTGTGTTCAGGCATAATTAATCCTCTAACGTAAGTGAGGACCGACCTTGAAGATCCGGGGTTGCCCAGAGTGCGTAACCCTAAGGCATTTGCTAGAGTGTCTTGAACTCGGAGAGGAGCTTGCCCCTTGCCTCGACTCATGACGGAAATCCAATTTCCAATACGTGTATTTCGGCTTTATTTGTAGAGCCTAGTATGGCGACATAGTGGGATGGGGCACTCATGCCTTCTATGATTTATATTTATGATTGAAATTGCTTTGACACTATACACTTATTATAGTATCAAATGATTTGTTTTAAACGTATCAAGCATGTTTGGCTGTTATAAGGTAAAAACCCTATCCTCCGGCTTGCGTTGCATTGTGTGATGGGACCTGGGTCTTATAATAGCTTCATTTTTCGAAAAAGCATTGCGCTGTTTATTCTATGCACTGGTATTCTTGGGAGGAAACCCTTTCCGTGTTATACGGCGTGGTCCCTTGAATTACTCTCTTTTAAAGTAAAGTTTTAAATAACCGCTTTAGTTCTCACACCAGTCACATGACTGACCTGGAGTTTATCGTTTTAACCTAAACTCTGGGTGCCCCTATTTTCCACACGGGCAGCTAGTAGTTTTGGTTTTGCAGATTTATATTCACAGGATCCTGGTTTACAGCTGGAATGATATCCGGAAAGCTCTGTATCCGTATATCACCTTCAGTTGTGCTTTGTATTATTTTCCGCTGCTATGTAATTTATTGAAATCTCTGATATTTAACGAATGTAATTTATTCATTTATACTCTGTATATTCTTGTATCTGATGGAATTGTTGTGGTAGCAATGAAATGTTCTTCCGTTTGTGTTATGATTTGTCCTGTTCTCAAACGTTCAGGGGTTTCGAACGGTCTAGATCGGTTTAACGACTGATTCGGATCGAGCGAAATTCCCGGCCGTCACATTTGGTATCAGAGCTTTGGTTTACAGAGCTCGAGAACAAGACACATTAGAACCATACGAAAGAATTCATCAGATATTGGATTAGTAATATCCAATTAGAATGACTCGTTAGAGATAGGATCAGTAGTATCCTAGAACGAGCGTGAAGAGTGTATTTTTTTCAAATGAAAACAAATTTTGTTTTGAAATTTAAACTGTTTTACACGTATTTGAATATTTATTTATTTTGAATATGGACAATCCAATATATAAAGGTTTTGTATATACGCGTCATGAACGTATATTCGAAGTTTTAATATATTAGATAGATATAGAATCACATTCTAGTCGCCCGGACATGATTCTGATGATGGCGCGCCATCACCAGTATTTATTTTCGTGTTTCGAAGGTGTGATTTTCTATATATTTCCATTAGACTGGTGTGAGAACCAAAACTTATATAGTTAGAACACATTGTTGTAAATTGGCATCAAAAACATGATTTTTGTATATATGTATCAAATTATGAATTTGAAACTCTAATCCACTAATTGATTGATGTTTGTGTTGTTTGCTTATTTGTTTGATAATTTTGAACCATTAAGCCTAATTGCATCAAATATTGAAGTGTATTGAAAATTGGTCGCATTTGCTTGCATATATATATACTTACATTGAACAGGTCATAGCAAGGAGGCTAGAGCCGAAGAATAAAATTTGTTTGCCCGACAAATAGGTACATGTTCACTACATAATTTACTATTTTGTTTGGGGTGATGATGATTTTATGAGCCTATTGGCTAGCCGCTTGGCTTTTTCTTTTTCTTTTTGAGATTAGAAGGACCGGGGAAGCTATTTGAAATTCCCCGATGCTCCCGGTGCAGGGGAGGTTATGGCGAAATTTTTCAAAAATTTAGGGTGTCAGCCAAATTTTTGAAATTTTGAAAATTCTTAGAAACTAAAGAGTTGGAGAATGGAAGCCAGATCGAACGTAGAGTTGATTAATCAAACCGCTTTCGACTTTGTTCCTTTTTGGGGACGAAAAGTTTTAAGTGGGGGAGATTGTAACAACCCGGAAATTCTGAACCAGTTTAAAATTTTTATTTTGGCAATTTTAGCGGATTTTGAATATTTAAAATAGATTATTTTAAATAAAATCAACGAAAAATTTATTTTGAATATAAATAGAACGTATATATTATATACGCCGTCGTAAGAATATAAATATTTATATATAATTATAAATAGAATTGAAAATGGCGCGGTAGTTCGATAATTCGATTTCAAACTTCAATTGAATGTACCGGGTGCAAAACAATCCGGATTTTAGTGAAACCAAAAAATATTAGGATCTAATTGGGAATATCTTTCCAACGAATCTGAAAAATTGAAATTTCATAGCGGGAATCAAAAGATATGTCCAGTTGAAAATTCTGAATAGTCGCTATGGAATTCAGGCCCTTAAAAATGGACATTTTGCAAACGACCTCGGATTTCGACGAAACCACTTTTGTTGGATCCGCAGTGTCAAATTGTTGCTAGGTTTCAAATTTCATAATTTTTAGAATCAATATGTGAGTGTGGAGAAGGAAAACGTGTTTGACCAGTTTTAGTTGATTTTAATCGACTGGAAATTGGCCATTTTTCCAACGGTTTCGGAATTCGACGAAATTAGTTTTGTTAGGACCGTATCGTCAATACGAAGCTAGAAAATATTTTTTGGGAATTTTTCTAGTTAGTATGTGACCCCGGTAAATTGAAATGCGCGTTCAAATTCAATATATAGAGTTATATGTTGATTTTAACGGAAACTAATCGAAATGATCAAATCAGCTTGCGACACATATCCCACTGTGTTCGGAATGGGGGTAAAACGCTATGGACGACAGGCGGTGGGCCTCGTTTAGAGGTCGTATGTAAAAGTCAACTTTTTGAAAAATAAAAAAAATTAAATCTCTCTCCCCCTTTAACCCGAGCCCCCCCTCACCAATCGAACGCTGCGCCACCTCCCTCCGACCTGCTTAGACCCCCACCTCGCCTGTTGACCACCACCGGCCCCCGAGGACCCCCCCTCCGACCAAAAAAAAACCCTGAATTTTGGTGAGTTTTCTGATTTTTAATTTCTGAAAAATATATATAGGATCTTTAGTTTATGAAAGTCTCAATTTTTTTTCATACGGTTAAAGTCTAGATTTTTATATAATTAAAGTTTAGATTTTTTTAGTGTAAACACGAAAAGAACTGATTTTTATAAACAAAAGAATTAGATTTTTACTTAGAAAAAGATTTGATTTTTAAAGGTAAAAAGAAATGATTTTTATCGTTGAAAGAAACCATTTTTGATAAGTTGAAATTATTTTTAAAGGTATAAAAATATGATTTTTATACTTATAGCTAATTAAAGATATGATCTTTATATAGTAGATGATATAAAAATATTATTTTTATATAGGTAGAGTATTAAAAATAGGATTTTTATATTTTTGAAAAGGCGAAATCTATATTTTTGAAAAGGCGAAATCTATATTTTTGAAAAGGCGAAATCTACATTTTTGAAAAGGCGAAATCTATATTTTTGAAAATGCGAAATCTTTATTTTTGAAAAGGCGAAATCTTTATATGAAGAATGGCGTGATAAAAATATAATCTTTACTATATGAACATCGATGTGAAAATATAATTTTTATCTATATGTATAGCAAAGTAAAAAATTCGATTTTTATATATTGAATAACAAAGTATAAATTCGATTTTTACATATGTAGTGGCTACGGGCAACGAAGATGACAAAAGGCGAGAACGTTGAAGATTTCTATCAATGAAGTGTCGTGAAGTTGGATAGCTATTTGTGAGAATTTCTCACTCTTCAATTTCTTTTCTAGTTATATATATATACTAGGATGCAGACGGTGTTTAGTAGCACCCGACACAATCGTCCACAGACCATAGACTTGTTTGTTTGATTGCAAAAATTAGTTAGATTATTTGATTGGATTGAATTGTTTGGTGAAATGAAATTGATTCGATTGATGTGTGAATGACGTGGGCCTTCACTAGACCGGGGATAAGGCTAGGCCTCGTCCCTTTTCTAGTATCGTGCCGTTATGCCGCCGAAATTTTCCAAAATATGTTAGAAAAATAAAAATATCATTTTATTTAAAGAATGAATTGAATAGAAATTCATATGTCGAAATAAAATATTTTATGGTTAAAAATATAATTTTTAACGTGAAGTGAATAAAATAAAATATTCATTTACAAACCGAAAGGTTTGTTTATGTACACCTATTTGAATGACATTGATTGGGACGATAAATTTTACACATCGCCCAACTGCACAAATAAAATCTGTGTTTGACTGTTTGAAACCCCACACGGGTGTTGGGATGAAATTTGAAGTTCACTCATCCTGATTGATTAAATATGTCGATCGATTGATTGACAGGCTGTTATAAGCGTTAGATATCTATATTTAATGCTTATACAGTGTAGTGCACTTTGGTTGATGGTTGATTATTTTTCAATGCTATTATATACATGCGTTATATGAAAATCCATATAATTAATTTTATATGGTGATTGATTGGGCCTCATTCCAATTTAGAAGATAAAGAATATTATAAAGTAAATGTTCATGTGTTGACTGTACTCATTCGTTGAGATTAGTCATGTGTTGAAACGAAATATTTTGATAATAACAAATATTTGAAAAAGAAATATTTGAAACAGAACATTTGAAAATAGAAATATTTGAAATCGAAATATTTGAAACGAAATATTTTGATAATAACAAATATTTGAAACAGAACATTTGAAAATAGAAATATATGGAGCCGTGTTGATTAGATTGACACCATTTTGACGTAAACGATATTTATATCGATTTTATTCATTTTAAAATGAATATTGAAAAGTGATTTCGAAATAGAATATTTTGAAATGGAATTCGAATTGAATATATAACGAATTGAATTCGAATTGAATATATAACGAATTGAATTCGAATTGAATATATAACGAATTGAATTCGAATTGAATATAAAACGACTTTGAAATTGAATTGAAAACGAATTCAAATTGAAATGAAAGCGAATTGAAATGAATTCAAATTGAATTGAAACTTGAATTGGATAGAAATGAATTTTAAAACGAATTTATAAAGAAGAATTCAATTTTGCTTTGGATTGAAATGGAAGTTGAAATTGATTTTGAAACGAATTTAAAACTATTTATATAATTCGTTTTAAATAAGAATCGACGAAATATATATTATATATATAATATAATGGCCTGAATGGAACGCACCGCGCCGCGGCAGTTCGTGAATTTCGACCATTTATTTCAAACGGACATTACGGGAGATCCGACCGTCGGATTCTCCTAAAACTGGAACCGTTGGGTTCATATCGAAAAGAGCTTTCTAATGAATATTAGAAATTCAAAATCTAACGGTTGGATTTGGAGATACGTCCAAATCAAATTTGGAAAAGGTCGCTGTAAGTGCATTTCGATGGCCGTTGATGGAAATCGACTGTACGGGCCTTGATAAAATTATTAAAAATAGTAATAATTTGTGTAAAATCAGAAGAAATGATTTGAGAAAAATTGGGATGAAAAACTCCATATTTGAAAAGATAAAAATAGATTTTTATCGAAATGAACTAGTTTGAACTCAATTTAAAACCCAGGTTTTTATTTTTTTAAATAAATAAATTAGATTTAAAAAGGGGTTTTAAATAATCGGAATTTCTAATATATTTGATTGGATTTGAAATGGGTTTATCGTGAACGGTGTTTTTAAATAACACTAGTCCTTTAACCCGATAACAAATAGAATGTGATTTGGGTTTGTCGTGAACTGTGTTTTAAATAACACCTAGTTCTTTAACCCAGTAAAAGGAGTTTCAACGAATCTGCAATTAGATTGAAATGTAAATCTATAATCTAAATTATCAAATTTAGAAAATGAGCGAGAATGGAGTATCGCCAGTTTTTGCTCCAAAGCGATAGTTGAATCTTTAATTAGATTTGAACGTGTAATGGTAATTAATTTTACCGATAACACCATGGTGTTAGATATGGAGTATCACCAGTTTTGCTTCATGGGATGAATAGGTTGGGATTGGGAAATAAAATAAATAATTACTTCGGTGTGGTTCGCTAATCTCGACTAGTTTAGAAAACAATAATTTGGTTTGAAATGTCATCCAAAGGAAGATTAAAGGATAAATTTTAAAGAATTTATCTTGGATAAAATTAATGGGAACCTTTCCCTAAAAATGTGATTTTGTGAATAAAAGAATATTCTGAATGGGAATGAGGCGTATGTTGTGTTTGTGTAACATTTGTTTTTAATATACGCGGGTTGTTCGGAAAGGCCGGGTTTATACCCATTCTGAAAACCAATTCGACGATAAGTCGAAGATGAAGACGGTGGTTGAAGACCGGAAGTCTTCACATCGTTTGGATAATTACTGACGATCCTGATTGGGCAGTACACCCAAGAGGATGGAAATAGTTGGTGGTCATCCAGACGTACCTGGAGATGGATGGATATGCGAGGAAAGTGCCTCAGGTTTCGTTCAGACCCAGAACGAACTTGTAAATGGATTGTGTGTCTGACATTGGATTTTATTCTGTGTAGATTGATTTCTATTAAATATACATCTATTTGGCGGCGGAGAATTTATTATGTTGCTTAACGCCTTTCTCTGAGACGTACGAGCTCAGAGGTTGTATATCGATGGACATCAGTCGCATGGCATGAATTGCCTGTGTGGCACGCTAAGATGCAATGATCAAGGCTTTTGTTGAAAAGCAGAGTCTTGTGGTTGATGATCAAAGCACAGCCTACGTGGCAGCTTTGTGTATAACGTGAATTCGTGAGCCTCACACCTCGGTATGAGTCAAAAACGGGATAGTGACTCCAGGGAGAGCACGACGTTTCTTTCTAGCTTTGGTGGTGTCAGTGACTTACCAGCCCTGACATTTATATACTTTTCACCTATGTGGTTGTTGGAATGCGAGGCGCCTCGATTATAGGTCTGTAAGGACCGGGAAATGTGTGTTCAGGCATAATTAATCCTCTAACGTAAGTGAGGACCGGCCCTGAAGATCCGGGGTTGCCCAGAGTGCGTAACCCTGAGGCATTTGCTAGAGTGTCTCGAACGCGGAGAGGAGCTTGCCCCTTGCCTCGACTCATGACGGAAATCCAATTTCCAATACGTGTATTTCGGCTTTATTTGTAGAGCCTAGTATGGCGACATAGTGGGATGGGGGCACTCATGCCGTCTATGATTTATATTTATGATTGAAATTGCTTTGACACTATACACTTATTATAGTATCAAATGATTTGTTTTAAACGTATCAAGCATGTTTGGCTGTTATAAGGTAAAAACCCTATCCTCCGGCTTGCGTTGCATTGTGTGATGGGACCTGGGTCTTATAATAGCTTCATTTTTCGAAAAAGCATTGCGCTGTTTATTCTATGCACTGGTATTCTTGGGAGGAAACCCGTTCCGTGTTATACGGCGTGGTCCCTTGAATTACTCTCTTTTAAAGTAAAGTTTTAAATAACCGTTTTAGTTCTCACACCAGTCACATGACTGACCTGGAGTTTATTGTTTTAACCTAAACTCTGGGTGCCCCTATTTTCCGCATGGGCAGCTAGTAGTTTTGGTTTTGCAGATTTATATTCATAGGATCCTGGTTTACAGCTGGAATGATATCCGGAAAGCTCTGTATCCGTATATCACCTTCAGTTGTGCTTTGTATTATTTTCCGCTGCTATGTAATTTATTGAAATCTCTGATATTTATCAAATGTAATTTATTCATTTATACTCTGTATATTCTTGTATCTGATGGAATTGTTGTGGTAGCAATGAAATGTTCTTCCGTTTGTGTTCTGATTTGTCCTGTTTTCAAACGTTCAGGGGTTTCGAACGGTCTAGATCGGTTTAACGACTGATTCGGATCGAGCGAAATTCCCGGCCGTCACAGAAAAATTCTTTTTCGTACATGTGATTTGAATATAGTAGTTTGTTACATTCATTTTCCTATTATATGCAACGTTTTGGTGTTGTACTGTGTAAGCTTTCTAAGCTGTTTTACTTTGTATGCTATTCTAAGAGTATATGGCGATTAGTTTACCATTAGAGCATATAGGAATTCATTTTTCTATCATTGATAAGGATATGCTTGATGGGATAGATTCATTCACTAATACGGTTGCATTTATATATGGTGAAAAGGCTGCTGTTAATATGGCGATTTGAGACATCTTTATCACATATTCATGGTCTTACTGCATGCATTTGAGACAAGATTAATGTCTCTAGAGAGTATTAAGCTTAGTAACAAAGTTAAGACAAATTGGCTGGTCTTAATTTTCATTGAGACAAATATTTTTTGTCTTCATAATATTTGGGACTTGATTTTAGATACCACATTATTTGTATTTATTGGGTCTTGAGGATAATTTGGAGACAAAATCACTTAAATTAATATCAACATGCTAAGTATCAAACCATTGTAATTTTTGTAATGTATCGATGAAAAATCAAGCGTTTAAAATTCCTATAATTACAGAAAAAATCCAATAAATTTGAGGCCTTGACATTTTACTAGACCTCTTCCTAACAGATCCAATAAAAATTGTTTCATTGAATTTGGAGTTTGTTTGGCCAGGAGACATTTTTGACCACCAAAGTCACATATGATATCGGTTTGCCACAAAATTTGATTTTCTGACAATAATTTAATGATACGGTTCCAATGAAACTAATTTCATCGAAAACCGAGACCGTTTGCAAAAATGGCTTTTTTTCAGGCTTATATAATATTGAATAAAATACTATATAAATTCCAAATAAATTCAAACAAATCATAGTTAATAATTTCCAACATATATATCCAAACAGAATACATATACTACTCTAAATATAAATTATACAACTCAGGATCGTCAGTTTCGAGTTAAACGATTTAAATTTCCCTTTTAAATATATTAAATAAACATTATATTTTAATAACGATTTCCATAGCGACTATTTTAAATTTTGAATTAGGCATATCTAACAATAACACGAAATCTGAATTTTTCTTTTTTATATGAAAACTGTAATCAATAAGATTCTAACGTTTCTTGTTTCATAGAAATATGACTTATATCGGATCTGATATATCCAGTTAAAGTTCAAATTGTAAATTTCGAACTACCACGCCATTTCAAGGTCCTTTATAATTTCAATATAAATTAATGTTCAGACTTCATTTTAATAAACAAATTATTTGTTTTAAATCCGTTTAAAATTCCAAATCAATATTTAAAATAATAAAATATATTTGATTGCCAAAAATACGGGACATTACAGTCTTCCCCTTTTAATAGAATTTCATCCCCGAAATTACTAAGGTAAGAAAAATGTTACAACCCATTTAATTTAAAATCTACTTTATTTTAAAATAAAAAATCAATTCACTATTATCATTATAAATTTTCAAAAATATCGAAAATTTTCTAACACCTTAAATTCCCAGAAAAATTCGGCAGAGTCTCCCCTGTACGGAGTGACATCTGCGATATCGCAGGAACGAATAATATATATGCATCGACCACATGGTCGGAAAACAAAATCCAAAACACAAAAATTCGTATTTTCGCGTAAGCGTACCTTATGCGAGCGCTATTGAGTATGTCACTCAATTTATTGTGATCAAAACTGATCCCCATAGCTTTCGGTTATCTGCACTCAACTCAGTTCAACATATAAGTAACATTCATATGAAATTCGAAATAATATATGTTTATCATCATGTAGAATTCACAAATTCCAACACCAAATAAGGGTTAAATAATTCTGTTTTCAATTCATATGTGATTCCTCCATTCCAATCTATAATACATGAATTTGTTTCTTAGCCTTTAATTCATTAAACTATTGTTAACCACTAGTGAATTCTGTTTAACCAATTAAACATACAATTGGCAATCAATGCACAACTAGTATAAACAAAAATTTCAACTTTTTATTAATTCAATTTATATTTAACATTATTATCAACTTGGTTTTCTTCCCCTTCGGTTTATATATTAATATCCATCAATTACTACTCGATTAATTACCATTCAAACATTATCAATATTTACTTTGGTATAGCATACCACCATAACAATTAATTTACAACAAATTAACTTCAAATTTCGAATTTTATTCACTAACTCAATTACTTAACCAAGTTAATTCCAATTCATATTCAATTTACTAATCTATTTTCAAAATTAGTTTATTTTCATTAACAATCAAAATTCTGATTTATTTCAAAAATTATTCAATTTCCCTTCAAATTCCATTTAACTTATTTTTACTAACTAATTTCATATTGCAGTTACTATTTCAAATTCCTAATCAAATTTGAATGTCATATAAATCAACCAAACAAACAAATAAACCAATATTTAAATAATTGGATAAAATTATTTCTTTTCAACACAAAAATATAATTCGGGTAAAATTATTGCATTTACCCTTTTTTTACAAAACAATATTGTATCTATTGTCAGTTCAATGCTTTTCAACACTTGAATTGATCAACAAACACAGTACAAAACGTTTGTATATAAAATTTAAAAATACGCGCTCTCATATATATATACACTCAACTCAATCTAGGATATTACTAATCCCATCTCTATTGAGTTATACAACAAATCCAAGGTTATTAATAAACCATTGACCAGATACAACTGTAATGGCCTGACAGATTTTCAACCCCGAAAATCGACATAGAATATCATGTCAACTATTCAAGCACCAAAAACATCGGATTGTTATTGAAAGAATATATAGGGTGAGATAAGAAAGAAATATTTGAATAAAAGAAGAAGAAGAAGAACAAAACACAGAGTCTCACATCGTAGCGGAAAAAAATATAATGTAGAATTAAATCTTTATAGAGAGCTAGAAAATAAAACTTATAGCTATCAGAGTACATGATATATCTGGACAGTTATAATGACATGTCCTTAAATACAACACACAGCGGAATAAATATATATCATACGTCTGGACTTCTATAGTTCATTTCTTCACTGAATCCACTAACCTGAACCTGTACAACCTGGTTTAAACTGAGCACTATAAACAGCAGGTCAGTTTGGTCCTAGAGTGAGAAAAAAGACACTAAGTTTATAGGTAAAATCCAACTTGATTTCAACGTCTAAATATTTTTAAAAGAAAGGATAATAGTAAGACCAAATCCACACATAAATACGGATGGTTTTTACCTTACTATAACCCAAAACATTTTTAAAATCAAATATTCTTCTGATATTATAATAATGTCTAATATCAAGTAAATAACAATCTAGTAGAACGCTTGCATCTCACGCTCTACATACATAGTATACAATCAAAAACCGCAGGCTCTTGTTGGAGAATAGATTTCCAACTATGGAAAGGTATGGAACCACCTTCTGACAATGTACCTCTGGAGATAAATACATTGGGGATTCAACAATAATGTCTTGCAACAATGGTTAAACATGACTGGCCCTTTACTTCGCTTGAGAGTTCCGAAAATATCATTACCATGGTTGGGGACCAGACAACCGTACCGATAGCATACAAAAAATACAGGGACAACCGAAGGCATTTGATTTCTTAATATCAGGTAATGAATATACCCTTTTGATGGGTGCAACCCACGTAGCCATGCGACGTACCCGATTTTTATACCATTTCCTAGTATATGAGATTGAGGTCATAATTA
The DNA here is from genome assembly GCA_030737875.1 of Allium sativum. NCBI lineage: Eukaryota > Viridiplantae > Streptophyta > Magnoliopsida > Asparagales > Amaryllidaceae > Allium > Allium sativum. The sequence goes on from CM060916.1 coordinate 200,907,666, forward strand.
ATTAATTACTTTACCTTTATTATTATTTTAGAACAACTGGCCACCATTCACTTTAAATGTCACATTGTCAGGTCCTCTAGAAAATCATTAATTGACAAAATACTTGGGGTGTTTACGCAAAAAGAACGAATTCCTACGCCACCAAAAAAAGTACATTTGAAGAGATCAATATATGTAATCCTTTGGAAATACTATGTCAGACATTCGTCTGCACAAGTTGTCCTAGGACTGGACGAAGGCACCCTCCTACCACATCCTTGAATTACCCTATGAATCAGTAGTGAGTAGTTCTTGCAATCCAAAAATTCCAACCATGACAGAGATCACTGCTGAGATACTGGGTGCTAACCAGAGCACTTCAATGAGTAGTTCTTCAGCTTATGAAGATCCACAGTCTTCAATGCTCCATCTTCAATTATCTTCACGTATTTATTAGTCCGGAATGGTTTTTGAAAATCTCATTTCAATCCCATTTATCTTAATTAATTATTAAGTACTACCGATTCAAATTAATGCTTTGACTCCTCATTTCTATTTAGAAACCTTGTTTATAAAATCTCAAGTTTAAGATAAACACCCTTTTCTTCGATTCCTTTTTATTCAAATGTTAAGTCAACATTTGTTTAAACCATTATATTCACTTTTACCAATCCATTTTCCTCTATGAAAATCTCATTTCTATCCCATTTATCTTAATTCATTATTACGTACTGCCAATTCAAATTAACGCTTTGACTCCTCATTTCTTTTTATAAACTTTGTTTATAAAATCTTAAGTTTAAGATAAATAGCCTTTTCTTCAGTTCCTTTTTATTCAAATGTTAAGTCAACATTTGTTTAAATCATTATATTTATTGGAAGACTTACCCAAATACAAATCACTTTTACCAATCCATTTTCCTCTCTGAAAATCTCATTTCATTCCCATTTATCTTAATTTCATCATTAAGTACTGCCAATTCAAATTAACGCCTTGACTCCTCATTTCTTTTTATAAACCTTGTTTATAAAATCTCAAGTTTAAAATAAACACCCTTTTTATCTTATTTCTTCTACTTAAGTAATTGTATTCGTTTAAATCTCTTTTATAACTTTGTTATAAACTTAGTTTCATAACCTCCTTTCAAACCTCAACCAAATGCAATTTCAGAATTGGCTACTTACTTAAATGTATTTAATTTAAGAAGTAATTACTTAAATTATTTTTAAAATAATAATATACTTCATCATTAAATAGAATTAGTATTAAAATTCTTTTTGAAATCTTATTTAAGATAAACAACTATATTCTATATTATTTCACTTCTAATTGGCACAACTAATTTAATAAAAAAAATCAGTTTCAATTAAAATAGTTGACTTGGTCAACTCTAAAACATGATTAACTCGTTGATCAACTTTAACTAGTTTCTTTATTTAAATTAATTAATAAATTAATTTAAATAATTTCATTTACTTTGATTAATATTAAATAAATAATAATATAATGCCATTTGAATTATTTCTTAAAAACAATTAATTTTAGTTATGAATCGTTACATTAGTTAAGATGAGGCACGTGCTTCGCACACAGCTGATTTTTGGTATAAAAATGGTGACTGGTAGTTAAAATAATCAACATATATGTGTTTGGTTTATTTCCCTTTTATAAATTTTGTTTTAAGTAATATATTTAAAAATATATATTTAGTTATAAAATAAATTTCATAACTTCATTTTTATCCATTTACCTGACGGTAAATCACTGTACCAAAATAATTGATTTATAAGCCAACTGCTGCAATTACTCAATCAATATTTCCCATTGGTTAAATAAAATGAATGTTGAATCTCAGGTCAATAATAAACAACCAAATCCATCATCCAAACAGATGGGTTTCAAACAGTTCATATAATGATAATAAGAAAATAAATGATATCTAACATATTTGAGGAATCCGGTTGGATTCCTCCAACCTGTTCTTCTCTACATCCAAAGGGTTACTTCACATGATATCATTCAATTCAATTTTACTGGTTATTTATAAAATAGTAAAAACGACTAACAAATAATTCAAACAATTTATTGAATTAAACACGGTTATTTTGTAACCATGACCAACAAGGTAGGTTACTTTCATTAGGACTAATCATTAAAATAATGATTTGGTTTTCCATTGAAATTAAAAAACCTTTAATTTCATTGGTTCAGTCAATATATGAATATACATACATACATATACATACATACATATATATATATATATATATATATTTAACAAACAGTCAATCATTGGTAACCATAACAATCATTAGCAACCATAACACACAATTATAAAACCCAACTTATATAAAATATAAGTGGGGATACTGAGTGAGTTTAACTCACTTTGATTTGTTTTTATTGAATGGTTCAATTTCAATAAAATTAAATGATCATTTAATTTTACTGAAAAATGCTGCTGCTTCCAATCCTGTCCAGGTTGGTTCCAAAATGTTCTGCTCTTCGATACGATTCCAGTAGTGCCTTATTTGTAAAATTCTGATAAGATATGGATACGTTATTAATGATTACATTTACTCTATTTTAATTATAATTAACATAAGTCTAAATTATAAAATTATAACATAATTATTGTTCATTGACCATTACCCAGGCCAACGGATTTTGTTACTTTCGAATGCCCTAATCCTTTTGTCCATTGCATTGATTCCATCTGGATTGGATCGACAATAATTTAATTAGATATATTATTATTGGCAAATTTATTGCAACCCACGTTTTTAAGTAGTAGCCCCCTCAAAAAAGGAAAAAACCGTATAACCTTGGAATTAGTAAGTAGGCCCCCTATTTTCCAAAGTTGTCGCTCCCTTCACATTTCTCTCGCTTCTCATTCCAAAAAAAAAAAGCAGAACAACATTTACACGCAGATCTCCCAAGGCAAATATTTTCTTTCATCGCGCTTCATCTCCAAATTAGTAGATCGAATTCAATAGAGAAGTGAAAAAGAAGGTACGCTCCATTTAAATTTTATGATTTTAGGGTTTTGAAGTTAGGGATTTGAGTATTTATTTGTGGAGTAAGTATTTGATTGAAAATTGAGTCGTTGTTGTTGATGTTTGTGGGATTTTTGAATGGAAATCGTTGTTGTTGTTGATGTTTGTGGTATTTCTGAATGTATTGAATTGGTTTTTTTAATTGCTTCAGGTTACCATGCATGAAAACAACGTGGAAATTTATTAAACCACGTATAAGACACATGAGGATTTCATTTTTTTCCTCGATGTAAGTCTCCGTGGTTATCAGGATTTCCACGCATAGGCAGAACGTGGTTATGTAAATTTATAAGCCTATCACGTTCAGAACTTACATGGTACAGTTCCAAACCACGTTTAGATGATACGAGGAACGTTGTTTAACCCCGTAATATCCATACGTGGTTTGTTCGGAGTTTAGATGAGAAGATAACTCCTTAAGGGCATTTTAATCATTAAAATTTTAATTTTTTAAGGGGGCTACTAACTAAAAACATGGGTTGAAATAGAATTTGCCATTATTATTAATCACATCATAGTAAGTAAATTAATTACTTTTAATTACGTTGTAAATTTCCAGCCGAGACCAAATGTTCCTCCTTCCATGTTCTGCATAATACTGGAGCCACGCACCACCAAATCATTTCGCCACCATCTCATATGCTGGCCATCGGAACCTCCTCTGATGCTGGTGATTGAAGCTCCAGGCCTCCATCGATTATTGCTCCAAGCCATGCCCATTTTCTTCATTCATCTGTTCTGCAACTCACCTCCAATATACCTGCAACATTCATCAACGCCGGTCCTCCACCTCAGGCCATCAGAGTATAATCAGATGGTGTCAAAAGAAGCGGCTGACCTACCTCGATGTCCGCCCCAAACAGTTCAAAACCCAGCTGCTCCATTCGCCTGATTTCCCCTCAAGACCGCGCGCCCTTTTCAGAACAATTCTGGCTAACTAGCTACCAGAAAGATGATCACCACCGTTCACTTCATCGAGTTCGGTGAGCTGAATGTTTTCCTAGTTGAATTCGAGAATAGATGCGTTGATTTTGAAATTGAAGAGGGGGAAGTTGGAAGCTCTGGTCTGTTCATTTGTTAGGAGGCGACAGGTCTGGAAGGTTGACCACGCAAATGAGTATTTGAACACTTTAGGGTTCTGTTCAATGTTTATATAGAAATTAGCCCATTATTATATTATTTAAATTTCATGAAACTTCACCACTAATAACGCTAAAAAGACATCACGTACTATCTTCAAATCGAGATGTAACACCTAATCCTAGCATAAAAAAATATTTCGAACCCAGTGGGACTGGTTTCGTTGAATTTTGAGGTCGTTTGTAAAAAGTCCTTTGTAAATATCGATGAAAAATAAAGCGTTTAAAATTCCTATAATTTCAGAAAAATCCAATAAATTTGAGGCCTTAACATTTTAATAGACCTCTTCCTAATTGATCCATTGAAAACTGTTTCGTTGAATTTGGAGTTTGTTTGGCCAGTCATTTATTCGTTAAAAATTACCCTTGTTTAAATTGTATAAACAATTAAATAGGAACATAAACCTTTTTGACCATCGAAGTCACATAAATATCTGTTTTCCACGAAATTTGATTTTCTAACAATAATTTAACGATACGGTTCCAATGAAACTAATTTCATCGAAAACGGAGACCGTTTTCAAAAATGGCTATTTTTAACGCTTATATAATATCGAATAAAATATTATATAAATTCCAAGTAAATTCAAATAAATCATAAAAAATTATTTCCAACATATATATCCAAATAGAATATATATACTACAAATATAAATTATACAACTCAATATCGTCATTTCTGAGTTAAACAATTTAAATTTCCCTTTTAAATATATTAAATAAAGGTTATATTTTAATAATGATTTCCATAAGGACTATTTTAAATTTTGAATTGGACATATTTAACAATCTATGACATGAAATCTAAATTTTTCTCTTTTATATGAAAACTGTAATCAATAAGATTTTAACGTTTCTTGTTTCACAGAAATCTGACTTATATTAGATCTGGTATATCCAGTTGAAGTTCAAATCGCAAATTTCGAACTACCGCGCCATTTCAAGCTCGCTTATGATTTAAACATAAAGTAACGTTCAAACTTCGTTTTAATAAATGAATTATATACCGTAAATCCATTTAAAATTCCAAATCAATATTTAAAATAATAAAATAAATTAAATATTTGGCTACCAAAAACACGGGACATTACAGAAACTTTTCTGAAACGTTTCAAATAGCGAAAAGACACTTCCTTTCAAATTTTAATTTCTGACATTATATGTCGACATAGTGTTTTCTACATGTTGACATACTCTCTAGTATATTTTTGAATTTTAAAACATTTTCAAGTGTTTTGGTCTGAATATAATTCTGGAAATTCTTGAATAAAAATTTAGTGCTGTAAATTAATATAATAAAGTAGAAAAACATATGAAGACATAAATTTAAACTATATAAACATATTTATAAAATTATAAGGTTTTAAACTGCATAAATACAAAGTATAAAAAGATAAATATATAAAACTTAAGTTTGAAAAACAAAGATAAATAAAAAAGAAAATAGAAAAGATAAAAAGTAGAATAAAGAGAATTGAGGATAAAAATTAGAATTTGAAAATCAGATTTTGAAAATCAGAATTTGAATATTGAACATGGAGTGATATTTAGAGTCTTATTTAATTTAGGCTATATAACTATATTAATCTTGAACTCTTGAATACTCATGAGTCTTGAAATTTTTCTGAATTCGGAATCTCTATCATATTTAAACTGTACAGTCTTCAATAATATTTCCTGTATATAATTCCTGCATATGTGTGTATATACATATTTTATACAAAAAGTGTTAGTGTATATTTTATAACCGATGATAATTGAAATAAGATTGTTGTCATCAAAACTCCATTCTCCAACAGATCTATTGTGTGAATACGGTAAATTTCAGATCTAAGATGTTGTACCTTAAATTCGATCACATCGAAATCTCTATTCACTGATTTCTTGTCATGCAAACTGTAGAAGCCAGATCTATCAACCGATGCAATCTTGCTAGGAATAGTTGAAGTAGAACACCGGAGAAGCTGTTGGATTTATGGCTTTGTTATAATTTGGAATTTAATTTAAGGTTTATCAAAGATTATAGGGGATACAACCAAGTAGTCGATGAAATTTGGAATTGTAGCTTATCAAAGATTAAAGGGACAGAGGATCCTAGAAATCGATGAAGTTTAATGATTGTGGCTTATCAACGATTAAGAAGATAATCGCTAAAATTCGACAGTAAAATTTATATTGTTTCTAGTTTGAAACTAAACTGTTTTCATTTTCTTTGGAATTGCCTTTCCTCTCTCCATTGAGTGTTTGTGTATACATCTGATGACTTCCTTTATAATATGCTTATATGCATGTGTTTTCTTAGGATGCGCTCTTTTTCGAACCGAAATGGGAAAATTAAATGGGTAGGTTATAGAGGTTAGGGAAGGGGGAAGTTTGCCAAAGGGGCATGCATTCTTTTTACAAAGGGGGAAACATGAAAGGAGCAAAGCTATTATTTTATTATTTGTTTATATTATTATTTTATTTCTGTTAATTATTTTTATACATTTTTTGCCAATGGATATTTTCATTGCAACAAACTCTTTCTCCCTCTAAGAGATTTTCCACTTTCTCTAATTTTGTTTACATTCTTGTTTTCGCTAAGTTCATTGGTCTCTGGTTTCTTTGATGGTGCCCTTTGGTCCTTTGTGATTGGTCTCTTGCTGTCCTTTTTGGCTAACTAGATTTTTCTAATGTACGATTTTGGTGGTGAGTTATTCTTAGCAATTGGATATTTTATGGGGTTTTGGCCATTAATGGGTTCAATGGATTAGGCTATGAGAATGGGCTCGGGTATGTTCGTTTCTGTTTTTGAGGTTACCCTTAAGTCAATGTTAATCGGGGTTGCCTCATTGTGTAATTTTGCCACTGTTACGAGGCATCGGTTTACGATGGTTGATAGGATTTTCATGTTGTTGAGTTTGGTTTTCTTACGTTCGATTGTACTTACAAAGGGCAGAGCCACTACTAAGCAGTGTTTTTGGTCTTATGAGGGCATCTGTTTGAGGGCAAGCCTCCTTGCTCTTTATCAGTGCTTGTGGTTTGTGTTTGTGATGGACATGTTCCTCTAATTCAGTTTTTACCTAAAACTATGCCCTGTTATGCTCTGTCAATGGATGTGTGGCCGACTTTAGATCGTTCAGCAGTTGGTTCTAAGCTTATTCGTCGTAGGTGAGGTCCAAAGAGCCCCCGTTGTAAATCGATGTTGAGTTCTTCTTACTTGCCCAAACGTAATTGTTCTGATGTTGCCTCGGTTGGGGACTGTGGTGTTGCATATTCTTGTGCACTACCACCCCTACCAACATCTAACTTGTTCTCTCCTCTTTTGATGGATGAGGCAGTTAATGAGAATTTGGACACTGATCTCGTTAGCTTTTTGCCTTTCTTGCCTCATCATGGATGACAGTTGTTAAAAGGGAGCAAGTTTAGATGCTTTGTATCCTTCTCAAGTACACTGAATAGTGAGTTTAAGACTAATATAGGCTGCCAGTTACAGCCAGTTGGTTCAGAACTAGGCAAGACAACCGTAGCATCCTTAGTAGGGAAAAATAAGGTTTGTAGCACTGCAACTAATAGGACTTCTTTGATGGTCCTCCCTTCTCAGCTGGTATGCTTTTGTCCCTCTTTATTCTAGCGTTATTATTATGTTAATGTTAATGTTATTGTTATTTCTATGGTTGGTTGCTAATTTGAGGTTTGTGTCACTCGGAATTTTGATGTGCCAGACTTTTATGTTATAACTGTTCGACAGTGTAGGGTTGTGTTCTTGTGTGATTTGTGAGGTGTGGTAGTTAATGGTATTTTCCCAACTCGTCCTTTTTTGGATATTGCTGCTTTTGATCCTAAGCATTTTGGGCTTTGGAGTTCTAATAGGGACGAAGAGATCTTTTGGCTCTTTGGCCTATCGAGGTTGTTTATAGGTGGTGGTGCGGTTCCTTCGTTATTGTGTTTGGGACACTGTATGGTTGGCACTTTCTTGGGGTCAGTCATTTCAATAACCATGCTATTCTAATCCATGACGTAGTTGTGGTTCATTTTATGTGTGTTGTTTTGTGTTTTTTTGTTTGGGGGGGTTCACATTTGATTTGGTTGTGCTGGTGCTTCTTGCGGGGTCGGCAGTGTAAAAACTATACAATTATTGTATGAAACACCACGTAAAATATACTTAAGTGAATTTAATCTAAAATAAACAACAATTTAATAGGATTAAAATGGAATTTTGGACAATTAGGAATTGGGCCACAAAAGTATTGTACTTGCATTTGTGGCAAGATTCTGATTCGTTTTCATATTTTATTTACTGAAAACGGAGTCCATATGCAAAAGATATTAATAAATTAAGTTGTGTATATATATGAACGTACAAAGTTTGAATCTCAAGTAAATAAATATATGAACCGAGAATATATTAACTTGGATAAGCATGAAAGAATATTACTTTTGAATTAAAACTTGTGTGTATATTTATACATAGCGGAGGACAAGAATAATAAATACAAGGCAAGAAATAAATCAAATCAGTCAATGAACAAACAAAAAGAAAATACAGGAGATTAAATCTCTTAGGCTCAACCTGGAAGGGTGGTCGAGCTCCCCTCTAGGACCGGGGTCGACTGCACCGACCGGCCGCCCTCCTACTGGAGTGCTCGATCGCCCTCTTATAGGGGAACCCAGTGAAGGTTGTTTAGTATTGGGACTTATTTATATTTTACATCAAACGAACCATTTGGATTTAACCTATTGAATCTAACGGCCTATATACACGATGTCACCTATAAATTTAGCCCTCAATCCTCACTCAAAACCCTACAACCATTCTTCTCTATACCTCCTTGTTACCTTCCTACTGCCTCTAATTCTCGAAAAGAACAAGGATTTAGGTTTTCATCTATCTTCCTAACTATTTTATCTCCTCTATTTCATTCTAACATAGATTTAGTTTTATTATGGAATTTAGATTAATATACATAAAATTCTAATATGTGATTCTTATATATATATATATGTACATATTTGAAAGATTGGAGCATGTTTGTTCGCAAATTAATAACCCGAAAATCCTAGCCAATTTAAAAAATTTATTTTGGCTATTTTGATGAATTTTGAATATTTAAAATGAATTATTTTAAACAATAACAAAGAGAAATTTATTTTGAATAGAATTAGAAAGGAAATATAAGTTTGAATCGTCGGTAGAATATAAATATTTATTTTAAAATATAAAAGAAATTGGAAATTGCGCGGTAGTTCGAAAATTCGATTTCAAATTTCAAATGAATGTACAAGATTCCAAATAAATCAGATTTTAGCGAAACCCAAAATATTTGAATCTATTTGAGAATATCTTTCCAAGGAATCCGAAAAATCAAAATTTCATAGCGGGGATAAAAAGTTATGCCCAGTTGAAAATTCAGAATAGTCGTTGTGGAATTTTAGCCCTTAAAAATGGAAATTTTGCAAACGGCCTCGGTTTTCAACGAAACCACTTTTATTGGATCCGTGATGTCGAGTTATTGCTAGATTCCAAAATTCATAATTTTCTGAACCAATATGTGAGCGTGGCAAAAGAAAATGTGTTTTAACAGTTTTAGTCAATTTTGATCGACCAGAAAATGGCCATTTTTCAAACGGTCTCAGAATTTGACGAAATTAGTTTTGGTAGATCTGTATCGTCAAAACGAAGCTACAAAATATTTTTTGGGAATTTTTAGAGTTAGTATGTAGCCCCGATAAATTGAAATGTACGTTTAAAATTGAATATATAGATTTAAATTTTAATTTAAATGGAAATTGATTAAAACAGTCGAATCAGCTTGCGGGACATATCCAATTGTGTTCAGAATGAGGGTAATTAGCCAGGGGCGACAGTCGTTGGGTCCCATTTCGAGTTCGAAAGAGAAGTTAACTTTTAAGGATTTAATTAAATATTAAAATAAATATATAATCACCCCCTCTTCTATACTCCCTCCTCCGTTGACCATAACAATAAAAAAAACCAAAAGGAAACTCTGTCGATTCCGCGCTCTCCCCCTTTTTCTGACCACCGCGCCCCCTCCAAGGCCACTGCCGGCCGTTGCCCTCCGCACCTGACTCGGCGCCGCTTCCCTCCCCTCTCTGTTCAATGTCTGGCCTTCTCCGAATCCCCCTGCACCCAATCCGTACTCCGAAGCCACCATAGTCTGCCACCACCTGACTGCGCACCTCCGCCACCACCTGCCGAGCCCGACGCGCCCACCCTCAGCCACCACCTTTGGCTGAGCGCCCTCCTCCATTCGAAAAGGTGATTTTTACTCTATTTTATTTTATTTATTTAGTTTAAATAGATTTTAGTGATTAAATAAATTCAGTTTTATAGATATTATGACATCGATAAACATATATGATTTTGATTTATATATTTAGAGTATAAAGAAATGATTTTTGATATATAAAGTTAGGATTTTTAAAGAATAAAAATATGATTTATATATATGTAGTGAATTAAAAATAAGATTTTGATATAATGTAAAGCATAAAAATATGATTTTTATATTATAGAAAGAATAAAAATATGATTTTTAATGTATAGAACATCATATTAAAAATGTGATTTTAATATGAACAGCATGGAGACGACTGCGTTGGAAGTACGGGCAGATCCAGACTGTTCTGAATTTCAGAAATAAAATAGAGGAGTGGAACCCTCGGTGAGAACTTCTCGCTTTAATTCTTGTTGTCTAGTTAAAATTATATACTAAGATGCAGACGGTGCTGAGAGTACCCGACACCCGTCATCCACAGACCATGGACGACTTGTTTGATTTTGTGTGTTGTGAAAATTGATTGTGATGTGGAATGAATGGAAAGTATATTTATATGTTGAAATAAATTATTTTATAGTTAAAAATGTAATTTTTAACGTGAATGTGAATAAATAAATATTCATTTACAAATCGAACGATTTGTTTATGTACACCTATTTGAAGGATATGGATTGGGACGATAAATTTTACATATCGCCTAACTACACAAATAAAAATTTGTGCTTGTTGATTTGAAACTCCACACGGGTATTGGGATGATATTTGACGTACACTAATCCCGATTGTTTAGTTGTATATCAATCGATGGGTTGAAAGACTGTGTAAGCGTTAATTATTTATATTTAATGCTTATGCAGTAGTGTGGTGCACTTTGGATGATGGTTGTCTATTTATCATTGCTATTATATACATGTGTTGTATAGAACCCATATAAATAACATTATATGGTAATTGAGTGGGTCTCATTCCAATTTAGAAAATAAATAATATTCATGTGTTGAATAAACAAAATAGTCATGTGTTGACAATACTCATGTATTGAGAATATTCATGTGTTGAAACTATTCATGTGTTAAGCGAAATATTTACACAATAAAATTCACATTTTTATTGTAAGAAAGAAATTAAAGAATATTCATGTGTCAAATAAAAGAAAATTCATGTGTTGAAGAAAATATTCATTTATTGAATAGAATAACAAAGTTATTGAAATATATAAAGCCGTGTTGATTAGATATGCGCCATTTTGACGCGAATGATATTTATGTCGATTATATTTGCTTTTATAATGAATATCGAAAAGGAATTGATTTCAAAATATAATATTTTGAAAATACTATCATTTATATATCTATGATATGGAATATTCAATTTTGATTCAAAATTGAAGATGAAGTTGAAATCGATTTGAAAACGAATTTAAAACGATTTATAAAATATGTTTTAAAAGGAAATCGAAGAAATATATATTATTATATATATAATGGCCTGAATAGAACGCGCCACACTGCGACAGTTCGCGAATTTCGACCATTGACTTCGAATGGATATTACAGGAGATCCTACTGTCGGATTCTCCTAAAACCAGAACCGTTGGGTTCATATCAAAAAGAGCTTTCTAACAAATATTAGAGATTTGAAATCTAACGGTTGGATTTGGAATTATGTCCAAATCAAACTTGGAAAAGGTCGCTATAAGTGTAGTTCGATGGCTGTTGATAGAAATCGACTGTACAGGCCTTGATAAAATTGTTAAAAATAGTAATAATTTGTGTAAAATCATAAGAAATGATTTAGAAAGAATTGGGATGAAAATTTCCATATTTGAAAAGATAAAAATAGATTTTTATCGAATTGGGATGAAAATTTCCATATTTGAAGATACTTCTAACCTGCTGGAAAGATCTTGGAATGATATGTCAACATGAATATTACAATTCTTATCTTTACATACAACGATTAAGCCTCTAAATTATGATTTTCTTATCCTGCTACATGGGCATATTTCCTTGCAAATACAAACAAGTAAGTAATATAATACGTATATGTAAATATACGGGAATAATAAAACAATTAAGTTACGACAGTGGAAATGAATATTTTCACCTTTTTATACATTAATCTGCTCAAATGAATGCATGAAAAGCTATTTTTCTATATTCAAACTCAAAGAAGTAAAAAGCCTATTTTGTAGTCTGATATTCGTTTTAAATGATAAATTACCCAGTTAAAATTCAACCAAATTCAACTAGTTAATGCTCCCACTTTTAACTGATGTGGAATACCCATTAGCAGTGCATGCTGTATTTATTTATTGCGATGCTATTTTGTTATGCCAGGCAGCACTTCCGTTGACAAATATTTCTCCAGAAATCGTTGGTGACCCAATTGTATGATTCTTTCTTTAATGGTGTTAGACCGAAATTTGGGCCTAACACCCAAACTCTATGTGAAAACCTCACAATCACAGATTAATACAGAAAAAGCAGTAAAATAAGAGGAGACACACGAAATTTTTATAGTGGTTCGGCTCAATCCAAGCCTACGTCCACTTTATAGTTTCTTAAATCCTAAGAAGCTATTACAATGTTGTTTGTTTGCAGTTTATACACGAAATCCTCGTGTTTACAATGAAGAAGAGGAGATTAAAGGGGAGATTATACACGAAATCCTCGTGTTGTAATGTGGAATTCGACTTCTAGGTTATGCAATAGCCTTGCGAAGAACCATAGTTGAAGCCATGGAGAGTTAGAGTTCCAAAAGTCCCTTGAAATAGCCATGTTGTGGTGTATTTATAGGCGTAGAAGAGCCTCTGGGTGACCCGGTTCGGATATGCCACGTGTCACGACCGGAGTTGATCTCGAGAAGCAGTGGAAGAAGTCCTCTGTTCGGGTTTTGCCAAGTGGAGCCAGATCCATGAATGTAGAGGCGGTTACTCCTTGAGAAGCGGTCAAAGTTGGAGTGCAGCAGCAGGTCGAAGCAGTTCGGTTCGGGTCCTCTTCCTTCCGAACCGATCCGGAGCATTCCAACCGAAGGCGAGACGTGTTGCTATACATCTGGGGCAAGGCGGGTCGGTTCGGACTTCCGATCCGAACCGATTTGGTGTATTCGATCCGAAGAGAGGAAGCACTTCAGTGCAGTGTGTAAGGCGGGTCGGTTCGGTTATCCGATCCGAACCGAGTTGGTGTCGTCAACCCGAAGACTTTGTGCTCTTGTGAGGATCCGATGTGAAGCGGGTCGGATTGCTCCATTTCACCCGATCCGAACCGGAGTCTCCGATCCGAGCCGAAATCTAAGTGTTGAGGGAGGATGATGAGTTGGTGAAGGCAGGATGCCTCATTCCGATCCGAACCGATTTACCCGATCCGATCCGAGGATTTATTCAATGCTAAATTCCAGCTTTCCGGTTCTGCATGCGTTCACGGAAATGGGCGTAACTTTCAAACCGTGAGTCCGATTGAGCCAAACCAAAGCTCAAACTGAAGCTAATTCAGAGATCTACAAGAGTTACAGAGCTCAGCTCCGTAATCGCTGTTTTCGGGCCCAAAAAAGGTCATCTGGTAGGAGTTTCGGGCCATTCTTTGTTTGTGATGCGAGTTCAACCAAATCACTTCATGTCTTCTGACGATATTCCCAACGCTTGAGTGTATTGTTGAGAAGAGATTCCATGTGTGACTGCTTTGACTAAAAAGCGGGTCAACAAATGGTGAGTATATCAGTCAACTTACTTTTAAGGGTTAACTGTTTTAAGTTCGATTTGCACGATATGTAAGCTCAGTCAAATGACCACAAATCTATTATGACGTTCCAATTGAATGCACTGAACATGATAACACAGCTAATAATAGTGGCAACAATGTTATTATGGTAGACTCATAAAGTAATTGTTTACTATGTATAGACAAACCACTTATAACACCCAATACAACAAAGTAGATATTCTGAGCGCAACTATAGTTTTGCTGGATGAACATAAATATATAATTTCCATGAAGTCTTCCATTCCCAACAGGTGTTGATTTTGCTGCGTGAGTGCACTCCATAAAGCATGAAAACCAAAAACCTGACCAATGTACTTCTTGGTTCAAATTGATTTGTTCCTACTGCATGATGTCTCTGCTATGCAAATAGATTCAAGAGTTAAATGTCAAGGAAATCTGCATATGATTTTTTGTAATGACGTTTTTAGAAAGGTTGTGCTGAAATTTGAATGGAAGGACTATTATCATGGATAGTAAGGTACTGTTTTTTTCCAAAGGGGAACGTTACGTCTGCGTCTGACGCGTGGACGTGAGACCCACCAATTTGCCCCTTTCAGTTGAGTGCTTGGATTTGTTACTTTCGCTGCCCCATTCGGTTTGACACCCCTTTTACACCCATTTGTCCCTTTCGTGTGTCCTTTCTGGATAAAATAAAAACACATAACCCTTTTACCAATTTTCCCCCTCCACAACCCCTTCCAAATACCCTTTTCTGTTAAAAATCAAACGCATCCTAAATCAAAATGCGTGAAAATCTCAATATGTGTAGGCTTGTATTTGAAGTAAAAAAATAACGATAGTTGTATAAATCCTATATGAATTAGTAATGGATGTTAATGAAATTTAATTGCATACTATTCAGTAAAAATAGTTTTAAATAAATACAGCCATAGATTAGTCAGTAATGACAGACTGTCTTCAAATGAACGAAATCATATAGATTGTCCTTTAGTAGACCCATGATAATTTCATAGCTAAGCAGTTGCACTGTGTTTTTTGGACGTTGGAACCTCACCTTTGTTTTTTTTTTTTAGATTGACCCGAGTTTGTTGAATGATCCAAGTAATTGGTTGACAAAGATTTGTATTTTTTATATCATCATGACATAAATTTGATCAGATTGTATTTGTTATTTCATCTTTGGTTTATAATAAATAGGTATATGGTGTCAATGTACAACAGGGTTATAATAAATCTGAAACAAATGGAATGGAAATCTTCGATTTATTGAAAAGGTATATATCCATGTTGTCTACTTTAATTTGATAGTTTATATGATAGTTTAATCCAAATTATTATTTATTATTTTATTTTTATTTTTTGTTTTTCATAGTCACATATTGTGTTATAACATAGTGTCATGATTTATGAGGATTGTTCTTCAGTAGATAGATGCATCAATTGTTCTTCATTTGATTTTTCTAATCACAGTTTTGCTTTCTGTGCCCGGTTCTTCTTGACAGCCCCATGCATCATATAACAACCCGTATTTCGATAACATGTTAAGACGAGAATCAAGGCAGAATTTAATTTTAAATTCCGAATCAAGTAAAACGGGCTATGCCATTGCGTTCGTCTCGGAAAAATACGCGAAATAGAGTCCAAGTTTTCGAAAATCGGAGTCCGTATGACCCGATTAAGGCCCAATAAAGTTTTCAGAAAATTTCAAGTTCAAAACAGATTTCGAATTTCGGGTTCAAAATTCGAAAAACGGTCAGATTGGGTAGGCGGGAAAATTCCCGCCAGAGCACCCAAGTCGACAGCCCTGTCGACTTGGGAGTCGACTTGGTTGGACCCAAGTCGACAGCCCTGTCGACTTGGTTCAGCCGGGCAGTTTTGCCTGGTGCACCATTTTGGGGTCTTGGTTAGGTTTTGGGGCCAGATTCGGTTTTGAGGGCTGAGATTGGAACTAGGGTTTAATCCTAAGGCTAAAACTAATCCTAATCTCTATAAATAAGACCCTAACCTAACCCTAAATCATCATTATTCATTCATACAACTAAACTATGGCAAAATCATTCCTCTCATGGCCTCCACTCTCTTCATAAAATTCCTAAATAAATTTCTATGAGAGATTTTCCATGCATACAAGTGTTTTCAAGCTTGTATGAGCATCATTAGCTTGCATTCAAGTCAAGTTTCCATATTTACATCATAAAGCAAGGGTTTTTATTGATTTGGAGCTTTCATCTTTGGGTTTTTGGATGATGGCATGCATAGGCTTTGTCTCAATCTTTAATTTAATCGATTTGTGCCTTCATAGCAATGTAAGCCCTTTCCCTACTCTTAGATATTAACTATGAAGTTAAATGTTCATGTTGCAAGTTTGGGTTTGATCATTAAGTATGATACATGCTATCATGTCATGCAAGTTTATGAAGTCATTATCTTGATCTTGTGGGCTAAAAGCTACAACCTTTATGTTGAAATGTTGCATTATGCAACATGAGAACCCTCATAACCTTTATGTCAACTTGCATATGAAGTCATAACCCTTATATGATGATATATGCGAGTTACTAGTCATCATTCCATGTCTTTTGTCACCATGATTCGCTTATGTGCCAAGTTTGGGTTTATGCATGTTTTTGAGGCTTAAGAATGTAACATGCAAGTTAATGAACACATTTGTGCCTCATTTGCCACCATGATTAACTTGTGGCTTAATATCCATTTTTGTCATGCCTTTTCCAAGTCTCTTCTTTTAATCCATTACGTTGTTGCGAACGTATATGCGAGTTTAAAAGCGTTGGGTTATGTTATGGGTAATTTCTAATGACATGAAAATATAACTTAAAAACATGACTTGAAATATAACATGGAAGTTGACATGTAAGTATGCTTGAAAATATGAAATTGGGGATTTACCTATTAAGTTAGGTCTACCCATACTATGGAATTGGGAATTTACCTATTGAGTTAGGTCTACCCATATTCTTAAGAAAACTTGAATATGAACATGACACTAGACTAAACATGAAAGTGACCAACTCGAGGTTGGGTTGAGTTTGCAACATAAAGCTACCCGGAACCGACCGGCCTAACTAGTAGTTGCAAACAATAGGACCCAATGTGAGAAGTTGGTCATGTTGTGCTTGAACCCGAGGTTAGACCAAGTTGTGGTGTAAAGCTACCCGAAACCGACCGGCTTAACTAGTAACCACAACAAAGTCTAATGTGAGAGGTTGAGGTGCATTAAGTAATTAATGCCACATGATAAGGTTAAGTAAGTTTCCTTAATGACACTTAACCGTATAATACAGTTAATGGATGGGGTTAAGTTAACTTAGACTTAACTAATCTAAACATGGAAATCGGATGGGGTTAAGTTAGCCTAGACTTAATTAATCCAACTTGGTAGTTTAAGGGGGTTAAGTTAAACACTTAACTAATCTAACACGATGATTTGATATGGTTAAGTGAGCTATACTTAACCAATCTAACTCGTTAATTTGATGTGGTTAAGTTAACCAATACTTAACCAATATAACGTGAAAACATGATAAGGCTAAGTCACGAATCGCTTGAATACACTTGACCGATTTGACTAAGTAAATTGACAGGGTCAAGTTAATATATATTTAACCAATCTAGAATGATAATTGGACGAGGTTAAGTCGTGAATTGCATAATATACTTAACCAACTTGACACATGGTTTGTAGGGTTAAGTCTTGAACTTGGATACTTAGCCAATTTTGACATGATTTGTAGACGGATTAAGTCATGAACTTAAGTGACACTTAATCCATTATATAAACCCTAGTTCAGAGAATTAGGTGGATAACCATAATTAACAAGAATAACGGGAATAAGCTAAGTGGTAAACCTTAGTTGAAGAATAGCTAAGTAATAATTCTTAGTCAAGGAATTTTGGACCAGTTCATAGATTGGATGAGTAACCCGATACGGTAGGTCATCGTTTAAGCACACGAGTAGGAGCAAGTTATCTGATTTAGATAAAGGCTCCAGCGAACTGGGTAACGAAGCAGCGGCTTCGGGGAACGTGAGGATATTCTTGGTATCCCTCTGTGAGCTGCCAGGTGATCATACTAGGCTCATGAGAGGTTAAGGTCTGCGTTAGAAGAACCAAGAGTATGCCTTGGTTGCTATACGAGCGACCTAAAGACGGGGATGGATAGGGGATAGTCGATGATACACGGTAGTGCCCAAGATAGCATTTCGTCAGGCTACCTACCATCTTTGGTCAAGCGTGTACGTACGGAAAGGCAGAGAACACCCAAAAGACCATAATTGCTATCTAATTATGGTTGCGGTAAGGCTAGGATTGTGGGTTGGCCAGTAGTGTGTTCTCATACAGGATTTATCCTGTCTTGTCTTTCACTAGTTGAGGGAGTGGTCTCGTGGGACCATAGCCACGTATAGGAAAAACAGACCTTAGCATCTGCATCGGCAGATAAATCGAAAGCTCCCGACCGAGTCCTGTATTTCTTGATCTGCCCTGTGACAGGACTCGGATGGCACGATGTGATACATGTGCATACAGTCATGGAAAAACGATTCACGATGAATGCGTGGGAAAAAGGGCGCGGTTGACGGTTAGCGTAATTCCTAGTGGCCCTGGGTGGTTGAACCCAAACCGAAATACAAAAACGTGCAATAGGTAAGCATAATCACTAGTGGTCCTAGGTGGCATAAGTCCTAGTTGCACAAACGATGATTCATGTTGGGAAAGCATAGCTAGGTCTAGGGTAACAGTCCAAATGAGCTTAAGGATCATGGAATTACATTGGAGTAGTATAGAACCTCATGGGAAAGCCCGTACGGTCTACGGCAAGGAACTGAACATTTACATGGAAAGAAACATACGAGTTGAGTAACCTATAAATGCGATATAT
The DNA here is from genome assembly GCA_030737875.1 of Allium sativum. NCBI lineage: Eukaryota > Viridiplantae > Streptophyta > Magnoliopsida > Asparagales > Amaryllidaceae > Allium > Allium sativum. The sequence continues at coordinate 200,926,741 of CM060916.1, forward strand.
TAGGTTGACATGAACCATTACACGACTTTTGAGTAAGGGTCATTCATGGTTAACACATGATACGGTGGGGATACTAGTATGGTAGGTGCAGAGCTAAAATATAGGATAGATACCATGGGACGTTATACGTGATAGATATCTTGGGGATATTATACTTGATAGGAACCTGACGATGGGATACCTTGTTTTATCTTGACATCGTAACTTATCATGACACCTTAGTTTATCTGAGTTCAGTAGTTCATCCTGTTATTTTGATTTAGCTTATCTATCTTGTCATCATGCTTATGTTCATCTCAGTTTCTCATGTCAGTTAACTTTACTAGTTTTTATGCTGATAGTAGATAGGGCTTACTCAGTCTTTTTGACTGACCCGTTTTGTTTCGCTTCTTGTCTTCCGTTTCCCCCCAGGTTACAGGGAGGAAATACTGTTGTTTAGTTCGGACTTCTTCTGCTTGAAGGTCATCATGGATGGCTTGGACTTTTCTTGGCTATGGCTACTTTACTGTTTTACTTGGGGAATAATTTTCGAAAATGTCTTTATGCTTCTTTACTATTGCAAGACAGGTTTTGATGTACTCTGATGTAAAAGGATTTAGACCTTATTTATTCATGTTTTGAAAGTTTGATTTTACTTCCGCTATTTTATATGTTCTGTCTTGTGATATTTTTGTGCATGTTTACCAATAATGCCCCTCTAAAGCTAGTGCATTCCTTTGCGAGTGACCCTAGCGGAGGCGGGGTGTTACACATCAATTGTTCTTCATTTGATTTTTTTTCCAATCACAGTTTTTCTTTTTGTGCCCAGTTCTTCAGTAGATGTAAGGTTTTCGTGATTGCTTAAGTGCAGTTTGCATGTGTGGTCGTTTTGATTTCTGGTATCCTTCTTGCCTTTTGTTTTGGCTTGAGAACCTTTGTTAGGTTATACCTGTCTTGTGAATGCTCTTTGCATCATTGTCTTGTGCTACCAGCAATGGATCTGTTGGGTAATTTATCTTGTTTTCTGCTCGGTTGTTTCTTTTGCTATTCTGTGTTGATGAACTCTTTAGTCTTCTTACAATTGTATTGAATTATCACGCTCTGTTTGGGTGTGGTTAAATGGTACGACTTGTTCGACTTCAATTTTCTGGTTGCTCTATTGTTCTATCCTGCTTTCTGGTCTTGGTTATAGCTAGTTATCTTTGATGAGGTTCAGGTTTTTTTTTCTCTACCATTGTTGCCTGTTGAAGCTCAGTGATTTAGTCTGTAATTGCTTATTGTCTATTTGGTTTTGCATTTCTTGGTGAGTTTGGGATTGATTTGTAGTTGGTCAGTGGTATGTTTTGATTCATCACCTGTCAATTTGGTTTGAAGCTGGTTACAGAAGTTCTAGAAGGCAATATACTGTAAAAACCCATTTTGGAAAGAAGACCCATGATGATTATCTAGCTCAGGCTTTTAAACATTAGCATTGCTGTCGTCATCTGTTTTCTTTTGTGGATTATTGCATATATATTAGCACAGTGGGAACATTTCCATTCAACTAACAAGTTTTATTGCATAACAATTCTTGTGTTAAATTTTGCAGTGTATGGTTTATAAATTATTAATGTTTTTCTTGTTTGATTGTCAAAATAGGCCTCAAGGATCATTGCCAGCTTATCGTAATGGGTTCCTGAAAATGCTAGTAAGAATGGTGTTGCACATGAAATTGTGAACAACATTAGGAGAGCAACTAAATGCTAGCAAGAATGGTGTTTCAAATGAAATGGTGCTGCACATGAAATTGTGAACAACATCAGGAGAGCAACCAAACGCTAGCATGAATGGTGTTGTACATTGCCAAGTTTAACTATTATGTATTATAATATTATTATTTTGTACTAGTTGTGTAGACTTTTGTAAATGGTTGTGATATGTGGATTCGTCTATTTCGACGAGTATTATTATTGAAATGATTATGAATATTATACTTGGTTATGCGATTAACGTGCATATTAGTTATTTGAATATGAACGATTATCGATGTTGGTTTGAAAATGATAATTATGTGATTGAATATTTGTTTTAAAATTGCTATTATATATATGTGGAAATAATACACAACAAAAAACATATAAATTGGCTTTGGTAGGGTTTTTGAAACATTGCAAAAAAATTATTGAAGCATAGAAAAAATGCTACAAAAAATAAAATAAGAAGGGTGTAAGCATCACTTTGGTAGCATTTCTAAGACATTACCAAAAAACTTTTGGTAGGGTTTCTGAAACGGCACAATATGTTCATTACTGGTTGCGTTTACTATAACACAACTAAAACTTTCAGACTTTTAGTTGCATGTCGTGTCGTAGGATTTATTGAAAAGCTATGATAAGTTTTAGCACCGTTTTTACAACGCTACGAAAGGAATACTATGGTGTAGTGAATGTTGGCCGGTCCCGTGGCAACGGCCCTAGCCTCAAGATATTGACGAAACCAACCGGGTACATGAACACCCTCTGGTATCTCAGATGCTCAAGACATGCTGAAAAGAAAAAGAAAGAGTTTCAAAACAAGGGAAGCGAAAGAGAGATGTATGGCTTGCGGGGATTATGCTATTTAAAGTAAACTTTCCTTAAAAATAGCTTCTTTAAAACAAGTTTTTGAAAAAACTTTCTAGGAAAATAATACTTTTGAAAACACTTTTCAAAACTTTTTTATATGTTCTTGTAACCATAGCTTCGATACCACGTGTAACACCCCATCCCATTAATGTCACTCACAAAGGGAATGCATCAATATCCATGGAGCGTTATTGTTGTATATAACAGATAAATTACAAGAATAAATAAATAAAACAACACAGCGGAAGTGAAAAACTTAATTCATTTCATCATAACTCAAAAACGATTTTACATAAGTAGTCTCCAAAACCATTACAACAGGATCAGTAGTCTTTTCCAAAAACTTCAAAGTACATAAAGAAGCAAATACTTAAATAACATAAATGCATAAATCCCCACTAAGCATAAGCAAAGCCAAAAAGATGAGAGAGTCCTAAGAGATACATCTACTATCTTCAAGCAACTGAAAGAAATCGGCACTGAGCTGTAGTATTCCCTCCTTGCATACCTGAGGGGGGGGGGAAGGAAGACAAGAGGTGGAAAGAAAAAGGGGGTCAGACATAAAATCTGGCGAGTGCGATAACTTTAATAATATAATTATCAAAATAACTAGGACAAGGCATAAGCTGGAAAATAAGGAAATGATTGTGAACAATTGGGTATGACAGAACAAAACGAGGAAATAAGATGAACCAAGATAACGTTAAAGGCACACCTAGTCACTATGAGATAACTATTACACTGCACCACCACCAGTCACCCTAAAGGTTGATCCGGCCTACAAAACTTAATAATGATAATGGTAGTTTAGTGTACCCTAGCTACCTTCATAGGTGCCATCTGCCCCTATCTCCACTAGGTGTACCCACTACCCCATTCGATCGGCTCCCTAACTCGTAGATACCCGTGCGACCCCACAGTGGGGTGTATCACTCCCCAAAGTGGCGACCCGATACAAACAAAAATGCACGGCTTATATCTACACGATGCAACGTCTTACCTACCAGCTCGGGCCCACACACGCATATGAACCCATTGGACTTGCATTGCCACCACTGACCCGTTTTGACCTCTTACAATCAAATCCAGTACGCGTGTCCCGTCCTCGACTTGGGTCGAGCCCACAAAGATACTTAATGGGTTACTGGTTTGAAAAGGCCCCCCATGCATGACACAAGCTTTCCACCTATGTTTGGTCCCTTCTAAGGTTTTTCCCCACTTAACCCCATTCGTATTCATGTCTTCGTACATGTTTCAATCATGGTTAAGTGCATCTAATCGTATTTCAAATGCCACCCAAGGCACCCACTAAATTACACATGCCACCCAAGGCACCCACTTAACCCCCTCATGTACCACTACATGTTTATCTGGTTAAGTGTTTCTTAATTCATTGAGACCGTAACCTTGTAAAGACCTCCCAAATTAGACTTGCATTTGTGGCAGCTGGATTTTCCAAGCGGGTCCGGGCAGTCTTGCACCATAAACGAGCCTAATCTCGTGTCTTTACAACTGTTACGCATTTAATTTATGCCCAAGACCTCCCACATTAGACAGGCATTTGTGGCAGCTAGATTTGCCGGGTGTGTCCTGGCAGTCTTACACCACAAAAGAGTCTAACCTCATGTCTTAGGCGATTAATTACACCTAATTAATTATCCCAATTTGAATTAATTTCCCTATTCAAATTGTCAATCAATTACAAATTTAACTATGTTCATAATTGACTCAATTATGTCTATATTTATGGTATATAAAATTATACCAACTAACATCACATTTAAGGCATTTATGCCAATTCTCAATATTAAATCTTTTAATATTATCCCATTGCCCCACGTTGTACGTTCGTTCGTTTAACGTAAAATATACGTTAGACTCGAATAGTTTAACTTATGGAATAAAGAGAAAACATCACAACATGCATAGAATAAAAACTATATCTAAACATAAGGGGTGAACTTGCATGGGTGAATAAGGTTTTTCATCCAAAAACTTGAATAGGCCAAAGTTACAAACTTGCATAAACTATGGATGTCATAGATCTAATCATAAAGTGTAAACTTGCATAGGCAATAGTTACAAACTTTACATTACATGATTCATACTCCAACATATATATACTTGCATTTGTGATTTATACAACATAAACTATGATGTAAACTTGCATCTAACTAACACATGTCATAGCCTAACTTTAATCCAATTTACACATAAAATAGATGTCATGAAACATGTAAGGTTGTATATGATTCTCACTAACTTACATATGATTCATATCTAAATTAACATCTAAACTTGCATACATACATATGATTTAACATATGAATTAGTTCCACAGCATAACCAAACTAGCAAATGAAGCATAATTATGAATTGATTGTACATAGGCCAACAATTAACATAGATTTACAACATAGATAATAACATCACAGCTTTACATCATAGATAATAACATCATAAATTCACAACATAGATAATAACATAACGGTCAATGATTCACAACATAACCATATAATCCAAATCATAACTCAACCTAATTAAATTGTTAATTATATTATTAAAGAAATCAAACTCACAAAAAGAAGGTCTTGCGTTCTGAAATCTGAGTTCAGAAATTGATTTAGCTCGCATTTGTAGTAGATTCGTTATTGTTTAGATTAGAGTTGAATAGAATTGAGTTGATTAGCTTTGTTTTCCCTCTAGTTGGTGGCGGCTACTCTAGGTTACAAGATGACAGCATGACGGCCATGATTCCAATTTTTATTTGATTCTAGGGTTTGAGTCTACACATGTGTATATAGAATTTCAATTTAATTATAGCCGTCGGATGATCTTAGGGTTAATCAATACCATTCAGTCGGGATAGGGTAATGCCTCAGCCCTAATGACTTAGCAAGGAGTCTGAAAGGACTTAGTAATGAGTCACAATATGGATCAGATTACACCAGAAAGCTGTGCAGGATTTCTGGTCGGCCTGGGCGCATTTGGCAGGTGCGCCAGTGCAACATTTGTACTGGCGCACTTCCCAAGTGCGCCAGTGTATCTATTTTTTCTTCTGATTTTTCCGCCTAACTTCGTTCGTCTATATCTCCTTCATCCGGCATCCATTTTACGAAAACTCGAACTCTATCTCAACCAGAATTCCGAGACAAACACAATGGAGTAACCCGTTTCCCTTAATTCTCACATCTGAGATTAATTATTCTTTAATTTAGTTAATTTGATCATTCAAAAATTCAGGGTGTTACAATTGATATTCAAAAAAAAAAGATTAAAGAATAAATTTAAAGAATTTATCTTTGATAAAATTAATGGGAACCTTTCCCAAAGTATAAGAATATTTGAATAAAAGAATATTCTGAATTGGAATGAGGTGTATGTTGTGTTTGTGTAACACTTGTTTATAAATATGCGAGTTATTCTGAAGACCGGGATTATCCCATTCTGAATAACTAATACGACGATTAGTCGAAGATGAAGACGATGGTTGAAGACCGAAGGTCTTCACGTCGTTTGGATAATTACTGATGATCTTGATTTGGCTGTGCACCCAAGAGGAGGGAACCAGTTAGTGGTCGTCCAGACGTACTTGGATATCGATGGATATGCGAGGTACAGAGTGCCTCCGGTTTCGTTCAGACACAGAACAGACTTGTAAATGGACTGTGTGTCTGACATTGGATATCATTCTGTGTGATTGTTGGATATTGGTTGCATGGAGTGGTATGCCCGTATGGCATGCTAAGATGCAAATGATCAAGGCTTCTGTTAAAAAGTAGAGTCTTGTGGTTGACGATCAAAGCACAATCTGTGTGGCACAGCTTTGTGTAGCATTGATTCGCGAGCCTCATACCCCGGTTGTGAACCAGAAATGGGAGATGACATCAGGGAGGACATGCGTTTCTTTCTAGCTAGAAGTGGCGTCAGTGGTTTGACATGCCCTGACGAGTTTGACTTATGTGGTTGTTGAGTTGCGAGGCGCCTCGGATATATCGTTGACCATGTGGAGCCGATGGAGTAATAGGACTCATTTACGCCCCAAAGGGTAGGGAAACGCAGTGTTCAAGCATTTTAATCCACATCGGTGGACCGACCCTGACGATCCAAAGGCTTGACTGAGTATTTGCCTGAGGGGCGGTCTAGAGGCTCTCGAATCGGTAAGGACTATCTTTTGCCTTGGTTCACAGACGGAAATCCAACTTCTAATACGTGACAATTGTGGTTTTTATTGTTGAACCTAGTATTGGCGACATGGTATATGGTACCCATGCCGTCTAGGATTGATACATTTATATTTGAAGTTGTTTTATACATTATGCACTTATAATAGTATCAAATGATTTGTTTTGACGTATCAAGCATTCTTTGGCTATTATAAGGTAAAACGCTATCCTCTACCTTGCGTTGCATTGTGTGATGGGACCTGGGTCTTATAATATCTTCATTGTTCTTTATTTAGCATTGCGATGTTGTTTTACGCACTGGTATTCTTGGGAGGAAACCCGTTCCGTGTTATACAACATGGTCCCTTGATTTACCTAACTTTAAAATAAAGATTATAACTGTTTTAGTTCTCACACAAGTCACATGAATGACCTGGAGTTTATTGTTTTAATCTAAACTATGGGTGCCCTTATTTTCGACATGGGCAGCTAGTAGTTTTGGTTTTGCAGATTTATATTCATAGGATCCTGATTTACAGCTGGAACGATATCCAGAAAGCTTTGTATCCGTGTATTACTTCTAATTGTGTATTGTATTATTTTCCGCTGCTATGTAATGTATTGTAATCTCTGATGTAATATTGATTCATACTCTGTATATTTTTGTATTCTGATGGAATTTTTATAATAAACAATGAAATGTTCTTCTGTTTGCATTCTGATTTGTCGTATTCTCAAAACAATCAGGGGTTTCGAACAGTCTTGGTCAGTTTTACGATCGATTCGGATCGAGGGAAATTCCTTGTTGTCACATTTGGTATCAGAGCTTTGGTTTATAGAGCTCGGAGAATAAGACATGTTAGAACCAAACGATAGGATTCATCAAAGATTGGATTAGTAATATCCAATGAGAATGACTCGTTAGAGATAGGATCAATAGTATCCTAGAAAGAGTGTAAAGAGTGTTTTTTGGAAAATAAAATTGAAAACAAGTTTTGTTTTGAAAATTTAATTCAATTATTCATATTTGAATATTTATTTATATTGATCTGGACTATCAGGTATGTAGAGACTTTAATATACTTCTGATCCACGTGTATTGGAAGCCTCCGATATACTGGATGGAAATAGAGTCACACTCTAGTCACCCGAGGATAATTCGGGTGATGCGGCCGCATCACCAGAATTTATATTCGAGTGCCGAAAGTGTGATATTTATATATTTTCAATTGACTGGTGTGAGAACCAAAACTAGATAGGGCTTACTGTTGTGAATTGGCACCAAAAACATGATTTTTATACTATGTATCAAAATTATGAATTTGAAACGTTAATCAACTAATTTATTGTTGATTGTGTTGTTTGATTATTGGTTGATTAATTAAAATTTGGGCCATTTAGCCAAATCGATCAAATAGTGAGTTGTATTGAAAATTTGTCGCATTCGCATGCATATACATGTACTTACATTGAACAGGTCATAGCAAGGAGGCTAGAGCAGAAGAATAAAATTGTTTGCCCAACAAATAGGTACATGTTTATTGTATTTCTTTGGGTTTGGATGATTTTATGAGCCGATTGGCTAGCCTCTTGGCTTTTTCTTTTGGATTGGTGAGGGCCATGGGAGGCTATTTGAAATATCCCGAAGCTCCCGGTGCAGGGGAGGTTATGGTGAAATTTTTCAAAAAATTAGGGTGTTAGCCAAATTTTTGAAAATTTGGAGATGTTCTTATAAACTAAAAAGTTGAAGAACTTAAGCCATAATGAAAATAAGGAAAGTTGAGTTGATTTGTAAAACAACTTTCAGCTTCATTCCTTTTCGGGGACGAAAAGTTTTAAGTGGGGGTGATTGTAATAACCCAAAAATCCGAGCCATTTTAAAAATTTTATTTTGGCTATTTTGATGAATTCTGAATATTTAAAATGAATTATTTTAAATAATAACGACAAGAAATTTATTTTGAATAGGATTAGAAAGGAAATATATGTTTGAATCGTCGATAGAATATAAATAGTTATTTTAAAATATAAAAGGAATTGGAAATGGCGCGGTAGTTCAAAAATTCGATTTCAAATGAATGTACAGGATTCCAAATAAATCCAATTTTAGCGAAACTAAGAATATTTGAATCTATTTGAGAATATCTTTCCAACAAATCCAAAAAATCAAAATTTCATAGCGGGGATAAAAAAATTATGCCCAGTTGAAAATTCAGAATAGTCGTTGTGGAATTTTAGCCCTTAATATGGAAATTTTGCAAACGGCCTCGGTTTTCGACGAAACTACTTTTATTGGATCCGTGATGTCGAGTTATTGCTATATTCCAAAATTCATAATTTTCTGAGTCAATATGTGAGCGTGGCAAAAGAAAACGTGTTTTAACAGTTTCAGTCAATTTTGATCGACCAGAAAATGGCCATTTTTCAAACGGTCTCATAATTTGACGAAATTAGTTTTAGTAGAACTGTATCATCAATACGAAGCTAGAAAATATTTTTCGGGAATTTTTAGAGTTAGTATGTGGCCCCGGTAAATTGAAATGTACGTTTAAAATTGAATATATATATATATTTAAATATTAATTTAAATGGAAACTCATTGAAATCATCGAATCAGCTTACGGGACATATCCCATTGTGTTCGGAATGGGGGTAATTAGCCAAGGGCGACAGTCGTTGGGTCCCATTTCGAGTTCGAAAGAAAAGTTAACTTTTAAGGATTTAATTAAATAGTAAAATAAATATATAATCACCCCCTCTTCTATACTCCCTCCCCCATTGACCAAAATAATAAATAAAACCCAAAAAGAAACCCCGTCGATTCCACGCCCTCGCCCTTTTTCTGACCTCCGCGCCCCCTCCAAGGCCACTACCGGCCGTCGCCCTCCCCTCCTAACTCCAGCGCCGCTTCCCTCCCCTCTCCGTTCAATGTCTGGCCTTCTCCGAACCCCCTTTGTGCCCAATCCGTACTCCACAGCCACAATAGTCCTCCACCACCTGACTGTGCACCTCCCCCACCACCTGTCGAGCCCGCCGCGCCCACCCTCAGCCACCACCTTTGGCCGAGCGCCCTCCTCCATTCGAAAAGGTGATTTTTACTCTATTTTATTTTATTTATTTAGTTTAAATATATTTTAGTGATTAAATAAAATCAGTTTTATAGATATTATGACATCGATAAAAATATATGATTTTGATTTATATATTTAGAGTATAAAGAAATGATTTTTAATATATAAAGTTAGGATTTTTAAAGAATAAAAACATGATTTTTATATATGTAGTGAATGAAAAATATGATTTTTATATAATGTAAAGAATAAAAATATGATTTTTATATTATAGAAAGAATAAAAATATGATTTTCAATGTATAGAACATCATATTAAAAATGTGATTTTAATATGAACAGCGTGGAGGCGACTACGTTGGAAGTACGGGCAGATCCAGACTGGTTTGAATTTCAGAAATAAAATGGAGGAGTGGAACCCTCGATGAGAACTTCTCACTTTAATTCTTGTTTTCTAGTTAAAATTATATACTAGGATGCAGACAGTGCTTAGCAGCACCCGACACCCGACTTGTTTGATTTTGTGTGTTGTGAAAATTGATTGTGATGTGGAATGAATAGAAAGTACATTCATGTGTTGAAATAAATTATTTATAGTTTAAAATGTAATTTTTAACGTGAATGTGAATAAATAAATATTCATTTACAAATTGAACGATTTGTTTATCTACACCTACTTGAAGGATATTGATTGGGACGATAAATTTTACACATCGCCTAACTGCATAAATAAAAATCTGTGTTTGTTGATTTGAAACCCTACATGGGTATTGGGATGATATTTGACGTACATTAATCCCGATTATTTAGTTGTATGTCAATCGATGGGTTGACAGACTGTGTAAGCATTAATTATTTATATTTAATTCTTATGCAGTTGTGTGGTGCACTTTGGATGATGGTTGACTATTTATCATTGCTATTATATATATGTTTTGTATATAACCCATATAAATAACATTATATAGTAATTGAGTGGGTCTCATTCCAATTTAGAAAATAAATAATATTCATTTGTTGAATAAACAAAATAGTCATGTATTGATAATACTCATATGTTGAGAATATTCATGTGTTGAAACTACTCATGTGTTGAACGAAATATTTATACAATAAAATTCACATTTTTATTGTAAGAAAGAAATAAAAGAATAACATGTGTTGAATAAAAGAAAATTCATGTGTTGAAGAAAATATTCATTTGTTGAATAGAATAACGAAGTTATTGAAATATATAAAGTCGTATTGATTAGATATCCGCCATTTTGACGCGAACGATTTTTGTATCAATTATATTCATTTTTATAATGAATATCAAAAACGAATTGATTTCAAAATATAATATTTTGAAAATACTATTATTTATATATCGATGATATGGAATATTCAATTTTGATTTGAAATTGAATATGAAGTTGAAATCATTTTGAAAACGAATTTAAAACAATTTATAAAATATGTTTTAAAAGGAAATTGGCGAAATATATATAATATATAATATATATATATATAATGGCCTAAATAGAACGCACTACGCTGCGACAGTTCATGAATTTCAACCATTGACTTCGAATGGATATTACGGGAGATCCGACGGTCGGATTATCCTAAAACCGGAACCGTTGGGTTCGTATCGATAAGAGCTTTCTAAAAAATATTAGAGATTTGAAATCTAATAGTTGGATTTGGAATTATGTCCAAATCAAATTTGGAAAAGGTCACTGTAAGTGCAGTTCGATGGCCGTTGATGGAAATCGACTGTACGGGCCTTGATAAAATTGTTAAAAATAGTAATAATTTGTGTAAACTCATAAGAAATGATTTGGAAAGAATTGGGATGAAAATTTCCCTATTTAAAAAGATAAAAATAGATTTTTATCAAAATGAACTAGTTTTGAAATAGAATTATAATTCCATTTATTTTTAAAATAAATAAATTGGATTTTAAATGGTTTTGAAAATAACCAAAATTTCCAATAATTGAATTGGGATGGATTTGAATCGAAATTGTCTTTGGAATATTTCAATGTTGGATTTCGTGATTATTCATATATTGTTATGGAAATTTGAAAGATATATTAATATCGTTATTTCCAATAAGATATTTGTTGGTCGTAGAATTTGATATTGAATATAAGCCAATATATTTTCTATTCAGAGCCTTGTATTTAATATCAAATGGGATTTGGGTTTGTCGTGAATGGTGTCTTCATTAACACTGTTCTTAAACCCAGTTGAGAAAAAGATTAAATCTTTTTATTTAGATTTAATGAAGTATACCAATTAAATGATATTTAATTGGAACTGAATTTGAATTGATTTTTGGGTTTATCGTGAACGGTGTTTTAAATAACACTTATTCTTTAACCCAATAATTAATGGAATGTGATTTGGGTTGTTGTGAATGGTATCTTTAATAATATCGTTCTTAGACCCAACGTAGTTAAGAAAAACAAAAACTAACTGGAGATTAGTTAAGTTGAATGGTTTCCTGGGTATTGAGCTAATGTTGGTTTCAGCCTTCGGGTGATTACTTAGGGAAATGTTCACATGCTAATTTACGGTTAAAGGCTGATGGAATAGAATGTGATTTTGGGTTTATCGTGAACCGTGTTTTAAATGACATTTGTCCTTTAACCCAGTTAAAGATAGGAAATGGTTTCCCAAGTTAAATAATCGTTGACACTGATTTTTGGGAAGATTAAAACCAAGTGGAGTTTTAACGAATCTTTAATTAGGTTGAAATGATCGAGAATAGAGTATCACCAGTTTTGCTCCAGGCGATAGTTAAGTCTTTAATTAGATTTGAACGTGAAATGGTAATTGAATTTACCGATAACACCGTGGTGTTAGATATGAAGTATTACCAGTTTTACTTCATAGGAAGAAAAGGTTGAGATTGGGAAATTAAAACAGATGATTACTTCGGTAAGGTTCGTTGATCCCGACTAGTTTGGATAAACCATAATTTGGTTTGAATTGATATTAAAAAAAAGATTAAAGAATAAATTTAAAGAATTTATCTTTGATAAAATTAATGGGAACCTTTCCCAAAGTATACGAATATTTGAATAAGAGAATATTCTGAATTGGAATGAGGCGTATGTTGTGTTTGTGTAACACTTGTTTATAAAATACGCGAGTTATTCGGAAAGACCGGGTGTATCCGATTCTGAATAACTGATACGACGATTAGTCGAAGATGAAGACGGTGGTTGGAGACCGGAGGTCCTTCACATCATTTGGACAATTACTGATGATCTTGATTGGGCCGTACACCCAAGAGGTGGGAATCAGTTAGTGGTCGTCCATACGTACTTGGAGATCGATGGATATGCGAGGTATAAGGTGCCTCCGGTTTCGCTCAGACCCAGAACGAAATTGTAAATGGACAGTGTGTCTGACACTGGATATCATTCTGTGTGATTGATGGATATTGGTTGCATGGAGTGGTCTGCCTGTGTGGCATGCTGAGATGCAAATGATCAAGGCTTCTGTTGAAAAGCAGATTCTTATGGTTGATGATCCAAGCACAGCTTGTGTGGCACAACTTTGTGTAGCGTTGATTCGCGAGCCTCACACCTTGGTTGTGAACCGGGAACGGGAGAGGACATCAGGGAGGAGATGCGTTTCTTTCTAGCTAGAAGTGGCGTCAGTGGTTTGACATGCCCTGACGAGTTTGACTTATGTGGTTGCTGGTTTGCGAGGCGCCTCGGATATATCGGTGACTATGTGGAGCCGATGGAGTCATAGGACTCGTTTACGCCCCAAAGGGCGGGGAAACGCAGTGTTCAGGCATTTTAATCCAAATCGGTGGACAGGCCCTGACGATCCAAAGGATTGACTGAGTACTTGCCTGAGAGGCAGGCTAGAGGCTCTCGAATCGGTAAGATTATCCTTTGACTTGGTTCATAGATGGAAATTCAACTTCTAATACGTGACAATTGCGGTTTTGATTGTAGAACCTAGTATTGGCGACATGACATATGGTACCCATGCCTTCTAGGATTGATACATTTCTATTTGATGTTGTTTTATACACTATGCACTTATAATAGTATCAAATGATTTGTTTTAACTTATCAAGCATTCTTTGGCTATTATAAGGTAAAACCCTATCCTCCGGCTTGTGTTGCATTGTGTGATGGGACCTGGGTCTTATAATAGCTTCATCGTTCTTTATTTAGCATTGCGCTGTTGTTTTATGCACTGGTATTCTTGGGAGGAAACTCGTTCCGTGTTATACCGCGTGGTCCCTTGATTTACCTAACTTTAAAATAAAGATTAGTAACTGTTTTAGTTTCACACCAGTCATATGACTGACCTAGAGTTTATTGTTTTAACCTAAACTCTGGGTGCCCTTATTTTCGACATGGGCAGCTAGTAGTTTTGATTTTGCAGATTTATATTCATAGGATCCTGATTTATGGCTGGAACAATATCCGGAAAGCTCTGTATCCGTGTATTACTTCTATTGTGTATTGTATTATTTTCTGCTGCTATGTAATAATGTATTGTAATCTCTGATATTTTATGATGTGTAATATTGATTCATACTCTGTATATTCTTGTATTCTGATGGAATTGTTGCAATAAACAATGAAATGTTCTTCTGTTTGTGTTTCGATTTGTCATGTTCTCAAAACAATTAGGGGTTTCGAACGGTCTTGGTCGATTTAGCGATCGATTCGGATCAAGCGAAATTCCTTGTTGCCACAGCAAAGGCCGAATCCAAATCATATTCTATTCCATCCTTATATTTTTCTCCCTAATAACATTGTGAGTGGAATCCATCTGAGTTTGTTGTTTACCTATAATTTTCTAGTTTAGGACTTGAATTATTGTACCCAGTATGTTGAGTTCATATGAAAAGAATACAACTTTAAAACCCCTAAAACCTTCCATTTTGTTTATGTCTTTATGAAGAAATTGTCAATCCATATGTGATTGTGGTTTTAGGATTATTGAATTAATAAAAGAAAATCATAAATGGTGCTGTATAATTTCCTGTGTTTTGTCGGATTCATCTTATTTCATTTTTATGTAACTTCATATGCATTGTTTTGTACAAAAGGTTAATATTTGGATGGAATTGTGAATTGAATAGGTTTAAATCTGTATTTCTTCTAACAGAGTATTTGAACGTATTGTTTACAAGATATTCAAATATTAAGGTTTTGTATGTAAATGTATATAAAACTGTATCTGCTAAAATAAGAATTATATATATTAGGTACATGGCGCTTTATTCATCTTTTATTAATTTGATAATCAAATCAAAACAAGGTCGCAAGTTCTGTGTTGTTATTTCTATTTTTCCATTTTGATTTTTACATGTTAATATGTTCATTTATGCCTTGATTAAAGAAAATATGGAAAATAATAACTTGTACACCTTTAATTGGAAATAGGGGCTGACATTTTCAAAATGTGGTTAGGACGTCAATTACATTCGCTTAATTCACGCTTATATATATAGCGTAAATAACATAGTAATTATACGTATTAGTGCATAATAAATACTGTTAAATTAGGAATTTTAATTTAAATGATCCCATTGGAATTCGTATGTTTATGTATGCATAAATGGCCTTAGATATGTTAATGACACATAGACACGATGTTAACTGTTACTTGTAGTAGAAGTCATCCCAGAGTCGACCGGTATCTAGCACCTATAAGTAAACCCGGTTAATGAGAGTGGTCTAGGGATCGTGGGACATTATAGTTAATACACTATTATATGAAGTTAGGCCCAACTTATAGTAGAAGCCTGCTCGGAATTGTCCGGCGAATCCAACATCTACAAGTGGTCGATCTAATATGGGATATATAGTGTATGTATTATGTGTAAAGTAAGCCTGCCCTGAGAAAAAGGTATTAAGTCGCTGACATTTCTCTTATTGGGTATTAAGTGGTTAGGAAGATAGGTCTATTCCTATGGCTCACTCCTTGGTTTAAGACTTAAGTCATGGGACCCTCCCTTCAAGAATTTAAGTGGTTGTTTGGTCCGCCTTTCTCCTATAAGGTATTAAATGGTCATATTAAACGATAACACGAGCAGGGTAGTTCTCCAAGTAATGCTGGCTTCTTATCTAAGGGTTTGTAAGGGCTGAACTAGGGATGGAATATATATATGGCAAAAAAGAACCACCGCCTAAGGGAATTATTAAGTGGATAGGAGGTCACCTATAGGGACAGCTAGATAGTAACAAGGGGGTTCTCTTAAAATGAGTTCCTAACCCTAGCCTAGTAGTAAGTGGTCGTTACTATTCTCGACCTACAAAGAGAGTATATACATTATGACGTTGACATTAGAGATGAGGTCTTAAGTGGTTAGGGGCACACCATAAGATATTAAGTGATTATAATGACGTCTATCCTTAATAAATTAAATGGCCTTAAGTGGCAAGGAATAGCCCGCCTCGTGGGGTATTAAGTAACTATATATAATGTCCGCCCTTAAAATATTTTGTGGGTATTAAACAACCGTATGTACGTCCCCCCTTAGATTACATATAGGTCTTAAGTAACTGTTAGGATGTCTATCTTATATGTTTGATTGTGTGTATGTTTTTTACGTAGACATAATATGAAGATTTTATATTGCCAAATTTCAGGAATAATTATTCCTAAACTCATATGCATTTCATTTACCAGAACTTTATGCTATGACCTTCCTTTTCTTAACATTAACAGGTCAGTAGGTGAGACTGTTGACTGAGGATAAGAAACGATTGCTTGGAGTAGGAGCCTCTTGAAGACTTAGTTATTGTAGTGGTAGTAACTTTATTATTGTTGTTGTTAATTGGGATAATGAATAATCGATGTACCTTGTACCATTGAGACTTAATGAATCTAAATTTTAGGTTTTAATAATAGTACATCTATTTTTATGTTATTATGTTTTATCTCTTCCGTTGTGTAGGATTGTAATTATCGTACGTTTATACTGCTATGTGATACCAATTTTGTATTTTCTTACAGGATCCAAGATCCATTTAGAATAGCTTTAAGTTACGATGGGCCTTTTCTAGATTGGAATTTAGGCCTGTTCCAGGCGGTTTGTCGCAGTTGGTATTAGAGCATAGGTTACCTGATTACGGGGAAATATACATATGAGAGACGTATTTGTTATTTGAAAATGTTTATAAAAACTACACACACACACACACACACACACACACACACACACACACACATATATATATATATATAAGTATTATACCTCCAAAAACATATGAAACTATACTAGGCAACCTTATCTTTCTTTCTTTTTGGCCTTGATACCATCATAGGAAGTCCATTAAAGGGATTTTCCCTTTCAGAGAGTAGAAATGACCGACAAAGAAGGGAAATCCGGCAAGGCCTCGTTACTTTAAAGAATGGTTCCAATGGTATCTTAGGACTGCGGAACAAGTCCCTATTTTTAATCCCTTCCTAGATGAACCAATTGCTCAGCTTGCTGAAGAGGCCCTCAACTTCCCTCTCTTTGGCAAAGATTTTATAATTTTATGGGGAAAGTCATTTTCAAAAACTAACAACTTTGTCGAAGCTAAAGCGTGGATCTCTGAGAGTGATAGGATTTTTGAAGGTACCTGATGGGATGATAAACATAAGCACAGGGTAGCAGGCTGGCATTTGAAGGGGGAGACCCCTGAAGGGTGAAACCTGATTTCACAGGAGAATGTAGGCAGAGTCTTTACTTGGGTAGAGTTTAGGACCCGTTTGAGGCCAAGTTCCTAACTAATTCTTAGAGGAGTTTGCAACTATAAAAGTTTATCCAATTGAAGCAAGGGGATTTGGATCTAAAAGCATATTGGCGAAGTTTACAGAGTTATCTAAGTTTGGTAGGGTTTAGTGTATACCCTAATGGAAAAGTCCCTTAGGTTTGTTAAAGGATTAAATTCCTCATTGAAGGAGATGCTTTTGGCTCAGTTACATTTGGATGTTTGAATCCCTGGTTGAGGAGAATATCTTATATTCAATTGAGAATGTTAAGGAGTTTAGAACTGATAAGGAGAAGGTACTTCTAGTAATGGAAAGAATAAGAACACGAATTTCTGTCTTAAGAAGAAGAAGAAAGGAAAATTTAAGAAGGGGGCTAAGACATGTTCTAGACGCCACAAGTAAGGGCGTGAGGCGCAGGACTGCAAAATGAACCTAGCAAAGGAAGAATTCAAACGAAAATGCTTTAACTATTATGAGATGGACACTTGGCAAGGAACTACCCTAAGTCTATGGTTCTGCAGAGTAGTCCAATCTATGCCTTAGAAGTAGCATCGATTAGTAACCAGCCCTTTATAGATTAAGGACAACTTGTGTTAGAAGGTATAATTTCTACCTTAAGGATTTTTTTATGTATTCCATTTGATTCAGGACCCACCCACTCCTTTATTGCTACGAAGATTGTTGATTCTTTCAAACTTCCCTTATCCTTTGCTAGCCATCCGATAGAGGTGTCTAACCCTATCGGAAAGACTATGCAACTTATTATTGTTTTTAAAGGCTTAGCATTCGATATCGGTGATGTCGACTTCTTTTGTGATGCGTGTGTACTAGAATTTGAGGGGTATGGTCTTATTTTGGGAATGGATTGGCTCTTGTTTTATGAGGCCATCCTTCATTGTGATAAGAGGGTGGTTTGTTTAAGAAGCCGTAGAGACTGCAACTAAGAGATTCCTTTAAGGATAGGTAATAAGGATTCAACTTTATTTCCCTTATTTTTGATTTATAAGGACCATCTTCAGTACCTGTTGTATGTGAGTTTCATGATACTTTTAAGGAGGTCGCAAGGATCCTACCCCATTGAGAAATATTATTTAGATTAGACCTCGAAAAGGATGCGAGGCCTATAGCATTTCCTTTGAGGCACATTACAAAGGAATAACTTCAGCTGACAATGTTGAGGAGGTTAAGATTGATGAGGAAGAAGGTACTTCTAGTAATGGGAAGAACAAGAAGAAGAATTTCTAGCTTAATAAAAGAAGAAAGGCAAATTCAAGAATGAGGCTAAAACATGTTCTAGATACCACAAGAAAGGGCATGAGGCGAAGGACTACAAAGTGAACCTAGCAAAGGAATAATTTAAAGGAAAATTCTTTAACTGTCATGAGGATGAGCACTTGGAAAGGAACTGCTCTAAGCAAAAGGTTGTGCAGAATTGTCAAAACTATACATCAGAAGTAGCATCAATTAGTAGTCAACCCCTAGAGATCAAGAACAACCCATGTTGAAAGTATAATTTCTATCTTAGGGATTTCTTTGTGTATCGTATTTGATTTGAGACCCACCCATTCCTTTATTTCTAGGAAGATTGTTGATTTTATGAAACTTATTTTATCCTTTGCTAGCCATCTGATAGAGGTGTCTAACCCTATTAGATGGACTATGTAACTTTTTCTTGTTTATAAAGACTTAGTATTGGACATCGGTGATGTCAACTTCTTATGTGATGCGTATATACTTGTATACGAGGGGTATGGTCTTATTGTGGTAATGGACTGGCTCTCGTTTTACAGGGTCATCCTTAATTGCGATAGGAGAGCAATTTATTTAAGAAGTCCAAGAGATTGTAGCTTAGAGCAATTTATTTAATTGCGATAGGGTCATCCTTAATTGCGATAGGAGAGCAATTTATTTAAGAAGTCCAAGAGATTGTAGCTTAGAGATTCCTTATAAGACAGGGGATAGGGATTCAACTTTATTTTCCTTGTCTTTTGACTCAGAAGGACCATCTTCAGTACCTATTGTATATGAGTTTCCCAATATTTTTGAGGAGGTCGTAGGACTCCCATCCCACCAAGAAATCTTATTTAGAATAGACCCCGAAAAGGATATGAGTCCTTTAACATTGCCTTAGAGGAACATGGCTCCTAAGAAAAGGGGAGAGGTTGATAAATAAATCTCGGAGTTGTTGCAGAAAGGGTTTATTCATTGGTGTACCTCTGAACGGGGTACACCTATAGTGTTTGCCACAAACTCTGATAGATATTTAAGATTACGTGTGGATTATAGGGAACTTAACAACCCATACCAAGGATTGACGACCAGTTTGACCATTTGGGAGGAGCCTAAATATTTTCCCAGTTAGACCTAGCTAATGGATTTCACCTATTAAGAATTTTGTAAGTGAGTAAGCCGAATATCGCATTTAGGACACATGATGGGCTGTTCGAATAGTAGGTCATGCCTTTTGGTTTAACAAATTCCTCGACTTTCTTTGTAGACCTTACGAGCAGAGTATTTCAAGACATACTCAATTAGATTGTGGTAGTATTTATGGACGATATCCTTATCTTTTCCAAGGACCATAAGGAACACTAGAATCACTTGAGAAGGGTCCTAGGAATTCTTAGAGAGAACCAACTTAAAGCTAAATTCTCGAAATGCCACATTTGGAAGTAGGAAGTTAAGTTTCTAGGGCATATTGTTTCGGGAAAGAGGTTTGCAGTAGAACCTACGAAGGTAGAGGCAGTCCAAGAGTGGAAGATACCTTGCAATGTGACCGAGGCAAGAAGTTTCCATGGATTAGTTGGTTGTTATCAAAAATTTATCAAGGATTTCGCGAAGATTGCAACCATTTTAACCCAATTGATGAAAAGGATCATAAGTTTATGTGGATTGAGAAATCTAGAATGGCTTTTGAGAGGTTGAAGAAATCAAGCAATGTCTAAATCATATTTTTATTTGATTTTAGAAACTAATCTGCTAACATTAAGACCAATGTTAGTATCTTATTTGTAAATGATATTAAAATTTAATCTAGTAATATATTACATAATAATATTTTTAGTAGTTCATTTTAATATAAAAAAACGAAACATTAAAGGTATTGCAACTATTATAAATACGAGTGTTACGAGATGCACTTCGCACGTTAATATTTTTCATGCTTAGTACTTTCTGATAAAAATATTTTCATATAAATTTAGTTATAGTTTTGCTATTAGTTCAATTTTTATTTGTTGCGATGTCTATATTTTGTTACTTTAAATTTTCCTTTCTCCTATTAATCAATAAAAAGGTGAATTTGTAAATAAAATTTATTTGCTAGGTTCTAAATTCACGTGATATTAGGATCATGTAATATTCGTAGATTTACATTTTTAACTAGTAACTAAAATTTATATTAGTCTCTTTTTAGATAGATCTTAATATTGATAATTTCTATGTAAGGTCATTTTCAGTAGTTCACGTGATACCAAAAAAAATATGACATCCAATGTATTACAACTATACACACACATTTACATGAGCATCATAACACGTGTTTCACATTTGATTTTTTCCCTATAATTAATAATTTAAGAGAAATAGGTCATGTGAATATCTAATTAGTTTCTTGCATTGATACAATATGCAAATAGTTTTATTCTTATTTTTCAGTTGCAAGATCTATTTTTATGTTAGTTCAAATTTTCAATCATACTATCTATTAAAAATAAGGAATTTGTAAATAAAGATTATTTGGTAAATACTAATTGGTGATACTTATATTTAACAACATTTATCGAGAAGTATTTTGAATTGGTATTTTAGATCTTATTTTTAAGCATTATAATTATTATTTAATAATTTCAAAGGAAGGACATTTTAGATAGTTTATGTTTACATCAAAAAATATAATACCAAAGATGTAACAACTATTATTAGATATATATGATATTAGCTTTCTACTTTTAAAAATGGCATAAATGCTCCCATCAGATCCAAATTCTATTCCTAAAAGGAATCAATCTTCTCAAATACGAATCTCAGTTTCCAACATCGGCGATAATACTCAGTCGTCGTTTGATACAGATCTATCCTCTCTTCGGTTTTTTAAACCAGCAGAGAATCATGTTTTCATTTTAGAAGAAATGTTTAAATCTTCAACGGATTCATGGGCAAATACTGTTGTTCTTCATCCTGTTGATTGCAGATTAGTCAAACCTAAGGAGTATATAGGTAAAGTGTGGAAGCCTGAAGGTAATTTCCTAGTTTATATAGTGCCTAGTTTCCATTATACAGTTCAATTTGAGGAGGTAGCAGATTGTTTGCGAGTTTTAAGATCATCGACCTATTCTTATTTCGGTAGATTGTTGATGGTTTTTAGATGGTACCCGGGGTATGAATTTAATAAATTTTCTGCTAATAAGGTTCAAATCTAGGTAAAATTGTGCAATTTTGATATGGAATTTTGGTCAAGTAAGGCTTTCTCAATGATTCGAGCTTCATTGGTGATCCTATACGGTTGGATGAATGCAAGTAAGAAAGTAACTAAATATGCTAGAATTCTAGTTGGAATAGATGTTGAAGCTAATTTGGTTGACAAAATTCCTATAAGAATGCATAATGGTATTTCAAAAGAGATTGTGGTAGAATATGAATATGTCTCCCCTCGTTGTGGAAAATGGAGAAGGTCTGGTCATAATTCCAGTATTCATGAGGTTGCTACTAAACCTGTATGGACTTCAAAATCAGCAGATGAAGCCAGTTCTTTGAATGTATAGGCTGCTGACCGAGCAAATAAGTCTAGTGGTGAGGAGGTGGTTGTGGATGCAAAATTAGATTTCTTGAATTCAGAATTGCCAAGTGATATACTGCCTAGGAATCTTAGTCATGTTGCGAATAATATGAATGAGACAACTAATGAAGAAGACAACGTGGATGTTTCTAATGGTGTTACTTCTAATAGGGATTATCTAGCTCATTTGAAAGGTAAGAGCAAAGTTAATTTCATTGCTCCTCCTAAAAGACATTTAAGGAGCAATTTGGTCATTAAATGACATTTATGTCATGGAACGTCAGAGGGATGAACTCACCTCAGTGTATGGGTGATGTTTTATCTGTTTTGACAAAATTCAAACCAATTTTTGTTGGTTTGATAGAAAATAAACTAAATAATGACAGCTTTTGGAGGTTTACTAGATTAATTCCTAGAAGATGGGATTTTCTACCACATGAACGTGGAAGGTATTCTGGAAATTTTTGTTAATATGGAATAGTGATGTTTGGACTATTAATGTAGTATCTTCTTCTCAACAACATGTGACAGTTCATGCAGTAAATACTGGATGGTTTGCTCTTTATGTTTCGATAGTTTATGCAAGCAATTTATTCCAAGAAAAGGCAAGTTTTATGGCAGGATTTAATTCGAGAATCAGGAATGATCAATAAGGAGTGGGCGCTTATGGGAGATTTTAATAATGCAACTTCTCATTTGGATAAACAAGGTGGGCTACCAATACCTTTTCAGCATATTAGAGCGACTAGTAATTGTATAACTCGGTCTGGTTTGCTAGAAGTAAAGGTAGTGGAGTTTAATTATATGTAGAGATGAAGAGAGATAGCAAATAATATTGATAAATTTTTATTAACCATCATTATTTGCATAAATTCACAGAGTTAAAAGCTTTGTCGATTTCGCAAATGTCTAGTGATCATAATCCACTATTGTTAGATATAATCCCCACAGCCACGTCTAAGGGAATACCTTTAAGATATTCAAATGATTGGTTAATGAAGCCTGGTTATGAAGAGTGTATTCAAAGAGCTTTAAATATAAATGTGGGTGGTTTCTCAAGTCACATTTTTATAAAGAAACTCCGTTTTTGTAAGATCGAGATGAAAAAGTGGAATAAAGTGAGGCCAAAGGATAATAATTCTCTTCGGGAAGCTAAAGCTATATTTAAAGAATGAGAAGTAGCTGCAGATGCTGAACCAGAAAATATGGAGTTATAAGAGAATATGTGTAACGACCTGGGTAATTCACGATCCTAAATAACCGACATAAACTCAGTGTTGATTGTTCAAGCATCAAAAATACCGGATATTCCATGAAAGAAATTAGAGGGTGAGAATAGATAAGATGGAAACTTAGAATAGAAGAAGAAGAAGAACATACAACATCAAAGTAAACACGAATCTCACAGCGAAACGAATAAATATATTTCAAAACATAACTTTGAAATAAAACAGTATCTATATACAATACCATTATTAGAGTATAATACTTAAAACACAGCGGAAATAACAATCTATAAAATTCTGAAGCCTCCTGCTCCAGCTCTTCAAGTATCTGTAAATTCTGACTACTTGACTGCCCGTACAAAATAAGGCTCCCAAGTGTTTAAGGAAAACATAAAAAATAAACTCTGGGTCAATCATGACTGGTGTGAGTAAACTCAAATCATCAGTTTAACTTTGCAAAAATCCTTTTGAAACAAAGGGTGATCTTAAGACCGATCCACACATAAACATGGATGGGTTTACCTTATGATAACCCAAATATTTTTCTAAAATGATACTAGTCTGATATTATAATAATGTCTAGATCAAGTAAATAGAAATCTTGCAGAAACACTTTCATCTCACGTTCTACATATATAAAATAAAATCAAAACTGCGGGCTCTTATTGGGAAATGGATTCCATCTATGACAATGTATGGATCCACCTTCCGATCAGTGTACTCTAGAAGCGATACACTGGAGTTCAACAAGAACATCTTATAACTCGGCCACACATGACCGACAACTCATTTCTCTTGAGTGTATCGAATATATTAATACCTACGGTTGCTAGCAACATAACTGTTCCCGGGAGATACAGAATTGAAAGGAGTAACAAATATGAATATTCTCTAGATGGTGACAACATTCCCTAACTGGGTGCGGTCCATTTAACCATGATGCCTCCCGATTTCTGTTACTTCCCAGTTGATGAGGCTTGAGGTCATAACGTATCTTTTAACAGATCACTCCTTCATTTACTTTGAATGCCACATCATCGTACCCACCAAATCACAAATTGATTCCCCTAAAAATACCACGGCTATAAGCTAAGAGAAACAAATTCCTCCACCACCAATGTAAATACGTTTGAAACAATCAACAAAACGATCTACCCGATATACTCTGTCAGACGTTTGTCCATTCAAGTTATCCTGGGGTTGGACAATCCGAAGGCACTATTCTTTAAACAGGACAGCCCTTGCATAAGTCCATCTTCAATTATCTTCGTCATATTTGATTTGCAACGCTAACGCCATACGCAGTGGTTTTTAGATAATATATCTAATCCCGATCTCTCCGTATTGACAACGGAAATGGTCAAAATCTTCGATAGTCGGTGATTTAACTATCAAAGGAAAACATGTGTGCAACCAATGATATTATTTCCAAATGGAAATTCTATCAATCAATCATCAATCAACATTTATTTATTTCCCCATTTCTCGTTTCCATATATTCATCAAATCCTTATTTTCTAATTTTAGAAAATATACGTTATTAACTTTGGAAAATGTTTCCATTTCTGATTCACGCATCAATATACTTCCACCTCTATCAGTCTCTAACTATAAACTAGTAAGAGAGCAACTTCCCAAGCATAAACCCCGAAGGCCGAAATCAACATCATATCGACATGCAGAAAGTCATTCAATTCAACTAATTTCCAATCAGTTTCTAATTTCAGTACTTCCATTTTAAATTCCTATTTCAAACCCCACATTCCTTTATAATATTTTATCTGTAAAATATTAACTATAAATCAATATCATGTTACACCCGTGTCTGAAGCACAGGGTCTAAACCTTCCTAATGTAAAAATCACTTTTTATAAAACTCGATTAATTTCCAAATATTTCCTTTTATATAATTCTATTTATTCTATAAATAAATATTTCCTTTATATTTCCATTTATTTTCTAAATAAATATTTCCTTTCATATTTGTTTTACAAATATTTCCTTTTCTATTAAATATCCACTTTGAAATTCCTGCTTATAAAATCATTTGTTTTTATATAAATTATTTTATTTTCAACATACACATTGAAATTTCCCATTTTAAATTCCAGTATTTTATATGGTATTTAAAATACCAAATAACAATGATCGATATCATTCTACACATATAATCAGCCGCAGATTATATATCACATCATATATCATCATATATGAAAAACGATATAATAAATGTTGAGGAATCCAGCCAGATTCCTCTGACCTGTTTCCCTGCATCCACAGAAGTTAAACAATATAATTAACATCGATTTCATTTCAATATGAAATATTCCGATAAACAGAATCAATGTTTGATTAACGATTTATATATATATCGTTTTCTATAATTTCAAACAATCAATCAGCAATTCAATCAAACAGTTAGTAAACAACAAATCAATCAACATTTATCAGTTCTAAAAATACATTACAGAAATATAAACTGATAGAGTTTGGTGAGTTTTACTCACATTGGATGATCATCGTTAATAACGATAACCATCGCTTGATTCAAACGGACAATTTATTTTGCTATAAATTGTAACGTGCTTCAGTTCACTCCCAGTCAGTCCCATTGTGGAGCCACTGTCCATACGATCCCGACGGATCTTGTTTCGCTCAATTCTGATAACGTATGGAAAAGATATGCAATTTACAAAGTTGTACGCATTTTTATTTAAATTAAATTCAACTTCCTTTATATAATTCTATTACCCTTTCGATCATGGCCCAAACCATATCAACCCGACACCATGCACAGTCTCTTCTTCTTGAATTGCTGAAACAAAACCGTGCTCCAACAACTTCGATTCGTTCACCATTGCTCATTCATTTCCACATCGTTCTTCAAACCGCAACCACCGTTGTACTCTCCTCCTCAAACTCCATCTTCCTATTCCCTTCATTCAAAGCTCGATACCACACCCAAAATCGCGACAATGGACTTCACCGTAGCAGTAACCCAAAACTCGCGACCCAAATTATCACCAGACTTCACCAAAATCATCACAACTCAGACTACATCCCATCTCAAGCCGATATAAAGTCTCAAAACTTCGAATCGAAGCCCCAATACCTTATGAATCCGAATCCTAATTTACTATGTTAGAATTCGAACGTAGAGAGAAGCGATCCCACCCCTTGAAACATATATCATATCGAAGTGAAACCCATCCAGATCTCAAAATATACATGTATCATCATTTATAGGAATTTGTTTGATTTTTGATTGATTTTTGAAATATAAAGTTTTACTATTGCGAAGAAAGATGAGTGCAGTGGAACGTTTGACCAAATGAAGAGATGAGTTAGGTTTAGAAATAATTAAGGGGTTTTTATAGTGTATTTTTAATAATTTAATATTCGATTAAATATTCATTTACCCAACCGCTGTTTGTATTCGTCTTTAAAAATTCCTTTGATCACATATGATACCCAAAAATCACGAAAATAGACAAACACCTACAGTTTGACATTACGGACGCAACAAACCTAGTTTCGTCGAATTCTGACTCCGTTTGCTCACACAGCGTATTTATAACCATCAAAATACTGACTGTTTTTCACATTAAAAATCCGTACGGCCACATACTGACTCTAAAAATCACGAAAATTGAAATCTAACAATAATTTAATATTGTGGATCCAACAAAATTAGTTTCGTCGAAAACGGAGGTCGTTTGCAAAGCTAGCTATTTTTAAAGATTTAAATAACCCATTTAGATATATAAATATATTTAAAAACAATTAAATTAAATATTAATAAATATATATTATCGTATATATATATTCACATAGAATATTGTATAGCTCCAATTGGATTTATAACTCGATATTCAAAATCCCGGTTGAATCAATATTCAATTTATATTGAAAATTCCTTTTATAATATAAATAAATCGCTATAATTTATAATGGAATTCCATAGCACTTTTCAAAAATTAAATTTGGACATAAATCAAAATCTACACAATGAAATCCCGATTTTTCTCTTCCATTAGAAGAATATACTTCACCAGCTCCGAACGTTTCTTGTTTTACAGAAATTCGATTTAAAACGAATCATGTATATTCAGTTGAATTTCAAATCGCCAAATAGTGAACTGCCGCGCCATTTCGAGCTCGATTTTAATTATACTATAATTATACGTTTAACTGTTGTTTATATAATATATTCATTATTCGAATTTAATTCCAAACTGAATTATATATATTTTGAATTGTCCAGTTCACATTATATTGTCAAATCACTATTTCCAACAATTTCGGAATAATAAATATATTATTCTATTACTTAAATTAATTAAATATTCAATATTATTTATTTAAACAACCATTTAATTCTCTAAACCATTATTTAAATAATTAAATAAATAAATTATTTTATCCTACAAATACGGGACATTACATTCTTCCCTCCATAAAATAATTTCATCCTCGAAATTGCTAAGGTAGAAAATATCACTATTCGCTGGGTAAAAACTTATTTTTTTTCACTTCTTAACTCTAGTTTAAACTGAACTAAATAATTTCAACTAAATTATTAATTAATTCTTATCAACGAAAATTTTCAAAAATCCTAAAAAATTTCTAACACACGAGATTTTCGAAAAATTTCGCCAGCACCTCCTTTGTACGACTCAATCGGTACAACTACAACTCGCCTCTCTGGGCCTTCTCCAACCCAAAAGAAAATCAAACAGCCAAGCGGCTTGCGAATTCGTCTCATAAATCTCATGCTTATACTCAATACAAACTTGTACCTTTTTGTCGGGCATATCAATATACCCTTTCCATCTATTACCGATTCTGCATATATCGATGTCATCCTAATCAAACTCCAATCATTCTATACTGAAACCAATTATCAATCTCGACTCCATTCTTAATTTCAAGATTTTAAATTGTCAATTCACCATACTTAACCAAGGCAAGTTCCATTTATATATCCCATTCGATTTCCACTCAACTGACATAAATTCCTATTTACTTCCACAAATTTCTATTTAAATTTGTTTTTAATTCAAACAGTCTCTTCCTGTGAGTTCTAAACAGCTTTGCTTTTCTCAAAAATCAAATATTCCCTTTTGAAATCAAAACAACTTGTTTTGCCAAAACAACTCGAAATCAATATCTTTGATAGTAATCCGTCACTTAGAACTCAGAATGAACACTAATGATGTCGCGATTCATCATCAGGGTTATTTCCCAGCCATCGAAGTGAGTTCAACACTATATCACTTTTCAAAACCATTTCTAAACATTTCCATTTTGAAATTCATTTCAAAATACCAATTAAAATGCTTTAAAACAATTTAAATTCTCCCAGGATTTTAAAATTTGCATACACTAATTCCAAATCCATCTACAAACACCTTTCCAAATATCCAGGGTTTTAATTTCAATTCTGATTTAATTTCATATTTAATTCTTCTGCTTTCGCATATTTCACTTATATGAATTCTGATTGGTTATATATAACCATTTCATTTATAATCTTACTCGATTATAATAACAACCAATATGTCCTATATACTATAATTCCAATATATATATCTTCCTTATATCAAATTATACTTTGGGTAAACTTATTTTCATTTACCCTCTTTTCAAAACACATCATGCCGACCCATCGTATTCAAGTGTTTAGAAACTCCTACCTATATAGTGGATCAAACTGATCGATCAGAACTCATAAACAACTCAACCAATAAATCTACATAATATAAAACCATTTTGTATTGAATAAAAAATACGTTCATTCGTATATGTACACTCAAACTCAATCTAGGGTATTGCTAACCCCAACTCTACTGAGTCACGCCACAGAGCCAAGGTAATAACTTAACCTTAAGCTCTGATACCACTGTAACGACCCGGGTAATTCACGATCCTGAGTAACCGACATAAACTCAATGTCGACTATTCAAGCATCATAAATACCATATAGTCCATGAAAGAAATTAGAGGGTGAGAATAGATTAGATAGAAACTTAGAATAGGAGAAGAAGAACATACAACATCAGAGTAAACACGAATATCACAGTGAAACGAATATCAAAACATAATTTTGAAACAAAACAGTACTTGTATACAATACCATTATTAGAGAATAACACTTACAACATAGCGGAAATAACAATCTATAAAATCCTGAAGACTCCTGCTCCAGCTGTTCAAGTATCTGTAAATCCCGACTACTTGACTGCCCATACAAAATTGGGCACCCAAGAGTTTAATGTAAACAAAACAAAATAAACTCTGGGTCAGTCATGTGACTGGTGTGAGTAAACTCAAATCATTTGTTTAACTTTTCAAAAATCCTTTTGAAACAAAGGGTAATCATAAGACCGATCCACACATAAATACGGATGGTTTTTACCTTATGATAACCCAAATATTTTTCTAAAATGATACTTGTCTGATATTATAATAATGTCTAGATCAAGTAAAAAGAAATCTAGCAGAAACGCTTTCATCTCACGTTCTACATATATAAGATACAATCAAAACCGCGGGCTCTTATTGGGGAGTGGATTCCAACTATGACAAGGTATGGATCCACCTTCCGATCAGTGTACTCTAGAAGCGATACACTGGAGTTCAACAAGAAAATCTTGTAACTCGGCCATACATGACCGACCACTCATTTCTCTTGAGTGTATCGAATATATTGTCACCTATGGTTGCTAGCAACATAACCGTTCCCGAGAGATACAGAATTGAAAGGAGTAACAAATATGAATATTCTCTAGATGATGATAATATACCCTAATTGGGTGTGGCCCACTTAGTCATGCTACCTGCCCGACTTTTGTCATTTCCCTGTTGATGAGGCTTGAGGTCATAACGTATCTTTTAACAGATCACTCCTTCATTTACTTTGAATGCCACATCGTCATACACGCCAAATCACAAACTGATTCCCCCAAAAATACCCTGGTATAAGCTAAGAGAAACGAATTCCTCCGCCACCAACGTAAATACGTTTGAAACGATCAACTTACGCGATCTAACCAATATACTATGTTAGACGTTCGTCCATTCAAGTTGCCCTGGGGTTGGACAATCCGAAGGTACTATTCTGTATACAGGACAGCCCTTGCATAACTCCATCTTCAGTTATCTTCATCGTTTTTGATTCGCAATGCTAACGCCATATAGTGTGGTTTTCAGATAATATATCTGATCCCGGTCTCTCCGTATTGACAACGGAAATGGTCAAAATCTTCAATAGTTGGTGATTTAACTATCAAAGGAAAACATGTGTGCAACCAATGATATTATTTCCAGATGGAAAGTCTATCAATCAATCATCAATCAACATTTATTTATTTCCCCATTTCTCGTTTCCATATATTCATCAAATCCTTATTTTCTAATTTTAGAAAAATATACGTTATTAATTTTGGAAAACGTTTCCATTTCTGATTCATGCATCAATATCTTCCCACCTCTATCAGTCTCTAACTATAAACTAGTAAGAGAGCAACTTCCCAAGCATAAACCCCGAAGGCCGAAACTAACATCAGATCGATACCCAGAAAGTCATTGAATTCAACTAATTTCTTGTCAGTCTCTAATTTCAGTACTTCCATTTTGAATTCCTATTTCAAACCCCACATTCCTTTATAATATTTTATTTGCAAAATATTTACTTTAAATCAATACTATGTTACACCCGTGTGCGAAGCACGGGTCTAAACCTTCCTAATGTAAAATTCTCTTTTTATAAAATCCTTTTCATTTTCCAAATATTTCCTTTTATATATTTCTGTTTATTCCATAAATAAATATTTCCTTTATATTTCCATTTATTTTCTAAATAAATATTTCCTTTTATATTTGTTTTACAAATATTTCCTTTTCTATTCAATATGCACTTTGAAATTCCTTTTTATAAAATCATTTGTTTTTATATAAATATATTTTATTTTCAACATACATATTGAAAATTCCCATTTTAAATTCCAGTATTTTGTATGGTATTTAAAATACCAAATAACAATGATCAATATCATTCAACACATATAATCAACCACAGATTATATATCACATCATATATCATCATATATGAAAAACAATAAAATAAATGTTGAGGAATCCAGTCGAATTCCTCCGACCTGTTTCCTTGCATCCACAGATGTTAAACAATATAATTAACATCGATTTCATTTCAATATGAAATATTCTGATAAACAAAATCAATGTTTGAATAACGATTTATATATATATATCGTTATCTATAATTTCAAACAATCAATCAGCAATTCAATCAAACAGTCAGCACATAACAAATCAACCAACATTTATCAGTTCTAAAAATACGTTATAGAAATATAAACTGGTAGAGTTTGGTGAGTTTTACTCACATTAGACGATTATCGTTAATAACGATAACCATAACTTGATTCAAACGGACAATTTATTTTGTTATAAATTGTAACGAGCTTTAATTCAATCCCAGATAGTTCCATTGTGAAGCCACTGTCCATACGATCCCAACGGATCTTGTTTCGCTCAATTCTGATATAGTACGGAAAAGATATGCAATTTACAAAGTTATACACATTTTTAATTAAATTAAATTCAACTTCCTTTATATAATTCTATTATTGGGCCTAACCCTTTCGATCATGGCTCAAAACATATCAACTCGACACCGTGCACAGTCTCTTCTTCCTGAATCGCTGAAACAAAACCGTGCTCCAACCACTTCGATTCGTTCACCATTGCTCATTCATTTCTACACTGTTCTTCAAACTGCAACCACCTTTGTACTCTCCTCCTCAAACTCCATCTTCCTATTCCCTTTATTCAATGCTCGATACCACAGTCAAAATCGCGACAGAGGACTTTCCCGTAGCATTAACCCAAAACTCGCGACCCAAATTATCACCGGACTTCACCAGAATCATCGCAACTCAAACTACATCCCATTTCGAGCAGATATAAAGTCCCAAAACTTCGAATCGATACCCTAATACCTTATGAATCCAAACCCTAATTTACTGTGTTAGAATTAGAACGTAGAGAGAAGCCATCGCACCCCTCGAAACATATATCATATCGAAGAGAAACCCATCCAAATCTCAAATATACATGTATCATAATTTATAGGAATTTGTTTGATTTTTGAAATATAAAGTTTTACTGTTGTGAAGAAAGATGTGTGCGGCGGAATGTTTGACCAAAAGAAGAAATAAGTTAGGTTTAGAAATAGTTAAGGGGTTTTTATAGTGTATTTTTAATAATTTAATATTCGATTAAATATTCATTTACCCAACTGTTGTTTGTATTCGTCTTTAAAATTTCCAATGTTCACATATGATACCCAAAAATAACGAAAATAGATAAACACCTAGAGTTCGACATTACGGACCCAACAAACCTAGTTTCGTCGAATTCTGACTCCGTTTGCTCACACAGCGTATTTTTAAACATCAAAATACTAACTATTTTTCACATTAAAAATCCGTACGGCCACATACTGACTCTAAAAATCACGAAAATTGAAATCTAACAATAATTTAATATTGCAGATCCAACAAAATTAGTTTCGTCGAAAACGGAGGTCGTTTGCAAAACTGGCTATTTTCAAAGCTCTAAATAACCCATTTAAATATATAAATATATTTAAAAACAATTAAATTAAATATAAATAAATAAATATTATTGTATATATATTCACACAGAATATCGTATGGCTCCATTTGGATTTATAACTCGATATTCAAAATCCCAGTTGAATCGATACTCAATTTATATTGAAAAATCCTTTATAATATAAATAAATTGTTGTAATTTACAAAGGAATTCCATAGCGACTTTTCAAAAATTTGATTTGGACATAAATCAAAATCTATACAATGAAATCCTGATTTTTCTCTTCCATTAGAAAATATACTTCACCAGCTCCGAATGTTTCTTGTTTCACTGAAATCCGATTTAAAACAAATCCTGTATATTCAGTTGAATTTCAAATCGCCAAATAGTGAACTGCCGCGCCATTTCGAGCTCGATTTTAATTATATTATAA
Organism: Allium sativum; assembly: GCA_030737875.1. Lineage (NCBI taxonomy): Eukaryota > Viridiplantae > Streptophyta > Magnoliopsida > Asparagales > Amaryllidaceae > Allium > Allium sativum. The sequence goes on from CM060916.1 coordinate 200,960,368, forward strand.
TTATACGTCCAACTGTCATTTATATAATATATTCGTTATTCGAATTCAATTCCAAACTGAATTATATATATCTTGAATTGTCCAGTTTACATTATATTGTCAATTCACTATTTCCGACATTTTAGGAATAAAAAATATATTATTCTATTATTTAAATTAATTAAATATTCAATATTATTTAATTAAACAACCATTTAATTATCTGAACCATTATTTAAATAATTAAATAAATAAATTATTTTATCATACAAATATGGGACATTATAATATGTTAGAAGCCAAAAAGTTCTGTATTTGCAAAAACAAATTCAATTAATGAGTTTCAGGCAAAAGGCTAAAGTGTTATGGCTGCAGGATAGAGATACGAATTCAAATTTTTTTAACTCGAAGATGTCAACGAGGAAGTACACCAATCATTTGAAGTCCATGATAAATGCTGATGGTAAACTGATTCTTAAGCCATATGAGTACCAAAGGAAGCAATCGAGTATACAGCGAATTATTTAATGGAGAGGTAATTTTTGATTTTCCTGATTTTCAAGTTGCAGCCACTATAAATGAATATGGGAAGCAAGCACTGCTTCAGCCAATTTCAGTGGAACAAATTAAAAATGCAGTAGATTCCATTCATGATGATACGAGTCCTAGTCTGGATGGCTTCACTTCAAAGTTCTTTAAATTACATTAGGAGCATATTAAAATAGATTTGGCAGCTGCAATGCAAGATATATTTGAGTCAGGTAAATTGACAAAAAGTATTAGTCATACTTTTGTGACTTTAATACCCAAAATAGAAAGACCATCTGAAATTGCTCATTATCGACCAATTTCATGTTGCAATTTATATTATAAAATCTTTAGTAAGATATTGTGTAATAGAATGAAATGTTATCTAACTCATTTGGTATCCTTAAACCAATGTGCATTCATTCCATCACTTTATATTGGAGATAATATTTTGATGGCGCATGAACTATTAAGAGATTTTAAAAGGCTAGGGGTTAATAAATTTTGCGTCAAAGTTGATCTTCATAAGGCGTATGATAAGATTTCTAGAGAATTTATTTGTCATATTATGTTGAAGATGGGTTTTCCAATACATTTCGTAAATGTTATATATGAATGTATATTTACGCCTTCTTTGTAAAAACCCGTAACTTCCCCGTAAAGGAAAGTGTCGGATAGTTCGAGAACAAGCCACAACAGAACGCATATAAAAGAACATTTCATTGTATATTACAACAATGCATCAGATTACAAGAATATACAGAGTATGAATGAAAATTACACAGAAATATCAGAGATTACAATAAATTACATAGCAGCGGAAAAATATACAATACACAACTAGAAGAGATATACGGATACAAAGCTTTCCGGATATCATTCCAGCTGTAAACCAGGATCCTGTGAATATAAATCTGCAAAACCCAAAACTACTAGCTGGAATGATATCCGGAAAGCTTTGTATCCGTATATCTCTTCTAGTTGTGTATTGTATATTTTTCCGCTGCTATGTAATTTATTGTAATCTCTGGTATTTCTGTGTAATTTTCATTCATACTCTGTATATTCTTGTAATCTGATGCATTGTTGTAATATACAATGAAATGTTCTTTTATATGCGTTCTGTTGTGGCTTGTTCTCGAACTATCCGACACTTTCCTTTACGGGGAAGTTACGGGTTTTTACAGTTGGTATCAGAGCTCGAGTGACCCTTTTCTAATTCAATTTGTTTATTTAAAAATAAATAGAATTATAATTCTAGTTCAAAACTAATTCAATTCGATAAAAGTCTATTTTTATCTTTTCAAATATGGAGTTTTTCATCCCAAATCTTCACAAATCATTTCTTATGATTTTACACAAATTATTACTATTTTTAATAATTTTATCAAGGCCCGTACAGTCGATTTCCATCAATGGCCATTGAACTGCACTTACAGCGACCTTTTTCAAATTTGATTTGGACATAATTCCAAATCCAACCGTTAGATTTCAAATTTCTAATATTCGTTAGAAAGCTCTTGTCGATACGAACCCATCGGTTTCGGTTTCAGGAGAATCCGACGGTCGGATCTCCCGTAATGTCCGTTTGAAATAAATGGTCGAAATTTACGAACTGCCGCGGCGCGGCGCGTTCTATTCAGGCCATTATATTATATATATAATATATATATAATATATATTTCGTCGATTTCTATTTAAAACGAGTTATATAAATGGTTTTAAAATTCGTTTCAAACGCAATTTCAACTTCCATTTCAATTCAAATCAAAATTGAATTCTTCTTTATAAATTCATTTTAAAATTCATTTTTATTCAATTCAAATTTCAATTCAATTTGAATTCATTTCAATTCGATTTCAATTCAATTTGAATTCGTTTTCAATTCAATTCAAATTCATTCATTTTCTAATCAAATCAAATTCGTTATATATTCAATTGAAATCCAATTCGTTATATATTCAATTTAAATCAAATTCGTTATATATTCAATTCGAATTCATTTTCTTTATATATTCAATTCGAATTCATTTTCTTTATATATTCAATTCGAATTCATTTTCTTTTCAATTCGATTCAAATTTTATTTCAAAATATTCGATTTCGAAATCACTTTTCAATATTCATTTTAAAATGAATAAAATCGATATAAATATCGTTCACGTCAAAATGGCGTCAATCTAATCAACACGGCTTCATATATTTCTATTTTCAAATATTCTATTTCAAATATTTCCTTTTCAAATATTTCTATTTCAAATATTTCCTTTTCAAATATTTCTATTTCAAATATTTCTATTTCAAATATTTCTATTATTAAAATATTTCGTTCAACACATGACCAATCTCAATGGATGAGTACTGTCAACACATGAACCTTTATTTTATATTGATAAAGATGTAAATTTTATTACTAAAATATTTCGTTCAACACATGACCAATCTCAATGGATGAGTACTGTCAACACATGAACCTTTATTTTATATCATTCTTTATTTTCTAAATTGGAATGAGGCCCAATCAATCACCATATAATGTTAATTATATGGATTTTCATACATTACACACATATAATAGCATTGAAAAATAATCAACCATCAACCAAAGTGCACTACACTGTATAAGCATCAAATATAGATATCTAACGCTTATAACAGCCTGTCAATCAATCGATCGACATATTTAATCAATCAGGATGTGTGAACTTCAAATTTCATCCCAACACCCATGTGGGGTTTCAAACAATCAAGCACAGATTTTAGTTGTGCAGTTGGGCGATGTGTAAAATTTACCGTCCCAATCAATGTCAGTCAAATCGGTGTACATAAACAAGCCGTCCGGTTTGTAAATGAATATTTATTTATTCACATTCACTATATTCATATTCACGTTAAAAATTATATTTTTAACGATAAAACATTTTATTTTAACATATGAATTTCTATTCAGTTCATTCTTTAAATAAAATGGTATTTTTATTTTCTAACTTATTTTAGAAAATTTCGGCGGCATAACGGCACGATACTAGAAACGGGACGAGGCCTAGCCTTATCCCCGGTCTAGTGAAGGCCCACGCCATTCACACATCAATCAAATCAATTCATTTCACCAAACAATTCAATTTCAATCAAATAATCTAACTAATTTTTGCAATCAAACAAACAAGTCCATGGTCTGTGGACGATTGTGTCGGGTGCTACTAAGCACCGTCTGCATCCTAGTATATATATATATAACTAGAAAATGAAATTGAAAGGTGAGAAATTCTCACCAATAGCTAAACCAACCGCCTCGACTCTTCATATGTAGGAAATCTTCGTCGTGCTCGCCTTCTGCCACTTTCATCGTCTGCATACGCTACATATATAAAAATCGAATTTTTATCTTCACCTCGTTATAAAAATTATATTTTTATTCTCTACAACATATGTAAAATAAAGTTCATATTTTTATTCGCTGCATATAATAAAAATCACGTTCTTATTTGCTATCCCTATATAGAAAAATCCAATTCTTAGATTAATAAAAATCAAATCTTTTTGTTCTTTAAAAATCTAAGCTTTTAGTTTTCAAAAATCTAATCTTTCTATAAAAATCAAACCTTTATCATTTTAAAGATCGAACCTTTATATTATGAAAAATCTAACTTTTATATACGGAAAAATCTAATCTTTATATAGGGACAAATCATTTCGTTTACCAAACAAAAATCATCTCTTTTGCTATGCAAAAATCACTTCTTTTTCTACATAAAAATCATATTTTTATAATTTCAAAAATCAAATCTTTTTCTAATCTAAAAATCATGTTTTCAAATACCTGAAAAAAAATCAGTTTTTAACTACGTGAAAATCAGTTTTTAACCACATGAAAAATCTGTATTCAAACCCATGAAATATTCAGTATTCAAACACATGAAATATTCAGTATTTTAAAGTAACATACTAAAGGAAAACTTACAGTTCAAATTCGAGAGGAGGGGGTGCAGCGATGACCTGCGACGGATCTGAGCGGGTTTGGGGTCATTTGAGAGTGGCGTGATTCGTACAGAGGAGGAGCGAGGAGGAAGAGAGCGAGTGGAGGGAAGTTGGTCGGAGCTGTGGAGGAAGGCGTTGGCGGGGTGGCAGGCGGTCGTCGGCCAAGCTAGGGCGTCGGATGTGGGTTCGGATCTCGATCCGTGCGAGGGAGGGAAATCGAGGAGGAGATTGGATATTGGAGAGAGGGAGGAGAGGAAAAGGGGGGGGAGGTCTCGATCACCGACGGCAGCTAAGGGGGCAGGCGGAGGCGTCGTGGCGGCTGAGGGCGGCATCGATTGGAAGCGGCGCGTTTTTTTTATTTGACCTAGTTGACTTCTGTAGGGAGAGAGGGAAGGAAGTGAGGGGGTAATATAAAATTTTATATTATTTTTAATTTAATTTTCCATAGAAAGCAACTTAAAATTTCGGACTCGAAATCGAACCCACTGACTGTCATCCCTAGCGTAATACCCCCATTCCGAACACAATGGGATATGTTCCGCAAGCTGATTCGGCTGTTTCGATCAGTTTCCGTTTAAATTAAAGTTTAAATCTATATATTCAATTTTAAACGCACATTTAAATTTACCGGAGCCACATACAGTCTCTAAAGATTCTAGAAAAATAAACCTAGCTATGTTGGGATGATACGGTCCCAACAAAACTGGTTTCGTCGAATTCCGAGGTCGTTTGCAAAATGGCTATTTTTAAGGGCCTTATATATATTAAAATATATATAAATTCCACATCGACTATTTCTAATTTTCAACTGGACGCATCTTATCATTTGCAAAGTGAAATCTCAGTTTCTTAACTTCGTTAGAAAGATATTCTTCATCAGATTCAAATATTTCTTGTTTCGTCCAATTCTGACTTATAATAAATTCTGTATATTCAATTGAGATTAGAAATCGAATTTTCGAACTACCGCGCTATTTCAGGCTCGTTTTATAATTAAAATAAATTTATTCATTTTAATTTCGTCGATAATAAATTTTTCGTCGTTATTATTTAAAATAATTCATTTTAAATATTCAAAATTCATTAAATTCGCCAAAATAAAAATTTTAAACTGGCCCAGATTTTCGGGTTGTTACATTCTTTCTCTATCATGATTCAAGGAGTGCTGAGAGGTTTTATTTCGTCTAATAGGGGAATACATCAAGGAGATCCGTTATCACCCTACTTATTTTCTTTGGCTATAGTGTATTTTACCTTTGGTTTGAATGTTGAGATAGTGCAAAGAAGATTTTTTCCTGTACAAAAAATTGAACCAGTAGTAATACATCTTTTATACGCGGATGACCTCATGGTATTTGGGAAGAATTATAGTGTGTGCCCAATTTCTTTGAAAGTATAGTGGTTTAACGATGAGCGAGATGGAAACAAAGGTGTACTTTAGTACACGTGCTAGAAATACAGGTGATATGTTAAATATTCTTAGGCAACTAGATCATCTACCAGTGAAATACTTAAGGGTTCCAAACTTCGAATTATATTCATTATCAGGACTGTTAGAGATTACTGCATAAGATTCAATGCAAGATACAAGGCTGGGACGTTAAATTTCTTAGTTTCGCTGGTCGAGCTGAATTAATACAATCTGTTATTACGCCTACTATTCTCTATTGGTTATTGGTATATTAATTACCAGATCATATGTTGGATAAGCTTAACACTATATGCGTAGATTTTTTTTAGGAAGCTCGGTTCATCAAATTAGGTGGAAGAAGTTGTGCTTGCCGAAAGATGAGGGAGGTATAGGATTGAAATTGTTTGCTAATTTGAAGAAAGCTGCATGTATTAAACTTATGTGGAGATTTCTGACTTCCTCAACACTGTGGAGTAAGTGGACACAGTCAAGATATTGTACAGGAAAGCGGTTTGGGTGCATGAGTATCGACAACAATGCCTCGAGCACATGGAATTCTATTCTGAGATTGAGGATTCTAGGTTCGCAACATTTTAATAAAGTTATATCTTCAGGTTCATCTACTTCGTTATGGTTAGATCCTTGGATCAACTGTAAATGTTTAGTTGATATGATTGGGTTCTTTAGACTAAATGTTGTGGGCAATCTAAATGACCGTGTGTCTTCTATAGTAGCTAATAGCAGTTTACAGAGTAATATGCACCCTGCAACTCATGAGATTTAGCAACACATTTCTGAACTACGTATGGATTTGGCAGAACAGGAAGATTACTTTGAGTATTATGATGTAGGGCAATTTAGTTTCCATAAAGCTTGGGAGAAAGTGAGAAATAGAGGATCAGGTATGTTGATACATAAAGTCATACGGCATGGTAAAAATGCAAAGTAGATGGCATTTATAACATTTTTAGCAGTGAGCAATAGGCTTTATACTAAAGATAGAATGATGATATTTGGGTTAATTCATGACAATGTTAGTTGTTTTTGTGGGGAGTTTGAGGAATCTGTGCGGCATTTATTTTTTGAATGTGTGTATACTGAGCATATTTGGAGATTAACTGCTTTGAAGCTTGGAATATCAGTGGAGAATCCAACTGTTTTAGAGGATGAAACTGAAAAAATCTTGGATGGTTTCAAATATAATGATCAGACATTAGACTTAGCTTGTGCAGCACTTACTATTGCGATTTACCAAATATGGATAGAGAGAAACGCTCTGGTCTTCAATAATAAAAGTATTGACAAGGATATTCGATTGCGAATGATAAAAAGAGAGGTATGGTATTTGGTAAATAAGAATGCAAGTAAAACTCAGAGGTGTCTATTGAAGGAAGAGTTGCTGAGAAGATGGAGAGTGGAGCTTGTTGATACAGGATGATTTGTTTTACATACTTTGTTTTTCTTTTTATAGTTTGACAGTTATAGATGTTATGTTTGAGAGACTGTTTGAAATGTATATGCAATCAAGTTTACCAATTTTCAAAAAAAACTATTATTAGATATACACATGTGTATATTACATTGCATGCCAATTATTTAATTCTATATAGTTGGCGTGTTCCTTTATAATATGCTTATATGCATGCGTATGCTTAGGACGTGTTCTTTTTTGAACCAAAATGTGGAAATTGAATGAGTAGATTAAAGAGGTTGGGGGAAGGGGAAATTCGCGAAAGGGTAATGTGTTCTTTTTATGAAAGGAGAAAAGTCATTAATTTATTATTTATTTACATTGTTGTTTTGTTTTATTTTAATTATTTTTAAACACAATTTTTTTCCAATGGATGTTTTCATAGCGGCTAACTCTTCCTCTCGCTAAGAATTTTCCTCATTTTTCTAATTTTGTTTAGATTCTTATTTCTGGTAAGTTTGCTGGTCTATGGTTTCTCTGATTGTGTCCCTTGTTCCTTCGTGGCCAGTCTCTTACTGTCGTTTTCGGCCAGTTAGGGTTTTGCTAATGTTGGATTTTAGTGGCGAGTTGTTCTAAGAAATTGGATCTTTCGTGGGGTTTTACCCATTGACGGTTTCACTTGTCAAGGCTCTGAGGATGGACTCGGGTGTGCTCGTTTCTGTCTATAAGGTTACCCATAAGTCAGTGTTAATCAGGGTTGCTTCATTGCGTGATTTTTCCGCTGTTATGGGGCAACGGTTTATGGTGGTCAATGGGGTTTGAGTTTAGTCTGGTTTTCTTCCGTTCGGTTGTACCTACAAAGAGCACAACCACTACTAAGCAGTGTTATTGGTCTTATGAGGTATAATGTCTGAGGATAAGCCTTTTTGCTCTTTGTCGGTGCATGTGGTTGGTGTTTGTGATGGACCTGTTCCTTCGAATTACTGTTTACCTTAAACTGTGTTCTGTTATGCTCCGTAAATAGATGTGTGGTCGGCTTTAGATTGTTCAGCGGGTTAGTTCAAAGCTTGTTCGTCATAGGCGAGGTCCGAAGAGCCCCCGCCGTAAGTCGGTGTTTAGTTCCTCTTACTTTCCCAAGCTTACTTGTGTTGATGTTTCCTCGGTTAGGGACTGTGGTGTTTCATCTTCTTGTGCACTACCACCCCTATCAATGTCTAACTAGTTCGCTCCTCTTTCAATGGATGAGGCAGTCCACAAGAATTCAGACAGTGATCCCATTAGCTTTTTGTTTTGCTTGCCTCATCTGGACGACAGTTGTTAAAACGGGGCAAATTTATATGCTTGGTATCCTCCTCAAGTACTTTGAGCGGTGATTCTAGGACTAATATCGACTGCTAGTTGCATCCAGTTGGTTAGGAACTAGGGGAGGCAACTATAGCATTTTTAGTAGGGAAAATCAGGTTTGTAGTACTAAATCTAGGAGGACTTTTATGGTGGTCCTCCCTTCTTGGTTTGTATGCTATTGTCCCTCTTTCTATTAACGTTATTATTTTGTTAATGCTATTGTTATTTCTATGGTTGGTTTCCAATCTAAGGTTTGTGTCATTCGATGAGCCAGATTTATGTGTTATGGCTGTTCGACCAGTGTGTAGGTTGTGTTCTTGTGTTATTAGTAAGGTGTGGCTTCCCAAACTGTACTTTTTTGTCTACTACTATTTTGGCCCAAAGCATTTTCAGTTTTTGGGTTTTAATGGGGCTGAAGAGATATTTTGGTTGTTTGGCCTATCAGGGTTGTTTATAGGTGGTAGTGGGGGTTCCTTGGTTATTTTGTTTTGAGAACTGTGTGGTTGGCACTTCTTGGTGTCCGTCGCTTCAGTGACTACGCTATGCCAATCCATGACTTGGTTGTTGTCCTTTTTGTGTGTGTTGTTTTGTGATTTTTTATTTGTGGGGTTTTCACATCTGAATGGTTATGTTGGTCCTACTCATGGGGTCGATGGTGTATAGATTATCCGGTTATCATATATAACACCCCATAAAAATATACTTAATTTAATTTAATTGAAAATAAACTTTAATTAATGATAAATTAATGGGCTGAAAATGGAATTTTGGATAATTAGGAATTGGGTCACAAAAGTATTGTAGCTGTTTTCGTGGTGAGATTCTGATCTATTTTCATATTTACTGAGAATGAAGTCTGTATGCAAAAGATATTAATAAATTAAGTTGTGTGTATATATTAACGTACAAAATTTGAATTTCAAATAAATAAATATACAAATCGGGAATATATTAATTTTGATAAGCACGAAAGAATATTCTTTTTGAATTACAACTTGTATGTATATATTTATACACAATGGGGGCAAGAATAATTAATATAAGGCATGAAATAAACCAAATCAATCAACAAACGAAAAACGAAACGTAAAGGAGATTAAATCTCCTAGGATCGACCCTAGAAGTGGGTCGATCACCCTCCTACAGGAGTAACTGACCACCCTCCTGTACGGGAGCCCAATAATGGTTGTTTTATGTAGGGACTTATTTATATTTTATGTCAAATGGATCCCTTAGATTTAACCTACTGAATCTAACATCCTATATACACGATGTCACCTATAAATATAGCCATTAATCCTCACTCAAAACCCTAGAACCATTCTTCTCTATGCCTCCTTGATGCCTTTCTACCGCCCCTAATTTTAGAAAGGAAAAAGATTTTAGTTTTTCTTTTATCTCCCTGACCTATTCTAAATCCTCTACTCTATTTTAACTTAGATTTAGTTTTATTATAAAATTTGGATTTATATATATATATATAAGATCCTAATATTTGATTCTTATATATATATACACACACACACTCATGCAAGGTTGGAGCACAATTTTTCATGAAAGTCGAATCCAAATCTTATTCTATTTAATCTTGTTATTACTCTTCTTAATAACACTTTAAGTGGAATCCATCTGAGTTTGCTATTTTTCAATAACTTGTTAGTTTAAGATTTGGATTCGTCTTTATTTCATTTTTATGTAACTTCATATGTATCGTTTTGTACAAAAAGTTAAGATTTGGATGGAATTATAAATTGAATGGGTTTAAATCTCTATTTCTTCTAAAATAGGGAATTTGAATGTATTATTCACAAGATATTCAAATATTTAGGTTTTGTATGTAAACGTACATAAAAATGAATCCGATAAAATAGGAATTATATATATCAGGTATATGACACTTTATTTATTTTTATTAATTTGATAATCAAATCAAAACTAGGTTGCAAGTTCTGTGTTGTTATTTCTATTTTTTTTTCATTTTTAATTTTACATGTTAATATGAACATTTACGCCTTAATTTAAGAAAATGTGTAAAATAATAACTTGTATGCCCTTAATTGGAAATAGGGATTGACATTTTCAAAACGTGGTTAGTACGTTAATTATGTTCTCTTAATTCATGCTTATGTATATAGCATAAATAACGTCATAATTACACATATTTAGTGCATAATAAATACGGTTAAATTAGGAATTTGAATTGAAATGTCCACATAGGAATTTGTATATTCGTGTGTGCGGAACTGACCGATATACAACATCTACAAGTAAACCTGGTTAATGTGATAGGTCTAAGTGACATGGGACATTACAATTAATACAGTATGATACGAGCTTAGACCCAACTTGAAGTAGAAGCCTGCTCGGAATCGCCCGACCTATCCAACATCTGCAAGTGCGCAGTCTAATGTGGATTGTCTAGTGCATGCGTGTGTGTGTATAAATATATACACATATATATTGCATGTAAAGTAGGCTTGTCTTGTGGAAAAGGTATTAAGTGACTGACCTTTCTCTTATTGGGTATTAAGTGGTTAGGACTAGGTCTGTTCCTAAGGTTTACGCCTTGGTTCAGGACCCAGTCATAAGACCCACCCTTCAAGAATTTAAGTCGTTGTTGGGTCTGTCTTTCTCCTATAAGGTATTAAATCATCATATTGGACGATAATGTGAGGTAGGATAGTTCTCTAAGTAATGTTCGCTTCTTATCTAGAATCTAGTGGATGATGACCTAAGGATGAAATATATATATATATATATGTGTGTGTGTGTGTGTGTGTGTGTGTGTGTGTGTGTGTGTGTGTTTGTGTGTGTGTGTGGCCAAAAGGAACCACCATCAAAAGGAAATATTCAGTGGCTAGGAGTTTACCCGTAAGGACAGCTAGATAGTAACAAAAGGGTTCTTTTAAAATGAGTTCGTGACTCTAGCCCGGTTGTAAGTGGTTGTTACTATTTCTTGCCATACAAAGAGAGTATATGCATTATGATGTTGACGTTAGAGATGAGGTCTTATGTGGTTAGGGGTCCGCTATAGGGTATTAAGTGACTGTAGGGACGTCCACCCTTAATAAATTAAATGGCCATCATTGGCCATGAATAACCCGCCTCGTGGGGGTATTAAGCGACTATAAAGAATGTCCTCCCTTAAAATATTTTGTGGGTATTAATTGACCGTATATACGTCCTCCATTAGATTACACATAGGCCTTAAGTGATTGTTAGGATGTCCGCCTTATATGTTTGATTGTGTGTATGTTTATTACATGATAACATGAATAGTTCATACTGCTAGGTTTAAGGAATAGTTATTCCTATACTCATATGCATTTTATTCATCGGAACTTTATGTTTTGACCTCCCTTCTCTTAAAATTAATAGGTTAGTAGGTGAGACTGTTGAATGCGGATGACGAACGATTGCTTGGAGGTGGAGCCTAGAAAAGACTTAGTTACAGTGGCAATAGCCTTATTATAGTTGTTATTTATTTGGGGTAACGAATAATTGATGAACCTTGTTTCTTTGGGACTTATTGTATCTGAATTTGTGATTTTAATAATGGTACACCATTTTTCTACTATTATATTTTATCCCTTCCATTATGTGAGATTCGTATTATCGTTTATACTGCTCTGTGATACCTATTTTGTATTTCCTTATACGTACCAACGACCCATTTAGAGTGGCTCTAAGCCCTGATGGGCCTTTTATAGGTCAGAATTTAGGTCTATTCCAACGGGTTGTTACATTTGCTATCAGAGCATAGGTTACCCGATTACAGGGAAATATATGTATGAGAGTTGTATTTGTTATTTGAAAAATGTTTACTAAATTATATATAAGTACTATACCCAAAAACATCGTAATTATACTAGGAAACCTTATCTTCTGGTTTTTCGGGTCTTGATACTATCGTAGGAATCCCACTGAAGGGTTATTCCTTTTCAAATGGTAGAAATGGCCGACAATCAGCCCAAGCAGAGAAAACTAGCAAGGCCTCTTTACTTGCCATAATGCTTCCAACGGTATCTTAGGATTGTGGAACACGTTTCTATTGCCAATCTTGCCATAACGAAACCAGTAGCTCAGCGGGCTGAAGGGGACCTCAACTTCCCTCCCCTTCGCAAAGATTTCGTAAGTTTGGGAGTCAAGTCATTTTCGGGAACTGAGAACTTTGTAGAAGGTAAAGCGTGGATCTTCGGGAGTGATAAGATCTTTGCAGCCACCCGATGGGATGATCTACTTAAGCATAGGGTAGCAGACTGGCATTTGAAGGGAGGGTACCTTGAATGGTGGAATCTGATATCATAAGAGAATGTAGGCAGAGTGTCTACTTAGGCAGAGATTAGTACCCTTTTGAGGCGAGGTTCCTAATTAATGCTGAGAAGAGTTTGCAACTAGAGAAGTTTATCTAGTTGAAGCAAGGGATTTGGATCTAAAAGAGTATGTTGTGAAGTTTACATAATTATCTAAGTTTGGTAGGGATTTATGGGTACCCTAATGGATAAAGCCCTTAGGTTTGTTAAAGGATTAAATTCCTTATTGAATGAGATGCTTTTGGCTCAAGTTACGTTTGAAGCTACATTTGAATCCCTGGTTGATGCTTCTATCTTATATTCAGTTGAGAATATTAAGGAGTTTAAAATGATAAGGAGAAGGTACTTCTAGTAATGGAAAGAACAAGAAGAAGAATTTATGGCTTAAGAAGAAGAAGAAAGGAAAATTTAAGAAGGAGGCTAACACATGTTCTAGATGCCAGAAGAAAGGGCGTGAGGCGAAGGACTGCAAAGTGAATCTAGAAAAAGGAAGAATTCAAATGAAAATGCTTTAACAGTTATGAGAATGGACACTTGGCAAGGAACTGCCCCAAGCCGATGGTTGTGCAGAGTAGTCCAAACTATGCCTTGGAAGTAACGTCGATTAGAAGCCAGCGCCCTATAGATTAAGGATAACTTCTGTTGGAAGGTATAATTTCTACTTTAGGGGTCTCTTTGTGTATCCCATTTGATTTGGGACCCACCCACTCCTTTATTGCTACAAAGATTGTTGATTCTTTGAAACTTCCCTTATCCTTTGCTAGCCATTCGATAGAGGTGTCTAACCCTATCGCAGGGACAATGCAACTTATTGTTGTATGTAAAGACCAAGCATTGGATATCAGTGGTGTCAACTTTTTTTGTGATGCGTATGTACTTGAATTCGAGGGGTATGGTATTATTTTGGGAATGGACTGGGTCTTGTTTTATTAGGCCATCCTTAGTTGCGATATAAGGGTGGTTTGTTTAAGAAGTCGTAGAAGCTGCAACTTATAGATTCCTTGTAGGACAGGTAATAGGGTTCATATTTATTTTCCTTATATTTTGATTTAGAAGGACCATCTTCGGTGCCTATTGTATGTGAGTTTCCTGACGTTTTTAAGGTGGTCGCAAGACTACATCCCCACTGAGAAATTTTATTTAGATTAGACCTCGAAAAGGATGTGAGGCCTATAGCATTTCCTTTGAGGCACATGGCTGCTAAGGAAAGGAGTAAACTTGAGAAACAAATCTTGAAGTTGTTGCCGAAAGGGTTTATTCGTAGAAGCACCTCTAGACTGGGTGCACCAACAGTATTTGCTATAAAGTCTGATGGATCTTTAAGATTATGTGCAGATTATAGGGACTTAACAAGTTAACTAAGAAGAAAAGATATCCCCTACCAAGGATTAGCGACTTGTTTGACCATTTGGGAGGAGCCTAAATATTTTCCTAGTTAGACATAGCTACTAGATTTCACTAATTAAGGATTTCAGAAGTCAAAGACCTCATTTAGGACACCTGGTGGACTGCTGGAATAGGAGGTTATTCCTTTTGGTTTGACGAAGGCTTCAGCTTTCTTTATAGACCTTATGAGTAGGGTATTTCGAGGCATACTCGATAAGATTGTGGTAGTATTTGTGGACAGTATCCTTATCTTTTGCAATGACCATAAGGAACATTAGGATCACTTAAGAAGGGTCCTAGGGATTCCGAGAAAGAACCAACTTAAAGCTAAATTTGAAATGCCACTTTTGGAAAAAAGGAAGTTAAGTTTTTGTGGTATGTTGTTTTGGGAAAGGGGTTAGCAATAAACCCCACAAAGGTAGAGGTATTCCAAGAGTGGAAGATACCTCGCAATGCTATCGAGGTAAGGATTTTACTTAGTTTAGTATGTTATTATCGGAAATTTATCATGGACTTCGCGAAGATTGCAACCCCTCTAACCCAATTGACAAAAAATGATCATAAATTTGTGTGGGCTGAGAAATGCGGAATGCTTTTGAGATGCTAAAGGAATCTCTCACAAGTGCACCTATTCTTATTATTCCTGATGGAACTAAGACGTTCAAAATTTTTACGGATGTATATGGGTCCGATTTAGGAGCCTCATGTAGGAGGGTAGGGTTGCTGCCTACACAAGTAAACAACTCAACGACCATGAGAAAAGATACCTTGTACATGATCTAGAGTTAGCAGCAGTGGTTTTAGCCCTTAAGATGTGGAGTCATTATCTTCTTGGAGAGAAGTTTGAGTTGTTCACCGATCATAAGTCTCTTAGATATTTGTTTTCTCAGTGAGATCTGAACCTTCGACAGCAAAGATGATTGGAATGTCTAGCATCTTTTGAATTTTCTATCCAGTGTATCCCTGGTAAGGGAAATGTCATAGGCAACAATTTGAGTTGAAAGAATGTTGTTCTTAGTGTTATCATTAAATGGAGACAGAGTTTCTCTCTCCAGTTTCAATTTGCAACCATCGTATGAGGCAGCTCAATGATTTCTTGGAGCTATTGAGATAAGGATGGTTTGATGGAAATGATCAAGAGTAAACAAGAACTTGATGATGATTTAAAAGCTTTAAAGGGAAAAGTTCCTAAAGGAGAATATTTCCCCCGTTCAAATATATATTCTGTTGATGGTAGCAATCGCTTGAGAAGAGATGGATAAAATTGCATCCATAGGAGTATGGATCCTAGGAAGAAGATTCTTGAAGAATGCCAAAAGTCAAGGATGACCATACACCCCGGAGGTGAAAAAAATATTTAGGGACATAAAGAGAAGCTTTTATTGGGAACGAATAAAAAGAGATGTGGTAGAGTTTTCTTCAAGGTGTAACATCCCGTATTTTTGGCAGTCAAATATTTAATTTAATTTATTATTTAAAATATAATACTTGGAATATTAATGGATTTTAATATTTAATTTGTTATTAAAAACAAAGTTTGAACGTTATATATTTATATAATTATAAATCAAGCTCGAAATTGCGTGGCAGTTCGTAAATTGGAGTTTGAACTTCAATCGGATACACAGGATCCGATATAAGTCGGATTTCTGTGAAATGAGAAACGTTGGAAGCGTGTTGGTCATAATTTTCATATGAAAGAGAAAAATCCCGATTTTCGTGTTATAGATTGTTAGGTATGGCTAAGCCAAATTTTAAAATAGTCGCCATGAAAATCTTTATTAAAATATAACGTTTATTTAATAATTTAATAGGATTTTGATATACCGTTTTAATTCAAATTGATGATATTAAGTCGTATAATTTATATTTTACGCTGTATATATTATTCTATTTGGATATTTTTGATAATCATATTTTATTAGTGTTTTATAGAATTATTTTGAAATTTAACTAATATTTCATCGCTATTCTATGAGATTTATAAACAACGATTTTCTTCAATAACCATCTTTTTCGAAGTAAAGAATTTCAATGGGTTCGTAGCATCAAGACAAGGCATCGTGTCCAATTGCATCGCGGTTGGAATTCGCTTTTAGCGATGTGAATATTAGACTATCCATTCATTTGAGGTGTCATTATACATAAATGGGATAGTATATATATATATATATATATTTATTTATTTATTTATTTAAACACCTTATATATAAATGAAATTGGCAATGTTATACAACCGTGTAACTTATATGAACAACGGACACACAAAATTTCTAATCCAATAAATGAAACCTGAACTGCATATTTTCATCATAATGGTCCAACAAATAAAAGTTGCTCCATGAATAGGAAAAAAACTGCAATACAAGATGAAACTGGAAGGGTTCATTACAAAGAAAAACAACATATATTTTCATATATTTTTAATTGTACAAATGAAAACACAAAGAAACATAAATCATATACAACTGTCGATATAGTATAAATATAAAGAAGAAGACACCATATATATTCTCGGTTGTACATTTTATAACCGAATATACATAATGATCCATCCAATTCTTTTTTTTCTACATGCCCTGTTTTCATTCAAGAAACGACAAAACAAATGCGTTTCCCCCATAAGCATTGATCTAAAAATAGAAAACAGAAACAGGAATCATGAACAACTAAAATAAAATATATATCTATATATTCACAGACAGCTAAATGTGCACGTACGATGAACAGCAAAAGTGATCAATCTAAAGAAAATAAAAGAATAAACATATGTATATATATAACTGTTTGTACAAATGCAAAACACATAGAAGTAATATATATATATATTTTGTACAACACAAAGCTGTAATTGTACAGCAGCTAAGGAACAACTAAAGAAAAGATAAAAAAGAAGAGAGCTAAAATAGCAAAACAGCTAAGCAAATAGAGGTTTCATACATCAAATCTACTGCAGAAAGGAACAACTACAAAAATATAGCTAAACAGCTAAATTGATACACAGTTGAACAGTCAAGAAAATAGGCAATGAAAACAGATGCATTCATATCTCTTTACATCAAATCCTTTCAGCATAAGAACAACTAGAGGAATAGGTGTATATTTTCTTTATACATTAATATGTACAGACGAAATCAAACAGAGATATACGTGTTCATATATACAGGGAAATTTCATGTACGATCATGTTTTCATACATTTAAAAATGAAAAGGAAATCTATAATACCGTTTTCAAATCTCTGGATGAAATAAACAACTCATTGCCTTAGCCCCTAACCTACATACATACACAGATCGATCAAGCTACCATGTGAACAGACCAATAGTACTACTGGAAGTGCAATACAAAATTCAACCAAAATCTCTGCTAACCTATCACGGATCCATCAACAATTTCATCACCAATACACATATAGTCTTAAAAGAGGAAGAGAAACCCAATGGCCTAAACCTAGTAGCCGAACCTATCTAGGACTATGATGGACGTGAATCTTATCTGATCTCATTCACTCTATAAATATGCAGTGGTGTTTCACAAAACTCCAGAACCAAACAAACCAACCCAGTAAAGGGAACCCCATTCGAACCAATTAAAAATCAAAAGTATAACAAAAATATTGCAGTAATCAAAATTCAAGTAAAATACTTATCTGCATTGTGGATCACACACTTCGAATCAGTATGCGTTTGACAGATTTCCTGATAAATCTGTTCGAAGTAAAGACCTTGGGTTCGGTAAAAATGCACGATGGAAGTCTGGGGTTGGTTGTCTAAGGGCTGTAGAGGCGGAAGGATGAAGCTCCTTTATTTCGCGAAGGTGGGATTGAACGGCGAAGCTTTGATAGTCATTGAAGGAGCTGTTTAGGGTTAGCAAACCGATCGAAGCTAGAAGGCGAGCGGATGGTCGAAGCAGGAGTTTCATAAGGGGGTTGCGAAGTAGATAACTTCGAGTTGCTGGAGGAATAAAGGGCAGGGTTTGATGTCGGCTATGGGAAATTATTTGTGGAGGCGGCGGGTTGAATGAGCGTAAGGTATCTGATGGAAGGGTTTTAGTGGAGGTATCGAGTTGGGTTATTGTTGGGCCGAAAATGAAGGTAAGGGCCACTTTAAAATATAATTCATGTTTTAAATAATTTAGTTATTTTATAAAGTTGTTAATACGATATCTCGCACCTCTGTTATCAGATTTAAGCATGGTCTGTCTCCTTGGGACCATAGAAATTAGACCTTCGAGATGGAGCAGGGTTAGTCAGGATCGGATGCAACTGGAAATTTTAGTCAAATTAAACATTAATTTAATTTGACTAAAATAGACTCTTTATCGATGAATTCAAATCCAGGTGAGTTAAACTCAATCAGTTTCCCCATTTATATTTTATATAAATTGGGCTTTTATTTTGTGTGCCCTATTTGCTATGGTTGACTATTTCCTAGTATTATAATTATTTGTTGATTTAAATGATGAAATTAAACCGTCTTTTAATTTCAATAATATACCAAATCGTTATTTTAACGATTTGTTCCAATAAAGGTAACTTACCTTATTGGTCACGTTTATTTATAAACGTGATTAATTTGTTGGATTATTTGAATTACGTGTGGTTGATGGCCATTATTTACTTTTATTAGTTAAATGAAAATGGAAGGATCTGATTTGTGATAACAAATTTGTATATAAGGAAGAACAGGTTGGAGGGATCCAACGGGATTCCTCAAGTATATTATTTATTATGAACTATTCTGATTTGGGTGATTGATTAAATTATTGATTCGGACTGGAAATTCAACATTTGTTTTGTTTAAACCAATGGGCTGTATTGGTTGAGTATTTGGCAGCATATGGCCTATAAAATCAATCGTTTTATAAATATTGATTCACCATCAGGTGAGTCGATAGAGATGAAATTATAAAATTTATTTTGTAACTGGAGTTAGATTTTGAAATATATTACTTTGAATAAAAGTTTATAAAAGGGAAATAATAATAATAATAATTTAGGAAAAGCACCTTTTAAATGGAAATTCATTTATAGAATAATCAAAGTGAAGCGAAATAGAGGGGAATGGTAAAAGAAGTTTATGAACGGGTTTCATATTTAAAACCCGAAAATTTTAAAACGAAGTTATAAAGAGAAGTTTAAGTGAATACGATAGAGTGGATTAAATGCTTACTTAATATTCGAATTAAATAAAAGGAATTTAAGAACAAAAGGTTTTATAATAAACCTGGGTTATGTAAATGAGGTTTGAGATGTAAAGGGCGTTAATTTTAAATTAACGTTACTTAAAAATGAGATTAAGTAAAAATGGGAAAATGGAAATAAGATTTCCAAAGCGTGGAATGGTTGAATAAATTTGAAAAGAGATTGGTAAAAGAGAATTTGGAGTAAAGAAGTGGGTCATAGGGTTGTACAACCAAATCCAGTAGTGAAATGGAATTTGTATTGATATTGGAATGAAGTATCAGTCTTTCGATTACCACTTATATTTATTTTTAGATATGAACGTTGTTGATCAAGGTCTGAGAGGTAATTAAAATACCCCAACTTGAACGACTTCAGGATTATCTGAGGATGATATAAGTTGTAATGGTAACGCAACATTTTGGTGGAAATTTGGAAAACATATATATAATAAGGATTCCAAAGTAAAAGGGAAACAAAAGGAAGTATGGGAAATTAATATGATATTTTTGAATTAGAAGGGAAACGTAAAGTTGAGTTATATTCTAAGAAGATAAGTATGGGTTTTTGTTTTTAAGTAGTGAAATAAAAGTTATTTTGTAACGTTGTTTTATGGGAAATAAGTTAAATTGAATTCATAATATTAGATAACAACGTGGCCAATGTTTTGAAAGTGAAAATAGACAAACTGGATATGATATAGGACTTTCCCCAGTATAAAAATGAATTTGTTTAAAGTAAAATCTTATGCTAAATAAGAAGCGAGAAAACTATATTTATAATATCGAAAGATTTAGGAGTTTTAAATTTACATTTGTTTTAATTAAAGGGCCAAGTGGTGCTGAATACTGAACCAGTGAACTCATTAGATTGTCATGATTGAAACACTGTTTATTTTGCTAGTTAAATCACCGACTATCAAATCTGTCCAATATGATTGTTGGTATGGAAAGACCGGGATCAAATTTATTTTCAAAAACCATTCCGATCAACAAATACGTGAAGATATTAGAAGAAGATAGAGATGGACCGTTGAAGACCGTAGATCTTCATAAACGGAAGGACCACAAATATTCTCTACCTTGCAAGCAGAGATAAGCTGTGATTCTGTCGTCGCTGGATTCTACGGATTGCAAGGACTACTCGCTACTGATCTATAGGGTGATCCCTAGGATTAAGTAGAAGGGTACCTTCGGTTCATCCTGTTTCTGGATGACTTGTATGGACGAATTTCTGACAAAGTATTTACAAAAGGATCACGTACGTTGATTTCTTCAAACGTACCTTGGTGGCTCCCAAATAGAGTATGTTTGTGGACATCAATTAGTGATATCTGGCGGATCTGACGATGTGGCATTCAAAGTGAATGGTGGCCAGATGTTCCAAAAGATAATTTAAACCTCAAGCCTCACAACCGGAAAATGACAAAAAAATCGGGCAGGAAGCATGGCTATGTGGGTCGCTCCCATTAGGATGTATAATCACATATCTATAGAAGTTCCATTTGCTTCTTTAATATATTTCGATGCTGTCCCTTTTTGGGAAACGGTGGTTTGAGCCCAACCGTTAGTGATATACATTCGATACACTTAAGCGAAATGAGTGATCAGTCATGTTTGGGCCGGGTTGCAAGACGTTCTTGTTGAGCCCAGTGTATTCCCCTCTAGAGATACACTATCGGCAGGTGGTTCCTGTAACAACCCGAATTTCGCCCGACCCCAATCGATCGCAAGATCGATCAAGACCGTTCGAAACCCGCGTACGTTAACTTTGGGCATACAACACATCAGAACAACAACACGGACTTTCATAACATCAATAATAAATGTTACATCAGAGTACAGAATATATCAGAGTACAAAATATATCAGAGTACAGCGGAAGATTCATTTACAATAAATTAAATACATTGCAGCGAAACTAATCTCAGCGAAAGGCCATTAATATTCTGCACCCAGCTTCAGACTTCAATCCAGGATCCTACTTAACTATATCTGCAAAAAGCTACTCGACTGCCTGTGTGTAAAGAGGGAACCCGAGTTTGCAAAGTGAAACAAACTACAGGTCAGTCGTGGGACTGGTGTTAGAATTCTTAACTTAAACTATCTAATAAGTAGGCTAATCACAGGACCTCGCCGCTAACGCGGAACGGGTTTACTCCATTGGATTGCCAGTGCATAATTAAAGTAATCATCAAATAACGTAATGCTTTTTAGAAAAAATGAAACCATTATAAGACCCAGGTCCCATCACACAATGTAACGCACACCAGAGGATAGGGTTTTACCTTATAATGGTCAAAAGATGCTTGATACGTAAAAACGATATTATTATTAGTGTGTATATATATATTTAAAACATTCAAATATAATATCAATCCTAGACGGCATAGGTACCATATACTATGTTGCCATATATAAGTTTACAATCAAAACCGTGGTGTCGTATTGGGAATTGGTTTTCTGTCATGAAATCGAGGCTAGGGATCGTCCTCTTCCGATTCGAGACACTCTAGCAAATGCCCCAGGATCCCTCGCAGTGAACCCTTGGATCTTCAGGGCCGGTCCCCACCTAACGGTAGTGGATTAATTATGCCTGAACACACGTTTCCCGGTTCCTATGAACCTATAGTATGACCACTTCCGGCCTATAAAAACCCGAGGTACCTCAAATCTAAATCCACATAAGTAAAATGTCGGGCCGTGTTAAAACCCAAACACCACTAGCAAGAAAGAAACGTGTGCACTCCCTGCAGTCCTAATCCCGTTTTTGACTCATACCGGGGTGTGAGGCTCGCGAAGTCACGTTATACACAAAGCTATGCCTAAACAGGCTATGCTTTGATCATCAACCACAAGGCCTGCTTTTCAACAAAGCCTTGATCATTTGCATCTTAGCATGTCACATTGTCAGACCCTACCGTATTATCGATCGTCTACCAATATATATATAACCTCTAAGCTCATACGTCTTAGAGAAGGGTGATAAGTAAAGAATAAATTCTTCACCACCAAACAGAAATATATAATCGGTAGCGTTCAACAAATACAGTAGAAAGGAATACAATGTCAGACACGCAATATATTTACAAGTCCGCTCTGGGTCTGAGCGAAACAACGTGTCCGTCGATCTCCAAATACGTTTGGACGATCATTACCAAATACCTTGCCTTGGGATGTACAGTCCCAATTCAAGACACCGGTCATCACCATCCCAACGATGTGAAAACCTTCGGTCTTCAACCACCGTCCTCACGACGATCAAGAGTCTAAGATGAAGACGGTGGTTAAAGACCGAAGGTTTTCACATCGTTGGGATGGTGATGACTGGTATCTTGAATTGGGACTGTACATCCCAAGGCAAGGTATTTGGTAATGATCGTCCAAACGTATTTGGAGATCGACGGACACGTTGTTTCGCTCAGACCCAAAGCGGACCTGTAAATGGATTGCGTGTCTTACATTGTATTCCTTTCTACTGTATTTGTTGAATGCTACCGATTATATATTTCTGTTTGGTGGTGAAGAATTTATTCTTTACTTATCACCCTTCTCTAAGACGTATGAGCTTAGATGTTATATATATATATATATTGGTAGATGATCAATAATATGGTAGGGTCTGACAATGTGACATGCTAAGATGCAAATGATCAAGGCTTTGTTGAAAAGCAGGCCTTTTGGTTGATGATCAAAGCATAGCCTGTTTAGGCATAGCTTTGTGTATATCGTGACTTCACGAGCCTCACACCCCGGTATGAGTCAAAAACGGGATTAGGACTGCAGGGAATGCACACGTTTCTTTCTAGCTAGTGGTGTTTGGGTTTTAACACGGCCCGACATTTTACTTATGTGGATTTGGATTTGAGGTACCTCGGGTTTTTATAGGCCGGAGGTGGTCATACTATAGGTTCATAGGAACCGGGAAACGTGTGTTCAGGCATAATTAATCCACTACCGTTAGGTGGGGACCGGCCCTGAAGATCCAAGGGTTCACTGATGGGGATCCTGGGGCATTTGCTAGAGTGTCTCGAATCGGAAGAGGATGATCCCTAGCCTCGATTTCATGACAGAAAACCAATTCCCAATACGACACCATGGTTTTGATTGTAAACTTATATATGGCAACATAGTATATGGTACCTATGCCGTCTAGGATTGATATTATATTTGAATGTTTTAAATATATATATACACACTAATAATAATATCGTTTTTACGTATCAAGCATCTTTTAACCATTATAAGGTAAAACCCTATCCTGTGGTGTGCGTTGCATTATGTGATGGGACCTGGGTCTTATAATGGTTTCATTTTTTCTAAAAAGCATTACGTTATTTGATGATTACTTTAATTATGCACTGGCAATCCAATGGAGTAAATCCGTTCTGCGTTAGCGGCGTGGTCCTGTGATTAGCCTACTTATTAGATAGTTTAAGTTAAGAATTCTCACACCAATCCCATGACTGACCTGTAGTTTGTTTCACTTTGTAAACTCGGGTGCCCTCTTTACACACGGGCAGTCGAGTAGCTTTTTGCAGATATAGTTAAGCAGGATCCTGGATTGAAGTCTGAAGCTAGGTCCAGAATATTTATGGCCTTTCTCTGAGATTAGTTCCGCTGCAATGTATTTATTTATTGTAAATGTATATTCCGTTGTACTCTGATATATTCTGTACTCTGGTGTAACATTTATTATTGATGTTATGAAAGTCTGTGTTGTTGTTCTGATGTGTTGTATGCCCAAAGTTAACGTACGCGGGTTTCGAACGGTCTTGTTCGATCTTGCGATCGATTGGTGTCGGGCGAAATTCGGGTCGTTACGGCTCCATACCTTGTCATAGTCGGAATACAATCTCCAATAAGCGCCTGCGGTTTTGATTGTATACTATATATGTAGAGCGTGAGATGCAAGCGTCCCACTAGATTGATATTTAGTTGTATTTAGACACTATTATAATATTAGGGAAGAGAGTGATTTCAAAAATGCTTTGGGTTATTGTAAGGTAAAAACCGTCCGTATTTATGTGTGGATTTGGTCTTACGATTATCCTTTTCTTTCGAAAATATTTTTGAACTTTAAAATCAAGTTGGATAATTCCCCATAATATTGTGCGAATTTTTCTCACTCTGGTTCACTAGACTGACCCGGTGTTTTGTAAATGCTTGGGTTAGACTGGAGTATACAGGTTCTATCGGATGCTGCGAAGTCCATAGACAAGCTGGAAGAGATCAGGCGTATGATGTTTTATTACTACTATTCCGCTGTGTGTTGCATATGAGGACAGGTTATTATAACTGTCCAAATGTGTGAAGTACTCTGATATTGTAAGTATTTTTAAAAGCTCTCAATAAAGATTTATTTCTGTATTATATTTTGTTCCGCTGCATTGTGAGATTCTGTGTTGTGTTGGTTCTTCTTCTATTCTAACATTTATTTCTTTCTTATCTCACCCTCTAATACTCTTTCTAATAACTATCTAGTGTTTTTGGTGTTTTGAAGATCGGCATGAGATACAGAATTGTATTTATGTTGATTTTCGGGGTCGAAAATCCTTGGGTCATTATAGTGGTATCAGAGCTATTGGTTTAGTAATAACCTTGGCTCTGTGGTATAACTTGATAGAGATAGGGTTAGTAATACCCTAGATCGAGACTGGGTGTATATATATGAGAGCGTATTTGTAAATTTTTATATAAATGTTTTGTATTGTGTTGGTTGATCAATTCAAGTGTTGAGTAGCGTAGAACTGGCAATTGATACCATATTGTTTTGAAAAGAGGCTAAATGAAATAATTTTACCGAATTATATTTTTGTATAAAAAAGGAATAATTTTCTCAATTTATTGAGATATTGGTGTATTTGATGTGTTTGTCGATTTGGATAAATTCAAATTTGATTAAGAATTTGAATTGGAACTTAACTTAGCTAAGTGGAATTGAATTAAGAATGATAATGAAATATAATAAAAAAAATTGAAATTTGAAATTTTAATTGAATAAATAGTAATCAAAAGAAAATCAATCGGACGTTAATCGATTAATGTTCAGTTATGTGAAACCAAAGTAAAATATTAATGCTGGGTGTAAATTCAATTGGTTTGATTAAGATTGGTTGAATTGATTGGGTGTTGTTTGTTATTTGGATGTTGAATATCTTGAATAGAATTCATCAACAAGTTAAATTGGAGTTGGATGAATTGAAAAGGAACTTCAGTTATAAAACGGAAGCAAACTGCATATGAATTTAAACTAAATGATTATCCCCAGTATTCACATATACCTTTTAAAAATGAAGTGATGTTTCCATGTTTTATTTTAGCGATCTGTATAGTTACACTGGTTAATTAATGAATATTATTGGAGAATTACATGTATTGTTCCCTTACATGTTATACTGAGTTAAGTACGGGTGCTAGATGGCTAGGCAGATAGATATTGGTTGAGTAAATCGCTTATACGTTGAGCCAGTATGCTCAACAACGCTCGTAAAAGGTACGCATACGTGGAAATATAAATTTTGGGTTTTGATTTTTTTTTTCCGACCGAGTTAGTCGATGTATATATTATGTGTTCCTGCGATATCGCAGATGTCCCTCCGTGTAGAGGGGAATCTGCCAAATTTTTCCTAGAATTTAAGGTGTTAGAAATTTTTTCGATAATTTTGAAAATATTTATATATGGTATTGAATTGTTTTCGATTTAATAATAAATGGGATTTGAAAATTAATGGGCTTGTAACGTTCTTTCTTACCTTAGCAATTTCGAGGACGAAATTATTTTAAGGGGGGAAGAATGTAACATCCCATATTTTTGGCAGTCAAATATTTAATTTAATTTATTATTTTAAATAATATATTTGGAATATTAATGGATTTTAATATTTAATTCATTATTAAAAACAAAGTTTGAACGTTATATATTTATATAATTATAAATCGAGCTCGAAATCGTGCGGCAGTTCATAAATTGGAGTTTGAACTTCAATCGAATATACATGATCGGATATAAGTCAAATTTCTGTGAAACGAGAAACGTTGGAAGCGTGTTGGTCATAATTTTCATATAAAAGAGAAAAATCCAGATTTTTGTGTTATAGATTGTTAGTTATGGCTAAATCAAATTTTAAAATAGTCGTTATGAAAATAGTTATTAAAATATAACGTTTATTTAATAATTTAATAGGATTTTGATATACCATTTTAATTCAAATTGATGATATTAAGTCGTATAATATATATTTGATGCTGTATATATTATTCTATTTGGATATTTTTGATAATCAAATTTTTTTTAGTATTTAATAGAATTATTTTGAAATTTAACTAATATTTCATCGCTATTCTATGAGCTTTATAAAAAACGATTTTCTTCAACAATCATCTTTTTCGAAGTAAAGAATTTCAATGGGTCCGTAACATCAAGACAAGGAATCGTGTCCAATTGCGTCGTGGTTGGAATTCGCTTGTAGCAATGTGAATATTAGACTATCCATTCATTCGAGGTGTCTTTATACATAAATAAGTATGGTATATTTTTTTATTTAAACACCTTATATATAAATGAAATTGGCAATGCTGTACAACCGTGCAACTTATATGAAAAATGGACACACGAAATTTCTAATCCAATAAATGAAACTCGAATTGCATGTTTTCATCATAATGGTCCAACAAATAAAAAGTTGCTCCATGAATATGAAAAAACTGGAGTACAAGATGAAACTGGAAGGGTTCATTACAATGAAAAACATCATATATATATATATATTCATATATTTTTATTTATACAAATGCAAACACAAAGAAACATAAATCATATACAACTGTCGATATAAGTATAAATACAAAGAAGAAGACAACATATATATTCTCGGTTGTACATTTTATAACCGAATATACATAATAATCCATCCAATTCTTTTTGTTCTACATGCCCTGTTTTCATTCAATAAATGGCAAAACAAATGTGTTTCCCCCATTAGCATTGACCTGAAAACAGAAAAGAGAAACAGGAGTCATGAACAACTAAAATAAAACATATATCTATGTATTCACAGACAGCTAAATGTGCACGTACGATGAACAGCAAAAGTGATCAGTACAAAGAAAATAAAAGAACAAACATATGTATATGTATGGCTGTTTGTACAAATGCCAAACACATAGAAGTAATATATATATATATATATATATTGTACAACACAAAGCTGTAATTGTACAACAGCTAAGGAATAACTAAAGAAAAGATAAAAAAAAAGTGAGCTAAAATAGCAAAACTGCTAAGCAAATAGAGGTATTCAGACATCAAATCTACTACAGAAAGCAATAGCTACAAAAATATAGCTAAACGGCTACATTGATACACAGTTGAACAGTCAAGAAAATAGGCAATGAAAACAGATACATGCATATCTCTTTACATCAAATCCTTTCAGAATAAGAACAGCTAGAGGAATAGGTGTATATTTTCTTTATACATTAATCTGTACAGACGAAATCAAGCAGAGATATATGTGTTCATATATATAGGGAAATTTCATGTACGATCCTGTTTTCATACATTTAAAAATGAAAAGGAAATCTATAGTACCGTTTTCAAATCTCTGAATGAAATAAACAACTCATTGCCTCAGCCCCTAACCTACATACATACACAGATCGATCAAGCTACCATGTGAACAGACCAACAGTGCCACTGGAAAAATCAATACAAAATTCAACCAAAATCTCTGCTAACCTATCACGGATCCATCAACAATTCCATTACCAGTACACATACAGTCTGAAAAGAGGAAGAGAAACCCAATGGCCTAAACCTAGTAGCTGAACCTATCTAGGAATATGATGGACGTGAATCTTATTTGATCTCAATCACGCTATAAATACGCAGTGGTGTTTCACAAAACTCAAGAACCAAACAAACCAACCCAGTAAAGGGAACCCCATTCGAACCAATTAAAAATAAAAAAACAAAAATATTGCAGTAATCAAAATTCAAGTAAAATACTTATCTGCATCGTGGATCCACACACTTCGAATCAGTATGCGTTTGATGGATTTCCTAATAATTTTTTTTGAAGAAAGGACCTTGGGTTCGGTAAAAATGCACGATGGAAGCCTGGGGTTGGTTGTCTAAGGGATGCAGAAGCGGTGGGAGGAAGCTCCTTTATTTCTGGAAGGTAAGATTGAACGCCGAAGCTTTGATAGTCGTTGAAGGAGCTGTTTTGGGTTAGCAGCCCGATCGAAGCTAGAAGGCGAGCGGATGGTCGAAGCAGGAGTTGCGTAAGGGGGTTGCGAAGCAGATAACTTCGAGTTGCTGGAGGAAGAAGGGGCAGGGTTTGATGTCGACTATGGAAAATTATTTGTGGAGGCGGTGGGTTGAATGAGGGTACAGGATCCGATGGAAGGGTTTTAGTGGATGTATCGGGTTGGGTTTTTGTTGGGCCGAAAATGAAGGTAAGGGCCTATTTAAAATATAATTCATGTTTTAAATAATTTAATTACTTTATAAAGTTGTTAATACGATATCTCGTGCCTCCGTTATCAGATTTAAGAACGGTCTGTCTCGTTAGGACCGTAGAAATGAAATCTTCGAGATGGAGCAGGGTTAGTTAGGATCGGATGCAACTGGAAATTTTAGTCAAATTAAACATTAATTTAATTTGACTAAAACGGACTGATTATTGACGAATTCAAATCCAGGTGAGTTAAACTCACTCAGTTTCCCCATTTATATTTTATATAAATTGGGTTTTTATTTTGTGTGCTCTGTTTGCTATGGTTGACTGTTTGCTAGTATTATAATTATTTGTTAATTTAAATGATGAAATTAAACCATTGTTTAATTTCAACAATATACCAAATCGTTATTTTAATGATTTGTTCCAATAAAGTAACTTACCTTATTGGTCACGTGTATTTATAAACGTGTTTAGTTTGTTGGATTATTTCAATTGCGTGTGGTTGATGGCCGTTATTTATTTTTATCAGTTAAATGAAAATGAAAGGATCTGATTTGTGATAACAAACTTGTATACAGGGAAGAACAGGTTGGAGGGATCCAATGGGATTCCTCAAGTATATTATTTATTATGAACTGTTCTGATTTGGATGATTGATTAAATTACTGATTCGGATTGGAAATTCAACCTGTGTTTTGTTTAAACCAATGGGCGGTGTTGGTTGAGTATTTGGCGGCATATGGCCTATAAAATCAATCATTTTATAAATATTGATTCACCGTCAAGTGAGTCGATAGAGATGAAATTATAAAATTTATTTTGTAACTGGAGTTAGATTTTGAAATATATTATTTTGAATAAAAGTTTATAAAAGGAAAATAATAATAATAATAATAATAATAATTTAGGAAAAGCATATTTTAAATGGAAATTCATTTAAAGATTATTTAAAGTGAAGCGAAATAGAGTGGAATGGTGAAAGAAGTTTATAAATGGGGTTTATATTTAAAACCCGAAATTTTTAAAATTAAGTTATAAAGAAAAGTTTAAGCGAATACAATAGAGTAAATTAAATGCTTACTTAATATTCGAATTTATTAAAAGGAATTAAGAACAAAAGGTTTTATAGTAAACCTGGGTTATGTAAATGAGGTTTGAGATGTAAAGGGCATTAATTTTAAATTAACGTTACTTAAAAATGAGATTAAGTAAAAAGGGGAAAATGGAAATAAGATCTCCAAAGCACGGAATGGTTGAATAGATTTGAAAGGAGATTGGTAAAAGAGAATTTGGGATAAAGATGTGGGTTACAGGGTTGTATAACCAAATCCAGTAGTGAAATGGAATTTGTATTGATATTGGAATGAAGTACCAGTTTTTGGATTACCACTTATATTTATCTTTAGATATGAACGTTGTTGATCAAGGTCTGAGAGGTAAGTAAAATACCCCAACTTGAACGACTTCAAGATTACCTGAGGATGATATAAGTTGTAATGGTAAAGGAGGTTAGTGAAATTTATTATTTCATTAGAGAAATAGTAACACAACATTTTGGTGGAAATTTGAAAAACATATATATAATAAGGATTCCAAAGTAAAAGGGAAACAAAAGGAAGTATGGAAAATTAATATGATATTTTTGAATTAAAAAGGAAACGTTAAGTTGAGTTCTATTCTAAGAAGATAAGTATGGGTCATTGTTTTTAAGTAGTGAAATAAAAGTGATTTCGTAACGTTGTTTTATGGGAAATAAGTTAAATTGAATTCATAATATTAGATAATGACATGGCCAATGTTTTGAAAGTGAAAATAGACAAACCGGATATGATATAGGACTTTCCTCAGTATAAAATTGAATTTGTTTAAAGTATAATCTTATGTTAAATAAGAAGCGAGAAAACTATATTTATAATATCGAAAGATTTAGGAGTTTTAAATTTACATTTGTTTTAATTAAAGGGCCAAGTGGTGCTGAATACTGAACCAGTGAACTCATTTGATTGTCATGATTGAAACACTGTTTATTTTGATAGTTAAATCACCGACTATCGAATCTGTCCAATATGATTGTTAGTACGGAAAGACCGGGATCGAACTTATATTCGAAAACCATTCCGACCAACAAATACGTGAAGATATTAGAAGAAGATCGAGATGGAGCGTTGAAGACCATAGATCTTCATAAACGGAAGAACCACTAAGATTCTCTGCCTTGCAAGCAGAGATAAACTGTGATTCTATCGTGGCTGGAATCTACGGTTTGCAAGGACTACTCACTACTAATCTGTAGGGTGATTCCTAGGATGCAGTAGGAGGGTACCTTCGGTTCATCCTGTTCCTGGATGGCTTGTATGGACGAATGTCTAACAGAGTATTTGCAAAAGGATCGCGTACGTTGGTTTCTTCAAACGTCGGTAGCTCCCAAATTGAGTATGTTTGTGGACGTCAATTAGTGATATCTGGCAGATCTGACGATGTGGCATTCAAAGTGAATGGTGGCCAGATATTCAAAAAGATAATTTAAACCTCAAGCCTCACAACTGGGAAATGACAAAAATCGGGCAGGCAGCATGACTATGTGGGTCGCTCTCATTAGGATGTATAATCACCTATCTAGAGAAATTCCATTTACTTCTTTAATCTATTTCGA
The DNA here is from genome assembly GCA_030737875.1 of Allium sativum. NCBI lineage: Eukaryota > Viridiplantae > Streptophyta > Magnoliopsida > Asparagales > Amaryllidaceae > Allium > Allium sativum. The sequence goes on from CM060916.1 coordinate 200,992,018, forward strand.
TGTTGTCCCTTTTTGGGAAATGGAGATTTGAGTCCAACCGTTAGTGATATACATTCGATACACTAAAGCGAAATGAGTGGTCGGTCATGTGTGGGCCGGGTTGCAAGACGTTCTTATTGAACCTTAGTGTATTCCCCTCTAGAGATATACTATCGGTAGGTCATTCCATACCTTGTCATAGTCGGAATCCAATCTCCAATAAGCGCCCGCGGTTTTGATTGTATACTATATATGTTGAGCGTGAGATTCAAGCGAGTCCCACTAGATTGATATTTCTTGTATTTAGACACTATTATAATATCAGGGAAGATAGTGATTTCAAAAATGCTTTGGGTTATCGTAAGGTAAAAACCATCTGTATTTATGTGTGGATTTGGCCTTACGATTATCCTTTTCTTTCGAAAAGATTTTTGAACTTTAAAATCAAGTTGGATAATTCCCCCTAATAATGTGCGAGTTTTTCTCACTCCGATTCACCAGACTGACCCGGTGTTTTGTAAATGCTCGGGTTAGACCGGGGTATGCAGGTTCAGGTCATCGGATGTTGCGAAGTCCAGAGACGAGCTGAAAGATTAGGCATATGATATTTTATTGCTACTATTCCGCTGTGTGTTGCATATGAAGAAGGTTATTATAACTGTCCAGATGTGTGAAGTACTCTGATATTGTAACTATTTTTAAAAGCTCTCAATAAAGATTTATTTCTGTTTTATATTTTGTTCCGCTGCGATGTGAGATTCTATGTTGTGTTGGTTCTTCTTATTCTATTCTAATATTTCTTTCTTTCTTATCTCACCCTCTAATACTCTTTCTAATAACTATCCAATGTTTTCAGTGTTCAGAAGATCGGCATGAGATATGGAATTGTATTTATGTTGATTTTCCGGGCCGAAAATCCTTGGGTCGTTACATAAGGTGTTTAACTTGTCAGAGAGTGAAGGCAGAGTAAGGAAAGGCTAGAGGACTTTTATTATCCTTGGAAATTCCCACTTGGAAATGGAAACACATTTTTATGGACTTTATTGATGGTCTTCCTAGGAGTAAGTAGGGGAAAGAAGCCATTTGGGTGATAGTGGACTGGTTAATGAAGAGCGCCCATTTTATTCCCATCAAGAAGAATAGAATTTCTGCCTTGTTAACCCAGTTGTATATTAAAGAGATTTTTAGGCTGCATGGGATTACAACTACTATAGTCAGTGAAAGAGATTCATTATTAATTAGCTAATTTTGGAAGAGTCTTCAAGAAGCTTTGGGAATGACCCTAAGTTTGAGTATAACCTATCATCTACAAACAAGCGGCCAAACAAAGAGAGTCAATAGAGTTTTGGAGGATTTACTCAGAGCCTTCATATTTAATTTTGGAAGAGCATGGGAGCATCCTTTACCTTTGGTCGAGTTTCTTACAATAAAAGTTACCAAGCGACGATTGGTATGGCTCCTTACGAAGTTTTGTACGGACGACCATGCAAATCGCCAGCTTGTCGATGTGAAACTACCGATAAGGTTTTACTTAGATCGGAACTTATCTGTGAGTCCGCGGAGATTATCGCTTTGATTCAGTAGAGAATGAAGGTTTACCCAAGACCAGTAGAAGTCATACACTGATAGGAGGAAAAATTTGGAATTTGATGTTGGAGATTTGGTATTTGTTAACGTTTCTCCTCTCAAGAAAACAGTTCAGTTTGGGAAGACGAGGAAGTTAGCTTGTAACGGTAAGGAATTTCGCTCGATCCGAATCGATCGTTAAACCGACCAAGACCGTTCGAAACCCCTGATCGTTTTGAGAACAGGAAATTGGAACGCAAATAGAAGAACATTTCATTGTATATTACAACAATTCCATCAGAATACAAGAATATACAGAGTATGAATAAATATTACACAGAAAATATCAGAGATAACAATAAATTACATTGCAGTGGAAAAACAATATAAAACACAACTGAAAGTAATACATGGATACAGAGATTTCCGAGCATCGTTCTAGCTATAAATCAGGATCCCGTGAATATAAATTTGCAAAACTAAAACTACTAGCTACCCGTATGGAAAATAGGGGCACCCAGAGTTTAGGTTAAAACAATAAACTCCAGGTCAGTCATGTGACTGGTGTGAGAACTAAAACAGTTATTAATCTTTATTTTAAAGTTCGGTAAATCAAGGGACCACGCCGTATAACACGGAACGGGTTTCCTCCCAAGAATACCAGTGCATAAAACAAACAGCGCAATGCTAAATAAAGAAAAATGAAGCTATTATAAGACCCAGGTCCCATCACACAATGCAACGCAAGCCGGAGGATAGGGTTTTTACCGTATAATAGCCAAAGCACGCTTGATACGTTAAACACATTATTTGATACTATAATGAACGTATGGTGTCAAAACAATTTCAATCATAAATATCAATCAAAGACGGCATTAACGACCCATACCACTATGTCGCCATACTAGGTTCTACAAATAAAACCGCAATATCACGTATTGGAAATTGGATTTCCGTCATGAGTTGAGGCAAGGGGCAAGCTCCTCTCCGATTCGAGACACTCTAACAAATGTCTCAGGACCCCACTATGATCTTTGGATCTTCAGGGTCGGTCCTCTCTTACTTACGAGGATTGGCAATTCCTGAGCACACGTTTCCCGGTTCTAACAGACCTATATCTGAGGCGCCTCGCATTCCAACAACCACACATGTGAAAAGTATATAAATGTCAGCCAGTTTAAGCACTGACACCACCACTAGCTAGAAAGAAACGTCGTGCTCTCCCTGCAGTCACTATCCCATTTTTGACTCATACCGAGGTGTGAGGCTCGCGAATTAACGCCATACACAAAGCTGCGCCACACAGGCCGTGCCTTGATCATCAACCACAAGACTTTGCTTTTCAACAGAAGCCTTGATCATTTGCCACTTAGGCATGCCACACTGGCAATTCATGCCATGCGACTGATGTCCAACGATATACAACCTCTGAGCTCGTACGTCTCAGAGAAGGGCGTTAAGCAAGAGAATAAATTCTCCACCGCCAAACAGATGTATATTTAATAGAGATAAATCAGCACAGAATAAAATCCAATGTCAGACACACAGTCAATTTACAAGTTCGTTCTGGGTCTGAACGAAACCGGAGGCACTTTCCTCGCATATCCCTCGATCTCCAAGTACATCTGGACGATCACCAACTGATTCTCTCCTCTTGGGTGTACAGCCCAATCAAGATCATCAGTAATCACCCAATCGATGTGAAGACTTCCGGTCTTCAACCACCGTCTTCATCTTCGACATACCGTCGAATCGGTTATTCAGAATGAGTGTAAACCCGGCCTTTCCGAATAACCCGCGTATATAATAAACACGTGTTACACAAACACAACACACGCCTCATTCCAATTCAAAATATTCTTTTATTCAAATTTTCACATTCTTAGGGATAGGTTCCCATTAATTTTATCAAAGATAAATTCTTCTAAATTTATTCTTTAATCTTCCTTTGGATATCATTTCAAACCATATTATGGTTTTCCAAACTAGTCAGGATTAGCGAACCACACCAAAGTAATTATTTATTTTATTTCCCAATCCCAACCTAATCCAATGGAGCAAAACTGGTAATACTCCATATCTAACACCATGGTGTTATCGGTAAAATTAATTACCATTTCACGTTCAAATCTAATTAAAGATTTAACTATCGCTTTGGAGAAAAACTGGTGGTACTCCAATCTCGATCACCCTTCAGATTTGATAATTTAAATAATCAAATTACTTTCAATCTAATTAAAGATTCATTAAAACTCCACTTAGTTTTAATCTTCCTACAAATCAATATCCTGTCTTTAACTGGGTTAAAGAACCAACGTCATCTAAAACACGGTTCACGATAAACCCAAAATCACATTCAAATTCAATTCCAATTAAATATTATTTAATTGGTACACTTCATTAAATCTAAATAGAAAGATTTAATCTTTTCTACACTGGGTCCAAGAACAGTGTTATTCAAGACACAATTCACGACGAACCCAAAATCCCATTTGATATTAAATACAAGGCGCTGAATATAAAATATACCGGCTTATATTCAATATCAAATTCTGAAACCAACAGATATCGTATTGGAATTAACGATATAAATATATCTTTCAAATTCCCACAATAATATCTGTATAATCACGGAATCCAACATCGAAATATTCCAAAGACAATTTCGATTCAAATCCACTTCCACTTTATATATATTGGAAATTCTGGTTATTTTCAAAACTAATTCAAATTCAATTTATTTATTTAAAAATAGTTGGATTTTTTATTTCTAGTTCAAAACTAGTTCATTTTGATAAAAATCTATTTTTATCCTTTCAAATGTGGAATTTTTCATCCCAGTTCTTTCCAATTCACATATTATGATTTTACACAAATTATTAATATTTTTAATAATTTTATCAAGGCCCGTACAGTCGATTTACATCAACGGCCATCGAACTGCACTTACAGCGATCTTTTCCAAATTTGATTTGGACATAATTCCAAATCCAACCATTAGATTTCTAATTTCTAATATTCTTTTGAAAGCTCTTTTCGATACGAACCCAACGGTTCCAGTTTTAGGAGAATCCGACGGTCGGATCTCCCGCAACGTCAATTCGAAGTCAATGGTCGAAATTCACGAATTACCGCAGTGCGGCGCGTTCTATTCAGGCCATTATATATATATATATAATATATATATTATATTTCATCGATTTCCTTTTAAAACGTATTTTAAAATCGTTTTAAATTCTTTTTCAAAACCATTTCAACTCTATATTTAATTTCAAATCAAAATTGAATATTTCATATCATTACTATATAAATGATAATATTTTCAAAACGTTATATTTTGAAATCGCTACCTTTTCTATATTCATTATAAAAACGAGTATAATCGATATAAATATCGTTCTCGTCAAAATAGCGCAACTCTAATCAACATGGCTTTATATATTTCAATAAATTCGTTATTCTATTCAACAAATGAATATTTATTCCATTCAACACATGAATTTATATTTCTTTCAACATACGACTAATCTCAACACATGAGTACTGTCAGCACATGACTATTTTTGTTATGTAATATATTTTTTAAAATTATGGTATCTATCATTTGATTTTTAATCAGACTCCAACCCCAAAGTAGTTTCTAATCTTAAATATGATGAAGATGTAAATTTTATTGTTAAAATATTTTACTCAACACATGAATAGTTTCAACACATGAATATTCTCAACACATGAGCATTGTCAACACATGACTATTTTTATATTCTAGTATTCTTTATTTTCCTAATTGGAATGAGGCCCAATCAATTACCATATAATGTTAATTATATGGATTCCACCCAACACATGTATATAATAGCAACGATAAATAATCAACCATCATCCTAAGTGCACTACTCTGTATAAGCATCAAATATAGATATCTACGCTTATAACAACCTGTCAATCAAATGACCGACATATCACTAAACAATTGGGATTAGTGTACGCCACATATCATCCCAACACCTGTGTGGATTTCAAATCAACAAACACAGATTTTTATTCACACACACGTTACAAATAATATTTTTAACGATCAAATATTTTTAACTATATAAATATTTTATTTCACGTCACACAATCAATTTTCATCACAAACAAACAATCAAACATACAAGCCATCCATTGTCTGTGGATGACGGGTATCGGGTGCTGCTAAGCACCGTCTACATCCTAGTATATATTTTTAACTAGAAAAGGAAATTTAAAGTGAGAAGTTCTCACCGACTAGCTAAACCAAACGCCACGACTCTTCATATGTAGAAATCTTCGTCGTGCTCGCTCTTTTGTCAATTTCATCATCTGTAGCCACTACATATATAAAAATCACATTTTTATATGGTAGCTATGTATATAAAAATCTATTTTTACATCGCTACCATATAGATAAAAATTCTATTTTTACACCGCTACTATATAGATAAATATTCTATTTTAACACCGCTACTATATAGATAAAAATTCTATTTTTACACCGCTACTATATAGATAAAAATTCTATTTTTACAACAGTGTTCATATAATAAAGATTATATTTTTATCACGCTATTCTCCATATAAAAATTATATTTTTATATATCTACTTCTAATTTAAAGATCGAATTTTTATTCTTTCTAAAATATAAAAATCATATTTTTAATACTTCTACTTTATAAAAATCACATTTTTATATTTCGCATATTATAAAAATCATATTTTATATTACACATATGATAAAAATCATATTTTTATATACTTCATTCGTAAAAATCCATAGAAGCTTTAAAACGGAGAAAACTCACATATTTTCTATCGCCCGGATTTGTTGTTCTGGTTCCAGAATTTGCAAACGAGCTTCAATCTTCAAACCATTTTTTTTCTAGCTTAAACGCGCCATTCCGGACAACTTTTTCCTAGTGGTCTTCCTCCCGAAAATGTGCCAATTCGCCGGAAATCGCGAAACGACAGCATTTTGACAGTGTTTGGACAACAGACTTTGGACGCGTTTTCCCGACAACTCCGCAATGCAAAATGGGACTATCATATACCAAATCAAAGAGAAAATCGTGCTCTTCGATATTGGCACTGTGGAGTTTTGGCAAGAATCGTACCGTTTGAGAGTTATGGGCTTTGGAAGCTCAGGGTGTTATTCGCAAAAATGGGATTTTGTGCACAATGTGAATTTTGAGGAGGAGGGGCCCACGACCGGAGCTAGGTGGCTGGAGGGGGGCGCTAGACCTGATTGACGTGGGGGAGGGCGGTGGTGGTATTTTGCAATTTGGGGTTTAGGGATTTGAAATTGGAAGAGAGAAAGAGGAGGAGAGGGAGGAGAGGAGGAAGGGGAGAGGAGGAGGAGGAGGCCGACGGTGGTGCGGGAGTAGGGTGGGCACTACATTTTTTTTCCTTCTTGCGTGCGTTTAACGAGAGGGAGAGGAAGAGAAAAAGGGGGGTTTGACTTTATATAATTATTTAATTCCAAAAAACAACTTTTTATTTCGAACTCGAAATCGAACCCACCGACTGTCGTCCTTAGCTAATTACCTTCATTTTGAACACAATGGGACATGTATCGTAAGCTGATTCGATCGTTTCGATCAGTTTTCGTCAAAATCAAAATATAACTCTATATATTGAATTTGAACGCGCATTTCAACTTACCGGGGCCACATACTAACTCAAAAAATTCCCAAAAAATTATTTCTAACTTCGTATTGACGATACGGTCCTAACAAAACTAGTTACGCCGAATTTTGAGACCGTTTGAAAAATGGCCATTTTCCAGTCTATTAAAATCAACTGAAGCTGGTCAAACACGTTTTCCTTTTCCACGCTCACATATTGATTTGAAAAATTACGAAATTTGAAACCTAGCAATAATTTGACATCCCGGATCCAACAAAAGTGGTTTCGTCGAAATCCTTGGTCGTTTGCAAATTTTCCATTTTCAAGGGCCAGAAATTCCATAGCGACTATTCTGAATTTTCAACTGGACATATCTTTTGATTCCCGCTATGAAATTTCGATTTTTCAGATTTGTTGGAAAGATATTCTCAAATAGATTCAAATATTTTTGATTTCACTAAAATCCGGTTTATTTTGCACCCGATACATTCATTTGCACTTGAAATCGAATAATCGAACTACCGCGCCATTTTTAATTCCTTTTATAATTTAAAATAAAAATTTATATTCTAACGACGATCTATATAAATATATACGTTTGAATTCTATTCAAAATAAATTTCTCGTCGATATTATTTAAAGTAATTCATTTTAAATATTCAAAATTCGCTATAATTGCCAAAATAAAAATTTTAAATTGGCTCGCATTTCTGGGTTGTTACAATCTCCCCCACTTAAAACTTTTTGTCCCCGAAAAGGAATGAAGCCGAAAGTTGTTCAACTAATCAACTCAACTTCCATTATTTTCATTACAGCTTAAGTTCTTCAACTTTTCAGTTTCTAAGAACTTTTCAATTTTTTCAAAAATTTGGCTAACACTGTAACAACCCGTATTTCGATAACATGTTAAGACGAGAATCAAGGCAGAATTTAATATTAAATTATGAATCAAGTAAAATGGGCTATGCCATTGCGTTCGTCTCGGGAAAATACGCGAAATAGAGTCTGAGTTTTCGAGAATCGGAGTCCGTATGACCAAGTTATGGTCCGACGAAGTTTTCAGAGTTTTCGGAGTTCAAAAACGAGTTCAAATTTCGAAAATTAGGGCTGGAAGGCTAGGCGGGAAAAATTCCCGCTAGGCACCCCAAGTCGACAACCCTGTCGACTTGGGAGTCGACATGGCTTAACCCAAGTCGACAGCCCTGTCGACTTGGGGGTCGACTTATGGTGGCCGGGCAGTTTTGCCTGGTGCACCTGTTTTCTGTTTTGGCTAGGTTTTTGGGCCTGGTTCGAAATCTGATGGTTCAGGTTGATCCTAGGGTTAATCTAAGGGTCCTAACTAATCCTAATCTCTATAAATAAGCCCCTAACCCTCTCCTAAAATCCTCATTATTCATTCATGCAACTAAACTATGCCAAAATTGCTCATGGCCTCCTCTCAAAACCCTAGCCTCCATCCTCTTGCCCAAAGTTTCTATCTTCATTTCTATGAGAGGTTTCATGATCATGTGAGTGTTAGAGAGTCTCTATGTTAGTATGAGAGCTTCTCAAGTTGATTTCAAGGCTAAAGCTTTGATCTTTGTTCATCAAGATGGTTTTTTTATTGATTTGGAGCTTTCATCTTTGGGTTTTTGGATGATGGCATGCATAGGCTTTGTCTCAATCTTTAGTTTAATCGATTTGTGCCTTCATAGCAATGTAAGCCCTTTCCCTACTCTTAGATATTAACTATGAAGTTAAATGTTCATGTTGCAAGTTTGGGTTTGATCATTAAGTATGATACATGCTATCATGTCATGCAAGTTTATGAAGTCATTATCTTGATCTTGTGGGCTAAAAGCTACAACCTTTATGTTGAAATGTTGCATTATGCAACATGAGAACCCTCATAACCTTTATGTCAACTTGCATATGAAGTCATAACCCTTATATGATGATATATGCGACTTACTAGTCATCATTCCATGTCTTTTGTCACCATGATTCACTTATGTGCCAAGTTTGGGGTTTATGCATGTTTTTTTTAGGCTTAAGAATGTAACATGCAAGTTAATGAACACATTTGTGCCTCATTTGCCACCATGATTAACTTGTGGCTTAATATCCATTTTTGTCATGCCTTTGCCAAGTCTCTTCTTTTAATCCATTACGTTGTTGCGAACGTATATGCGAGTTTAAAAGCGTTGGGTTATGTTATGGGAAATTTCTAATGACATGAAAATATAACTTAGAAACATGACTTGAAATATAACATGGAAGTTGACATGTAAGTATGCTTGAAAATATGAAATTGGGAATTTACCTATTAAGTTAGGTCTACCCATACTATGGAATTGGGAATTTACCTATTGAGTTAGGTCTACCCATATTCTTAAGAAAACTTGAATATGAACTTGACACTAGACTAAACATGAAAGTGACCAACTCGAGGTTGGGTTGAGTTTGCAACATAAAGCTACCCGGAACCGACCGGCCTAACTAGTAGTTGCAAACAATAGGACCCAATGTGAGAAGTTGGTCATGTTGTGCTTGAACCCGAGGTTAGACCAAGTTGTGGTGTAAAGCTACCCGGAACCGACCGGCTTAACTAGTAACCACAACAAAGTCTAATGTGAGAGGTTAAGGTGCATTAAACTAATTAATGCCACATAATAGGGTTAAGTTAATTTGATTAATGACTCTTAACCAAATATGACATGGACAAATGGGTTAAGTAATTTGATTAGGCTAACGATACTTAACAAAACATGACAAGGTTGGGTAGGTTAAGTAACTTGATTTGCCTAATGACACTTAACCATTTTTATACGACTAGTGGACGGGGTTAAGTTAACCAACACTTAACCAAACCAACACGTGAATTTGATACGGTTAATTAAGCTTTCCTAATTACACTTAACCGTATAATACAGTTAGGGGATGTGGTTAAGTTAACCTAGACTTAACCCATCCAATTCGGTGATTTTGAAGTGGTTAAGTTAACCAACACTTAACCAATCTAACTCGGTAATTTTGAAGTGATTAAGTAACCTATACTTAAACACTCCAACTCGGTTATTTGATAAGGTTAAGTTAACCAATACTTAACCAATCTAACGTGATAACATGATAAGGCTAAGTCACGAATCGTTTGGATACACTTGACCAATTTGACTCAGTACTTTGATAGGGTCAAGTTAATACGTACTTAACCAACTTGAACATGGTTTGTAGGGTTAAGTCTTGAACTTGGACACTTAGCCAATGTTGAAATGATTTGTAGACGGATTAAGTCATGAACTTAAGTGACACTTAATCCATTATATAAACCCTAGTTCAGAGAATTAGGTGGATAACCGTAATTAACAAGAGTAACGGGAATAAGCTAAGTGGTAAACCTTAGTTGGAGAATAGCTAAGTAATAATTCTTAGTCAAGGAATTTTGGACCAGTTCATAGATTGGATGAGTAACCCGATACGGTAGGTCATCGTTTAAGCACACGAGTAGGAGCAAGTTATCTGATTTAGATAAAGGCTCCAGCGAACTGGGTAACGAAGCAGCGGCTTCGGGGAACGTGAGGATATTCTTGGTATCCCTCTGTGAGCTGCCAGGTGATCACACTAGGCTCATGAGAGGTTGAGGTATGCGTTAGAAGAACCAAGAGTATGCCTTGGTTGCAATACGAGCGACCTAAAGACGGGGATGGATAGGGGATAGTCGACGATACACGGTCGTGCCCTAGATAGCATTTCGTCAGGCTACTTACCATCTTTGGTCAAGCGTGTACGTACGGAAAGGCAGAGAACACCCAAAAGACCATAATTGCTATCTAATTATGGTTGCGGTAAGGCTAGGATTGTGGGTTGGCCAGTAGTGTGTTCTCATACAGGATTTATCCTGTCTTGTCTTTCACTAGTTGAGGGAGTGGTCTCGTGGGACCATAGCCACGTATAGGAAAAACAGACCTTAGCATCTGCATCGGCAGATAAATCGAAAGCTCTCGACCGAGTCCTGTATTTCTTGATCTGCCATGTGACAGGACTCGGATGGCACGATGTGATACAAGTGCATATAGTCATAGAAAAATGATTAACGTTGAATGCGTGGGAAAAAGGGCGCGGTTGACGGTTAGCGTAATTCCCAGTGGCCCTGGGTGGTTGAACCCAAACCGAAATACAAAAACGTGCAATAGGTAAGCATAATCACTAGTGGTCCTAGGTGGCATAAGTCCTAGTTGCACAAACGATGATTCATGTTGGGAAAGCCTAGCTAGGTCTAGGGTAACAGTCCAAACGAGCTTAAGGATCATGGGATTACATTGGTAGAGTATAGAACCTCATGGGAAAGCTCGTACGGTCTACGGCAAGGAACTGAACATTTACATGGAAAGAAACATACGAGTTGAGTAACCTATAAATGCGATATATTAGGTTGACATGAACTATTACACGACTTTTGAGTAAGGGTCATTCATGGTTAACACATGATACGGTAGGGATACTAGTATGGTAGGTGCAGAGCTAAAATACAGGATAGATACCATGGGACATTATACGTGATAGATATCTTGGGGATATTATACTTGATAGGAACCTGACGATGGGATACCTTGTTTTATCTTGACATCGTAATTTATCAAGACACCTTAGTTTATCTGAGTTCAGTAGTTCATCCTGTTATTTTGATTTAGCTTATCTATCTTGTCATCATGCTTATGTTCATCTCAGTTTCTCATGTCAGTTAACTTTACTAGTTTTTATGCTGATAGTAGATAGGGCTTACTCAGTCTTTTTGACTGACCCGTTTTGTTTCGCTTCTTGTCTTCCGTTTCCCCCCAGGTTACAGGGAGGAAATACTGTTGTTTAATTCGGACTTCTTCTGCTTGAAGGTCATCATGGATGGCTTGGACTTTTCTTGGCTATGGCTACTTTACTGTTTTACTTGGGGAATAATTTTCGAAAATGTCTTTATGCTTCTTTACTATTGCAAGACAGGTTTTGATGTACTCTGATGTAAAAAGGCTTTAGACCTTATTTATTCATGTTATGAAAGTTTGATTTTACTTCCGCTGTTTTATATGTTCTGTCTTGTGGTATTTCTGTGCATGTTTACCAATAATGCCCCTCTAAAGCTAGTGCATTCCTTTGCGAGTGACCCTAGCGGAGGCGGGGTGTTACACGAGGTATCAGAGCAGAAGGTTACCAGACTGGGCAAAAGTTTTTAAAGACCTTCTGAAAACTATTTGAAAATCGTTTACAAAGAAGCATTTTTCAAGAAAATTTTCTTTTAAAAGAAAAAGGCTATTCCCCAAAGGCCATTAGCACTATCCTTGTTTCCTTAATTGAATCTCTTTTCCTTTATTTCCTCCATCTGTAGTCACAGTGGTTTTAACTGCGACTAGTCTTTTCTATCTACGAAAGTGCTTTCCATACGATGGAGGTGGTTCTCGAGAGACCAGTGGCCGCGTTATAAGAGAAGATAGTGAGAAAGAGGATAAAGGATACGAGCTTAAGGATGAGCAACTTGTTGGTATGGCTTAGTCCTCAAAGGAGGGAGAAAGATGAACAATGAAACCCATGACGAGAGAGTACCTTTGGCATGGTAAAACGGGGCGGATAGTTAAGTATTATGGGACAAGGACAAGATCATCGGGAGGGCAATAGTATGCTCTCATTTCTAGGGTACCTCGGAAGGAGGGTAACGATCTTGTTAAAGGTTTAGCTTTTCTTCTCTATCATCCCGTTAGGACTTCGTTTTTCGTATCATTTAAGTCTGCTTCGATAGTTGAGTCTCTGCACCTTAAGTACTAGCGTAATAGAGAATCCCATTTTTGTCTCAAAGTCCTATTGGAGAATCAGTCCATTTATACATGACTTGTTTGGATTTGAGAATGTCTATGCCAAGTGTTGAGTTTGGAAATAATGCTTATGTTTATAAGCTATGGATGGATTCTAGGGATGAAGTGGTTATCCAGTAGGGGGTGCCACTCTCGGTTTTGATAGGAGGGTAGTTAGACCTTTTGACTAGCCTTGGTAATACCCTCGAAGTATCGTGTAACCTTTTTGAGGTTCTGTCATAACTAGTTACTTAGAATCCCTTGATGCCTTTATTGGAAATTTGAAGCCGGATCGAGTAGTGTTCGCCGATAAGACGGATGGTTTACTTCATTTATGCATGGGTTATACAGATCACCCTAGTAAGTACGCTTGATAACCTGGTTGACATCTGTTTACTTTCAAGAGAAAGTTCTTCTACATGGAATACCTTATAGTATATAAATGAGATCCAAGATTCACTAGTGAATTTTGGAAAGCTTGCATGAGATCATGAGTACGCAGTCATGTTTGCGCCAAGTATTCTAGAAAAAGGATAAGTGCAAGTGGAACGAGAGGCGACGAAGAAATGAGTTCCAGCTCATGTTATGGAAACAGGAAATAAGAAGCTACGAAATCGTGAAGTTAAAAGACGGTCAAGGCACAATGGAATTAAGCTCAAGGAAATACGACTTGGATGGTCAAAGACTAGATACGCGCATGATATCTCTTTTTGGGAGTATATCCTTGATCCCTGTTTTCTGTAGAGCTTACTTGTAGGCTATTTTTTTTGGACATCCTCTCGGTCCTATTTTCTGTTACAAACCCCATAAGGAGTTTGTCTTGTTTATCTTCTCGACCCTGTTTCAGGGAATCCTAGGTAGAACCCTATGGATGTAAACATGTATTTGAAACATGTTATGATTGATATGGTTGCAGGTGGTTGCAAGTGGTTGCAAGTGGATGCGCGAATACACATTAGATACTAGCTCGACTCGGTCACATTTCATATTGCATATGCACGAGCATTTATACTTGTTTATGGATGAAATCGAATGTATTATCATGCGGTTGTTGCATATGAATGAATGATTGTGCACGCATATAGTATCTATATGACTAGGACTATTTGCATACATGTTGGATTCATGGCACTATACATATTTTGCATTAGAAAGATTATTCAGGCCTGATCATTAGCATTAGCTAAGGAACATGTACACACACGTTTTGCATATATTCATACAGCATTAGAAATCATCTAAGGACAATGGTTGCTTGTGGATGATGTTTTGAGTAGATGAATGATGGATGGTAGGATATGTTCTTCCTAACTTGGAGATTTCGGGGACGAAATCCTAAAAGGTGGGAAGAATGTAACAACCCGTATTTCGATAACATGTTAAGACGAGAATCAAGGCAGAATTTAATTTTAAATTCTGAATCAAGTAAAATGGGCTATGCCATTGCGTTCGTCTCGGGAAAATACGCGAAATAGAGTCTGAGTTTTCGAGAATCGGAGTCCGTATGACCAAGTTATGGTCCGACGAAGTTTTCAGAGTTTTCGGAGTTCAAAAACGAGTTCAAATTTCGAAAATTAGGGCTGGAAGGCTAGGCGGGAAAAATTCCCGCCAGGCACCCCAAGTCGACAACCCTGTCGACTTGGGAGTCGACATGGCTTAACCCAAGTCGACAGCCCTGTCGACTTGGGGGTCGACTTATGGTGGCCGGGCAGTTTTGCCTGGTGCACCTGTTTTCTGTTTTGGCTAGGTTTTTGGGCCTGGTTCGAAATCTGATGGTTCAGGTTGATCCTAGGGTTAATCTAAGGGTCCTAACTAATCCTAATCTCTATAAATAAGCCCCTAACCCTCTCCTAAAATCCTCATTATTCATTCATGCAACTAAACTATGCCAAAATTACTCATGGCCTCCACTCAAAACCCTAGCCTCCATCCTCTTGCCCAAAGTTTCTATCTTCATTTCTATGAGAGGTTTCATGATCATGTGAGTGTTAGAGAGTCTCTATGTTAGTATGAGAGCTTATCAAGTTGATTTCAAGGCTAAAGCTTTGATCTTTGTTCATCAAGATGGGGTTTTTATTGATTTGGAGCTTTCATCTTTGGGTTTTTGGATGATGGCATGCATATGCTTTGTCTCAATCTTTAGTTTAATCGATTTGTGCCTTCATAGCAATGTAAGCCCTTTCCCTACTCTTAGATATTAACTATGAAGTTAAATGTTCATGTTGCAAGTTTGGGTTTGATCATTAAGTATGATACATGCTATCATGTCATGCAAGTTTATGAAGTCATTATCTTGATCTTGTGGGCTAAAAGCTACAACCTTTATGTTGAAATGTTGCATTATGCAACATGAGAACCCTCATAACCTTTATGTCAACTTGCATATGAAGTCATAACCCTTATATGATGATATATGCGACTTACTAGTCATCATTCCATGTCTTTTGTCACCATGATTCGCTTATGTGCCAAGTTTGGGGTTTATGCATGTTTTTTTGAGGCTTAAGAATGTAACATGCAAGTTAATGAACACATTTGTGCCTCATTTGCCACCATGATTAACTTGTGGCTTAATATCCATTTTTGTCATGCCTTTGCCAAGTCTCTTCTTTTAATCCATTACGTTGTTGCGAACGTATATGCGAGTTTAAAAGCGTTGGGTTATGTTATGGGAAATTTCTAATGACATGAAAATATAACTTAGAAACATGACTTGAAATATAACATGGAAGTTGACATGTAAGTATGCTTGAAAATATGAAATTGGGAATTTACCTATTAAGTTAGGTATACCCATACTATGGAATTGGGAATTTACCTATTGAGTTAGGTCTACCCATATTCTTAATAAAACTTGAATATGAACATGACACTAGACTAAACATGAAAGTGACCAACTCGAGGTTGGGTTGAGTTTGCAACATAAAGCTACCCGGAACCGACCGGCCTAACTAGTAGTTGCAAACAATAGAACCCAATGTGAGAAGTTGGTCATGTTGTGCTTGAACCCGAGGTTAGACCAAGTTGTGGTGTAAAGCTACCCGGAACCGACCGGCTTAACTAGTAACCACAACAAAGTCTAATGTGAGAGGTTAAGGTGCATTAAACTAATTAATGCCACATAATAGGGTTAAGTTAATTTGATTAATGACTCTTAACCAAATATGACATGGACAAATGGGTTAAGTAATTTGATTAGGCTAACGATACTTAACAAAACATGACAAGGTTGGGTAGGTTAAGTAACTTGATTTGCCTAATGACACTTAACCATTTTTATACGACTAGTGGACGGGGTTAAGTTAACCAACACTTAACCAAACCAACACGTGAATTTGATACGGTTAATTAAGCTTTCCTAATTACACTTAACCGTATAATACAGTTAGGGGATGTGGTTAAGTTAACCTAGACTTAACCCATCCAATTCGGTGATTTTGAAGTGGTTAAGTTAACCAACACTTAACCAATCTAACTCGGTAATTTTGAAGTGATTAAGTAACCTATACTTAAACACTCCAACTCGGTTATTTGATAAGGTTAAGTTAACCAATACTTAACCAATCTAACGTGATAACATGATAAGGCTAAGTCACGAATCGTTTGGATACACTTGACCAATTTGACTCAGTACTTTGATAGGGTCAAGTTAATACGTACTTAACCAACTTGAACATGGTTTGTAGGGTTAAGTCTTGAACTTGGACACTTAGCCAATGTTGACATGATTTGTAGACGGATTAAGTCATGAACTTAAGTGACACTTAATCCATTATATAAACCCTAGTTCAGAGAATTAGGTGGATAACCGTAATTAACAAGAGTAACGGGAATAAGCTAAGTGGTAAACCTTAGTTGGAGAATAGCTAAGTAATAATTCTTAGTCAAGGAATTTTGGACCAGTTCATAGATTGGATGAGTAACCCGATACGGTAGGTCATCGTTTAAGCACACGAGTAGGAGCAAGTTATCTGATTTAGATAAAGGCTCCAGCGAACTGGGTAACGAAGCAGCGGCTTCGGGGAACGTGAGGATATTCTTGGTATCCCTCTGTGAGCTGTCAGGTGATCACACTAGGCTCATGAGAGGTTGAGGTATGCGTTAGAAGAACCAAGAGTATGCCTTGGTTGCTATACGAGCGACCTAAAGACGGCGATGGATAGGGGATAGTCGACGATACACGGTCATGCCCTAGATAGCATTTTGTCAGGCTACCTACCATCTTTGGTCAAGCATGTACGTACGGAAAGGCAGAGAACACCCAAAAGACCATAATTGCTATCTAATTATGGTTGCGCTAAGGCTAGGATTGCGGGTTGGCCAGTAGTGTGTTCTCATACAGGATTTATCCTGTCTTGTCTTTCACTAGTTGAGGGAGTGGTCTCGTGGGACCATAGCCACGTATAGGAAAAACAGACCTTAGCATCTGCATCGGCAGATAAATCGAAAGCTCCCGACCGAGTCCTGTATTTCTTGATATGCCCTGTGACAGGACTCGGATGGCACGATGTGATACATGTGCATACAGTCATAGAAAAACGATTCACGATGAATGCGTGGGAAAAAGGGCGCGGTTGATGGTTAACGTAATTCCCAGTGGCCCTGGGTGGTTGAACCCAAACCGAAATACGAAAACGTGCAATAGGTAAGCATAATCACTAGTGGTCCTAGGTGGCATAAGTCCTAGTTGCACAAACGATGATTCATGTTGGGAAAGCCTAGCTAGGTCTAGGGTAACAGTCCAAACGAGCTTAAGGATCATGGGATTACATTGGAGTAGTATAGAACCTCATGGGAAAGCCCGTACGGTCTACGGCAAGGAACTGAACATTTACATGGAAAGAAACATACGAGTTGAGTAACCTATAAATGTGATATATTAGGTTGACATGAACTATTACACGACTTTTGAGTAAGGGTCATTCATGGTTAACACATGATACGGTGGGGATACTAGTATGGTAGGTGCAGAGCTAAAATACAGGATAGATACCATGGGACGTTATACGTGATAGATATCTTGGGGATATTATACTTGATAGGAACCTGACGATGGGGTACCTTGTTTTATCTTGACATCGTAATTTATCATGACACCTTAGTTTATCTGAGTTCAGTAGTTCATCCTGTTATTTTGATTTAGCTTATCTATCTTGTCATCATGCTTATGTTCATCTCAGTTTCTCATGTCAGTTAACTTTACTAGTTTTTATGCTGATAGTAGATAGGGCTTACTTAGTCTTTTTGACTGACCCGTTTTGTTTCGCTTCTTGTCTTCCGTTTCCCCCAGGTTACAGGGAGGAAATACTGTTGTTTAATTCGGACTTCTTCTGCTTGAAGGTCATCATGGATGGCTTGGACTTTTCTTGGCTATGGCTACTTTACTGTTTTACTTGGGGAATAATTTTCGAAAATGTCTTTATGCTTCTTTACTATTGCAAGACAGGTTTTGATGTACTCTGATGTAAAAAGGCTTTAGACCTTATTTATTCATGTTATGAAAGTTTGATTTTACTTCCGCTATTTTATATGTTCTGTCTTGTGATATTTCTGTGCATGTTTACCAATAATGCCCCTCTAAAGCTAGTGCATTCCTTTGCGAGTGACCCTAGCGGAGGCGGGGTGTTACAAACACCCTAAATTTCCGAAAAATTTCGCCATAACCTCCCCTGCACCGGGGACTTCGGGATATTTCATATAGCCTCCTATGGCCTTCTTCAATAAAAAAGAAAAAGAAAAAGCCAAGCGGCTAGCCAAGCGGCTAGCCAATCGGCTCATAAAATCATCATCACCCAAACAAAACAATAAATTATGGTAAACATGTACCTATTTGTCGGACAAATTTTTTTATTCTTCTGCTATAGCCTCCTTGCTATGACCTGTTCAATGTAAGTATATGTACATATATGCAAATGCAACCAATTTTCCATATAACTCAATATTCGGTTCAATTAGGCTAAACAGTTCAAAATTTCAAACAAATAACCTAACAACTCAATCAGCAATCAATTAGTTGACTATCGTTTCAAATTCATAATTTTGATACATATACAAAAAATCATGTTTTTGATGCCAAATCACAACAATGTATTCTAGCTATTTTTTGGTTCTCACACCAGTCTAATGGAAATATATAGAAATCACATCTTCGTCACTCGAATATAAATACTGATGATGTCATGAAAATTATCAGTACCATCACCAGGCAACTAGAATGTGATTCTATATCTATCCAGTATATTAAAACTTCGAATATACGTTCATGACGCATATATGCAAAATCTTTATATATTGGATTGTCCAAATTTAAAATAAATAAATATTCAAATACATATAAAACGATTTAAATTTCAAAACAAAATTGTTTTCATTTGAAAAATATACTCTTCACACTCGTTCTAGGATACCGCTGATCCAATCTCTAACGAGTCATTCTAATTGGATATTACTAATCCAATATCTGATGAATTCTTTCGTATGGTTCTAATGTGTCTTGTCCTAGAGCTCTGTAACCAAAGCTCTGATACCAAAATATAACGGTAAGGAATTTCGCTCGATCCGAATCGATCGTTAAACCGACCAAGACCGTTCGAAACACCTGATCGTTTCGAGAACAGGACAAATTGGAATGCAAACAGAAGAACATTTCATTGTATATTACAACAATTCCATCAGAATACAAGAATATACAGAGTATGAATAAATATTACACAGAAAATATCAGAGATTACAATAAATTACATTGCAGCGGAAAAACAATATAAAACACAACTGGAAGTAATACACGGATACAGAGCTTTCCGAGCATCGTTCCAGCTGTAAATCAGGATCCTGTGAGTATAAATCTGCAAAACCAAAACTACTAGCTGCCCGTGTGGAAAATAGGGGCACCTCGAGTTTAGGTTAAAACAATAAACTCCAAGTCAGTCATGTGACTGGTGTGAGAACTAAAACAGTTATTAATCTTTATTTTAAAGTTCGGTAAATCAAGGGACCATGCCGTATAACAGGAAACGGGTTTCTCCTAAGAATACCAGTGCATAAAATAAACAGCGCAATGCTAAATAAAGAAAAATGAAGCTATTATAAGACCCAGGTCCCATCACACAATGCAACGCAAGCCGGAGTATAGGGTTTTTACCTTATAATAGCCAAAGCATGCTTGATACGTTAAAACACATTATTTGATACTACAATGAATGTATAGTGTCAAAACAATTTCAATCATAAATATCAATCATAGACGGCATTAATGACCCATTCCACTATGTCGCCATACTAGGTTCTACAAATAAAACCGCAATATCACGTATTGGAAATTGGATTTCCGTCATGAGTCGAGGCAAGGGGCAAGCTACTCTCCGATTCGAGACACTCTAGCAAATGTCTCAGGACCCCACTATGATCCTTGGATCTTCAGGGTCGGTCCTCTCTTACTTTTGAAGATTGGCAATTCCTGAGCACGCGTTTCCCGGTCCTAACAGACCTATATCCGAGGCGCCTCGCATTCTAACAACCACACAGGTGAAAAGTATATAAATGTCAGCCAGTTTAAGCACTGACACCACCACTAGCTAGAAAGAAACATCGTGCTCTCCCTGCAGTCACTATCCCGTTTTTTACTCATACCGAGGTGTGAGGCTCGCGAATTAACGCCATACACAAAGCTGCGCCACATAGGCCATGCTTTGATCATAACCACAAAACTTTTCTTTTCAACAGAAGCTTTAATCATTTTCCACTTAGGCATGCCACACTGGCAATTCATGTCATGCGACTGATGTCCATCAATATGCAACCTCTGAGCTCGTACGTCTCAGAGAAGGGCGTTAAGCAAGAGAATAAATTCTCCGCCGCCAAACAGATGTATATTTAATAGAGATCAATTAGCATAGAATAAAATCCAATGTCAGACACATAGTCTATTTACAAGTTCGTTCTGGGTCTGAACGAAACCGGAGGCACTTTCCTCGCATATCCATCGATCTCCAAGTATGTTTGGACGATCACCAGCTGATTCCCTCCTCTTGGGTGTACAGCCCAATCAAGATCATTAGTAATCACCCAAATGATGTGAAGACTTCCGGTCTTCAACCACCGTCTTCATCTTCGACATACCATCCAATCGGTTATTCAGAATGGGTGTAAACCCGGCCATTCTGAATAACCCGTGTATATAATAAACACGTGTTACACAAACACAACATACGCGTCATTCCAATTCATAATATTCTTTTATTCAAATTTTCACATTCTTAGGGATAGGTTCCCATTAATTTTATCAAAGATAAATTCTTCTAAATTCATTCTTTAATCTTCCTTTGGATATCATTTCAAACCATATTATGATTTTCCAAACTAGTCGGGATTAGCAAACCACACCGAAGTAATTATTTATTTTATTTCCCAATCCCAACCTATTAATTCCATAGAGCAAAACTGGTAATACTACATATCTAACACCACGGTGTTGTCGGTAAAATTAATTACCATTTCACATTCAAATCTAATTAAATATTTAAATATCGCTTTAGAGAAAAACTGGTGGTACTCCAATCTCGATCACCCTTCAGATTTGATAATTTAAATAATCAATTCACTTTCAATCTAATTAAAGATTCATTAAAACTCCACTTAGTTTTAATCTTCCTACAAATCAATATCATTTCTTTAACTGGGTTAAAGAACCAACGTCATCTAAAACACGGTTCACGATAAACCCAAAATCACATTCAATTCCAATTAAATATTATTTAATTGGTACACTTCATTAAATCTAAATAGAAAGATTTAATCTTTTCTACATTGGGTTCAAGAACAGTGTTATTCAAGACACCATTCACGACGAACCCAAAATCCCATTTGATATTAAATACAAGGCTCTGAATAGAAAATATACCGGCTTATATTCAATATCAAATTCTAAAACCAACAAATATCGTATTGGAAATAACGATATAAATATATCTTTCAAATTCCCACAACAATATCTGTATAATCACGGAATCGAACATCGAAATATTCCAAAGACAATTTCGATTCAAATCCACTTCCACTTTATATGTATTGGAAATTCTGGTTATTTTCAAAACCAATTCAAATTCAATTTATTTATTTAAAAATAGTTGGATTTTTTATTTCTAGTTCAAAACTAGTTCATTTCGATAAAAATCTATTTTTATCCTTTCGATTGTGGAATTTTTCATCCCAGTTCTTTCCAATTCACATATTATGATTTTACAAAAATTATTAATAATTTTAATAATTTTATCAAGGCCCGTACAGTCGATTTCCATCAACGGCCATCGAACTGCACTTACAGCGACCTTTTCCAAATTTGATTTGGACATAATTCCAAATCCAACCGTTATATTTAAAATTTCTAATATTCATTGGAAAGCTCTTTTCGATACGAACCCAACGGTTCCTGTTTTAGGAGAATCCGACGGTCAGATCTCCCGCAACGTCAATTGGAAGTCAATGGTCGAAATTCACGAATTGCCGCGGCGCGACGCGTTATGTTCAGGCCATTATATATAACATATATATATATATATTATATTTCATCGATTTCCTTTTCAAACTTATTTTATAAATCATATTAAATTCGTTTTCAAAACCATTTCAACTCTATATTCAATTTCAAATTAAAATTGAATATTTCATATCATTACTATATAAATGATAATATTTTCAAAACGTTATATTTTGAAATCACTACCTTTTCTATATTCATTATAAAAATGAATATAATCGATATAAATATCGTTCTCGTCAAAATAGCGCAACTCTAATCAACACGGCTTTATATATTTCAATAAATTCGTTATTCTATTCAACAAATGAATATTTATTCCATTCAACACATGAATTTATATTTCTTTCAACACACGACTAATCTCAACACATGAGTACTGTCAGCACATGACTATTTTTGTTATGTAATATATTTTATAAAATTATGGTATCTATTGTTTGATTTTTAATCAGACTCCAACCGTAAAGTAGTTTCTAATCACAAATATGATGAAGATGTAAATTTTATTTTTAAAATAATTAACTCAACACATGAATAGTTTCAACACATGAATATTCTCAACACATGAGCATCGTCAACACATGACTATTTTTATATTCTAGTATTCTTTATTTTCCCAATTGGAATGAGGCCCAATCAATTACCATAATGTTAATTATATGGATTCCACCCAACACATGTATATAATAGTAACGATAAATAATCAACCATCATCCAAAGTGCACTACTCTGTATAAGCATCAAATATAGATATCTAACGCTTATAACAGCCTGTCAATCAAACGACCGACTTATCACTAAACAATTGGGATTAGTTTACGCCAAATATCATCCCAACACCCGTGTGGGGTTTCAAATCAACAAACACAGATTTTTATTCACACACACGTTAAAAATAATATATTTAACGATCAAATATTTTTAACTATATAAATATTTTATTTCACGTTACACAATCAAGTTTCATCACAAACAAACAATCAAACATAAAAGTCATCCATGGTCTGTGGATGATGGGTATCGGGTGCTGCTAAGCACCGTCTGCATCCTAGTATACATTTAACTAGAAAAGGAAATTTAAAGTGAGAAGTTCTCACCGACTAGCTAAGCCAAACGCCACGACTCTTCATATGTAGAAGTCTTCGTCGTGCTCGCTTTTTTGTCAATTTCATCGTCCGTAGCCACTACATATATAAAAATCACATTTTTATATTGTAGCTATGTATATAAAATTCTATTTTTACACCGCTACTATATGGATAAAAATTCTAATTTTAAACCGCTACTATATAGATAAAAATTCTATTTTTACACCGCTACTATATAGATAAAAATTCTATTTTTACACCGCTACTATATAGATAAAAATTCTATTTTTACAACGGTGTTCATATAATAAATATTATAATTTTATCACGCTATTCTCTATATAAAAATTATATTTTTATATATCTACTTCTAATATAAAGATTGAATTTTTATTCTTTCTAAAATATAAAAATCATATTTTTAATACTTCTACTTTATAAAAATCAAGTTTTTATATTTCACATATGATGAAAATCATATTTTTATATTACACATATGATAAAAATCATATTTTTATATACTTCATTCGTAAAAATCCATAGAAGCTTTAAAACGGAGAAAACTCACATATTTTCTATCGTCCGGATTTGATGTTCTGGTTCCTGAATTTGCAAACGAGCTTCAATCTTCACACCATTTTTTTTTTTAGCTTAAACGCGCCATTCCGGACAACTTTCTCCTAGTGGTTTTCCTCCCGAAAATGTGTCATTTCGCCGGAAATCGCGAAAAGACAGCATTTTGAAAGTGTTTGGACAACAGACTTTGGACGCGTTTTCCCGGCAACTCCGCAATGCAAAATCGGACTATCATATATTAAATCGAAGAGAAAATCGTGCTCTTCGATATTGGTATTGTGGAGGTTTGGCCAGGATCGCACCGATTGGAAGTTATGGGCTGTGGAAGCTTAGGGTGTTATTTGCAAAAACGGGACTTTGTGAATAATGTGAATTTTAAGGAGGAGGGGCCCACGGCCGGAGCTAGGTGGTTGGAGGCGGGCGCTGGACCTGATTGACGTGGGTGAGGCCGCTGGTGGCAGTGGGGGGGCTGGAGGGGCCCACGGTGGTGGTATTTTGCAATTTGGGGTTTAGGGATTTGAAATTGGAAGAGAGAAAGAGGAGGAGAGGGAGGAGAGGGAGGAGAGGAGGAAGGGGAGAGGAGGAGGAGGAGGCCGACGGTGGTGCGGGAGTGGGGGGGTGCTGCGTTTTTTTTCCTTCTTGCGTGCGTTTAACGAGAGGGAGAGAGGAAGAGAAAGGGGGGTTTGACTTTATATAATTATTTAATTATTTAATTCCAAAAAGCAACTTTTTATCTCGAACTCGAAATAGAACCCACCAACTGTCGTCCCTAGCTAATTACCCCCATTTTGAACATAATGGGATATGTATCGTAGGCTGATTCGATCGCTTCGATCAGTTTTCGTCAAAATCAAAATATAACTCTATATATTGAATTTGAACGCGCATTTAAATTTACCAGGGCCACATACTAACTCGAAAAATTCCCAAAAAATTATTTCTAACTTTTTATTGATGATACGGTCCTAACAAAACTAGTTTCGTCGAATTCTGAGACCGTTTGAAAAATGGTCGTTTTCGAGTCGATTAAAATCAACTAAAACTGGTCAAACACGTTTTCCTTTGCCACGCTCACATATTGATTCGAAAAATTACGAAATTTGAAACCTTGCAATTATTTGGCATCCCGGATCCAACAAAAGCGGTTTCGCCGAAATCCGAGGTCATTTGCAAAATTTCCATTTTTAAGGGTCAGAAATTCCATAGCGACTATTCTGAATTTTCAACTGGACATACCTTTTGATTCCCGCTATGAAATTTCGATTTTTCGGATTCGTTGGAAATATATTCTCAAATAGATTCAAATATTTTTGGTTTCACTAAAATCCAGTTTATTTTGCACCCGGTACATTCATTTGAACTTTGAAATCGAATTATCGAACTACCGCGCCATTTTTAATTCCTTTTATAATTTAAATTAAATATTTATATTCTAATGACAATCTATATAAATATATACGTTCGAATTCTATTCAAAATAAATTTCTCATCGATATTATTTAAAAGAATTAATTTTAAATATTCAAAATTCGCTATAATTGCCAAAATAAAATTTTTAAATTGGCTCGCATTTCTGGGTTGTTACATAGCTCCTGGTTTTATTGGGCCTTTTCGGATTTGGATAGGATTGGGAATATGGCTTACCGTGTGGAGCTTCCCGAGCATTTGTTGGGAGTCCGCAATGTTTTCCATGTTTCTCATCTTTGAAAATGCCTTCATGATTCAGGCGACAGATTCGAGCTTAATGATACTGGAGACATACGAAGCGTCAAGTTGGAGTCTAGAGTGTCCCGTGCCAAAGCAAAGATCGTGGAGCATGGAATCAAACGACTCTGCAACAAGTCCATTTGCCTAGTACGAGTTCAGCGAGGAGATAACCCTACGGAAAGAACCCAGGAAACTAACAAGAGATTAGGCTTACCCATCTAGAGCTTTTCTCAGGTAATTATTTTTCTTCCAATTTATCGTTTTTGGTTGCATTATGGATGATATATTGGATGGTAGGTGATGACCATAACACAAGTGCATAGTGCACTCATATAGAATTATATGCAGATTATGATGTTTTGCATACATATTACATCACATATTACACATACACGCTAGGGCTGAGCTCATTATAAGCAAGTCTGTAGTTCATAATCACTATGAGTTATGGATGTATATGCATATTTATAAATAACATGGGTGTACAACATGGTTGTTTAGAGTGAGTTGTGTTCTTCGTCCATTTAAAAGATTTCGAGACAAAATCTGTAATAGGGGGAGAATGTAACACCTCATAAAAATATACATAAATTAATTTAATCTAAAATAAACAACTATAATTTAATGGGCTGAAAATGGAGTTTTGGACAATTAGGAATTGGACCATGAAAGCATTGTAGTCGCGTTCGCGGCAAGTTTCTCATCCGTTTTCATATTTTATTTACTAGAAAAGGAGGTCATATGCAAAAGATATTAATAAATTAAGGTGTATGCATATATAAAGGTACAAAGTTTGAATTTCAAATAAATAAATATACAAACTGGAAATATATTAATTTTTATAAGAATGAAAAGAATATTTCTTTTGAATTCAAACTTGTATGAATATACTTATACACAAACGGACAAGTTAATATAAGGAAACATTTTAGACCAAATCAAATAATAAATGGATACAAATAGGAGATTAATTCTCCTGGGATCGACCCCAGAAAGGGGGTCGACCACCCCTCTTGGACGGGTGTCGACCGCCCTGGTCGATCGCCCTCCTATAGGGAAGCCTGGTGAAGGTTGTTTTATATAAGGATTTATTTATATTTTACATCAAACGAACCACTTAGATCTAACCTATTGAATCTAACGACCTATATATACGATGTCACCTATAAATATAGCCCTCAACCCTCACTCCAGCCCGTACAACCATTTTTCTCTATGCCTCCATGATGTCTTTCTACTGCCTCTAATTCAAGAAAAGAAAAATGGTTTAGGTTTTCTTCAATCTCTGTAACCTATTCTATCTCATCTATTCCAGCATAAATTTAGTTTTATTGTGGAATTTAGATTCATATATATATATATATATATAAAAGATTCTAATATGTGATTATTATATATATATATATTTGAAAGGTTGAAGCATGTTTGTCCACGAAGGCCAAAACCAAATCTTATTCTGTTCAATCCTGTTATTGCTCTTCCTAATAACACCGTGAGTGGAATCCATCTAAGTTTGCTATTTTCCTATATTTCGTTAGTTTAAGACTTGGAATATTTTGCCTAGGATGGTTTGAGTTCATACGAAAAGAACACAACATTAAAACCATTCAAACCTTCCATTTTGTTTATGTTTTTATGAAGAAATTGCCAATCTATGTGTGTTTGTGGTTTTGGGATTATTGAATCAATAAAAGAAAAGCATGATTGGTGTTGTATAATTTTCTATGTTTTGTCGGATTCATCTTATTTCATTTTTATGTAACTTCATATGTATTGTTTTGTACAAAAGGTTAAGATTTGGATGGAACTGTAAATTGAATAGGTTTAAATCTCTATTTCATCTAAAATAGGTTATTTGAACATATTGTTTACAACATATTCAAATGTTAAGGTTTTGTATGTAAACATACATAAAATTGAATCTTTTAAAAACAAGAATTATATAAATTATTTAACGATCCCGATTTTTAACCATTAATTTTGAACATTTAAATTGTTTTTAAAATGTTGAATTAGAATTATAAATTAATTTTTATATAGAATTTATCGATTTAAATAAATCTAACACGATTTAATTTCGAAGTTATGAATATCGTAGTATGAAAACGAGGGATAATTGAATTTGAGGTATAATGTATATTAGATGATTTATTAAGACCCAACTGTAATTGGATTTGAATTTTAATAAGGAATGTATAAAACGAAGTTTGAACATATAAATTTATATTTAATTAAAAGCGAGCTCACAACATCGTGGCAGTTTGTAGTTTTTACGTTTGAACTTCAAATGGATATATAGGATCCAATATAAGTTGGAATTCTTTTAAACAAGAATTTTCCAAACCTATTGAATTATTGTTTTCTAATGAAAGCCTATTGGATTATAGTTTTCTAATGAAAGTGGAAAAATCGAGATTTCAACTTATAGATTTTGAGTTATGTCCAAATCAAATTTTAAAAATTCGCCACAGAATCGTTTATAAACCATACCTTACATTTGAATATCTCCTTTCAATTATAATAACTTTTACTAAATTCTTTCCTTAAGATATCTTTTATTTAATCAAAATCCTTGGTTTTGAGTCCTTTAAACTTGGATTTTTCCTCAAAAACCCATTCACCAAATCCTTTATACCAATTCCATTTATTGTCCTTTCTTGGCAAATTATAAAATCTTCTTCCAATTATTATCATTTCACTTAGTTCAATTTTTAAGTAAAAACTTAAGTCATCACATTAGCTTCTTATCTCTTCTTATAAACCCAGTTTATAAAACTTGGATTTTTATATAAAATCCCTCATAAAACTCTTTACCAAACTCACCGAACTTGACATAACTTAATTACTTTCTTAATTGAACTTCAATTAAAAAGTAACCACTTTTATTAATTAAAAATAATAGTAATTAACTTTCACCCTTAACTGAAATGTAAGTAGTTTACTTCACTATTAACTAAAATAAAATAATTAATTTATGTTAAAAGGTTATTGAAATAAGAATTACTTTATTAATAATAAACAACTCGATAATTACCTTTAAATACAACTAATTATAGATAATTGACTTTTAAGAATATTTATTAAGTTTGAACAACTATCTGTCAAACTCATTTCTATTAGATTAATTAATAACAATACAATATAATAACTAATTTCAGTTCAAACAATTGACTTAGTCAACTTGAAACCATCAGTTAACCTTGTTAACTAATTTCTACTAATCCTCTTCCTTAAATGGATTAATAACTTAATTAATTTACTAACATCATTTAAATTTTTTTATAAAAAGAATTATTCCAAATTTATTAACCTTTCGGTTAATTTCTGACTTCACTACTTATAAAACTTATTTAAAACAAAAGGATTTGCAACATAAAATATTTATAATTACTTTTATAAAAACCAATCATAAATATTTAATTACTTTTAAACATCTTTTTTTACATAACTTAAAAAAATATAATTGAAAATCTTGCTCTAGTTATAAAAATAAATTTTTATAACTGAAAACTTCGTTAATTCGCCTGACGACAAGTTAACATCTTAAAACGATGGATTTTTTGTCATATGTTGCCAACTACTTAATCAGTATTATCAAATATCACATTAACGTTGGATTTCATTTCAACAATCAACATCCAAACAGGATTTAACATTAGTTAGGATAAACATTTCATCTATAAATAATATGAAAAACAATTAACATACAATTATTTGAGGAATCCAGTTGGATCCCTCTAACCTATTTTTCCCTGCATCACAGCTCATAATACATTTGATAATTTCATATGAAATAGATAATATAGTACAAATTATTTAAATTGATGGGAATATAAATAGCATCAATAATCAACCAGACAACCATTTTTAACCCAACAACAATCACTCAAACACCCAAACATTCAATTTATGCTAATAACGATAAATTATAATCATATGAGTTTTATCACATCATAGAATTCCAGAAAGAGTGAGTTAACTCACATTGATTTGCGGTTGACGATTTTGCTTTTGTTTCATTTAAAATCAAATAAGCATTTGATTTTATCACGAAATTCAGTAGCTCTGTTCTCAACCGAAATAGTTCCATAACATAGATTTTGTCATTACAAATCCGACTAGCTTGTTTCATTCGATTCTAACACTCTATGAATCAAATAAACTTGTTGCAAGTTTTATCACCAATTTAAAATAAATTAACTAATTACTTAAATCCTTAATTACCTTTTATTATAATTAGTTATGTTCAATTACTCACAAATCTGATGTTAACCAGCTGACCATCTCTCTAGATCAACAAATAAACCCGTCACCATTCGAGACCTTCCATCGGTCCACAAAGCCTTCCTCCGACCGTTGGACACACAGTCGCTACCACCTCCGGTCTAGCCTCTCTGAGAAGCCTCACTAGCTATTGTTTCGACACCTGCTAACCCACAACGACACCAGAAAACTCGAAGAACTGAAAACCTTTGAGCTGGCACAACTATCACCTCTGAAATTGCTAGACGATCAGACCTCCCTAGATTGATGCACCTCCTCCTCGCCCACCTTTTTCCTTCAGAACCCCCGACTCCTCGTCGCCTCCTCTAATTGGAAATCGACCAAAAGTAGAAACAACGCTTTCAAATTCGAACTCCTCCACCAGCCTCTGTAGGCAATCGAATCCCTCCAACCACCACGAAAACATCGGCTTCTCTCCCCTCTTCAACTTCCCTACTGACCGCTTTCAACAATACTCCATCATTTTCACGATTCGATCGATAAAAGGGGTTACTATTATGAAAAGTGGGAAAACAATGTAAGGATTTAGGATTTGGGTTAAGGGTATATTTATAGATGATTTTATTATTAAAATTTTCTCACAAAACTTACGTCCAAAGTAACACGCTTAAACGACCGCATACGAGCTCCAATTGCGATAAATTTTATAATCCTATAATAACTTAATATTTCAAACACGATTTCATCGTATTCCGAGATCATTTGGAAAAAATCTCTTTTTATTTCATAACGCAAATCGATACGCATTTACATCGCGCACGATTGCAAAATAACTCTAATTAGCCTGAAACTAACAATCTCACAATAATTAACCATTATGAATTCCATAAGACTGGTTTCGTCAAAATCTGAGGTCATTTGAGAATTGGCTATTCTTAAGTTCCATATTAAATCTATAAAATATACACTTATTTCTGAACAACCAAATTTATTGATAATAAATTATTATCATATATATTCAAACCATATTAAAAATGGAAGTAACTAAAATTGATATAATGTTATAATTAATATCAGTTTTTGGATTACAAACCTTTCTCTCTCTTAAGATAAGAACGTTGTCGATCAAGGTCTGAGAGATAAATAAAATACCTAAACTTGAATGACTTCAGAATTATCTGAGGATGATAAAAGTAAAGATGTTGGAAATAATTTATTATTTCCATAAAAGAAATAATATAAAAACTTATTTTGCAAGTTTGAAATATAATAAATCTATTGGGTTTATGTTAACAATGTATTACTTAACATTGTTTATCCCAGATTTGAAGTATGATTATACCTATACCATTCAGTTAAGTATATAGTACCATTTTCTAAATAATGAAATTAACATGGGTTTTGAATACACTTACTCAAAGGAATAAGTTAATAACTATGATTTCGGGTTAATGTAAATGAGAATATATATGAATTTTGAAACGGAAGTGAATATTGTAATTATTATTTCCATAGGCGTTAGTACAAACTTTGATTGGAAAATTTTTGAAGATAAATTAAACAACTGAGGTCTATAAAATAACAAGTAGCATTTGATATTGTTAAACCCATTTAAGATTTGTAATTGGACTTATACCTATTAGCTATATATATATATGTATGTATGATGTATGTATGTATGTATATAGTGATATTTCGCCAATGTAAAGGAATTCAAAAGGAGGTTCTATATATGTGTATTGATATATCCAAAGTAAAAGAAATGAAAAAGGGATTTGAGAATATGTATATCAATATTTCCTGAATGAAGGAAGTAAAAAGATGTTTGTGAATACATAATGATATTCTGAGGCAAAGAAAATAAAGAATGGTTTTTGGAATACGTTTATTATAAAAAGATAAGCGAAGGGTTATTGTTTTCAAAGTAACTTAAACAGGAGAGAATTCTTGAGATAAATATACAAAATCGATTTATAAGGATCGATGGAATGATTTTTATATGATGATATAATGAATGACTTAAAAGGGCCTGAGCAGTTG
The DNA here is from genome assembly GCA_030737875.1 of Allium sativum. Taxonomy (NCBI): domain Eukaryota; kingdom Viridiplantae; phylum Streptophyta; class Magnoliopsida; order Asparagales; family Amaryllidaceae; genus Allium; species Allium sativum. The sequence continues at coordinate 201,024,196 of CM060916.1, forward strand.
AAGTATTGATCTGCACTACTTTTAATTGATTGTTAAAAAATCGACTATCAGTAGTTGTTGCTTTTGGACTATTGACGTGTTAGTTAGAAGAGACCGGGATGAGAACTAGACCCAAAACTACTTTGAACCAACTTCGCGTTCGATACCTAATTAACTTGCAGGAATCTTTATGAAATGACTTAAAGACATAGATCTTCGGAGCGAGATGGTTGCTCGTTGATGTCTCTGGTTAATTATCGAAATTATACTCATGGCGGTAAACTTCTTGTTCGGAGATATCTTCGGCTTCGTTCAGTCTCAGAACAAACTCGTATGGACGAATGCCTGACAGAGTATTTCCTAAAAATTACATATGTTGGTTTTTACAAATATACCAAGTTTAGTGGCGAAGAAGGAAACTTCTTTAGCTTAACACCTAGAGTATGTTTGTGCATATCAATTAATGATTTGATGGATCTGACAATGTGGCATTCAAAGTAAAAGATGATATGATGTTCTAAAAGGTAATTGTGACCTCAAGCCTCATAAACCGGGAAATGGCAGAAATTGGGCAGGCAACATGGCTATGTGGGTCATTCCTTTTAGGGTGTATTGTCACCATCTTTAGAAAATTAATTTGTTTCTTCTTTTGTCGCTTCTGTATGCTTATGTGAAACGGTTACTTATCACAATCGTGGGTGACAATATATTCGATACACTTAAGTTGAACGTGTGGGCAATTTGCAAGATGTTCTTTTTAAACTCCAGTGTTGCTCTCTAGAGAACACTGATCGAGAGGTGGTTCCATACCTTTTTCATGTTGGAAATACGATCTCCGATACGAACTGTATGTTTTTAGTTGTAAAGCAACTATATTGGAAAGTGAAATGCAATCTTTCTGGCTATATTCTTAATTATTTATGAATTGATAGCCATTATTATAATATCATTGGATTTTGCTATAAAAAGTGATTTTGGTTATATTAAGGTAAAAACATGTGCCATATTTATGCATGGTCGTATCTTATGAGAGTTCCATTCCTTAAAATGATTTTCTTACGTTAAGCAAGTTATTTGTGTTATGATTTTTTCCACTGAAGGTGTAACAACACGAATTTTGATAGATCGATTTTCTTAAAAAAATCCCATTCTATCATAGCTCAAATTGGCTTGTCTAGTATCCTGCAGAAAAGACAGAGATAACAAATATATCCGAGCTTGGTAAACATCTCACAACGGAATGGATAAAATATAACATAATCAAGTATAGCCTTACCTAAATAATATACTGTCTAACCAGTATCCAAAGCTCTCAAATCTTTGCCATAAACCTAACTTGCGAGTATGTTATGAGGAGGGGGTCAGAACACAAAGTTCTGGTGACTGAAAAAATTATACATTTTGAAATAACCCTACATATACCGTTCAGTTATGTATTCTTATTTATTAGTTTATTTTGGGTTAACAACACTAAAGACTCTACACTCACGTCGTACGCGTCTACTCCCCGGTAGATTAACCTAATATAACATATGTAGTTATACCTCACATCTTAAGGTACCCCCTATAGTACCCTCCTCGTATGATCTCTACGGTCATGCTACCAAAGTATATGCAACATTCATCCTACGCTGAATGACATATGGAAATCCAAATCATTATGCTATATAATTAGACAAAACCACCATTGTAATGCCATGCAAACGTATGGATCGTCATATCTGAACTCCTCGGTCGAACAAGTATCAACACGGAGTAATGCTCTACTGCCTACGATATCCCACTCAGTGCGTGTATGTAGACCCTAACGCGTATGTACTGTCTACTGTACCTAGAGTCCCCTAATAGGGCTGCATCAAAAGCATGGAACTCGGTCGGAAGCTTTCCATATCTGTAAAGTCCGCCTCAGGAGGCCTACAATACAGTTATCCAAATACGGTCTATATTTTCACGGTGGTTATGGCCCCACCCTAGCCCCTCCCTCAACTAGTAAAAGACTACATCAAGAGCTAAGTGATGTGCCCCTATCAAACAATCTAGCATCCAAATTGGCGTGTCCAGCAACCAACGTCTCGATAGTGAAAGATCGATGGTCTCTAGGTTTAGCTCTAGTCATTCCGTGTCATTCACTGACTACCAATCACAGGTACCCGATGATTACATTCCTGTATTGGTCCTGACCCAGCTCCTTCCCTAGGAAATTGCAAAATCACCCAATGCCATCTGCCACAACTTTCTGACTGTCAAACTACAGTTGTAGCCAAGGTATACTCATTGGGTGGTACTGCGCAAACCCGAACCCCTACGAGTACAACCTAAGCATGCACTGCACAGAGGACTACCATGGATTACCCTAACACATCCCTCCGAAGTCGCGTGCGTCCCTCTGGTCCCACAGAGCAATCAGACAGCATAACTAAGCAGAGTAATTAAATGGAAGTGCTCCTCTCGTGTCTCCAGACACCACGATGATCTACCTCATTGGGTTCTTCACCTTTGTACGTGCGGACTTGTCCAAGCGCATCACACTAACATGTTATTAGATCTTACGTCTAACCTCTTATCAGCACTTTCTCAAGTTGCTAATTAACTTGATTATCCACATATTCATTTTTCACTCAACTTGCCATATTCATTAGAATCCAATTGGCTGCTTAGTTTCTTTATTCAGCCCTATGCCATCGCAGCGGTCTTTTTCTTATTATTTATTACGTTTATTAGACTTAATACTTCCAATTATACGTCTATTAATAATAAGCTTACTTTATTCTTTCTTGTTTACTCAAATCCTCGTATGATACTATTGTCACAACTTGTTATTGTTGTTTATTTATCAACTTAGTTCTCTTAACTAAGGTTTATTAATAAGTTCTTTTTATTATAACACATGTTATAACTCCACTTGTCCCTAGTACAAGTCTATCTATTATATTACATTTTCATTCATATAATTAATTATAATAGGTTATATTTCCCGTTCATTACATTTTCCTTTGGTTCCTTGATATTAACCAAATTTTTACTATTGTAACAACCCTTTATTTACCATCTTGCATATTCATATTATTCCAGAAAAATATTTCACACACCTCATTAGACTGATTTATGGAAAGATATAAAGATCCATTTCCATAACGCACATCAATCAAGATCCGTAGTTGCAAGCTATCTCTTTTATTTTCATCGTGGACATACGTATATCTTTTTATTTGATTAGTGTGCAATACTGTAGAAGAGTCCCTATTTCACACTAATCCATATTCCTTCCTTTTCTTGTAACTACGTTCTTATTAATTTTATCATGATGGAAATGTATCAGTTTTCCCAAATCTATCTAACCTAGTCCACTACTAATTTCCTTTTTTTTATTTTCTGCACATGTATTCCTTTCCTATCATTCCCAATTTCACTATAATTTGTTCTAAAATATATCCAACTTGTCATTAAACAATATTCTTAGTAACATATTCACATTTATTGTAAATTCCATAATTTCAATATTACATTAATTCTAAATCAAAACAGAAGATGAATAGAATAGATTTGTTCAACAACATATTCTTAACATACTTAAAAATAAATCATGTTGCAATTACCTAAATTATAATTATTTAACATGTTAATAATAACGAGGAATGTAAACGGTAAATATACTGTTACTCAAAAGGAATAATTCTAAATCCACTCACCTGACAGCTTTCCAATCCTTGAATTTTATTCAGCTCTATGATTTTGTTGTCTTACTAACTGAATATAATATTAAAAATAACCATGTATTTACAAATCGGATACAAAAAGAAGAGGGAAAGAAAGAAATGTAAACAATTCAGATTCACAAGACTTACCTCACATTGATTAGAAATTTGTACACCTATGTTGTAGATTTTTCTTCTTTGTCTTCAAATCTTAAACCAGAATTCATAAAGCTAATTTTCTAATTTCTGAAATATTTGGAGAGGAAAGAAAATGGCAGAGTGTAATACCCTGCATTTTTAGTGATAATTAAAAATATGCATATACGTATATATTATATGCATAGATATATTTAAAGGAAAATTTAAATAAATAATATGTAAGTGCATTGAAATGAAGAAAAATGAATTGCATTCAATATATATATATATATATAAATTAAAAAGAAGTTAATGCAAGAAAAAAAGTATGCAATACAATTGCTCATGTAATAATGTTAAAAAGGAAAAGGAAGTACATGCATGTAATTATGATAGAGAAATCAATTAATAAAGAGAAACGTTAATGTAATTAATGTAAATGGTAAAAAGGTGAATTAATAAAATTGCATGCAACAATAAATGAGAAAGGCATATGTGTATTCATGTTATTTGAAATTCAAAATTTTGTAGGAAGATAATACATGCACTAAAAATAATAGGAATGTGTAGATGCATAAACCTAAATAAAAATAATAGAAATGTGTATATGCATGAACTAAATAAAAACGAATTAATGTCTTGCAAATAAAAGAAAAAGAATATAGAATGCAAACATGTCAAATATTCAATTAAGGCATGCATAGAAAAAAAAGCGGGACCAAGCAATTTAATGCATTAATAAGAAGCAACATATCTGTAACAACCCGAAAATCTGGGCCAGTTTAAAATTTTTATTTTGGCAATTTTTGCGAATTTTGATTATTTAAAATAAATTATTTTAAATAAAATCGACAAGAAAATTTATTTTGAATATAAATCGAACGTATATATTATCCGCGCCGTCGTTAGAATATAAATATTTATATATAATTATAAATAGAATTGAAAATGGCGCGGTAGTTCGATAATTCGATTTCAAACTTCAATTGAATGTACCGGGTGCAAAACAATCCGGATTTTAGTGAAACCAAAAATAATAGGATCTATTTGATAATATCTTTCCAACGAATCCGACAAATCAAAATTTCATAGCGGGAATCAAAAGATATGTCCAGTTGGAAATTCTGAATAGTCGCTATGGAATTCAGGCCCTTAAAAATGGACATTTTGCAAACGACCTCGGATTCCGACGAAACCAGTTTTGTTGGGTCCGGGATGTAAAGTTATTGCTAGGTTCCAAATTTCATAATTTTTCGAATCAATATGTGAGCGTGGCAAAGGAAAACGCGTTTGACCAGTTTCAGTTGATTTTAATCGACTGGAAATTGGCCTTTTTTCTAACGGTCTCAGAATTCGATGAAACTAGTTTTGTTAGGACCGTATCGTCAATACGAAGCTAGAAAATATTTTTCAGGAATTTTTCTAGTTAGTATGTGACCCCGGTAATTTGAAATCTACGTTTAAAATTCAATATAGTGATTTAAATGTAAATTCAACGGAAACTGATTCAAATAATCGAATCAGCCTACGATACATATCCCATTGTGTTCGGAATGGGGGTGAAACGCTATGGACGACAGGCGGTGGACCTCGTTTAGAGGTCGTATGAAAAAGTCAACTTTTTAATAATTAAATAAAAAAAAAATATCTTCTCCCCTTAACTACCTAGCCCCCCCCCCCGTTCGTTTATTTCAGAATCAAAATGAAGAAGAAAAAAAAAAAGGAATCGAAGCCGCCGCCTTCCACTGGTCGCCACCACCCTCGGGGGACCCCGCCGCCATCGATCTCCGACCGCAGCTCAGCCTCGAGCCCTCCCCTTTTCCCCAGTCACGAACTCTGGCACCCCCGAGCCTCTGCCCTCGCCTGCGACATCGAGCCTCCCCTTTTTGCCCTAAACCACCTCGCCACCCCCCCCCCCCTCGACGAAGCCGACCCCCCCCCTCCGACCTACAAACCCTCGACGAAGCCGATGGCCCCCCCCCTCTTCGCATACGGTAAGCATTTCTATTTTTACTTTTATTTTATTTTTACTTTAGAGTTTAAAATTGATTTCGATTTTTAAAAACTGTTTTTTTTAGGTTGCATAAACTGATTTTTTTATGAGTTTTTAAAACTGGGTTTTTTTTTAAAAGAGTTTTAAAAAAAAAACAGAAATTTTTAAAAGAAAATAAAAACAGAAATTTTTAAAAGGAAATAAAAACAGAAATTTTTAAAAGAATTTTAAAACAGAAATTTTTAAAAGAATTTTAAAACAGAAATTTTTAAAAGAAAATAAAAACAGAAATTTTTAAAAGAAAATAAAAACAGAAATTTTTAAAAGAATTTTAAAACAGAAATTTTTAAAAGAAAATAAAAACAGAAATTTTTAAAAGAATTTTAAAACAGAAATTTTTAAAAGAATTTTAAAACAGAAATGAAATTGCTTTGAGAAAAAAAGGGGAATTTGCTTTTTGAAAACAAAGTTTGCATTCTTTTTGAAAGTAAATTAGTGTTGTTTTATAATGAAGTAGCGAATAAAAATAGAATTTTTATATATTGAACTTCGATAGAAAAATAGAATTTTTATATATTGAACTTCGATAGAAAAATAGAATTTTTATATATTGAACTTCGATAGAAAAATAGAATTTTTATATATTGAACTTCGATAGAAAAATAGAATTTTTATATATTGAACTTCGAAATAAAAATAGAATTTTTATATATTGAACTTTGAAATAAAAATATGATTTTTATATATGGAATCGCGAAGTAAAAATTCGATTTTTACATAGGTAGTGAAAGCGGACAACGAAGATGACGAAGATGCGATAGCAATGAAGATTTCTATCAATGAAGTGCCGTGGAGCTAGGATAGCTATATGTGAGAATTTCTCACCTTTCTATTTCTTTTCTAGTTATATATTTATACTAGGATGCAGACGGTGCTTAGTAGCACCCGACACAACCGTCCACAGACCATGGACTTGTTTGTTTGACTGTTTGGTGATTGATTGCGATATTGGTTTGAATGTGGTTTGTGGTGTGAAAAATCGAATCGATAAATTGGTTAGGATTAGACGTGCGCCGTTATAAGGCGAAGGAGTAAGGCTAGGTTAGACTCTTACTCCAAATTTTGTGGTTTGCATAACGAATTGATTTGATTGATGTATGAATGGCGTGGGCCTTCACTAGACCGGGGATAAGGCTAGGCCTTGTCCCGTTTCTAGTATCGTGCCGTTATGCCGCCGAAATTTTCTAAAATATGTTAGAAAATAAAAATATCATTTTATTGTGTAAATGAATAATAGAAATTCATATGTTGGAATAAAATGTTTTATCGTTAAAAATATAATTTTTAACGTGAATATGAATATAGTGAAAGTGAATAAAATAACATATTCATTTACAAACCGGACGGTTTGTTTATGTACACCTATTTGAAGGATATTGATTGGGTCGATAAATTTTACACATCGCCCAACAACACAAATAAAATATGTGTTTGATTGTTTGAAACCCCACACGGGTGTTGGGATGAAATTTGAAGTTCACTCATCCTGATTGATTAAATATGTCGATCGATTGATTGACAGGCTGTTATAAGCGTTGAATATCTATATTTGATGCTTATACAGTGTAGTGCACTTTGGTTGATGGTTGATTATTTTTCAATGCTATTATATACATGTGTTGTAGAAAATCCATATAATTAACATTATATGGTAATTGATTGGGCCTCATTCCAGTTTTGAAAAAGAAATATTTGAAATAGAATATTTGAAAATAAAGGAATATATGAAGCCGTGTTGATTAGATTGACGCCATTTTGACGTGAACGATATTTATATTGAATTGAAAACGATTTCGAAATGAATTGAATTGAAAACGATTTCGAAATGAATTGAATTGAAAACGATTTCGAAATGAAATGGATTGAAAACGATTTCGAAATGAATTGAATTGAAAACGATTTCGAAATGAAATGAATTGAAAACGATTTCGAAATGAATTGAATTGAAAACGATTTCGAAATGAATTGAATTGAAAACGATTTCGAAATGAAATGGATTGAAAACGATTTCGAAATGAATTGAATTGAAAACGATTTCGAAATGAAATGAATTGAAAACGATTTCGAAATGAATTGAATTGAAAACGATTTCGAAATGAATTGAATTGAAAACGATTTCGAAATGAACTGAATTGAAAACGATTTCGAAATGAATTGAATTGAAAACGATTTCGAAATGAATTGAATTGAAAACGATTTCGAAATGAATTGAATTGAAAACGATTTCGAAATGAATTGAAAACGAATTCAAATTGAATTGAAAGCGAATTGAAATGAATTCAAATTGAATTGAAATTTGAATTGAATAGAAATGAATTTTAAAACGAATTTATAAAGAAGAATTCAATTTTGCTTTGAATTGAAATGGAAGTTGAAATAGATTTTGAAACGAATTTTAAAACTATTTATATAATTCGTTTTAAAAGGAAATCGACGAAATATATATATTATATATATTATATATATAATATAATGGCATGAATAGAAAGCGCCGCGCCGCGGCAGTTCGTGAATTTCGACCATTTATTTCAAACGGACATTACGGGAGATCCGACCGTCGGATTCTCCTAAAACCGGAACCGTTGGGTTCGTATCGAAAAGGGCTTTCTAACGAATATTAGAAATTTGAAATCTAACGGTTGGATTTGGAGATACGTCCAAATCAAATTCGAAAAAGGTCGCTATAAGTGCAGTTCGATAGCCGTTGATGGAAATCGACTGTACGGGCCTTGATAAAATTATTAAAAATAGTAATAATTTGTGTAAAATCATAAGAAATGATTTGTGAAGATTTGGGATGAAAAACTCCATATTTGAAAAGATAAAAATAGATTTTTATCGAAATGAACTAGTTTTGAACTAGAATTAGAATTCTATTTATTTTTAAATAAATAAATTGAATTAGAAAAAGGTTTTAAAAATAACCAGAATATCCAATGATTGCATTGGAGTGGATTTGAATCGAAATTGTCTTCGGAATATTTCGATGTTGGAATTCGTGATTATACAGGTGTTGTTATGGAAATTTGAAAGATATATTTGTATCGTTATTTCCAATACGACATTTGTTAATCGTAGAATTTGATATTGAATATAAGCCGATATATTTTCTATTCAGAGCCTTATATTGAATATCAAATGTGATTTGGGTTTGTCGTGAATGGTGTCTTCACTAACACTGTTCTTGAACCCAGTTGAGAAACGATTAAATCTTTTTATTTAGATTTAATGAAGTGTACCAATTAAATGATATTTAATTGGGATTGAATTCATATTGATTTTTGGGTTTATCGTGAACAGTGTTTTAAACAACACTCGTTCTTTAACCCGATAATTAATGAATGTGATTTTGGGTTTATCGTGAACCGTGTTTTTAAATGACACTGATTCTTTAACCCAGTCAAAGATTAAAACTAAGTGGAGTTTTAATGAATCTTTAATTAGATTGAAATAATCGAAATGGAGTATCACCAGTTTTGCTCCAGGCGATAGTTAAATCTTTAATTAGATTTGAACGTGAAATGGTAATTGAATTTACCGATAACACTGTGGTGTTAGATATGAAGTATTACCAGTTTTACTTCATGGGATAAATAGGTTGGGATTGGGAAATTAAAACAAATGATTACTTCGGTAAGGTTCGTTAATCCCGACTAGTTTGAATTGATATTCAAAAATAGATTAAAGAATAAATTCAAGGAATTTATCTTGGATAAAATTAATGGGAACCTTTTCCTATGAATGTGAAATTTAGAAACTAACTGTCGGTTAGCCAAGCAGAACGGTTTTCTGGATATTGATCTGATGTTGGTTTCGGCCTTCGGGGTTAATATTTGGGGGATTATTCTCTTGATTAATTTACGGTTAGTGACTAATGAATTGGAATGAGGCGTATGTTGTGTTTGTGTAACACTTATTTAAAATATACGCGAGTTATTCGGAAAGACCGGGTTTATCCCATTCTGAATAACTGATACGACGATAAGTCGAAGATGAAGACGATGGTCGAAGACCGGAGGTCTTCACGTCGTTTGGGTGATAACTGATGATCTTGATTGGGCTGTACACCCAAGAAGATGGAAACAGTTGGTGATCGTCCAGACGTACTTGGAGATCGATGGATATGCGGGGTACTAGGTGCCTCCGGTTTCGTTCAGACCCAGAACGGACTTGTAAATGGACTGTGTGTCTGACATTGGATTTTAGTCTGTGTGATTGATCTCTATTAAATATATATCTGTTTGGCGGCGGAGAATTTATTCTCTTGCTTAACGCCCTTCTCTGAGACGTACGAGCTCAGGGGTTATATATTGATGGACATCAAACGCATGGAGTGAATTGCCTGTGTGGCATGCCTAAGTGGCAATTGATCGAGGCTTCTGTTGAAAAGCAAAGTCTTGTGGTGATGATCAAAGCATGGCCTTTGTGGCGTAGCTTTGTGTAACGTTTACCTCGCGTGTTTCACACCCGGTATGAACCAAAAACGGGAGACGGACCTCAGGGAGGACTTGCGTTTCTTTCTAGCTAAAAAGTGGCGTCTGTGGTTTTACACGCCCTGACGAGTTTGACTTATGTGGTTGTTGCTGTTGCGAGGCGCCTCGGATTGATCGGTCGTTCTCGAACCGATGGAGTCATTTGATGGCTCATTTGCGCCCCAAAGGGCGGGGAGACGTAGTGTTCAGGCATTTTAATCCACATCGGTGGACCGGCCCTGTCGCTCCTAGGGTCACTCGAGCTCTGATCCTGAGACATGGTAGGCTAGATTGTCTCGAATCGGTTGAGGACTATCTTTTGCCTCGGTTCATAGACGGAAATCCAATTTCCAAATACGACATCGTGCGGTTTTGATTGTATATATATATGGCGACATGATATATGGTACCCATGCCGCCTATGATTGATACTTATGATTTGAAGTTGTTTTATACACTATGCACTTATAATAGTATCAAACGATTTGTTTTAACCGTATCAAGCATTCTTTGGCTGTTATAAGGGAAAACCCTATCCTCGGCTGCGTTGCATTGTGTGATGGGACCTGGGTCTTATAACAGCTTCATTTTTCTTTATTTAGCATTGCGCTGTTTGTTTTATGCACTGGTATTCTTGGGAGGAAACCCGTTCCGTGTTATACGGCGTGGTCCCTTGATTTACCTAATGATTTAAAATAAAGATTAATAACTGTTTTAGTTCTCACACCAGTCCCATGACTGACCTGGAGTTTATTATTTTAACCTAAACTCTGGGTGCCCCTATTTTCGACACGGGCAGCTAGTAGTTTTGGTTTTGCAGATTTATATTCACAGGATCCTGGTTTACAGCTGGAACGATATCCGGAAAGCTTTGTATCCGTATATCTCATTCTAGTTGTGTATTGTATTATTTTCCGCTGCTATGTATTTAAATGTAATTTAAATCTCTGATATTTCTGTGTTTATTCTTTTATACTCCGTATATTCTTGTAATCTGATGCATTGTTGTAATATACAATGAAATGTTCTTCTATATGCGTTCTGTTGTGGTTTGTTCTCGAACTATCCGACGCTTTCCTTTACGGGGAAGTTACGGGTTTTCACAGTTGGTATCAGAGCTTTGGTTTACAAAGCAGAGAACAAGGCACATTAGAACCATACGAAAGAATTCATCAGATATTGGATTAGTAATATCCAATGGGAATGACTCGTTAGAGATAGGATCAGTAGTATCCTAGAACGAGTGTGAAGAGTATATTTTTAAAGTGAAAACAAATTTTTGTTTTGAAAATTTAAATCAATTATTCGTATTTGATTATCTATTTATATTGATATGGACAATCCAGTATATATAGATTTTGCGTATACGTCTGATCCGCGTGTATTCAAAGTTTTAATATATTAGATTGATATAGAATTACACTCTAATCGCCCGGAGATGATTTTGATGATGGAGCTCCATCATTAGAATTTATGTTCGAGTGACGAAAGTGGGCTTTCTATATATTTCCTATTGACTGGTGTGAGAACCAAAATTAGATAGGGCCTATTGTTGTGATTTGGCATCAAAAATCTGATTTTTTGACTATGTATCAAAGTTATGAATTTGAAAAGCTAATCAACTAATTGATTGATGTTTGTGTTGTTTGTTTATTTGTTTGCTAATTTTGAACCATTATGCCTAATTTGATCGAATATTGAATTGTATTGAAATTTGGTCGCATCTGCTTGCATATACATGTATATCATTGAACAGGTCATAGCAAGGAGGCTAGAGCCAGAGAATAAAATTTGTTTGCCCGACAAATAGGTACATGTTTACTACATAATTTCCTGTTTTGTTTGGGTGATGATGATTTTGTGAGCCTATTGGCTAGCCGCTTGGCTTTTTCTTTTTCTTTTTGAGATCTGAAGGACCGGGGAAGCTATTTGAAATTCCCCGATGCTCCCGGTGCAGGGGAGGTTATGGCGAAATTTTTCGAAAATTTAGGGTGTTAGCCAAATTTTTGAAATTTTGAAAATTCTCAGAAACTAAAGAGTTGGAGAATGGAAGCCAGATTGAGCGTAGGGCTGAATGATCAAACCACTTTCGACTTTGTTCCTTTTCGGGGACGAAAAGTTTTAAGTGGGGGAGATTGTAACAACCCGAAAATCTGGGCCAGTTTAAAATTTTTATTTTGGCAATTTTTGCGAATTTTGATTATTTAAATTAAATTTTTAAAATAAAATCGACAATAAAATTTATTTTGAATATAAATCGAACGTATATATTATCCGCGCCGTCGTTAGAATATAAATATTTATATATAATTATAAATAGAATTGAAAATGGCGCGGTAGTTCGATAATTCGATTTCAAACTTCAATTGAATGTACCGGGTGCAAAACAATCCGGATTTTAGTGAAACCAAAAATAATAGGATCTATTTGATAATATCTTTCCAACGAATCCGACAAATCAAAATTTCATAGCGGGAATCAAAAGATATGTCCAGTTGGAAATTCTGAATAGTCGCTATGGAATTCAGGCCCTTAAAAATGGACATTTTGCAAACGACCTCGGATTCCGACGAAACCAGTTTTGTTGGGTCCGGGATGTAAAGTTATTGCTAGGTTCCAAATTTCATAATTTTTCGAATCAATATTTGAGCGTGGCAAAGGAAAACGCGTTTGGCCAGTTTCAGTTGATTTTAATCGACTGGAAATTGGCCTTTTTTTCTAACGGTCTCAGAATTCGATGAAACTAGTTTTGTTAGGACCGTATCGTCAATACGAAGCTAGAAAATATTTTTCAGGAATTTTTCTAGTTAGTATGTGACCCCGGTAATTTGAAATCTACGTTTAAAATTCAATATAGTGATTTAAATGTAAATTCAACGGAAACTGATTCAAATAATCGAATCAGCCTACGATACATATCCCATTGTGTTCGGAATGGGGGTGAAACGCTGTGGACGACAGGCGGTGGACCTCGTTTAGAGGTCGTATGAAAAAGTCAACTTTTTAATAATTAAATAAATAAATAAAAAATATATATCTTCTCCCCTTAACTACCTAGGCCCCCCCCCCCCCCCCGTTCGTTTATTTCAGAATCAAAATGAAGAAGAAAAAAAAAAGGAATCGAAGCCGCCGCCTTCCACTGGTCGCCACCACCCTCGGGGGACCCCGCCGCCATCGATCTCCGACCGCAGCTCAGCCTCGAGCCCTCCCCTTTTCCCCAGTCACGAACTCTGGCACCCCCGAGCCTCTGCCCTCGCCTGCGACATCGAGCCTCCCCTTTTTGCCCTAAACCACCTCGCCACCCCCCCCCCCCTCGACGAAGCCGACCCCCCCCCTCCGACCTACAAACCCTCGACGAAGCCGATGCCCCCCCCCCCTCTTCGCATACGGTAAGCATTTCTATTTTTACTTTTATTTTATTTTTATTTTAGAGTTTAAAATTGATTTCGATTTTTAAAAACTGTTTTTTTTAGGTTGCATAAACTGATTTTTTTTATGAGTTTTTAAAACTGGGTTTTTTTTTAAAAGAGTTTTAAAAAAAAACAGAAATTTTTAAAAGAAAATAAAAACAGAAATTTTTAAAAGGAAATAAAAACAGAAATTTTTAAAAGAATTTTAAAACAGAAATTTTTAAAAGAATTTTAAAACAGAAATTTTAAAAAAAAAATAAAAACAGAAATTTTTAAAAGAAAATAAAAACAGAAATTTTTAAAAGAATTTTAAAACAGAAATTTTTAAAAGAAAATAAAAACAGAAATTTTTAAAAGAATTTTAAAACAGAAATTTTTAAAAGAATTTTAAAACAGAAATGAAATTGCTTTGAGAAAAAAAGGGGAATTTGCTTTTTGAAAACAAAGTTTGCATTCTTTTTGAAAGTAAAATTAGTGTTGTTTTATAATGAAGTAGCGAATAAAAATAGAATTTTTATATATTGAACTTCGATAGAAAAATAGAATTTTTATATATTGAACTTCGATAGAAAAATAGAATTTTTATATATTGAACTTCGATAGAAAAATAGAATTTTTATATATTGAACTTCGAAATAAAAATAGAATTTTTATATATTGAACTTTGAAATAAAAATATGATTTTTATATATGGAATCGCGAAGTAAAAATTCGATTTTTACATAGGTAGTGAAAGCGGACAACGAAGATGACGAAGATGCGATAGCAATGAAGATTTCTATCAATGAAGTGCCGTGGAGCTAGGATAGCTATATGTGAGAATTTCTCACCTTTCTATTTCTTTTCTAGTTATATATTTATACTAGGATGCAGACGGTGCTTAGTAGCACCCGACACAACCGTCTACAGACCATGGACTTGTTTGTTTGACTGTTTGGTGATTGATTGCGATATTGGTTTGAATGTGGTTTGTGGTGTGAAAAATCAAATCGATAAATTGGTTAGGATTAGACGTGCGCCGTTATAAGGCGAAGGAGTAAGGCTAGGTTAGACTCTTACTCCAAATTTTGTGGTTTGCATAACGAATTGATTTGATTGATGTGTGAATGGCGTGGGCCTTCACTAGACCGGGGATAAGGCTAGGCCTTGTCCCGTTTCTAGTATCGTGCCGTTATGCCGCCGAAATTTTCTAAAATATGTTAGAAAATAAAAATATCATTTTATTGTGTAAATGAATAATAGAAATTCATATGTTGGAATAAAATGTTTTATCGTTAAAAATATAATTTTTAACGTGAATATGAATATAGTGAAAGTGAATAAAATAAAATATTCATTTACAAACCGGACGGTTTGTTTATGTACACCTATTTGAAGGATATTGATTGGGTCGATAAATTTTACACATCGCCCAACAACACAAATAAAATATGTGTTTGATTGTTTGAAACCCCACACGGGTGTTGGGATGAAATTTGAAGTTCACTCATCCTGATTGATTAAATATGTCGATCGATTGATTGACAGGCTGTTATAAGCGTTGAATATCTATATTTGATGCTTATACAGTGTAGTGCACTTTGGTTGATGGTTGATTATTTTTCAATGCTATTATATACATGTGTTGTAGAAAATCCATATAATTAACATTATATGGTAATTGATTGGGCCTCATTCCAGTTTTGAAAAAGAAATATTTGAAATAGAATATTTGAAAATAAAGGAATATATGAAGCCGTGTTGATTAGATTGACGCCATTTTGACGTGAACGATATTTATATTGAATTGAAAACGATTTCGAAATGAATTGAATTGAAAACGATTTCGAAATGAATTGAATTGAAAACGATTTCGAAATGAAATGGATTGAAAACGATTTCGAAATGAATTGAATTGAAAACGATTTCGAAATGAAATGAATTGAAAACGATTTCGAAATGAATTGAATTGAAAACGATTTCGAAATGAATTGAATTGAAAACGATTTCGAAATGAAATGGATTGAAAACGATTTCGAAATGAATTGAATTGAAAACGATTTCGAAATGAAATGAATTGAAAACGATTTCGAAATAAATTGAATTGAAAACGATTTCGAAATGAATTGAATTGAAAACGATTTCGAAATGAATTGAATTGAAAACGATTTCGAAATGAATAGAATTGAAAACGATTTCGAAATGAATTGAATTGAAAACGATTTCGAAATGAATTGAATTGAAAACGATTTCGAAATGAATTGAAAACGAATTCAAATTGAATTGAAAGCGAATTGAAATGAATTCAAATTGAATTGAAATTTGAATTGAATAGAAATGAATTTTAAAACGAATTTATAAAGAAGAATTCAATTTTGCTTTGAATTGAAATGGAAGTTGAAATAGATTTTGAAACGAATTTTAAAACTATTTATATAATTCGTTTTAAAAGGAAATCGACGAAATATATATATTATATATATTATATATATAATATAATGGCCTGAATAGAACGCGCCGCGCCGCGGCAGTTCGTGAATTTTGACCATTTATTTCAAACGGACATTACGGGAGATCCGACCGTCGGATTCTCCTAAAACCGGAACCATTGGGTTCGTATCGAAAAGGGCTTTCTAACGAATATTAGAAATTTGAAATCTAACGGTTGGATTTGGAGATACGTCCAAATCAAATTCGAAAAAGGTCGCTATAAGTGCAGTTCGATAGCCGTTGATGGAAATCGACTGTACGGGCCTTGATAAAATTATTAAAAATAGTAATAATTTGTGTAAAATCATAAGAAATGATTTGTGAAGATTTGGGATGAAAAACTCCATATTTGAAAAGATAAAAATAGATTTTTATCGAAATGAACTAGTTTTGAACTAGAATTAGAATTCTATTTATTTTTAAATAAATAAATTGAATTAGAAAAAGGTTTTAAAAATAACCAGAATATCCAATGATTGCATTGGAGTGGATTTGAATCGAAATTGTCTTCGGAATATTTCGATGTTGGAATTCGTGATTATACAGGTGTTGTTATGGAAATTTGAAAGATATATTTGTATCGTTATTTCCAATACGACATTTGTTAATCGTAGAATTTGATATTGAATATAAGCCGATATATTTTCTATTCAGAGCCTTATATTGAATATCAAATGTGATTTGGGTTTGTCGTGAATGGTGTCTTCACTAACACTGTTCTTGAACCCAGTTGAGAAACGATTAAATCTTTTTATTTAGATTTAATGAAGTGTACCAATTAAATGATATTTAATTGGGATTGAATTGATATTGATTTTTGGGTTTATCGTGAACAGTGTTTTAAACAACACTCGTTCTTTAACCCGATAATTAATGAATGTGATTTTGGGTTTATCGTGAACCGTGTTTTTAAATGACACTGATTCTTTAACCCAGTCAAAGATTAAAACTAAGTGGAGTTTTAATGAATCTTTAATTAGATTGAAATAATCGAAATGGAGTATCACCAGTTTTGCTCCAGGCGATAGTTAAATCTTTAATTAGATTTGAACGTGAAATGGTAATTGAATTTACCGATAACACTGTGGTGTTAGATATGAAGTATTACCAGTTTTACTTCATGGGATAAATAGGTTGGGATTGGGAAATTAAAACAAATGATTACTTCGGTAAGGTTCGTTAATCCCGACTAGTTTGAATTGATATTCAAAAATAGATTAAAGAATAAATTCAAGGAATTTATCTTGGATAAAATTAATGGGAACCTTTTCCTATGAATGTGAAATTTAGAAACTAACTGTCGATTAGCCAAGCAGAACGGTTTTCTGGATATTGATCTGATGTTGGTTTCGGCCTTCGGGGTTAATATTTGGGGGATTATTCTCTTGATTAATTTACGGTTAGTGACTAATGAATTGGAATGAGGCGTATGTTGTGTTTGTGTAACACTTATTTAAAATATACGCGAGTTATTCGGAAAGACCGGGTTTATCCCATTCTGAATAACTGATACGACGATAAGTCGAAGATGAAGACGATGGTCGAAGACCGGAGGTCTTCACGTCGTTTGGGTGATAACTGATGATCTTGATTGGGCTGTACACCCAAGAAGATGGAAACAGTTGGTGATCGTCCAGACGTACTTGGAGATCGATGGATATGCGGGGTACTAGGTGCCTCCGGTTTCGTTCAGACCCAGAACGGACTTGTAAATGGACTGTGTGTCTGACATTGGATTTTAGTCTGTGTGATTGATCTCTATTAAATATATATCTGTTTGGCGGCGGAGAATTTATTCTCTTGCTTAACGCCCTTCTCTGAGACGTACGAGCTCAGGGGTTATATATTGATGGACATCAAACGCATGGAGTGAATTGCCTGTGTGGCATGCCTAATTGGCAATTGATCGAGGCTTCTGTTGAAAAGCAAAGTCTTGTGGTGATGATCAAAGCATGGCCTTTGTGGCGTAGCTTTGTGTAACGTTTACCTCGCGTGTTTCACACCCGGTATGAACCAAAAACGGGAGACGGACCTCAGGGAGGACTTGCGTTTCTTTCTAGCTAAAAAGTGGCGTCAGTGGTTTTACACGCCCTGACGAGTTTGACTTATGTGGTTGTTGCTGTTGCGAGGCGCCTCGGATTGATCGGTCGTTCTCGAACCGATGGAGTCATTTGATGGCTCATTTGCGCCCCAAAGGGCGGGGAGACGTAGTGTTCAGGCATTTTAATCCACATCGGTGGACCGGCCCTGTCGCTCCTAGGGTCACTCGAGCTCTGATCCTGAGACATGGTAGGCTAGATTGTCTCGAATCGGTTGAGGACTATCTTTTGCCTCGGTTCATAGACGGAAATCCAATTTCCAAATACGACATCGTGCGGTTTTGATTGTATATATATATGGCGACATGATATATGGTACCCATGCCGCCTATGATTGATACTTATGATTTGAAGTTGTTTTATACACTATGCACTTATAATAGTATCAAACGATTTGTTTTAACCGTATCAAGCATTCTTTGGCTGTTATAAGGGAAAACCCTATCCTCGGCTGCGTTGCATTGTGTGATGGGACCTGGGTCTTATAACAGCTTCATTTTTCTTTATTTAGCATTGCGCTGTTTGTTTTATGCACTGGTATTCTTGGGAGGAAACCCGTTCCGTGTTATACGGCGTGGTCCCTTGATTTACCTAATGATTTAAAATAAAGATTAATAACTGTTTTAGTTCTCACACCAGTCCCATGACTGACCTGGAGTTTATTATTTTAACCTAAACTCTGGGTGCCCCTATTTTCGACACGGGCAGCTAGTAGTTTTGGTTTTGCAGATTTATATTCACAGGATCCTGGTTTACAGCTGGAACGATATCCGGAAAGCTTTGTATCCGTATATCTCATTCTAGTTGTGTATTGTATTATTTTCCGCTGCTATGTATTTAAATGTAATTTAAATCTCTGATATTTCTGTGTTTATTCTTTTATACTCCGTATATTCTTGTAATCTGATGCATTGTTGTAATATACAATGAAATGTTCTTCTATATGCGTTCTGTTGTGGTTTGTTCTCAAACTATCCGACGCTTTCCTTTACGGGGAAGTTACGGGTTTTCACAATATCAAGTGCATGAAACAAGAAAGCATTAACACATTTAAATAAGAATATTAGAAATAATGTCACATGGAAAAATTTAATGCATAGAAAGAAGTTGGGAAATAAACATAAATTGATTCAATTAAAGCAAACTAATGTCAAAAGAATTAATACAATTCATATTGTATATAAAATAGTGACACATAAAAGGATGCATTAATGGAAAAGAAACGTACTATGCATATATTAAGGAGCGTTTAAGATTTTGCTTGTACAAAAAGAAAAGAAACCGCATATCGGAAGGTGTCAACACCATCAGTGTCCATGCATGCGTATGGGTGCAATGCACTTGGGTTGGTTTAGCCTACTCTTAAGCGAGGTGGAAGGTTTAGATGGATTCTATTTTAATCCTAAGGCCCTAATTCACCTACTACAGCTATAAATAAACATCAGACCTAACCCTAATCTCATCTATCTCTTTAACCCTAGCCTCCATGCTGCTAAATTCTCAACTAACCTAGCCTCCACCTTCGACATAAATTTAAGTAGAGATTTTTAGAGACAAGTTCTTCATCAACAATCAATTTAGAAGGTTAATCAACATCAAAGTGTTACAACAACAATTTATCTCTTTTCAAATCCTGAGAAGGTGAGTGGGTTTAAATTACCCTTATGAATAATTGTATGCATATCGTTTAGCAGTTCCCCAAATTAAAATGTTTATTTCAATTAAAATCTTAGAGCTTTTACTTAATGCCTATTCTATTCTTCTTCCCGTTCCTTTTTATTTTTATAGACTAGACTAACTTCGAGCCTAGTCCATATCTCATTGAAAGGCATACGTACGAATAATATTGTAATAGGGGAAGGATGTTTGGGAAATTGAAATAACTTGCATGATGGATTTTGGACAAAAACCTGTGATTGGGGAATTGTTGTATAACTCATAAAATACTGGAAATTGGGAATGATGATAATTTGGCGCATAACTATAAATATTAATCTGGGACATTAGTAAAAATATGTGCAAATTAAGTTGGAACAATTAAGTATGTTGGGATAATTGGGAAGTGTGTGGATTAATAATGGACATGAATAAGCAAGACTGTAATTTGAGTGCAACATAAGGTTGGGTAATTTGGGGTAAAACTGATAGGTTGGAATTTTGGAGCATAACTTCAATGAATATAAACAATTGGTAAAATTGGAATAATTTCACTTTATTGAATTTAATTAAATGTAAGAAGAAATGCGACATATATGGGGAATTGAGCATAACTATGCTTGGAATTATGAATATAATTAGGGTGGGATTTATGTATATAAATCAAACTGGAATTATGAACATGAAATTGGGATTATAAGTTGAATTGGGATTATAGGCATAGTCTGTTGATAGGATTATAAGCATAAATGTGAATTGATGGTTTATGGGTAATTGACATATATTATAATCCAAGATTTGAATTATGAGTATAAGTTATAATAAGAACTTATATGCCTAAGACACAAGGTTAGATTTGGTCTGCGGTAGAAGCCTGCCCGGAACCGCCCGGCTTATCCAGCAACCGCAAACGGTAATCTAATGTGAGAGGTCTTAGGTGGAAATTGGACCCGTAATGGTGTCAAGACATGAGGTTAGATTCGGATGCGGTAGAACTCTGTTCGGAACCGCCCGGCATATCTAGCAACCGCAAACGGCAATCTAATGTGAGAGGTCTTGCGTGTTTATGGACATAATAAATAATAATGAACACTTAACCAAGACGACACATGTAGGGTTGACATGGATATAATAAATGGGGTTAAGTGGGTAACATGGGTAGCATGGTAATTTGTTAAATTGGAATACTTAACTTAATCAAATCTGTAGTGGTGTTACGAACCAGTTGAATTGAGTAGGAGTTAAGTAAATTTGCTAAAGAAATGAGAAAGGTTAAGTTAATCTTAATTAATGCCAAAATGGGGAATGATGATAATAACCTATTATGAATGAACTTAAATAAGAAAGATAATAGGTAGGCTTATCCTAGGGACAAGTGGGAATTAAAACTTATGAAATAAGATAATTTATAAGGAATGATAGGGAAATATGAAATTATTCTCTTACCAATGTATCTGTGAATTAAGATGTGCTTAATTATAAATTAAGTAGAACATGTTATGGTAACCATGGGATGGAATAATGAATAGATTATGAGAATAACATGTTGTAGGCTTATTAATGAACTTAAATGGGTTAAATTATAAATTGAATTAATAAGCGAGAGTAACTTGGTAAACTTGAAAAGGAAGTCAATGTGAAGGAGAATAACCAAGTTAAATGAGAAAACTCATGAGGTGGCGCAAGCGCGTAATTAATGGTTAGACATAGGGTCTAATGACATATAAAACTTAGGCGCTCGGACCAGTCCATACGATAGAGGATGAATAATCATAAGGGGTAGATTATCGGGGTGTCAAAAGACACAAATAGGAGCGCATGTCCATCTAGATATTCTTGTAGGCTCCAACGGACTGGGTTAAGAAGCACGCGGCTTCCAGGGACATAGGGTACTCTTGGTATTCCTCTGTGAGTGGCAGATGATCCACCTGTAATCACGGAGGTTAGGTCTGCGTAAGTGAACCAATGAGTATGCCTTGATTGTAATAATAAGGGGCAATCAAAAGACTAAGATGGACCAGCGTGATTTGGCGAGACCAGTTAGTGCCCTGTGATAGCAACTCGTCGTCTACCAACCATGTGTAGTTAGTATGTAAAGTGGAAAGGCGGAGAACTCCAAAAGACCATATACTTTGCTATCTAGTTATGGGTGAGGTTGGCCAATAGGTTTGAAGGGCATAGAGGGTCGGGGTTAAGTTCTCATTCTTGATATTCTTGGGTGCCTTTCATTAGTTGAGGGACGGTTCTAGTGGGACCATAACCACTGTAAAACCAGACCTTAGCATCTACAATCGGAAGATATCTGAAAGCTCCCAACCGAGTTCTATGTTTCTTGATTAGCCCTGCCACAGGACTCGAGCGCACATATAGACAACATGTGCAACAAATATTGAGAACGATTGACGATACATACATGGGAAAGTCTAGGTACACTCATGTCGCTCTGGAAAGTGTATCATAAGACTAGAGGGCATTATTCGAGGATGGAACCTAATTAGACCGAATGGTTCAAAGATGGTAGTCTGAACACTTACATAATATAGAAGTAGTGATTCTTTGCAGATGAGGCATTGACATATATACAGAAATCCGTATGACATTCGGGCGTAGGATTAGGGACTTCTATTTTCCTACGATGATACGATGGAGACTGTGCAAGTAGGGTACCATGGAGTGTACCTTAGTTGGGATAGCTACATATACACTGTATTAGGTTAATCTACTAGGAAGTAGCTGGGTGCGACGTGTGTAAGCCTTGAATGCTAATAACACAGATAACCTAATAAATTAGAAAATGTAACTGAATGGTACATGTAGGATTATCCAAAAGTATAAATTAAATATAGTCACACAGGACTTATGTTCTGACCCCCCTCCTCACAACATTCGCAGGTTAGATTCATGACAGAGATTGTATAACTTTGTATACTGGTTTAGCAATATTATTATTAAGGTAAAGCTATGTTTTAATTACATTATATTTATTCCTTCTACCGTGAGATGTTTTCCGAACTCTGACATGTTCCATGTCTCTGTCTTTTCTACAGGATACCAGAGCAAACCAACTTGGGTTTCGATGGATTGGGATTTTTGAAGAAAATCGGTCCGTTGGAATCCGGGTTGTTACACAGAGCCTTAGCATCGTCTTAGAAAATATAAGTTAAAGGCTAGGCCTTGGTAGTTTGTTTATAGGTATTCAGGCCACTCTTATCCATCGGATTAAATAATATAATATGTGAACTGTTTAAATCAGAAAAACACATCACAAACATAAAAAAGCTGGCCTAGGTGTAACGACCCGTATTCTACGCATCATGGGATCGTAGAATATTTATTTCTTTCACATATGAAGTCGTATGGTCATGTAACTTTGGGAGACGACTATTGGGGTCATTTCCCATGTTCATGATTTTTGTCGATTTTTAAATGACCGTTTTACCCCTAGTTGTTACTGTTTTGGCCATAACTTTTGACTGGAAAGGAATTTTGACCTGAAACCACTTCCATTGGATTCGAATGATGGTTTCTCTTTCCGTAGAGTGTTTACAATAGCCAAACGGACTTACCGTTTGGGAGATATGGCTGAATTAAGGTTTAAAGGGTTATTTTCAGCTAATTGGGCTTAACCGGGTGATTAGCAGCTAGGCCCATTGGGTAATTTCGGGTTTGAGAGTATTTAAGGGCTGCTAGGGTTTGGATTTCGGTTTTAGACTCATTTTTCCAGCCGCCACTTAGTTTCTTCAACCCTAGTCATGGCCTCCATCCTCTAAAATCATCCCAAAATCCCTCCTAATCACTTTCTAGTTGAAGATTAAGCTAATTAGCATCAAACCAAGGCTAATCAACATCAAATTTGGAATAGAGCTGCTGTGTTGCATAGAGATTCAACCCAAACAGAGAATCATTTCAGATTTATAGTTTAATTTGTGGCAAAGGTGAGTGATTTGCATTGTTCTTCACTAATTATGGCTAGTTATGGTAATTAGCGAAAATTAGCGAAACTATGGCTCAGAAATTCTGAAATATTGTTTTAGACCTCTGTTAGAAGTTTGGTTCAATTTGGTTAAGATTTGCTAACCTTATTGTTATATTTGCTTAAGTATGCTTAAGGGAAAAATATGGGGTATTGGCTATATTTGATCCATTTTACATGCTATGATTTATGTTTTGGTGTTTGTGGTCGATACTATATGTTGCTATGACTGTATGGTATGCTTTGTGATTGTTTAGAAGTGTTAGTTTGGTCAAAAACGCCGTCGAATGGCGAAAAACAGTCGCTGGAATGAAGTGCAGGAAGTACCCCGGACCGGATCGCCCCTTCCCCATGCGAACCGATCCGATTGAAGCTCGCGCCACGAAATGACCCGATCCGCCCCATCTTCCACGATCCGAACCGATGGCATGACTCGATCCGTCGATGCTTGAAGATCACGATCCGTTCCAGCTTGGGTGTCACGATCCGATGATGGCGATCCGACCATTCACGAAGGAGGACTGCGAACCGAACCGAAGGGGGATGGTGACCACGAGTGCATCGCGGCCCGACCCGATGCAGCAAGCACGATCCGAACGAGCTGTTGAGGCGCGATCTGTATGGTGCGACACGATCCGATGGAGCTGGAGGACCACGAGTTGAGGTTGGCGACCCGAACCGTCTTCAGGTGGTGACCACGATCCGCGAGTCGAGCTGATGTGAGGGGGCGAGTCACGAACTGAACCAGGAGGTTGCGAACTGAATGAAGACCGATCCGGATGAAGATGATGACTAAAACCCCGAGATGCAAAGGTAGTCCAAATGGAAGTTAGAGCTCAGGATCCCGGACCCAGTTGGGAACCAATGAGTTCACTTCATGGTTGGGCTTTGCTGCGGGACGTGTGCAAAGGGGTTATCGGTATTCATAACTTTGGTCCACCACTGAGAGATGGATAGTGGGCTTGTAGTGATAGTTACACGGGATTGGATTCCGTCATGGCCCAAAGTATTGAGCGACCAAGGTAGTGGATATCGTATGCTTTACGCACTGAGTGAGAGATGTGAGGATGCTTGCTATGTTTGATTGTTTGACATCACTATGACATGAACACCCCCACCCCCGTTATCTTTACACCATTTGAAAGGGCACCTTAGAGTGTTGTACAGTATGTAGTGCTAACTCTTTGGTTGCAGGTCCAGGTTCAGGTATGATTGGATTATACCTGTTATTATTCTGTTTAGATGCTTATCGCTCATACCAGGCTTTACCCAGAGTTTTATGTCTCTTCTTATTACTCTGGGTGCTCACACGAGCAGACTAGAGACAGGTTAAGGTTAGCTGGTGATGCGTGGGCAGCTGATTCGGAGGCGAGCAGGAGGCTTCCACGTATGATATATAGATATTCTCCCTGTGTCGTTGGTGGTCGCTACTTGGGCATTAGTAGTGTACCTCCTTTATCTTGCTTTTGCTTTGAGACAGTTTGAAAAGTTGTAATAAGCTATATTTTGGATTTCCGCTGCTATGATGCTCAGTTCTGGTTTTAGCTTATGCACTGTCTCTTCTGTTTTATGTCAAGTATGTTATTATTATATTTCGTTCTATGCGCTGTGAGACATATTACAGGGTCCTTGATTAGTTCATTCTCTTCTTTCTTTTTCTTCTGGCGACCCGTTCCGCGCTAACTGGACATGTGTACAGCGCACTTTTGGAGTAAATGCCGGTTGGTGCGGGGCGGGCCGTTACACTTGGTATCAGAGCTCTAGGTTGCGTAGTTAACCTAGGGAAAGACACTAGGGAGAGATAGTACGTATATGAGAGCGCGTATTTGTGATTACTTTGGTTTTCAAAAGTTATATATATATATACTATTGGTAGTATGAGAATGAAGTTGTACTGCACTAGCACCACTATGGGGTCGTTAATCGTTTCCCCTTTTACAGATTAACGATGAGCCGATATCCTAGAGGTGCTGGTAGAGGGGCCAATAATGGGAATGCCGCTGACATGAGGGCGATGTTTACCAACCTCATGAGGGACATGCTTAGAGATGTTCGGGGAGCAGTTCCCAATCCCGGAAATGTGGTGGTCCAGTAGTGCAGGCGCCTAGGGTCGATTTCGCCAAGTTGTGTAAGGATTACACTAACCTCGGTGGGAAGCCGTTCCACGGAACGGAGTCGGCCACAGATGTTCAGGATTGGTTGGATAGCTGTGATCGTATCTTCGACGACTTGGGTCTTGAGGATGCGATGAAGAGAAGGCTAGCGTCTCGTTAGCTGCAAGGGCGAGCGATGAATTGGTGGAATGCCATTAGAACAGCTACTCCAGAAGATCAAGTTACTTGGAATCAGTTTAAGACTCGCTTTTGTGATAAGTTTATTCCAGCTGCTCATAAATCAGAACTGTTCAAGAAGTTCTTGGAGCTTAAGCAGAACGATAGAGCAGTCTCGGAGTATATCGCTGAATTCGACACTTTATCGAAATATGGATGGTCCCTTATCGATACAGTCGAAAAGAAGAACGAGAAGTTCATAACTGGCTTGGATGGGTACTTGGGGGAAAGACTTATAAACCATATCGATGAGACGTTCGAGTCTATTGTAGGAAAGGCATTAAGGTCAGAGAGCCTTTTCCCTAAGTCGAAGACCGAAGTTGCTACGGCATCTGCAGAGGAGCCAAAGCCGCAAGCAGGCGGTGAAGGCAAGAAGAATTCTCAGAACAAGAGGAAGCAGAACCCGACCAAGGATGGTCAGAGTAAGAAAAATAAGAAAGATGGTGAATGCTTTAGTTGTGGCAAGAAGGGCCATTACGCCAGGGATTGTCGAGAAAAGCCTGGGGAAAGGAAGTGCTTTAACTGCGGCCAGGCGGGACATCACAAGGATGATTGCCCACAACCTCCTAGGGAGAAGCAGATTGTGAAAGCGTATGCTATCAACGCTGTTCCTTCTTCGTCGAATGCCCCAACTGCGGCGCAGAAGGAAAAAGGTGTCGTTATTCGAGGTATGCTTTCTATTTAAGAAATTTTGATCGGGTTTTGTTTGACAAACCTGAGTTCGTCGATAGACCTTTAGTAGTGACGAACCCGATTGGTGGTTCGACTAGTTTTGGCATGATTTGTTAATGTGGTCTTATCGAGTCATGGATGTATGTTTCCTTGTGATTGCTTTGTTTTGGGCTTTACTGGGTTTAGCATTATTTTGGGGAGTCGATCTACTCCAAAGGAATAGGGTGGTATTAGGTACCTACCTAGTGATGGCAAGGGTAACTGGAGTTAAGGAAGCTAAGAAGTTATCGTAGTAATAAGTTCTAGTTGTCTCTGGGAGGCAAATGAGTACTCCAGTACTAGATTGTTTTGCTAGTATCACCTCATGTGGATTGTCTGAACTCGGAGGAGATGTTCCTTGGGTGCTTGTCTGATATTGGTTTAGGCCTTTGGGGCTTGTGCTTGGGGAATGTCGATTTCGACTAGGATGGTTTGCGTGAGGGATAAGTAGACGTTGCGATTTTCATTGGATGATATCTTGGTTCACTCGAGGGGTGACGGGCAGACGGAACATGATAAGACTGTTCAATGGTATAGAGTGCCCAGAGTTAGACTCAATAGGGTTATGAGATGACTCGAGTGGGACTCGAGAAAGATGCAAAGTAATGGATTGTTTAGGACCCTATGTTGATGTTCTCTATTGGATAGTAGAATTTTGAAGGAATAGGATGTGTTCGTTGATCATGGAAGATGCAACGAAAATTAGGACGATTCAAGTTAGACTTGAACTCGTAAAAGAAAAATGGGGCGAGTTCGTTAGTCATGGTGATATAACGAATATGGAAATACTTCACATTAGATTTGAAGTATGTTTGGAACATAGTGGGAAGCTCGTTGATCTTGGAGATTCAGCGAACATAGGAGAGTTTCACGTTGGACTTGGACTCGTAGGTAGAGTACCTAGAGTCACTAGGTGGGTCTAGTTTACCTTTGGAAGGTGAATGTACGTTGGACGTGCAGTACGAGATTCATTGGATGAGTCTAATTTATCTCTGGGAGATCGACTCGAGTTAGACTCGAGAAGGCTGCAAGGAATTGGATTCAGCTCGAGTTGGACTCGAGAGGGCAGCAAGATAATGGATAGACTTGGGTTGGACTCAAGTATTTTAGGAGGACTAAAAGCAGGGGTTTCTGGGGACGCCCGTTACCTTGGATCCGTTGGATGTGATCTAGTTATCCTTGGAGGATAAACGTACGTTGGACGTACGGTAGTCCGATTGGAGGCTGGGCTTCCATTAGTTTAATTATCCTTGGAGGATAAACGTACGTTGGACGTACGGTAGACCGAAGGGAGGCGGGGCTTCCATTAGCCTGGGATTGGTTGGACCAGTCAAGTAGGCATCGGTGTATGTATGGGGGCTGGGCTTCCATTAGTTATTGATGTTGGTTGGAACAGATATACTAGAATCGACATATTGAGATTGGTTAGACCAATCATGTAGGTGTCGATGTGTTTATGACTTTAGCAGGTGATAGATAGGATTTGTTTGATGGATGTTATGGTTGCTATGTTTGTTCCTATCTTTCTTCTCTTGAGTAGACTATCACCTGTAGGGTTCCAGCGATGGGGAACAAAGTGATTGTAGTAGGACTATGAGCCAGTGCAGTAGAGTCGTCATGACTCGAGGGGCAAAGTGGACATAGCAAAGGACTAGTGACTATGGATCAGTGCAGTGGAGTCGCCATGACTCCATGGGGCAGAGTGATCATAGTAAAGGATTTGGGCGTAGTACTAGTTGCATTGAGTAGGAGACATGCCAGTTTAGGGGTTTTGTTTCTAGGATGGAAGCAACTAGAGTATGTCGCAGGATATGATTTCAGACCCAAGACTGAATTGGATTCAGAAACGCTAGTAAGCTTGACGATTAGATCGATTTTGATTGAGAGGATTGTTTCCAGTTAGAAGGACGGTCCTAATCTATTGGGAACCACCTCTAGGGTAGAGATGGGTATCGATGGAAAGAGAATGATTAAGTAAGGATTTGATCGAAAAGAGTGACTTCGAAAGAATAAGGGACTAGTTGTACCCAACGTAGATGGACCGAGAGGTGAAGTGCTTAGAGCACATCATCGCTCGAAATTGACTATACATCCCAGTGGTAACAAGATGTATCGAGACATAGAGCAGATCTACTACTGGGAAGGGATAAAGATAGGCAGAAGGCTTATCTTGATAAGAGACAAAGAGATTTGGAATTCTTCGTTAACGACTTGGTGTTCGTTGAGATCTCTCCATAGAGAATGTGATTCGGATTGGTTGAGAAGGTAAGTTAGCACCAAGATTTGTTGGCCCATTCCCAGTCCTCGAGCAAGTTGGGAATTTGGTGTATGAGGTAGAGCTACCTGACAAGACGGCGGGAGTTCACAACGTATTTCATGTTTCCCAGTTAAGGAAGTTTGTGCAAGACCCTAGTATGGCTATTTCACCTGATCAGTTGAATAACATCGAAGTTGAACCCGAGGCGGTTGAGAACCGCAAGTCTATGCGTATTGTTGGGAACGATACGAAGCAGCTTCGAAGGAAGGCGGTGAAACTAGTCAAAGTCCAGTGGGGTAAGAATGAAAAAGACCGTACTTGGGAAACGGAGAAAGATATAAGGAAGAAGTATCCAGAACTCTTTGCCTAGTAAGGTTTTGGTAGTGATAGTTCCTTCCCTTGTTAGTAAACCGCATGCTAGGATAGACTTGTTTTGCATGTTGATTGTTGTTTTATGGTTGATAGGCATGCGGGACCCTTTGTGTGTTTTGATTTGGGAATTTCGGGGGCGAAATTTCTTAAGGGGGGGGAGAGTGTAACGACCCGTATTCTACACATCATGGGATCGTAGAATATTTATTTCTTTCACATATGAAGTCGTATGGTCATGTAACTTTGGGAGACGACTATTGGGGTCATTTCCCATGTTCATGATTTTTGTCGATTTTTAAATGACCGTTTTACCCCTAGTTGGTACTGTTTTGGCCATAACTTTTGACTGGAAAGGAATTTTGACCTGAAACCACTTCCATTGGATTCGAATGATGGTTTCTCTTTCCGTAGAGTGGTTACAATAGCCAAACGGACTTACCGTTTGGGAGATATGGCTGAATTAAGGTTTAAAGGGTTATTTTCAGCTAATTGGGCTTAACCGGGTGATTAGCAGCTAGGCCCATTGGGTAATTTCGGGTTTGAGAGTATTTAAGGGCTGCTAGGGTTTGGATTTCGGTTTTAGACTCATTTTTCCAGCCGCCACTTAGTTTCTTCAACCCTAGTCATGGCCTCCATCCTCTAAAATCATCCCAAAATCCCTCTTAATCACTTTCTAGTTGAAGATTAAGCTAATTAGCATCAAACCAAGGCTAATCAACATCAAATTTGGAATAGAGCTGCTGTGTTGCATAGAGATTCAACCCAAACAGAGAATCATTTCAGATTTATAGTTTAATTTGTGGCAAAGGTGAGTGATTTGCATTGTTCTTCACTAATTATGGCTAGTTATGGTAATTAGCGAAAATTAGCGAAACTATGGCTCAGAAATTCTGAAATATTGTTTTAGACCTCTGTTAGAAGTTTGGTTCAATTTGGTTAAGATTTGCTAACCTTATTGTTATATTTGCTTAAGTATGCTTAAGGGAAAAATATGGGGTATTGGCTATATTTGATCCATTTTACATGCTATGATTTATGTTTTGGTGTTTGTGGTCGATACTATATGTTGCTATGACTGTATGGTATGCTTTGTGATTGTTTAGAAGTGTTAGTTTGGTCAAAAACGCCGTCGAATGGCGAAAAACAGTCGCTGGAATGAAGTGCAGGAAGTACCCCGGACCGGATCGCCCCTTCCCCATGCGAACCGATCTGATTGAAGCTCGCGCCACGAAATGACCCGATCCGCCCCATCTTCCACGATCCGAACCGATGGCATGACTCGATCCGTCGATGCTTGAAGATCACGATCCGTTCCAGCTTGGGTGTCACGATCCGAT
This sequence comes from Allium sativum, assembly GCA_030737875.1. Lineage (NCBI taxonomy): Eukaryota > Viridiplantae > Streptophyta > Magnoliopsida > Asparagales > Amaryllidaceae > Allium > Allium sativum. The sequence goes on from CM060916.1 coordinate 201,055,147, forward strand.
GATGGCGATCCGACCATTCGCGAAGGAGGACTGCGAACCGAACCGAAGGGGGATGGTGACCACGAGTGCATCGCGACCCGACCCGATGCAGCAGGCACGATCTGAACGAGCTGTTGAGGCGCGATTCGTATGGTGCGACACGATCCGATGGAGCTGGAGGACCACGAGTTGAGGTTGGCGACCCGAACCGTCTTCAGGTGGTGACCACGATCCGCGAGTCGAGCTGATGTGAGGGGGCGAGTCACGAACTGAACCAGGAGGTTGCGAACTGAATGAAGACCGATCCGGATGAAGATGATGACTAAAACCCCGAGATGCAAAGGTAGTCCAAATGGAAGTTAGAGCTCAGGATCCCGGACCCAGTTGGGAACCAATGAGTTCACTTCATGGTTGGGCTTTGCTGCGGGACGTGTGCAAAGGGGTTATCGGTATTCATAACTTTGGTCCACCACTGAGAGATGGATAGTGGGCTTGTAGTGATAGTTACACGGGATTGGATTCCGTCATGGCCCAAAGTATTGAGCGACCAAGGTAGTGGATATCGTATGCTTTACGCACTGAGTGAGAGATGTGAGGATGCTTGCTATGTTTGATTGTTTGACATCACTATGACATGCACACCCCCACCCCCGTTATCTTTACACCATTTGAAAGGGCACCTTAGAGTGTTGTACAGTATGTAGTGCTAACTCTTTGGTTGCAGGTCCAGGTTCAGGTATGATTGGATTATACCTGTTATTATTCTGTTTAGATGCTTATCGCTCATACCAGGCTTTATGTCTGACCCAGAGTTTTATGTCTCTTCTTATTACTCTGGGTGCTCACACGAGCAGACTAGAGACAGGTTAAGGTTAGCTGGTGATGCGTGGGTAGCTGATTCGGAGGCGAGCAGGAGGCTTCCACGTATGATATATAGATATTCTCCCTGTGTCGTTGGTGGTCGCTACTTGGGCATTAGTAGTGTACCTCCTTTATCTTGCTTTTGCTTTGAGACAGTTTGAAAAGTTGTAATAAGCTATATTTTGGATTTCCGCTGCTATGATGCTCAGTTCTGGTTTTAGCTTATGCACTGTCTCTTCTGTTTTATGTCAAGTATGTTATTATTATATTTCGTTCTATGCGCTGTGAGACATATTACAGGGTCCTTGATTAGTTCATTCTCTTCTTTCTTTTTCTTCTGGCGACCCGTTCCGCGCTAACTGGACATGTGTACAGCGCACTTTTGGAGTAAATGTCGGTTGGTGCGGGGCGGGCCGTTACACTAGGTGGGTCGACCACTATGTCACCCTAAGGTCGACACATGGGTCGACCCATGTGAAGCCTGGGTCGACCCAGCTCATAGGTCCTGAACGTGATTTCTGTCGATTTTATTTTTTGATTAAATTTAGTACTAACGTTTAATTTATTTCTAAATATTACTTAGGAAGATTATTATTTTCCACTTATAACACTTACTTGATTTCAGATTCTGAGTTTGTGCATGTAAATACGCATACAACCTTTTAAATCTTTGTCTATTATAGCTACTCAATTAATGTAATTAATAACATTATCAATTCATTGTTTTCTTTCTTTTACTATATTCTATTCAAATACAGTTATCTTCTTGTCCATTTTTCAATTATTATGCATTTATTAGATTCCTTATATGCACATTTATACTAATTTTCTCTTAGAATATGCATTTCTTTAGCCATCCCTCTAAAACTAAAAATATGGTGCCAGCAGGACTCGAACTTACACTACTCACTTAGGAGTACATGCCTTTACCAACTAGACTACATATTCTTTTGTTCGCAAGACTAAAAACAATGGTGATCATTGTTCTTCTACATGTTCTTATATCTTCTTTTCACGCTTGTTGTAATACTTCATATAGTGATAACTTTTTCATTTTAAAATCCATTTTCAAAAAATCATAGGTCTAAACTGATCAGGAAATCACCATGGATGCAATGACGCTAATTCCGTGACCAAACTATGAAAGCTTTTCAAATTCTCTTTTTATTATTAAATTAAAAATGCGGAGTGTTGCATTTTCCCACCATTAGGAAATTTCGTCCTCGGAATATGATAAAGGCAAAATTAAGTAATTCATCGCATAATTTACAACCATCATGTGTACATCCAATTTTACAACCACTTGTACACCCTTGGAAGAAGAGGATACATTGTGGCAAATGGCATTTCCATAATTTGGCGAAGAAGAAAAAGTGACCAGGGTGATTGAGAAAGCTGTAGAAAGAAGCAGCAGAGAAGCCTTTGCGTGGCACCAAATCCCAAATGTAACAGGCAGGAAGATCTGATAACAGGGTTTGGAGAAGCAAATTCGAAGCAGCGATGAGGTTCATCAAAGTGGGGATATTGAAAAGTGAGGAGGGAAGTAGGCCAGGTGGGCCAAAGCCCATAAGATTGCTAACTGAAAGGCCTAAGAAATATGAATATGGGAAAAGTTGGGAAAAAGCACATGACAAGGGAAGCTGACCAAACCATATGTCCAGCCAAAAAGACAATTAGCCTCATTTCCAAGTCTGACATGGAATATATTTTTAATGCAAGGGAGGCAGTGAAGGACCGCCAACCAAAACGGATAGGTTTTAGCTAAAGGAGGGAAGTGGAGAGGAAAACGGGGGTTCGAATAATAATGAAGTGCCAGTATCCAGTCTTTCTAGATAAAGGTACCAGGGGAGAGAAGACACCAGATCTGTTTAGAGAAAAGAGCCAGATTGAAAGTAGATAGATTAACGATACCTAAGACACCATGGTCACGGTGGAAGCACACTGACCTCCGGGCGGCTAACCTCTTGACGTTGCCTCCATTCCAAAGAAATGAGCTTCTTAGGGTGTCAATTCTCTTGATAACCCAATTGGGAAGTTTGTGAAATGACATCCAATATGTCGGGATAGCCAAAAGGACTGTTTTGACTAGGATGAGATGACCAACTGATGAAAGGGAGTGGACTTTCTAGGATGACAGTCTGGATTCGATTTTAGAGATAACAGAGAGTTAATCAGATCTGGTGAGTTTGGTTGGGCAAAAGAGAATGCCTATGTATTTAATAGGGAACTGTTCAATTTTGTAGTTGATGAAGGAGAAGATAAGAGGGCCGAGGTGGGAAGAGTTACCTAACATGATGATGGGGCTTTTACTGAATTTGATGGAGAGGCCATAGATTAGTTCGAAGATGTATAAAAGCACCTTGAGGCAATTATGGATAATGATTGGGTTCAGGAGATGCAAAAAGAATAGTATCGTCAGCAAACTGCAAACTAGAAACAACCATGTTCGAGTCTGGAAGAAGAATACCCGCAAGTGGTCAATGGAAATCGTCTGTTTCACCATACAATTGAAAACAACGGTGATTAAGACAAAAAAGAGGGGAGATAGAGGGTCGCCTTCTTAAGCCGCGGGCATATTTGATTAGCCTACCTGATTCGCCATTGATCGAGACAAAGGAGAAGTTGATAAGCAGGATGCATTCGATCCAATTGCACCATTTTTTTGGAAAGCCCCTATGTCTCATCAAATCTAAAATGAAGGTCTAGTTAACCAAATCAAAGGCTTTGGAGAAGTTGAGTTTTAGAAGGACACCAGGTGTGGGAGTGTGATGACAAAAAGAAATGATTTCTTGGGTAGCGGCAACACAATCAAGGATGTTACGTCCAAGGATAAAAGCAGACTGCTCAGAGCCAACCAAAGGTGAGATAAAAGATTGGAGGCGATTAGTGAGGACTTTGGTAATGATTTTGAAAGTCATATTAAGGAGTCTGATAGGGCGGAAAAATGACAAAGTGTTGGATCTAGGTGATTTGGGAAGAAAGACGATGTTGGTATAATTCAATTTTTTGATGCACACAGGATTTTCCTGAAATTCAAGGCACATCTCCACAATGTCTGATTTGACTACAACCCAAAAATGCTTGAAGAATATGGACCTAAAGCCATCCGACCTAGAGGCTTTGTCATCCGCCATGTCTTCAAGGGAAGCCCAAATTTTGGTTTCAGTGAAGGGATAATCAATCGAAATAGGAAAGTATTTTGAATAAAGAAGGTTCCAGTCGATGTCTGGTAAAGGAGGGTACGATCTACCAAGGATGGTACGGTAATAATATGTAAAAATGTGTCGAATATCACCTCGGTCAGAATAGGGATGGTTGTTATGAATGATTTCGGAAATGAAAGTGCATCTATGTCGACCATTGGCCAATTTATGAAAATAGTAGGTGCTTTTGTCACCTTTATCGATCCATTTAACCTTCAAGTGTTGCTTCTAACCTATTTCCTCTTGTTTGATAAGTCTTTCCAGTTCAGCTTCGAGCTCTTTTAGCGTATTACATTCACTGGCGTTCAAGCGGTCGGATTCTTCAAGGATATTAAGGTTGAGGATGACATCTTGAGTGAAAGAAATGCGTAAATGGATAGAAACCCATACTGTTTTATCCCATGGTTTAATGATTTTTCTCGAAGATTAGAGTTTGGTTACAATTATTTCAGTGGCGAATTGAGAGTAGATTGGTGATATACACATAAATGTGTATATTTTATCCGCTTATTTATCTTATTTTCCCTTTAAAATAATTGATACTTTGTATTTATAGCTGTATTTTCAGATTGTTGACAAGAAGCATGGTTTAGAGCATTTGATGGATAAAAGCATGAAGAATTTGCTTAAAAAAGAGTGAAGTTTAAAATTGCTAAAGCTTGACGAGTCTAAAGCTTGAAGAACGGTTGCAATTATATTTCAGTTAAGAAGATTTGGCTCAATAAAGACTCAAACTGCATTCACATTAGCTCATCTGGAGGGCCTCTTACTCATGTTGCGTTCACACTAGCCTATTTGCTAGACCTCTCACTCTAAAGCTGCGTTCACACTGGCTTATGTGTTATTTGGGTTATTTCTTTAGTCCCACATTATGTAATTAGCTAGCTAGCCTTTGTCATATCAGCTATAAATACCTTGTATCTCATTCATTGTAAAACACATTGGGGTTTTATTCTGTAATTCTCTTCTTGGAATAAAATCATTCTTCTTCCTCTTTTCTATTTAGTTTTAGTTTTATTTATGTTCTTGTTATTTAATTTCTGTTTTTCTTCTTCTTTAGCTATGTCTAGCTAATCCCCTTTGATTAGGGGGTGATGACGCTGATAGTATGATTCAATATGAATCACGTAGCCAAAGGATGAGGAATTCATGTATATAGATCTAGATCTGAACCAAGGGTTAGATCTGAACCTTAATATCCTGTGTCGTTTAAGAGCTATGCTCCTTCACAGGGTATATTCGTGTTCGGTCTAACAATTATCAGATTTAGATCTAATTTTAGGGTTTTAGAAATTAATTAGTAAATCTGTCCTGATAGTCTATGGTTGTAGAGCTGAGCTCCTGCATAGGCTATGCTTGTCGTTATTTACATATTTGTTTCTAAAAACTTATTATCGTTGATTCATGTTTGTGACAGAAACATGTATTAGATCTGGTTAACCTTTTGGCTATTGATGATTATGAATCTGATCTATGTCATTATCCCCTAATTGCTTTCACTTAGTGTTAAAACTCTCTTTTATTTAATTTCTGCTATTTTCTTTGTTTTCCACCAATCAAAAGTTAGGGATAACTTGATTGGATTTATTAATAAAATAATTTGGTCCCAGAGTTCGACACCCTCTACAACAATCCTTGTTGTTTAGGAAAGACGAACGGATTTTACAGTTGTTTACAACTGCATAATTTGTTCGCAAACAAATTTTGGCGCCGTTGCCGGGGACCAAAATAATTTTTACTTTTAAATCCTTCGAGTTATAATTTTTTATTTTTTATTTTTATTTTTCTTCATATAAAAAAAAGCACAAAAAAAAACATTTTTGTTTCTTTTTGTTTTCTAGCATATATAGAAAAAAAATCTTGTTTAGAAGATTTGGTATTAAATTATTGATACTACGATCTTCTAATTAAGAAAAATTTTTTTTGCCAAATTTTCTTTATTTCTTTCCTTTTGGCTCTTCAATCATTTTCTTTTCTGTAAATTTCTTGCCATTCATTTTCTAGAATTTCTTTCACTTATTTCTTTCCACTTTTCTACTAATCTCTTTCAGTTTTAAAATTCATACAAAAAAAAAATTGCCTTCCTAATTTTCTCTACAATTTCTTTCCCGTTCTTTATTGTTTCCTTCCCATTCTTTACATTTTCTCCTTCTCCTACTTATATTCCTTCTCTGCCACAATTCCTTCCCGGACTCTTCACAAATCACTTTCTCAACACCCAACAATTCAATGCCGAAACTGCTTTTCACCTCTGCCAAACTCTTCTCTTCACTGCCTAAGTCACCGCATTCAGCAACGCTACGTCCCTCAATACATCCATCCCCATCGTCAGCCACACCACTTCAATAGTTTCCATTACACAGCAGAAGGCAAATCACCATCAACATCCTCCCATCTCAACACTACAACCAATAAACACCCACAACCCTTTCTCACCAAACATCATCACAAATCCTTCTTCACATAACAAACCACAGACAACCATCAATTCACAGATCCGAAACCAAATATCCATCACGTTCGCACTGCCAATCGGATACACAGATTCACCTGCGCATCAAATTTCTGACAATCTCAAACCGTACGCAACTCCTTCACCCTATCACAAAACAGCCCAGTTCAACACTGCGCCTTATCACAAACAGAAAATCCACGTCCTCTCCACTACAAGTCAACGCCTTCTCCTCCTCATATCTACACCAGTCCAATTCGCAACTACCCAAAACCTTCTCTCAATTCACCTACAGAATCAACGCAGATCTATAGCATCAATACTCTCCAATAATTCCTGTAATCATTCCCTCACTTCAAGCCCCCCAAACTTCAACACTTCTCCACTACAACGAAGACCGCAACTAACCAGAAAACAACCACAAATTTCGGACCTGCTTTGCCACTCCACGCTCATCACCTTCAGCATAACCTCATTCCACCTTCTTGAATCCCAAGCCGCAACTCCACAAAATTCCCAAATTGACGTCTAATTCGAAACTGCTGAACGAAATCGAGAACCCTCAACACTTTAACTTCTGAATCCGCAAACAACAGCACTGCGGGCCCTCGAATCCAAGTGGATTTCATACTGTCGGTTTTCTCGAATTGGCATCACAAAATTTGAGCAGTAAGTAGAATTTGTTTTCTGAAAATAAAAAGGAAAAAATTGGTGACTGTAGTTGAGTGATTTTGTTGAGAAATAGGGCAAAGGTGTTGAAATTATCTGTGTAGCTCGGGTATTTGGGCGTGAGAGGGCTTCACCAAGGCCCGGATCTCTTGTTTTAATTGGTCTAGACTTTGATTTTTTTTTAGTTTGGTTTTAATTTAGTCCTTTGATTGTTTGTTTCTGTTTTTGTTTAGTTTTTTTTGGTTTGGTTTCTGTTTTTTTTGTATTATTGCTTCCAAACCCACAAAAAAAAAAAAAAAATTGGCTTCTATTTTGATTATCTCAAAAAAAAAAAAAAAAATGGAAAACAGGTACAGCGGTAATTTGAAAAAGGTCATAAAAAATTTTTTTTCGGGCTCCTAGCCCGAACCCGTGCCGCAGCGCAGTCAGGCAAATAATAGGAGGCGACAACAATAAATAGCAGCAGACGATTTAGACAGGTTGAAGCGGTTGCACACCAAGTGGGGTGTGAACGCGCTAGCGCGACTCAACTGCTCTGGACGGACTGCCGATCAAGGTGAGTATTTTCTAACTCTACAGGGACCGCTGCTGCAAATAAAAAAATATATATAGACATTGCTTGTAAAAATCTTCTGCAGGGCATCGGCTTGCTTGTAAAATTTCTTTTATTTATTTTTGCAATTGCCTGTTCTGTGACTGTTCTGAGACTGTTCATTCTGTGATTGAAAAAAAATATATATATATTTGCATTCATCTTAGCTTTGTTTTTATTTTTTAAGGACTTCATTATATTTTGACAATTTGGTTTAGTTCTAACGGATTATTTCTCGGTGTCTAGACTACGGCAGAGTAATAACTGTTTATAAATATTACGGTGATTCGTAAATATTATATCGGTTGTTCCTCTGAAGGTACTTAAACCTTCGGCTGCATTGCTAGGGTGATTCCTGGTGCACCGATAACTCCTGTCCGTTAACTGGCTGAGAAGTCTTTTGTTGAAATAAATCAAACCGTCATTATATAATTCTATAAATTGTAAATTGCATTAGGTTCATTTAAAAAAAAAAAAATCGCTCAAATTTGTTTTTCTCGTCTTCCCTTATTCTTTTCTCTAGTGCATGCATAGTTGGATCCGTGATCCTTCTACTAATCGTTTAGTCCGAACAAACACCCCTTTCACCATGGCCGAAGAAACTCCCCCTCGAACTCTTATGGATAGGTACTTTCCCGAGCGAGTTTCTATTCCTTCCTGCATCATATTGCCCGCCCCAACGGGTAACCATTTTGAAATTCATTCGAATCACATAAATACTCTTCCAAAATTTGGCAATCTTGAACGTGATGATCCTTATATTTTCTTGACCAAATTTGAACAAGTTTGTGCAACCATGAAATTTCAACAATTAAGTGACGATGGAATCAAACTTAGGTTAATTCCATTTGCACTTACCGATTATGCTGAGAAATGGTTGTATAGCTTGCCTTCAAATACGATTGGAACTTGGGGTGAATTTGTAAACATTTTTCTAAAGAAATTTTACCCTCTGGAAAAAACATCTAAAATTCGAAATGAAATCGTCAATTTTCGTCAATTTGGGGGTGAATCCTTTGCAAAATATTTTGAAAGATTCAAAGAGCTTCTAGTCAAATGTCCACATCATAATTTCGAAAAATGGACTCTTTGTCAAATTTTATACGATGGACTAGAAAATAACTCTCGAACTATGCTCGAATCAATGTGCCAAGGAAATTTTCTAGCCCAACATCACGATGCCGCTTGGAAATTTCTCGAAGATTTGGCCGAAAAATCAGCTCAATGGGAAAGATCTAATGAGAAATCAATTTATTCCCGATCAAACGCTCATTCGGTAGGATCCTCAACGGCTTTAGAAGCGAAAATAGATGCAATGTTAACCAAATTTGATAATGTCCTTTCATCAACTCAAGCAAACCAAGCTCAAGCGTCTCAGCCCTCATGTTACAAATGTAACGATCCTAACCACATTGCTGACCAATGCCCACATTCGTTAGAACAACTCAACGCATTTAATAAAGTTAGGAACGATCCATTCTCCCCAACTTACAATCCAGGTTGGAGAAACCATCCTAACTTCTCTTGGGCCCAAAACAATGCAACTACGAATTTGGTTCGACCTCCTTTTCAACCATTTTCGAATAATACCTCGAATCCTCCCTTTCAACAAAGTCAATTCCAAAATCTTGCGCCAACCCCTCAAAATCAAGCGCAACAATCTTTTGTTCCCCAAGATGATAAACGATTGACATCACTGGAGAAAACTCTCGAAGAATTGGGTAAAGCAACAACTCAAAATATCAAATCAAATACCAATCTTCAAAACTTACTGACTTCACACATGCAAACCACGACTCAACAAATGAGTGAACTTCAAAAACAAATGTCTCAACTTAACACTAGATTAAGTGAAAGGGAAAAGGGTACATTTCCAAGTCAACCCATCCAAAACCCTAGAGGACAGATTCAAGACTCGAACGTTAGTCAATTGAATGCTGTCACGACTCTTAGATCTGGCAAGAAGATTGACAACCATGTGGTCGACCCAAATGATTTACCAGACGATATTCAAAACCCAACAGAAAATTCGACCATCTCGGATCAAAACATCGAGTCCAATTCTAATCAGGCCCATCCTCAAACTCAAGTAGCTCAACCTACTGAGTTGTCTGCTCCATTTCCTCATAGACTCCGACCTAGAAAAAAGACGGACCAGGTAGAAAAGATCCTTGAAATATTTAAGCAAGTTAAAGTGAACATTCCTCTTTTAGATATTATACAACAAGTTCCACAGTACGCTAAATTTCTAAAAGATATGTGCACCCAGAAACGTCATACACATGTACCTAAGAAAGTGTTTCTAGCGGCGACTCTAAGCGAAGTCTTGTCCCAATCTATGCCAGTGAAATACAAAGATCCTGGCTGCCCCACAATATCATGTACTATTGGGGACAAGAAAATCGATAGATGCTTGCTAGACTTAGGTGCTAGTGTTAATTTGCTTCCATATTCCGTCTATCGCCAATTAGGGCTAGGAGAACTGAAACCCACCAAGGTTACTCTTCAGCTTGCCGACCGTTCAATTAAGAAACCTGTGGGCGAAATCGAGGATGTTTTGATCAAAATAGGAGAATTCATCTTTCCAGTTGACTTCATTGTCCTAGAAACTCAACAGGTAAGCAATCCTGCAAACCAAATCCCTTTGATTCTAGGACGACCCTTCTTAGCCACCTCTAATGCTCTTATCAACTGTAGAAATGGGTCTATGAAACTTTCTTTCGGTAACATGACCGTCGAGCTAAACATCTTTAGAACCGAAAACTCTCCTGCCTCTTATGTGGACCAATTTTCTGAAATCCATGCTGTCCACGATAATGAACCTGAGCTCGACCATTTGAACACTGACATTGAGTCTAATTACGAAAATTTGTTTCAAGATATCTCTGAAAATGTCTCTGACTCAATTCCTGTCGAGCCACTCATAACTGAGCCTATTCCTCAACCAATTTCTTCGGTTGAGTCATCCCCAAAATCTGAACTCAAAGTGTTGCCCAGTCATCTTAAGTATGCTTACTTAGGAGAAAATGAAACTTTTCCAGTCATTATCGCTTCTGACCTTACTTTAGATCAGGAACAATTGCTCCTTCCCATCCTTAAGAAAAATAAGGAGGCAATTGGCTGGTCCATGGCTGATATTAAGGGGATTAGTCCTTCGATAGTCCAACATCGAATCCACCTTATAGATGATGCCAAACCCACTCGTGATCCCCAACGTCGACTAAACCCTATCATGAAAGAAGCAGTTCGTGCTGAAATCCTTAAATGCCTTGACAATGGAATCATCTACCCGATTTCTGATAGTCAATGGGTTAGTCCGATTCATGTCGTACCTAAGAAATCAGGGATTACCGTGATCCAAAATGAAGCTAACGAGCTTATCCCAACCCGCACCCAGACTGGTTGGCGTGTTTGCATTAACTATAGGAAACTTAACGCTGCAACACGTAAGGATCATTTCCCTCTACCATTTATCGATCAAATGTTAGAACGACTAGCGGGTCATGAGTACTACTGTTTCCTTGATGGGTACTCGGGCTATAATCAAATCCCTATCGCTCCTGAGGACCAAGAGAAAACCACTTTCACTTGTCCGTTTGGTACATTTGCGTACCGACGTATGCCTTTTGGTCTCTGTAATGCACCTGCAACCTTTCAGAGGTGCATGATTAGCATTTTTTCTGATATGATCGAGCGATTTTTGGAAGTGTTCATGGATGATTTTTCCATATTTGGTGATTCTTACTCTGAGTGTTTACGTCATCTCGATCTTGTTCTTAATCGCTGTAAAGAGAAACACTTAACGCTTAATTGGGAAAAGTGTCACTTCATGGTTAAACATGGCATTGTTTTGGGACATGTCATCTCTAACAAAGGAATTGAAGTTGACAAAGCCAAGATCGAAGTTATCTCTAATCTTCCCATTCCCAAATCTGTTAAGGACATCCGATCCTTTTTAGGTCATGCTGGCTTCTATCGTCGCTTCATAAAGGATTTCAGCAAAATCACTCGACCTCTGACTAACCTTCTTGGTAAGGATGTTCCTTTCGACTTCAATTCCGAGTGCATTTCATCTTTTGAGCATCTTAAAAATGAACTTGTCTCTGCTCCTATCATTTGCTCTCCCAACTGGACGATGCCTTTTGAAATCATGTGCGATGCCTCGAATTTCGCTGTTGGCGCTGTCTTAGGACAACGTATCGATAAGATTCTTCACGTCATTTACTATGCGAGTAAGACTTTGAACGATGCTCAAATCAACTATACGACCACTGAAAAAGAACTTTTAGCAGTTGTTTTCGCTCTAGAAAAATTCAGGCCTTATCTAGTTGGCTCACACATCACGGTTTATACCGATCATTCCGCACTTAGGTACCTTTTCTCTAAAAAGGATGCTAAGGCTCGTCTCATTCGTTGGATCCTTCTACTTCAAGAATTTGACCTTACCATTAAGGATAAAAAAGGATCCGACAACGTTATTGCGGACCACTTGTCTCGTCTTCCAAATGCCCCATCTTCTTCTCTTCCGATCAACGAGAATTTCCCTGATGAACAGCTGTTTTCTCTATCCACTGATCCTTGGTTTGCTGACATTGTCAACTACTTAGTCACTAAGCAGACCCCTTCTTTTTGGTCTAAGCAGGATAAACACAAATTCTTTTCCCAAGTGAAACATTTTTATTGGGACGACCCCTACCTTTTCAAGTATTGTCCCGATCAAATCATTCGAAGATGTGTTCCTGACACTGAAACTCACAGTGTCATCTCTTTCTGTCATGACCAAGCCTGTGGTGGTCACTTCGGTCCCAAAAAGACAGCCGAAAAGGTTCTCCAATCGGGTTTCTACTGGCCCACCCTTTTCAAAGACGCGTACGAATTTTGCAAAACTTGTGATCGATGTCAATTCTTAGGGAAAATTTCTAAACGGAATATGATGCCCCTAAACCCCATTCTAGAGGTCGAAATTTTTGATGTGTGGGGTATAGACTTCATGGGACCCTTCCCTAATTCTTTTGGGAACATTTACATTCTCTTGGCTGTTGACTATGTTTCTAAATGGGTAGAAGCTGTACCATGCAAAACAAACGATAACAAGGTTGTTGTGCGCTTCTTGAAAGAAAACATCTTTTCTAGGTTTGGCACACCTCGCACAATAATCAGTGATAATGGTACACACTTCTGTAATCGTTCTTTTGAAGCTCTCATGAGAAAGTATTCGATAACCCACAAGTTATCTACTCCTTACCATCCTCAAACTTGTGGGCAGGTTGAAGTATCGAATAGGCAGATTAAACAAATTCTTGAGAAAACTGTGAATCGAAATCGTAAAGATTGGTCTCAAAAGTTAACCGACGCTCTTTGGGCTTACCGCACCGCTTTCAAAACCAACTTGGGTATGTCCCCTTATCGGTTGATTTTTGGTAAGCCATGTCACTTGCCAGTTGAACTAGAACATAGGGCGTTATGGGCAAAAAACTTTAAATCTTGATTCAGAGCAAGCAGGAGAACATAGGAAGCTTCAACTTAATGAACTTGATGAAATTCGAAATGAAGCCTATGAAAATGAACGAATTTACAAGGACAGAACAAAAGTTTTTCATGATAAATCAATTTTACGTAAAACTTTCATGCCAGGTCAAAAAGTTCTGTTGTATGACTCAAAACTGCATTTATTTCCGGGTAAGCTAAAATCTAGATGGACAGGACCTTACACTGTACGGACCGTTTTTCCGTATGGTGCGGTAGAAATTGAGAATCCAACTGATGGATCATCCTTTAAGGTCAATGGTCAACGCCTTAAACCTTACTTGGAACCAATACCCAACCACGAGGAAGAGCTCATGGTCCTCCATGAGCCACATTACTTTCGGTAAGACGCACTAACCCTCTTTTGTACATATGTAAATATTCTCTTATTTGTTTTTCCCTTTCACTCAGATATGTCTGATTAAGACTGTGAGGACACAGTCACATTCAAGTGTGGGGGGAATTTACATTACATCAGCAATCAAATTTTATGAAGTAGGTCATTCATTGAACAAGGATTAACTTAAATTCATAAATAACACCCTGGTTCTTGTTTGATAAGTTGAATTGTTGGGTGATGGGAATGAACATTATTTATTCATTGAATCGTAATGTGTCTTTTTAAGATGCTAGCTTGAGACTGTGCAGACGTTAGTCGTGTTCTGGAGTAAGCGTGTCAACCTTTGTTATACATGTTAGAATGTGCAAGTAAAAATAATCAAAAAAAAAAAAAAAATCAAAATCAAAAAAAAAATCAAAAAAAAAAAATCATGAAATAAAAGGATTTTGCACCTACATTTGTTGGATTTTCTGAGTTCGTTTTCATGCATAATATTTTCTTTTCCACTCAAATTTTCAAAATCGTAAGTTCTAAAATCCACTTGGCCCAATTAAGGAGAAATGACTCATTGTAGCGTTCTTCTTCGATACCCCACATTATTCAAACCCAAGTTTTAGTCGATTTACATCCATGTTTCGACAAGTTTATCTTATATTGGTATACTCAAGAACCTTTTCACTGATTTATGTTTAAAGGTCAAAAACGTCACTTTTTATATACCAATATTACACTACCCATTCCGTACTTGTTTTAAGGTAGGATAACCATATACCACATCTTATTTTATATGGGTTATCTATCTTACGAAACTTTGTTTATCATTCCTTTCAGCTTTTTGTATAACATCAATCCAGACTTGTGTGTTGAATTAAGGTTATAGAAGTAGAGTAACTAGGGCACAAAACTTTCCTTTCATGAAGTGTTGGTTTAGTAGAGGAGGAATCAAATGAAATAATGTGCGGTATCATTCCATTCCATCTCCATTCATCATTCATCATGCAAAAGAAAAGAAATGAATAAAAAAAAAATGAAATAAAGAGAGAGTCTCTCAGAATAAAATAGTCATTCATCATTCTTGACTATAAAGCATTCAGTTCCATTCCATCCACATCCATTATACCGTACTTGGAAGTGAGGATTGTAGTAGAGGAGATGAAAGGAAATAAACATGTTCATATGTGCCTTAGTATTACTTTATCTTTTGTAGCTTGAAGTTCAACTAATACACTTGCCCTCTTATCTATAACATTTTTAGAACTTACAAAATTTTCCTTCATCTATGCATAACTCACATCCAATACATTACAGTTACATTAGTGCAAAATTATTCAAAAAAAAAAAAAAAAAAAAAAAAAAAAAAAAGGGGTCAAATAAATGATTGGGTGTACATTGTCGATGTGTAGAACTTTGGTTGACACCACGCTCTTAACCTTCAAGACAATTACAGTGTTATCAAGGAATTACGATTCAGCTTGAAAATTTTTATTCATTTTTGCACCATTTATGGGATGGACAATTTGGGACTAAACCGTTATTATTGAAGTTAGGTGAAATCCTTGGAATGTGAAAGACCTTAAATATATTGTTTGATTAATCCGCGTACATAAGACGCTTTGGATTTTGTGGGTAGTATCCGCTGAAAACCCTCACGAGACAACACTCGTCCTACCGGGGACACCCAGAGGTTTAACGGCTTGTTGCATACGCTAAATGCAATCGTGTTTCCTACGAAAGTGTGACATATCTTAGTTTAGTTTATTCGAGGACGAATAAAAAGATAAGTGTGGGGGTATTTGATATACACATAAATGTGTATATTTTATCCGCTTATTTATCTTATTTTCCCTTTAAAATAATTGATACTTTGTATTTATAGCTGTATTTTCAGATTGTTGACAAGAAGCATGGTTTAGAGCATTTGATGGATAAAAGCATGAAGAATTTGCTTAAAAAAGAGTGAAGTTTAAAATTGCTAAAGCTTGACGAGTCTAAAGCTTGAAGAACGGTTGCAATTATATTTCAGTTAAGAAGATTTGGCTCAATAAAGACTCAAACTGCATTCACATTAGCTCATCTGGAGGGCCTCTTACTCATGTTGCGTTCACACTAGCCTATTTGCTAGACCTCTCACTCTAAAGCTGCGTTCACACTGGCTTATGTGTTATTTGGGTTATTTCTTTAGTCCCACATTATGTAATTAGCTAGCTAGCCTTTGTCATATCAGCTATAAATACCTTGTATCTCATTCATTGTAAAACACATTGGGGTTTTATTCTGTAATTCTCTTCTTGGAATAAAATCATTCTTCTTCCTCTTTTCTATTTAGTTTTAGTTTTATTTATGTTCTTGTTATTTAATTTCTGTTTTTCTTCTTCTTTAGCTATGTCTAGCTAATCCCCTTTGATTAGGGGGTGATGACGCTGATAGTATGATTCAATATGAATCACATAGCCAAAGGATGAGGAATTCATGTATATAGATCTAGATCTGAACCAAGGGTTAGATCTGAACCTTAATATCCTGTGTCGTTTAAGAGCTATGCTCCTTCACAGGGTATATTCGTGTTCGGTCTAACAATTATCAGATTTAGATCTAATTTTAGGGTTTTAGAAATTAATTAGTAAATCTGTCCTGATAGTCTATGGTTGTAGAGCTGAGCTCCTGCATAGGCTATGCTTGTCGTTATTTACATATTTGTTTCTAAAAACTTATTATCGTTGATTCATGTTTGTGACAGAAACATGTATTAGATCTGGTTAACCTTTTGGCTATTGATGATTATGAATCTGATCTATGTCATTATCCCCTAATTGCTTTCACTTAGTGTTAAAACTCTCTTTTATTTAATTTCTGCTATTTTCTTTGTTTTCCACCAATCAAAAGTTAGGGATAACTTGATTGGATTTATTAATAAAATAATTTGGTCCCAGAGTTCGACACCCTCTACAACAATCCTTGTTGTTTAGGAAAGACGAACGGATTTTACAGTTGTTTACAACTGCATAATTTGTTCGCAAACAATTGGCTGCGACTATGCAGTTTTGATGACGTCTTCAAAGGACAGGTAAAGCAACCAAAGAAATTCAAGTTAAAGGGACGGTTAGTGTTTGGAAGGGCATTGGAGTCAAGAAGGATCGAGCAGTGGTCAGAGAGTGTGGTTAAAAGGCCATGCACCAGGGAGAGTAGCTGTAAATCATCCTAGACAAAATTAAAGAGAAACCAGTCTAATTTGGTTAAGGATGGAACATCTCTACGGCTTGACCAAGTAAAAAAATGATTACTGATAGGTGGATGAATGAGGGAACAGTCGAAAATAAATGAGTTGAAAGATTCAGAGTCATGAAAGACGTTGCCTAAGCCACTTTCTTTGTAGATCTGGTTGTGTTGGAATCGCCGCCAATTACCCATGGTCCATTAAACTGATCGACTAAGTCATGGTAATTTGACTATAGATTCTCCCTTTCTTGTGCTATTTGCAGTCTGAAATGTTAGAGAATAGATAGATTATATTAGAATGAAGATGGTGAAGGGAAACATGTAAAGCGCGAGGGTTAACGATAGTTTGACAAAGGGTCCATGCAGATTCATTCCACATAGCAATTAAACTACCTCTAGCATCAATAGCATTGACGTGGGCCCAACTAGTTAGAAAAGTGCCTCTTATTAATCTAAGCTGATAATTAGTGGGGTCGTGTAGTTTTGTTTCTTGAAGAAAAAGGATGCCCAAATTGAGGGGAGATAAGATTAGACTGACAACATGGCATTTCAATGGGTCCCTAAACCTCGTACATACCAAGAAACAAGCTTCATTGATTTGGGATTGTACACTAGTATTCTAGTGCATGCATGGCAGTGTAGTGTTCATCATTCAAACTAACAACAATGCAGCATGCAATTCTTTTGTTTAAACTCTTATTTTCCAATGAAAAACAACTGGAGTAAAGAAACTACCTGACGCCTCCTGGTAGGAACTTGCACAGTTGTTCATGTTGCTCCAATAAACCATAATTGGTGTGAGGTCTGGGCCCAGCCATGGTCCGAAGCATCATGAGAAGGCTATTGAGGAGATCCATGATGTGATGAGGGGATCATAACTACATGCAAGATTGGACTGTTAGCTAGAGAAACATCAAATTCCCCACTAGCGAGACCCATTACTTTAAAAGATGTTGCACGAACATCATCTTGCGGTATGTTAGTTAAAGCAGCTTCGTGGAGCATCACGTCCACACATTCGTAAAATTTGATTCTGGAATATGTTCATGGAAGCAAGGCACAATTTGTTCTTCCTCAATACCAAGGAAGAGTGTTTCTAAACTAAGAGGAGGGTGAACGTGTTCACAGCGATAGATTGTGATAATATATTCAAAATTATTGAAAGTGGCGCCTCCATCATAGAACTGTATCCTAAGGTACAGATATCAGTGGTCAAAGTGTGCCCAGATGCAGTCATTTAGAGCAATAGCATTACCCTAGAGCAATAACATCACCCATGGGTTTCATTATTTCTCTCACAGCATCAGCATTATATCTTAAGAATTCTGGAAAACCCTTGACCTTGGCCCACGACTCGGGTTCAAGCTTCAGTGCTAGTTAAAAAACATTATTGGACCAAGGTTGGATGAGGATGGCGCCACCCGGCTTGGTTAGGAGTTTAGGGCGAAGAGCGTAGTCGCAAATATTGAAGGAGGGGCAAGAAAAAAAGAAAGGTGTTATCCGAGATGACCCAGGTTAGCCATTCATCATGATTTAGGAGTTTAGTGAAGGAGAGGTAAAGAAGTTCTATGGACCGGTGGTCAGAAATAATGGTGGCAGTAAGGTAAAGTGAAGTGTCTTCCATTGAGAAATATATGAAGGAGGAAAGTTTGGGAGAAATTGAAGGTGATGAGTGAACTTACTCTTAATTGAGAGGAAATGGGCACTCCTAGTTAATCGTTCCATTATGGCCCAAATGTTGGTATTTCCTTTTCTTGAATTAGTAAACCCATCCACAAGATTCATAGAAACGCTCTCCCATTTATCCAAAGGCTGAAGTAATCCACTGGGCTTCTTTTGCTCTGCCTTAACTCATTGACAAGTCATACATCTAACTAGAAACTCAACTACGCTCTTCTTTATGCTAGTCCATTAAAAGGATCATCTCATATCACGATACATCTTATCACCACCTGGATGGATAGTAATCCAAGATCGATGAGCCTCAACTAATACCGCATTCGTCAAATCATCTGTGCGGGGTAAACACATAATCTACCATCCTATCGAAGTTGGCCTGTACAATCCACGATACAGCTAAGGAGGTGTCTATAATCCTCTCCTTTACTCAATCTATTCAAAACACTCGAGAGCTCAAAATCCATTTTCTTCCTAACCCTAATCTTCTCTAGCAAGGTAGGTGTCACCTCTAAAGTTGCCAACAATCCTGCAGTGTAATGCACATATGGTCGGAAAATATACTCCAAACTCCACCACTCAACAAATAAAGCACTCAATGTCGCTCTCAGTCTACTCAAAGCATCATCCACTATGTTCCCCTTACCAAAGGCATGAGAAATCTCGAAATCATACGATGCTAAGAACTCCATCTACCTTTGCTGCCCCAAATTGAGATCCCTCTGAGAGAGAAAATACTTGAGTGACTTATGCTTTGTAAAGAGCTCTAACCTCTCGCCAAATAGGTAGTGTCTCCAAGACTTAAGTGTGAATACTATAGCAAGTAACTCCAAATCGTGCGTAGGGTAGTTTGTCCCTTGAACCCTTAGTTGTCTACTACCGTAGCACACTACTCTACCCTCTTGCATTAATACTGCACCAAAACTAGTCCCACAAGCATTGGTATACACTGTAAGCATCTTAGATCCACTGGGTAATGTCAAAACTGGTGCACTGGTGAGAGCATTCTTTAGACTCTGAAAGGCTTCCTCACAATCTATATCCCAAGAGAAAGCCAAATTCTTCTTAGTGAGTTGGATTAATGGCACCGAGTTCCTTTTGAAGTCCTTAATGAATTTCATGTAGTAACCCAATAAGCAAAGAAAAATTCTAACCTCAGCCGCGTTCTTGGAGGTCCTCCAATCCTATACCGTTACTATCTTGGAGAGATCAATTGCCAACCCATGATTTGAGACCATATTCCCAAGAAACACACCTCTTTCCTCCAAAAATGACACTTAGAGAATTTTGCCTTCAATTGATGAACTCGGAGAGTAGAAACCTCACCCAAACGCGAAGCATGTTGGTCCTCATTCCTCAAGAAGACAAGGATATTATTCACAAAAATCACCACAAACTTATTCAAAACGCCTCTTAATACACTATTCATCAAGTCCACAAAATATGATGATGCATTGGTCAGCCTAGAAGGTATAAACAACCACTCAAAGAAGCCATCAGAAGTTCGAAATTCCCTTTTATCGATGCTATCCTCTACCATGCGTAACCAATGGAAACTAATAGGTAAATCCAATTGAGAGAGTATAGACGTGCCTACCAACTGATCAAATAAATCATCTATCCAAGGGAGTGAGTAACAATTCTTCTTTGTAAGCTTGTTCAATTCTCGGTAATCGACGCATAAGCGGACGGAACCATCAGCCTGAGTGGCGAAGACAACTTGTGCTCCTTAGTCATAAATACTCATTATAATAAAACCCTTTTCCAAATGCTCACCTGCTTGCTTTTTCAACTCTTTTTGTTCCCTCAGAACCATGTACCGAACAAGTAGTGCTTCATGTTCTCACAAAGATAAATCTGGAAGTTGATCTCTCGCTTAGATGGAAATCAAATCCTCTAACCTCCTCAAATAAATCCGGATACTCACAGACAACAGTGATAGAATATATATAAACAAAAGAATCTAGGGAGTAAAGAAAACTCAACATGACCAACCCTCGTGGGTTGCAAGAAATCTCTATGGTCCAATAACTACATGTCATCAAATGAACGACCATCCTTTCGTAGTCAAGTAATGTCTCGTACATGGCTAACTGATCCATCCCTAAAATCATCTCGTACGCCGAAAATCCCAACATATGGGCATCACAATCAAACTCAACGCCTAAAATAGAAAATTTCAAACCCCTACATACCATAGATAAGTGCGTCGAACCACCAATAGAGTTTGAAACTACTATGGGGTCAATAACTAGTGAGATTTCTATGTGCAAACAATCAACCAAAGTAGAAATAAAAGAGTGAGAAACCCTTGAATCAAAAAGAGTGCGAACACGAAAATTCGAGATAGAAATCAAACATTTGACAAAGACTTTTCTACCTCTATTGAGGCCACTGCTATCCAGTGTTGCCTATAATACATGCATATGAGCTGTAGCTATACTAGTACCCTATTCCAGTCCTCTATAAAAATACCTTACCCAGATGTCCCAATTGCCCGTAGTTATTGCACTTTCCTCTAAGAATCCTGCAATCCCTAATGAGGTGCCCTGGTGTCACACACCAATGACATTTATCTCAGTCTTGATCCACCCATTTTGGGGATTTCCAACTTGTTTCTTCTTGTCTTTCTTATTCCAAAATTTCTTCTTAGGATCAGGAAACTTAGAAGCTCCACTCTTATCATCCTTGACTTCTTTCTTCTTATTCTCATGCATCAATGCCATCTCGATTAATGCCTCATATGTCGCTCCCATAGGATTGTGAGTCATCACCAAAACTTGGAGAGGTTTATTCAACCCTCTTACAAATCGAACAACCTTTCTTGCTAGCCGTATTAATCAAGTCCATTCTAAATCTCAATAACCCGTTGAACCAATTAATGTATTCCTTTACTGATATATCTTCTTGCTTCAAGTTCAAAAACTACTTCAACTGCATGTCCTCCTTAGCTGATGACTAAAACTTCCTCTCAAACCTACTTCTAAATTAGGCCTAATCCATATGTCTTCTCTCAGACTCAACAGTCTCCCACCAAAATGAAGCTTCTTCCTTAAGTTGCCAAGCTTCAAGTCGAACTCTCATCCCATCCTCAAGTTCCAACAACTCAAAATTCCTCTTAGTTTCTTTAATACAAGTGCGCACCTCCACAACATCTCGGTACTTGAAAAGATCTTGTCATCCAAGTTAGAGAAGTCCTTACAAAGATTAGAAAAGTTTACGGTTGTCGGTACGTTGGGAGGAACTACCACATCTGGTGTTGGAACTTGCACATGTTCTTAACTCTCAGCTAGTGCTGTAGCTTCTAAATACTTATGGAACCAACTGGGAATAGGAACGCCCTCAAGAAGATTAAGGGTTCCCGACATGTTGCACAAAAGAAAGGATGGGAATTTAAAATTTGAAGGAATCAAGGAATGCTGTAACATGACTAAAGGGAATATATTTTATTTTTAAAAATAACTTCTCGCTTTTGAAAAATAAATTTCTTTCAAAAGTTATATTTTAAAACAAAACTTTGGTCATCTTATAACCTTAGGCTCTAATACCAGCATCCCACGCCCCTTACCATTGTCCTAATTTAGAATCTCGTTTAGAAGTATAGAGCACTGTAGGTATAAAGATAATAAACATCACAGAGACTAAAATTTCACAAGACATAAAGTTATAAATTCACAATGGAAGAAAATGACAGTTTACATTAAAATAACAAAACCATCCTCATTAATTCAAGCAAATCAAATTGTAATAAAATAACTTGTCACAAATCTCTGTCATAATAGAAATATCATAGCACAAAAACAATAGTATCCCCAAATAGCTAACAAGTACAAGCAAACAATGGAAAGAAATAAGAAAAACAATACATCTTTTCAAGAGTCTTCCAAGATAAAATAAATTAAGCAGTCAAAGTTTAGAGCTTCCTTCCTGAGAGTTTGTGTGGAGGAAAAAGGAAAGAAGAAAAGGATAAATTTAGGTCAGATGAAAGTCTGGTGAGCTATAGTGAATAATAGCATGACTGATAAGCAAAAAAAGTACATAAAATAGTAGTTCTAGTATAATAAAAAGAGTAAGTGTCTGTGCATTCCAAAAGTGAACAAAATAGAATAGGAATGTCGTAAATGACATAAGAAGATGTAAATGTTCTAATTCGCAAGATTAGATAATGGTGACTGTTTTGTGCTTCCATAAATAGAAATGAAATTAAGAAGAGATTCCCTAACACTACCCAACGACCAGCTGCGAAGAATCATGGATAACCCATGCCCATTATGGGCTTGGGTTTATCAGGCCCTAGCCCATCAGCAAAAAGACATAACCTTACAATAGGTGTCAAAGTGACTTATGTCCCCAAATCGAACCAATGCACGCATGCTAACTCATCGGAACACACTCACATCCTCCAATTAGACCGACTTACGCCCACAACGTAACATGGTGTGTTTCGTTTCCTCATATTGAGACCGAAATTATAAAAAAGATATGCTACTTGGAATGGATCCCAACAACAAATAACTTGGCTCAAATCCCCAACCCTTGATTTAGGCCCCAAAACAAATTCAATATATTAGGCCCTTAATTTACCCACACATTGTAAATTAACATGTTCATATTAAAGTCTTACAATGAAAAGTTCACACTGTAAATCAATATGTACATATAAGGCCTAACCATGACAGTTTAGTATAAGCTTATAATTTACCCACACGTAGTAAATTAATATGTTCATATTAAATCTAGAGAACAAAATGTACTAGGCTCGTAATTTACTTGGGCACTGTAAATCAAAATGCACATATTCAGCCTAACTTTCGCTTTCAAATATTCCTAGTCATATTGCAAATAAACCATTTGTGTTTATTATGATCTCCAATTATCATAATTATGCAAAATTTCGATTATAGTCCATTTCTGTCAAAATCTATTAAATATGCATTTACACAGTCCAGTTTGTCTCAATCTAGTTATTCCTTTCTTAATTGCAGTTTTCAACATATTTAAATTAAGCCAACTAATTTTTTTTTCAAATCCAAGCGCAAAGTAAAGAAAAAGAGAAATAATCCATCGCAAGCAAACAGGCTTACAAGTTCATGTCTTTTTTAATCGTATTCATATTCCCTTTTAGGCATATATTTGGCGCAACCGCAAAATCTAGAAACAGACAAAGGGGAGAGAGATCAAAATAATAGCTTACGATAATATGAATAGAATAGACAGAAGGAATTCAGAAAGAAAATAGAAATGACTGAATCTGAAATCAAATAGTAATAATCTAGATATAAGAATTATGAATAATCTAGATTTGAGACAGCCATAACTACTATTTTATAGATTTATCTTTAGCTTATAATATATCTAGAAATCACAGAAATATCACCTAATAATGCTTATACAATTGGCCCTGGTGGAAAATCCCTAAAACCTATGCATAAACAACTCAATTTATGACCGAACAACTTTAAATTTATTTTGAAGAGGAAAGGTGTAATGGAGGCAGTGGAATGAAGAATGAAAATTGTTGAATGGGGGGGAGTACAGGTTTATTTATAGATGAGGTAGGGAATTCTACGCATCAGATATTAGGTCAAAAACCTCAAAGTTAAATAAGAAAATCTCTCAAAACTTCCAGCACTCTCTGTTTTGTGCCAGGCAGGAAAACGTGCCTTGCTAAACTACTTGGGTCGACCAACTCCCAAGTGGGTTGACAGAGAGGTCGACCCAGCAGGGTCTGGATCATCCCATTTATTACTCTGATTAAGCATAACTAATTATTTTAATTAGTTCTATTTTTATTTTAAATTACGATTTGAAATTCAAACTTCAATTGGTCATAACTTATTCATTTTAAGTTTGTTTTACGCAAACTAAAAGTTTAACTAAACTAGAAAATCGTAACGGACCCAATGGCGCAAACCCTGTTGCATAATTATCATTTTCTTTCAACTTATTCTTTAATTAAAAATTAATTAATTATTATTCGTTAAAAATTTGGGTTGTTGCATAAGAGAAACATCGTATAAGACTGAGATCGTTCGGCAATGAATGGAGGCAGCCTAAGATCGTTTAGAGAGTTATACTGATATGCGATGTGGAACGACATGGAA
Organism: Allium sativum; assembly: GCA_030737875.1. Classification (NCBI taxonomy): domain Eukaryota; kingdom Viridiplantae; phylum Streptophyta; class Magnoliopsida; order Asparagales; family Amaryllidaceae; genus Allium; species Allium sativum. The sequence continues at coordinate 201,079,766 of CM060916.1, forward strand.
AATCCGATTCTCAAATTTTCAACATTAATACATAAATCTTGTATTACTTGCCAAAAACCCAAGTATCAAAAATCCAAATTGTTAATAAAAAGAAGTTAGAGGGTGAGAAAAGAAAGAAAGAAATAAAAGAATAAGAAGATCAGTGTCTCATAGTAGAACGACTAAAATATAATATATCAAAATGCTTTACACAAAATTAAACTGTATATATTACAACATCAGAGTATACATACATTTCAGTACAATGCACACAACAGAATAATAATCTATTACTAGAAAATATAGTTATACATCTCGTCTTCATCTCCTCCTTGAACGGTTCAAGCGAAACCTAACATGATAATATACTCGGTCTGACCCGAGCACATTTGAAACAAAGAAAAATTCACCTAAATCAGTTTGGAATACTTTTAGTAATAAACTCACATTGCAAGCAACTTGTTTAACTTTAGAAAATCCTTTTGGAAGAAAAAGTATAATCGTAAGATCAATCCATACATACACACGGACGGTTTTTACCTTAAGATAAACCAAATTACTTTTATATCAAAATCCAGTGATATTATAATATTGTTTGTCAATCCAAAATTAAATAGGAATATTGCCGGAAATCTTGCATCTCACGTTGCAACATAGTTGGTTTACAAGTAAAAATGTATGACTCGTATTAGAGGTTGGATTTCTAACATGACAAGGTATAGGACCACCTTTCAAATAGTGTATCTCTAGACAATACACAAGGGTTCAACAAGAGCATCTTACAACCCGACTACACATGACCGACCATTCATTCAACTTGAGTGTATCGAATATATTGTCACCACGATTGGTAGCGACCCAAACCGTATTCCCACAAGATACAGAAATGACATAAGAAGAACAAATGAAATTTCTCTAGATGGCGATAATATACCCAAATAGGTATGACCCCACATATCCATGTTGCCTAGCTGATTTCTGTCATTTTCCGATTGATGAGGCTTGAGGTTACGATTACCTTTTTGAGAACATCTCATTATCTTTGAATGCCACATCATCAGATCCGTCGAACCACTAATTGACATTCACAAATATACCGTGGGTGTTAAGCTAATAGAAGTTTCCTTCTCCGCCACCAAACTTGGTATATTTGTAAAAAAACCAGCATACGTTATCTTCAAGAAATACTCTATCAGACATTCGTCCATACAAGTCATCCAAAAACAGGATGAACCGAAGGCACCCTCCTACCTCATCTCATATAGGAATCACCCTAAGAATCAGTAGCGAGTAGTCCTTGAAATCTGAAGATTTCAATCATGACAAATTCACAAGCCATCATAACTCTAGCAACCAAACCAGAGAAACTTAATAAGTAGTTCTTCTGCTCATGAAGATTCACAGTCTTCAATGCTCCATTTTTATGTCTCCGCAAATTAGTTTCGACCGCATAGTTGGTTCGAAGTGGTTTTGGCTCTAGTTCCCATCTCGTTCTCTTCAAACTAACTCGTAAAAGGTCCAACAATATTCATTGATAGTTGGGGTTTTAACTAAAAACTCAAATAGTATAGATTAGTACTTGGCAGCTCAAGTCCCTTTCGTTTAAAATCATTAAATTAAAATTAATCTATCAATTAAAAATCGATTCATAACTCATATCAACAATCCTCTTTCGTTTCCAATACTCGAGAACAATATTAACGCTTATCCTTTATAAACACATTCAAAACTCGTCCCTTTATTATGAAAACCATCCACTAAAAATATCACATTGATTCTAAGAACCCGATTGTATATATATATATATATTTGTCTTTAACAAATCTTCCTTTGTTTTCGTTACTTGGAAAACAATAATCAATATTTATATTTTTGAAATAAACATATTTACTGAACTCCTTTATCTCGAAAACTTCTCTTATTTCTTTTAATCTCGAATTATCGCAACATTTTATGAAAACTTCTTCCATTTCCTTTATCTAGAAAATATTGCATATACATATAACCAATCGATATAGGTTAAATTACCAATCTTATCAGAGCAAAAATAACGTCAAGTGATGTATTCTTATAAACAATCATAACGCTTAAATTTAACTTCAAAACTCTTACCAATTAAGGTTTACAAGCTCACTTATGGAAATCAAAATTACGTTTCTAATATAATATCTTATTTTTATCTTCTCAAAAACTAATCATTTAAACAAAACTATGTATTATACCTACCATAATAGGCGTATTCTAAAATCTCCTTTTTATACTTCGAAAAATATCACTATACTTCACAAAACCCATTTATATTTCCTCACTTTGGGAATGTTGGAACCCTTTTGTATTTCCTTTACTTTGGACACATTTTCGTATACTCACAAAATCTCCCTTATATTTCCTTTACCGTTACAAATTAATACCATCCCTCGATAATAGTGAAGTCGTTCAAGTTAGGGTGTTCTGTTTGCCTCTCAGACCTTGATCGACAACATTCTTATCTAAAGATAGATACTAGTTCATAACTCAAAATATATCCTATTAATTTCATTTACCGTTCCATTTTATTTTAACATGGTTTTATAAACCGTTGGTTGCATTTAAAATCTCTTTCCAATCACAAATGGTTCCATTCATTTGGTAAAACATTTTTTTTGAAAACCATCATCTTAGTTTAAACCTCCTTGTTTATAAAACTCGGATTCTAGAATCTTCTTACAAAATTCCATAATTCGATTAACTAAGAATATCTCTACTACTTGATTACTTCTCAAAATGCATTTCATTTGCAGAGACAACCTCTTTAAAATAATGATTATTAACTTTATCTTTAACAAAATAAAAACAGTTAACTTTTGTTATTAATCTAAAAAAGAATAATTAATTTCCTTTAAAAGGTTATCTAATTAATTATTAATTTTATTAAAAAATCTTCTCGATGATTATCTTAAAATATGGTTATCAAGAGATTAATTAACTTATGCACAATCGTTGAGTTTAAACAACTATTTGTTAAAAACTATTGAAACAAATCTAACAAATAATTCTCAGTTAAAATAGGTGACTAATTGAACTAGCAAACAATAGTTAATTTGTTAGCTGATTATCATCAATCCTTCTATTAAATTAATTAATAATTTAATTATTCCACTTAATCGTTTTGTTAAAATAATTTTTTCAAAACATTAACCTATTAGGTTCATTCTAACTTCATTGCCCATTAAACTTATTAAACGTCAAAATTGATCATTAGTAACTATAAAATATTAATTTATAAATAAAACTTCTCTTATTTTTCTAAAAATATAATCTAAAACTTTGCTTCAGTTCTAAAAATAAATTTTATAACTTTGATTGCGTCAGTTTGCCTAACAACAATCAACGTCTTAAAAGATAGGTTTTAGGCCATTCGCTGCCAACCGCTTAATCAATACTATCTATTGACTAAAACACAACAATTGTAGAATTTCAATTTAAGGATCAATATCCAATCAACATCCAATCAGTATATAATGTTACTTGGGCTGAATAATTCATATATAAATCATATAAAAGACAAAGAACAAACAATTTATTTAAGGAATCCAGTTACATCCCTCTAACCTGTTCTTCCCTGCATCACAACTAATAATATTATATTATAATAGCATATGAAATAAATTAACTAATGTAATTATAAATATTGATAAACAACGAACAATAACAACCGATAATCATCCATTGCATCCAATTTATATTTATCAATGATATTTTTTTGTTATACGAATTAGCCACATCACAGAATTCCTGAAAGCGTGAGAGTTAACTCACCAATTTTATTTTCGATTGACGATTTATGACTATTTAAATAATTTCAAACGAGTGTTTGAAATTACATAAAATTCCAATTACTTCCAAATCTTTTCGAACCAGCTCAACAGCATAGCCTTCGTCTCTGCGATTCCAACGTCGCTTGTTTCGTTTGATTCTGATGACACATGCAATGGTTGTATATTTTATAAGTTATTGATTATATAAATATAAATAAATTAATTAACTAACTTTAATTATAAAATTATTCTAATCCTAAATCATGCTATTAAGGCAAATCCATCTTCTTCTCCCTTATAATCCATGCAACCCCTTCATACCCATTTACAGTCAGCCTTCCTCACTCCACGTAACTGAATGCCGACGATGCCATTGAACTCCTCTTCAACCATGCTTCTTCCCAGGCATTTCAACCTCCAACATGCACCACTTTCAACAATACCGTCTTCACAGTAGCATTGGTAGTGGGTGCAGCATGTTTTCCCTCCTTCACCCACCAAGCTTCACCACCGCCTACACCTTGGCTCCGCAAAACCAACACACTTCCTAATTTTACTCCCAACTCCACCTAACTCCAACAATGGCCACCCTATGTTATGCTGGAAAAAAAATCGTTTGTCCATGAAGGGAATGGAATCAAAGTAACTGGTTATGGAGTTGAAAATCTTGAGCTGGCAATCTCAAGGAAGCAAACGAAATCAAATTTCATTAAATATTGGATTTTATCAAAAAAAAATTGAAGGGTCGATTGGTTGTGTATTGGATATATTGACTTCGAATGGTGTAACGACCCAGATTTTTGAACAGTTTATTTTAAATATTTAGTATGGTTTTAAATATTGAATTCATAATATAAATGGTATTTTATTGGGTTATCGATTACATAATCGAAATACGATTTATTTTGATAATTATCGAAATACGAGAAGTTTGAAATAATCCAATTCAAAAATAAAACTGAATCGAAACAGTTCAGATTGAATCGTTTGTTTAAATTTATAACTTTTTCAGACAACCGAATTAGACTTTGAAACTGGTCCCAATGTGTTCAGAACGGTATTATAACCCTAGGGGTGCCACTCGCTGCGTTGGAAATGGAGTTCGGGATCAACAGGGATTTTACGTTAAATCAATTCATACTAATTAAAATACATATATATATATATATAAAAAGAGTAAAGTAAAATAAATGGCCAACCTATCGTTTAGCCAAGCCACCCTACCTTGTCCATCACACAGATCTACTCCTTCTCGAGCAGAAAAATCTGCTCCCTTTCTTCGATATCAAGGAGACAAGGTGTTAATGGCGTGTACTCTCTGTTTCCTCATCGCGCCTATATAATAAGCAATCGACCTTTGTTATTTCCTCCGATTTCAAACAGCAAAAACATTTCTTTCTTCGTTAATTTCTTTTCCTCCCGTCAAAATCATTCCACCGTATATAAAAAAAATGTAATCAAAACAAAATCGCAAACCGCGATTGATTATTTCAGTCCTCAGAAGCTCGAAAACTACCCAGGGGGAGCTCGCGATTTCAGAAAGGGGTGCGATGTCAAGGGGTCAGCACTAGTGGCAACTGGAGTGGTCGCAGTTTCTGATGTGATTTAGGGGGTTCACGAGTTCGATTTGGTGGTGTTTGGGTCACCACGGTGGATCAAAAGGCGGATGTGTGGTGTCGCGATGTGATATTTGGTGGTTCGAAGTTCATCTGGGTTCGAACGGAGGGTGGAGGATTGAGGAATGGTTCGGTCTCTGGTCAGTGAAGAAGGGTAGCTACTGGGAATAGCGCAAGGAGGAGATTGGTACAGTAATTGAAGTTCGGTAGTGAAATGTAGGGTTCAACAGAGCTAAAGCAGGAAGGGTTCGGAGGCAGGAAATGGACTGTCAAGTTGAAAGTGGTCTGGACAGTTTTGGGGTTGATAAATTAGAGACAGTGGCAATGACAGGAGTGAAATCATTGGGAGGAGATAAGCTAAACATAGAAATACGGTAAATTTAAATTTATTTAGTTGATTTTTTTTCTTATTCAAATTAAACTAGTTTAATTATTAGAATGAGTAAATTAAATTATAAGTCAATAAAATAGCACACTTATAATTTGTATAACCTTCGTATGCATTTCCAGAATCAACCGGAAATGATCACTTTGGATTCAAATTGGCAAAAATCTTGGCTTATGTACTAGTTTGGAGCAATCAGAAGCTAGACGGAATTTTCGATTAAATTAAACACTTGTTTAATTTAGTCGGAGAAAAAGCGCTGTATCGACAATTAAAATCCTGGTGAGTAAATCTCACTCACCTTTAGAATTATTTTTATTTCATTAAAAATAATTGTTTGTTGCTTGTGTGAATATTTTCTGGTTGTTTTATATATATTAGTTATTTAGGCTATATATATATATATATTGGGTTGATTGATTGGTTGGATTCCCGCAGTCTCATTAGCGGATGCCCGCGGTACCATAGCGGATGATTACCCTATACGCCCCACGCTATGATTAGTGGATGACCTTCTATACCGCGATATTCTGCCACGAAGCAGAATTGGTATTATTTATGTGCTAACATCTGTGGATGCAGGAAAACAGGTTGGAGGAATCCAACTGGATTCCTCAAAAATATATTATCTGTTTGTTTATTTGTTGCATATATATTGTTATATATGATGTGTTAGAAAAATAAATAAATTCGTTGCTTTGTGTGTTTAAATATCACTGGGCTTAAGCAATGATATTTAAAATATCGTAAAAAGGATATTGGAGATTTAAAAAGGGAAATTCTATTTTTAAATAGAATTTGAATTTTAATGGAATTAAATATAAACTTGTTTTTTTGAAAAATAAAACAAGTAGTTTCTTTATAAACGAAGTTTATAAATAGTTCTTTTATAACGAAGTTATAAATGAAGTGAAAAGAATTATCATTTGATAATTCAGAAATAGAAATACAAGTGTGAAATTGGAATTTGAAATGAAATTTCAAAATAAGGATGTGAAACGAAATTTTTAAATATATAACTCAAATGAAATTTGAGTATAACATTTGAATTTTAAAAGGAGTTTAAATATTTGAATTTTAAATAAAGGAAAAAGGAGATTGAATATTAGAAATTCAAATAGAAGTTCAAATAGATTTTGAATAGACGAAATTAGAATGAAAAATAGAATTTTAATCCAAGGAATAAAAATAAAATTTGAATTCAAAGGAATTCGAATAAAGAAATTCAAATAGAGATTTGAACGTAGAATTTCAAAATAGAATTTGAAATAAACTGTGAAATAGGATTTTCAAAGTAGAATTGGAAATAGAATTTCAAATAGGATTTCAAAATAGGAAATCCAAAGGGTTTTGAAATGGAATTTGAATTCAAGGAAATTCAAATGGATTTGAGTGAAGAAATTCAAATGGTGTTAAAATAAGTTTGAATATTAGAATTCAAATGGGGTTGGTAATGAATTTGAATATTAGAATTCAAATGGAAATGAAAAATGAAATTTGGATATAAGAGATTCAAATTGAATTCAAATAGGATTTAATCTATGAGATTTGAATATAGAAATTCAAAAGGAGTTTTGAAACTAGAGTTGAACTAGAATTCAAATAAGAGGATTTAAATAGAATTTGAATGATAAAATTAAAAAGGGGTTGAATGTTTGAAATTTCAAAATAGAATTGAATCGGAGTTTGGATATTTGAAATTCAAATAGAATAAATATAGAATTTGAATTCGAAGAGGATTGGATAGGGGATTTGAATGTAGAATTCAAAAAGGAATTCAAATGGAATTTAAATTATAGAATTTGAATATAGCATTCAAATGGAATTTTAAACTATGGGTTTTAGCTATATAATTCAAACGGAATTTGAAATATGGAATTTGAATATAGGATTCAATAGAAGTGAAATTTGGATTTGAACATAGCGTTCAAATAAAAGTGAAAATGAAGTTTGAGTGGAGTTGAATTCATTTTAAACGAAGTTTAACGTTTATATTTATAAATATAATTAAAACGAACTCGCCACAGAGCTGCAGTTCGTAAATTGGCGATTCGAACTTCAATTGAGTATACAGAACGCAATTGAAGTCGGAATTCTTCGAAACAAAAAAGTCAGGACCGATTTGATAATAATTTTCTAATGAAGGAGAAAAATCTGAATTTCGTCGTATATATTTTGAGTTATATCAAAATCAAATTTTCAGAAAAGCAGCGCCAGTATCGTTTTAAAACCATAATGGTTTATTTAATGTTATAAGAGGATTTCAAGCGGAAAAATCCGAATTGTCTATTTAGAAAATCTCAGAGTTGAGTTGTAAATATATGCGAATTCAAGTTGTGTAAATGAATATGATTTTTGAAACAGAAACCAGATTTTGATTTATTGAATAGAATTAACTAAATTGAACGGAAATTAGTTAAATGAGATTTTGAATGGATATTGAGCTTTAAATAAGAAAATTCGATTTGAAATTTATATTCGAAATAGAAAAGAGAACTAGAATTGAAATTGAAATTCAATTTGGTTATGAACGAGTTAAATTTTTTGTTTGAACATGTTATGTTCAACAAAGGAGTAAAATAGGCAAAATGGCCGATTTAAAGAATAAATGGGTGAAACTGAATTCAAACGATTAGATGGTATTGAATTGAATTGGAAACAGGTGAACAGGTGTTGGACAGGTATGGAATGAAGTATATAAAGTATATGAAGATTTTTATTTATGTGCCCGACAAAAAGGTACATGTTTAAATTCATATATGGGTTTTATGCGCCGTATCGGCAAGCCGCTTGGCTTTTTCTTTTCCCTTTTGAGATTAGAAGATACCGGGAAGCTATTTGAAATTTCCCGATGCTCCCGATACAGGGGAGGTTATGGCGAAATTTTCCGAAAAATTAAGGAGTTAGAATATTTTTAAGATATTTTGATAATTTGAAATCATTGTATCGACGTATTGAATATTCGATAGGAAAGTGAATATAAAAAAAATCGAATGTTGTAAACAAAAAGGATAGAGATAAGTGATTGGAATTGTTTCCAATTGCAAATAGAGATTTTTCTAATATATATAAAATAAAAGAAGTTAACCTTTGGAAATGTTTTCCGAATGGCATAAGAGGCAAGAGAATTATTGAAAATATTTGGATAACAAATATTGATAGAGAAAATGGAGAAGTGATTTAATTAATGAATATTAATTAAAGAGCCCAGTGATTTGTTTGATATGTTTGGATGAACACTTGTTTTTATTCGATAGTTAAATCACAGACTATCGAAGTTTTTGACCATCGTTGTCAATATGGAGAGACCGGTTGGATTATTATCCAAAGAACCACTCCGTATCGGCATAAGCGTTGCGAACCAAGTATGCTGAATATATTGAAGACGGAGTAAAGTGCAAGGGCTTTTCTATTTATAGAAATAGTGCCTTCGGTTTCGTTCAATCCCAGAACGAACGTAAATGGACGAATGTCTGACAGAGTATTTCCAATGATCAAATGGGTTGGTCTGTATGAATGTATATGGTTGCAACGGATTTATCCCTTAGCATAATATCCAGAATATTTGTGCAAACTCAACTAGTGATTAACGGATCTGACAATGTGGCATTCAAAGTGATTGTGTTATCAATGAATGGTAAGTAATCGTAGCCTCAGGCCGCAACAACCGGGAAAGGACAAAAATCGGGCAGGCAGCATGGCTATGTGGGTCGCACCCATTAGGGTGTATAATCACCTATCTAGAGAAATTCCTTTTGTTTCTAAATCTATCGATTCTGCCCATTCGGGAACGGTGGTTTGAGTCCAACCGTTGGTGATATACATTCGATACACTCAAGCGAAATGAGTGGTCGGTCATGTGTGGGCCGGGTTGCAAGATGTTCTTGTTGAACCCAGTGTATTCGCCTCTAGAGATACACAGGCGGAAGGTGGTTCCATACCTTGTCATGTTGGAAATCCAATCTCCAATAAGCGCCATGCGGTTTTTGATTTTATACTATGTATGTGGGGCGTGAGATGCAAGCGTTCTACTATTTGGTTATTTACTTGATGTAGACATTATTATAATATCACTGGATTTTCGTATCAAAGTGTTTTGGGTTATAGTAAGGTAAAAACCGTCCGTGTTTATGTGTGGGCTGGTCTTACTATTATCTTTTCTTTTGAAAGGATTTTGAAAGTTAAACAAGTGGTTGGAGTTTACTCACACCAGTCCCATGACTGACCCAGAGTTTATTTTGTTTGTTTTCCCTAAACTCTTGGGTGCCCAAATTTGTACGGGCAGTAAAGTGTTTCAGGTTTTTGCAGATACGTTTGGAGGAGCTGGAAGCAGGAGGCTTCACCGGTTAGCTATAGGCTATCATATATTCCGCTGTGGACCTTGTTTGTATCTGGAAACAGGTGTTTATAACTGTTCCAGAAATGACTGTTGTGCTCTGATGATGGTATGTATATAAAGTTACTGATTTGTATTTCCAAAGTTATGTTATACAATATATTTTATTCGTTCCGCTGTGAGTTTGTGGTCTTCGTTTTTCTTCTATTCTAAGTTTCTATCTCATCTATTCTCACCCTCTAACTTCTTTCTATTAATGGTTCGTATTTCTGTGTTATTTGGGTTGGACGTGTGTTGTATTTAGTCAACTCAGATAGCTCGGATTTGCGGGTCTTTACAGGTGGTATCAGAGCTTAGGTTGAGCGAATACCTAGGCTTGTGTGGCATGTGCTCATTAGAGATAGGGTCAGTAGTACCCTAGAATGAGTTGAGCATATATATATACGAGAGAGCGTATTTGTAAATTGATATAAAAGTTGTTTTATATTGTGTTGACTAGTCTGTGAGTGGTTTATGAATTCTGATCGAATCGTGGGACGCCACGAAGTCGATAGGGATTTCTAAACACTTGAACAGAAAATACGACATGATATTGTTTTTAAGTGGGTAAATGAAATAATTTAACCCAAAATTTCTATTTTGATATAGAAAGAATAATTTTCTAGAATTATTATTATATGGATGTGTTGGAGGTTGATTTTATAATCAAATGAGATTATAAAATTAGAATGGTTATTGATAACCAAATAGAATTTGTATAAGAATTAAATATACAAATGAGATGAATTAGAATTTAATTCAAACCAGAATTTGGAATTTAAAATCCTGGGAAGTTTGAAATATTTTTGGAAATATATTAGAGCAATATGGCTTGTTTTAAAAGGATTTAAAATGGATTTTGAAATTGTTAAGCACTGAACTCACTTCAGTCGCTGGGAAATAATTCTGATGATGATTGCAACATCATCAGTGTTCATTTCCGAGTTTCTAAGTGATGAATTGCTACCTTAGAAAAAGTTTTGATGGAAATTTGTTTGAAAGAAAACAAGTGGTTTGAAAATTCAAATGTTTTGAATTTGAAATGAAAATAAATATATGTATATATTTATGGGATTTCAAAAGAAAGTTGAAAAGAAAAACCCTGGGATTTGGATTCTGGAATTAAAATTTAACTGAAGCAAGTTAAATGGTTCAGGGTGAATTAAATTGACTAGAATCAATTTGAAATAAATTAGAATGCATATGAATGGAAACCAAAAGTTTTGGTTGAAATTAAAGTCATAGAAATATGAGGAGTTGAGTTTTCAATATAAAGAAAAGTAATAGATTTGTACCATTTTTCCTACCTTAGCAATTTCGAGGACGAAATTATTTTAAGGGGGAAAGAATGTAACGACCCAGATTTTTGAACAGTTTATTTTAAATATTTAGTATGGTTTTAAATATTGAATTCATAATATAAATGGTATTTTATTGGGTTATCGATTACATAATCGAAATACGATTTATTTTGATAATTATCGAAATACGAGAAGTTTGAAATAATCCAATTCAAAAATAAAACTGAATCGAAACAGTTCAGATTGAATCGTTTGTTTAAATTTATAACTTTTTCAGACAACCGAATTAGACTTTGAAACTGGTCCCAATGTGTTCAGAACGGTATTATAACCCTAGGGGTGCCAGTCGCTGCGTTGGAAATGGAGTTCGGGATCAACAGGGATTTTACGTTAAATCAATTCATACTAATTAAAATACATATATATATATATATAAGAGTAAAGTAAAATAAATGGCCGACCTATCGTTTAGCCAAGCCACCTTACCTTGTCCATCACACAGATCTACTCCTTCTCGAGCAGAAAAATCTGCTCCCTTTCTTCGATATCAAGGAGACAAGGTGTTAATGGCGTGTACTCTCTGTTTCCTCATCGCGCCTATATAATAAGCAATCGACCTTTGCTATTTCCTCCGATTTCAAACAGCAAAAACATTTCTTTCTTCGTTAATTTCTTTTCCTCCCGTCAAAATCATTCCACCGTATAAAAAAAAATGTAATCAAAACAAAATCACAAACCGCGATTGATTATTTCAGTCCTCAGAAGCTCGAAAACTACCCAGGGGGAGCTCGCGATTTCAGAAAGGGGTGCGATGTCAAGGGGTCAGCACTAGTGGCAGCTGGAGTGGTCGCAGTTTCTGATGTGATTTAGGGGGTTCACGAGTTCGATTTGGTGGTGTTTGGGTCACCACGGTGGATCAAAAGGCGGATGTGTGGTGTCGCGATGTGATATTTGGTGGTTCGAAGTTCATCTGGGTTCGAACGGAGGGTGGAGGATTGAGGAATGGTTCGGTCTCTGGTCAGTGAAGAAGGGTAGCTACTGGGAATAGCGCAAGGAGGAGATTGGTACAGTAATTGAAGTTCGGTAGTGAAATGTAGGGTTCAACAGAGCTAAAGCAGGAAGGGTTCGGAGGCAGGAAATGGACTGTCAAGTTGAAAGTGGTCTGGACAGTTTTGGGGTTGCTAAATTAGAGACAGTGGCAATGACAGGAGTGAAATCATTGGGAGGAGATAAGCTAAACATAGAAATACGGTAAATTTAAATTTATTTAGTTGATTTTTTTTCTTATTCAAATTAAACTAGTTTAATTATTAGAATGAGTAAATTAAATTATAAGGCAATAAAATAGCACACTTATAATTTGTATAACCTTCGTATGCATTTCCAGAATCAACCGGAAATGATCACTTTGGATTCAAATTGGCAAAAATCTTGGCTTATGTACTAGTTTGGAGCAATCGGAAGCTAGACGGAATTTTCGATTAAATTAAACACTTGTTTAATTTAGTCGGAGAAAAAGCGCTGTATCGACAATTAAAATCCTGGTGAGTAAATCTCACTCACCTTTAGAATTATTTTTATTTCATTAAAAATAATTGTTTGTTGCTTGTGTGAATATTTTCTGGTTGTTTTATATATATTAGTTATTTAGGCTATATATATATATATTGGGTTGATTGATTGGTTGGATTCCCGCAGTCTCATTAGCGGATGCCCGCGGTACCATAGCGGATGATTACCCTATACGCCCCACGCTATGATTAGTGGATGACCTTCTATACCGCGATATTCTGCCATGAAGCAGAATTGGTATTATTTATGTGCTAACATCTGTGGATGCAGGAAAACAGGTTGGAGGAATCCAACTGGATTCCTCAAAAATATATTATCTGTTTGTTTATTTGTTGCATATATATTGTTATATATGATGTGTTAGAAAAATAAATAAATTCGTTGCTTTGTGTGTTTAAATATCACTGGGCTTAAGCAATGATATTTAAAATATCGTAAAAAGGATATTAGAGATTTAAAAAGGGAAATTCTATTTTTAAATAGAATTTGAATTTTAATGGAATTAAATATAAACTTGTTTTTTTGAAAAATAAAACAAGTAGTTTCTTTATAAACGAAGTTTATAAATAGTTCTTTTATAACGAAGTTATAAATGAAGTGAAAAGAATTATCATTTGATAATTCAGAAATAGAAATACAAGTGTGAAATTGGAATTTGAAATGAAATTTCAAAATAAGGATGTGAAACGAAATTTTTAAATATATAACTCAAATGAAATTTGAGTATAACATTTGAATTTTAAAAGGAGTTTAAATATTTGAATTTTAAATAAAGGAAAAAGGAGATTGAATATTAGAAATTCAAATAGAAGTTCAAATAGATTTTGAATAGACGAAATTAGAATGAAAAATAGAATTTTAATCCAAGGAATAAAAATAAAATTTGAATTCAAAGGAATTCGAATAAAGAAATTCAAATAGAGATTTGAACGTAGAATTTCAAAATAGAATTTGAAATAAACTGTGAAATAGGATTTTCAAAGTAGAATTGGAAATAGAATTTCAAATAGGATTTCAAAATAGGAAATCCAAAGGGTTTTGAAATGGAATTTGAATTCAAGGAAATTCAAATGGATTTGAGTGAAGAAATTCAAATGGTGTTAAAATAAGTTTGAATATTAGAATTCAAATGGGGTTGGAAATGAATTTGAATATTAGAATTCAAATGGAAATGAAAAATGAAATTTGGATATAAGAGATTCAAATTGAATTCAAATAGGATTTAATCTATGAGATTTGAATATAGAAATTCAAATGGAGTTTTGAAACTAGAGTTGAACTAGAATTCAAATAAGAGGATTTAAATAGAATTTGAATGATAAAATTAAAAAGGGGTTGAATGTTTGAAATTTCAAAATAGAATTGAATCGGAGTTTGGATATTTGAAATTCAAATAGAATAAATATAGAATTTGAATTCGAAGAGGATTGGATAGGGGATTTGAATGTAGAATTCAAAAAGGAATTCAAATGGAATTTAAATTATAGAATTTGAATATAGCATTCAAATGGAATTTTAAACTATGGGTTTTAGCTATATAATTCAAACGGAATTTGAAATATGGAATTTGAATATAGGATTCAATAGAAGTGAAATTTGGATTTGAACATAGCGTTCAAATAAAAGTGAAAATGAAGTTTGAGTGGAGTTGAATTCATTTTAAACGAAGTTTAACGTTTATATTTATAAATATAATTAAAACGAACTCGCCACAGAGCTGTAGTTCGTAAATTGGCGATTCGAACTTCAATTGAGTATACAGAACGCAATTGAAGTCGGAATTCTTCGAAACAAAAAATGTCAGGACCGATTTGATAATAATTTTCTAATGAAGGAGAAAAATCTGAATTTCGTCGTATATATTTTGAGTTATATCAAAATCAAATTTTCAGAAAAGCAGCGCCAGTATCGTTTTAAAACCATAATGGTTTATTTAATGTTATAAGAGGATTTCAAGCGGAAAAATCCGAATTGTCTATTTAGAAAATCTCAGAGTTGAGTTGTAAATATATGCGAATTCAAGTTGTGTAAATGAATATGATTTTTGAAACAGAAACCAGATTTTGATATATTGAATAGAATTAACTAAATTGAACGGAAATTAGTTAAATGAGATTTTGAATGGATATTGAGCTTTAAATAAGAAAATTCGATTTGAAATTTATATTCGAAATAGAAAAGAGAACTAGAATTGAAATTGAAATTCAATTTGGTTATGAACGAGTTAAATTTTTTGTTTGAACATGTTATGTTCAACAAAGGAGTAAAATAGGCAAAATGGCCGATTTAAAGAATAAATGGGCGAAACTGAATTCAAACGATTAGATGGTATTGAATTGAATTGGAAACAGGTGAACAGGTGTTGGACAGGTATGGAATGAAGTATATAAAGTATATGAAGATTTTTATTTATGTGCCCAACAAAAAGGTACATGTTTAAATTCATATATGGGTTTTATGCGCCGTATCGGCAAGCCGCTTGGCTTTTTCTTTTCCCTTTTGAGATTAGAAGATACCGGGAAGCTATTTGAAATTTCCCGATGCTCCCGATACAGGGGAGGTTATGGCGAAATTTTCCGAAAAATTAAGGAGTTAGAATATTTTTAAGATATTTTGATAATTTGAAATCATTGTATCGACGTATTGAATATTCGATAGGAAAGTGAATATAAAAAAAATCGAATGTTGTAAACAAAAAGGATAGAGATAAGTGATTGGAATTGTTTCCAATTGCAAATAGAGATTTTTCTAATATATAGAAAATAAAAGAAGTTAACCTTTGGAAATGTTTTCCGAATGGCATAAGAGGCAAGAGAATTATTGAAAATATTTGGATTACAAATATTGATAGAGAAAATGGAGAAGTGATTTAATTAATGAATATTAATTAAAGAGCCCAGTGATTTGTTTGATATGTTTGGATGAACACTTGTTTTTATTCGATAGTTAAATCACAGACTATCGAAGTTTTTGACCATCGTTGTCAATATGGAGAGACCGGTTGGATTATTATCCAAAGAACCACTCCGTATCGGCATAAGCGTTGCGAACCAAGTATGCTGAATATATTGAAGACGGAGTAAAGTGCAAGGGCTTTTCTATTTATAGAAATAGTGCCTTCGGTTTCGTTCAATCCCAGAACGAACGTAAATGGACGAATGTCTGACAGAGTATTTCCAATGATCAAATGGGTTGGTCTGTATGAATGTATATGGCTGCAACGGATTTATCCCTTAGCATAATATCCAGAATATTTGTGCAAACTCAACTAGTGATTAACGGATCTGACAATGTGGCATTCAAAGTGATTGTGTTATCAATGAATGGTAAGTAATCGTAGCCTCAGGCCGCAACAACCGGGAAAGGACAAAAATCGGGCAGGCAGCATGGCTATGTGGGTCGCACCCATTAGGGTGTATAATCACCTATCTAGAGAAATTCCTTTTGTTTCTAAATCTATCGATTCTGCCCATTTGGGAACGGTGGTTTGAGTCCAACCGTTGGTGATATACATTCGATACACTCAAGCGAAATGAGTGGTCGGTCATGTGTGGGCCGGGTTGCAAGATGTTCTTGTTGAACCCAGTGTATTCGCCTCTAGAGATACACAGGCGGAAGGTGGTTCCATACCTTGTCATGTTGGAAATCCAATCTCCAATAAGCGCCATGCGGTTTTTGATTTTATACTATGTATGTGGGGCGTGAGATGCAAGCGTTCTACTATTTGGTTATTTACTTGATGTAGACATTATTATAATATCACTGGATTTTCGTATCAAAGTGTTTTGGGTTATAGTAAGGTAAAAACCGTCCGTGTTTATGTGTGGGCTGGTCTTACTATTATCTTTTCTTTTGAAAGGATTTTGAAAGTTAAACAAGTGGTTGGAGTTTACTCACACCAGTCCCATGACTGACCCAGAGTTTATTTTGTTTGTTTTCCCTAAACTCTTGGGTGCCCAAATTTGTACGGGCAGTAAAGTGTTTCAGGTTTTTGCAGATACGTTTGGAGGAGCTGGAAGCAGGAGGCTTCACCGGTTAGCTATAGGCTATCATATATTCCGCTGTGGACCTTGTTTGTATCTGGAAACAGGTGTTTATAACTGTTCCAGAAATGACTGTTGTGCTCTGATGATGGTATGTATATAAAGTTACTGATTTGTATTTCCAAAGTTATGTTATACAATATATTTTATTCGTTCCGCTGTGAGTTTGTGGTCTTCGTTTTTCTTCTATTCTAAGTTTCTATCTCATCTATTCTCACCCTCTAACTTCTTTCTATTAATGGTTCGTATTTCTGTGTTATTTGGGTTGGACGTGTGTTGTATTTAGTCAACTCAGATAGCTCGGATTTGCGGGTCTTTACAAATGGGGTGTGTGTGTGAATATATATATATAGAGAGAGAGAGGACAACGAGACAATGCATATTCAAAAGTCAGATAATGATAAAAAATCCTTGTCGGGATTTTTCTTAGATCGAAGAAGATGTGATAGAATTTCACATGGTTGGTCTGGGTCAGATTCTTTTTTTAGGTTGGCTATGTTTATAGATCTTGCTGAGATAGTGTAAGATTTTTTTTTCTTCTTTTTCTTTTTGCTAGCAGAATTCCCACATGGTTTGTATGTACTGATATATTGATAAAGACTTGAGATTATGTATAGATTGGTTCCATTTTTATATTATTAGCTTTGAACGAAATAAATTTGAGGAAGATATATTGCATCTAGTGTCGCTTTCATCAGCCTGCCGAGAATTTTAACTATGGCACAAAATCTTATCCAAGATTTTTAAAAAGATAAGTCCGTTTTGTTAAGATTTGAATAGATTATGTTCGCATGTGATGGGTTATAGTAAGAACAACGTTCAAATTTATTTTTAAGATTTTGGTATAATTTTGCCAAAAGACGTATTGAAAAATGACCCCAGATTTTATAAAATATCACGCAATTCCCAACTCCATTCAAAACTCCGTGAATGACATTTTTCAGTTTAGCTATTATTTAAAACACCGTAGAATAGGTTCCAAGTCTAATTCTAACATATAAAAAATATTAATTTATAATCAACGTTTTAAATTAACTTCGAGTAAATCATTTTTAAGCGTATCTAATGTGCACAACCAATAGTAACCCCAAACATTACAAAAATCAAAAATCTAAAAACAGTATTCTATTACAGATCCAGTGGAATTGGTTTCATCGAATTCCAAGACTATTTAAAAAACGGCTATTTTAATTTCCATCGCTTAATTTATACGTATTTATACCGCGCACGGTCATAAAATAACTTCAACTGACTTAAAACTGAAAATCTAGCAAAAATAAACTATTACAAATTTCATAAAATTAGTTTTGTTGAAACCCGAGGTCGTTGAATAATGGTCCTTTTCTTTAAGGGTCTAAAATAAATTGATATAAATCGATTTCAAAATAATTCAATATAATAATAATAATAAATTATTATTATCGTATATATTCGAGTAGAATTCCTTATAGCTTTAAAACAAACTGCTTTCAATTTGAAATATTTAAATTCCAAGTTAAAACGATATTAAATTTATAATAAAATCCTTTTTTATTTTATTAAATAAATCATTACGGTTTACTAAATGATTCCATAACGACTTTCTGAAAACTTAATCTGGGGATAAATAAAAATCTACAAGATGAGATCTCCCTTAGAAACTTATTATCCAATAGATTCAGACGATCCTTGTTTCAAAGAATTTCGACTTATATTGTGTAACACCCCACCTCCGCTAGGGTCACTCGCAAAGGAATGCACTAACTTTAGAGGGGTATTATTGGTAAACATGCACAGAAATATTACAAGACAGAACATATATATATATATAACAGCGGAAGTAAAACAAAATTTATTACCTTATAAAATAAGGTCTAAATCCTTTTACATCAGAATATACCAAAACCTGTCTTGCAATAATAAAGAAGCATAAAACCATTTCATAAATTATTCCCCAAGTAAATCAGTAAAGTAGCCATAGCCAAGAAAAGTCCAAGCCATGCGTGATGACCTTCAAACAGAAGAAGTCCAAACTAACAATAGCATTTCCTCCCTGTAACCTGGGGGGAAACGGTAGACAAGAGGCGAAACAAAACGGGGTCAGTCATAAAGACTGGTAAGCCCTATCTACTATCAGTATATAAACTAGTAAAGTTAACTGGCATGAGGAACTGAGATGAACAAAAGTATGATGACAAGATAGATAAGCTAGACCAAAATAACAGGATGCATTACTGTACCAAGATACACGAGTGTGTCATGATAAACTATGGTGTCAAGATAAATCAAGGTATCACATTGTCAGGTTTCTATCAAGTATACTATTCCAAGGTATCTATCCTGTATAACATCCCACGGTATCTATCATGTATATTTCCCCTAGTTCTAACATGTATATTTGCTCTGCACCTTTCGTACTAATATCCCAACCCGCGTCATGTGTTAACTATGAATGTCCCTTGCCCAATGTCATGTAATGGTCCATGTCAACCTAATATATAGCATATGTAGGTTTTCCTAACTCGTATGTTTCTTTCCATGTATAAGTTCAGTCCTTTGTCGTTGGCCATACGGGCTTTCCCATGTAAACGTTTTATCCTTGAGGTTATTTTGGACTGCTACCCTTGATCTAGTTATGTTTTCATACCATGAACTATCGCGTGTCCACTTAGGATTTATGCCACCTAGGACCACTAGGGATTATGCTACTTAATGAACGTTTCCGTGTCTCGGTTTGGGTTCAGCCACCTAGGGCCACTAGGGATTATGCCACCCGTCAACCGCGCCCTTTATCCCACGTATGTATCGTGAATCGTTTTCCATGTCTAGATGCACATGTTCCTCAATGTGCCATCCGAGCTCCGTGCTAGGGCAAAACAAGAAATACGGAACTCGGTCGGGAGCTTTAAGTCGTCTGCTGATGCAGATATCAAGGTCTGTTTTTATACCCATGGCTATGGTCCCATGTGACCCCTCCCTCAACTACTGAAAGGCAATCCAAGTAAAATCATGTATGAGAACTACACTAAGGCCCATCGATGCCTACTTCCAGATAGCCAACCTCACCCATAACTTGATAGCTAGTATATGGTCTTTTGGGAGTTCCCTGCCTTTCCGTACGTACACGATTGACTAAAGATGGTAGGTAGTTGGCGACATGCTATCCCGGGGAAAAATCAAGTATCGTCGACTCCACGCTAATCCATCCCAGTCTTTAGGTCGCTCGCATAGCAACCAAGGCATACTCTTGGCTCTTCTACCGCAGACCTTAACCCCTGTGAGGCCGGGTTTCATGGACCACTCGCCACCTCACAGAGGGATACCAAGAGTACCCTCACGTTCCCCGAAGCTTTCACTTCGTCACCCAGTTCGCTGGAGCTTTTATCCTAGTCAGATAACTTGCTCCTCCTCGTATACTAAGCGATGACCTATCGTACTAGGTTACTCATCTCTTTATGAACTAGTCCCATGTCCTTAGCTAAGAATTATTACTTAGTTACCCTTAACTAAGGTTTACCACTTAGCCCCTGTGACGGCCCGCCCCGCACCAGCCTGCATCTCCTCCGAAAGTGCGTTGTACACATGCCCAGCTAGCACAGAACGGTCGTCAGAAGAAAAGAAAGAAGGGAATGAACTAATTAAGAGACCTGTAGAATGTCTCACAGCGCATGGAACAAAATATATTAACAACATACTTGACATAAAACAGGTGAGACAGTGCATAAGCTGATAACTAAAATCAACATCAATCATCAGAGCAACGGAAATCCATATACAGCTTATTACAATTTTCCAAATTTACTGTCTCTAAACAAAAGAAAGCTAAAGTAGAAGATGCACCACCAATGCCCAAGCAGTGATCTTCAACAACACAGGGAGAATATTATATATATATATATTACGTGGAAGCCTCCTGCTCGTCTCCGGATCATCTACCCGTGCATCACCAGCTAACCTGTCTCTAGTCTGCTCGTGTGAGCACCCAGAGTAATAAGAGGAGACATAAAACTCTGGGTCAGACATAAAGCCTGGTATGAGCGATAAGCATCTAAACAGAATAATAACAGGTATACTAAACCATACCTGAACCTGGACCTGCAACCAAAGAGTTAGTACCACATACCGTACAATACTCCAAGGCGCCATAATGAATAGTGTAAGAATACGGGGGTGGGGTGTGCATGTCACAATGATAGCAAACAAATCATCCATAGCAACCATCCTCACATCCCTCACTCAGTGCGTAAAGTGTACGGCATCTACCACTTTAGAACACTAGACAAACTGAGGTAACGACGAATCCCGACTTGTAGAAACCCTGCTATGACCAAGCTAAACATATGGAGTCATGACCAAACATTTCAATGACCCACTTCATTGGTTGTAGCCCTTGGTCCTACCTATGCCATAATGGCCCTGGATCCGCCTTCGTACCTCCTACCATAGTGGTCCAAAGCTATAGACGTCGATAACTCCTTGGCACGCGTCCCGCAGCAAAGCCCAACTCATGAAGCGAACTCGTTGATTCCCATCTGAATCTTGAGCTCTAACTTCTCATTTGGACTTCCTTTGCATCTCGGGTTATAGTCTTCACTTCCGGATCGGTCTTCATTCAGTCTTCTCCTCGGATCGTGCTCCCTTGGATGGTTCGGTTCGTGCTTACCATTGGATCGTGAGTAACCTCCTCCCCTAGCTCGGATCGTGGCACACTCTCCAGGTCGGGTCGCCATCGTCGGATCGTGCTCCACCTCGGATCGGTTCGCGGATCGCACCGCCTTCACCAGGTCGGATCGGGTCGAGGCACTCCCACTGGTCCGGGTCGTGCTCCATAGCTCGTGGCGCTTCCCTTCTGTCGTGGAGGCACATCGGTTTGGATCGCGAGCTTCTGAAGTGGATCGGTTCGTGGTCACCATCCATAGGCGGATCGGTTCGTGGTCCATCAGTACGTGGCGATCGGAGCTGCGATCGGGTCGGTTCGCATAGCGTAAGGGGGCGATCCGATCCGGTGTATTTCCTGCACTTCGTTCCAGCAACAGTTTTTCGCCATTCGACGGCGTTTTTGACCAACTAACACTTCTAGACAATCACAAAACATACCATACAGTCATAGCAACATATAGTATCAACTACAAACACCCAAAACATAAATCATAGCATGTAAAACGGATCAAACATGGCCAAATTCCCAAATTTTCCCTTAAGTATTTTTAAGTAAATCTAATCATAGGGTTAACAAAACTTAATCAAATCGAACCAAATTTCTAACAGAGGCATAAAATATTATTTTCGAATTTCTAAACATTTTTCCAGAATTTATTAGTGTATAAATTCGTTAATCTTCACTAATTACCCTTAATTACCGTAATTAGTGCAAAAACTATGCAAATCACTCACCTTGGTCTCAAATAAAATTCTCAGATCTGAAACTTCTCTGATTTGGGGCGAATACTGATGTCCAACAGCAGCTCTAACCTTGCTTTGGTACTTTTTCTTCTTAATTTGATGTTGCTAAGCCTAATCTTCAATTAGTGAGTGATTTGGGGTGTTTTAGATGTAGGAAGCCATTGTTAGAGTGTCTAAGGATGAAAGTGGCGGCTGGAAAATGTCTAAAGAAATGTTTTCTAACCCTAATCAGCCCCTATATACCCCTAAACCCGAAATTCCCCTTGGGCCTAGCTGTTAATCACCCGGTTAAGCCCAATTAAGCTGTTTTTCACCATCTGAAACTTGTTTCAGCCATATCTCCCAAACGGTAAATCCGTTTGGCTAATGTGACCACTCTACGGAAAGAGAAACCATCATTCGGAGCCAATGGAAGTGGTTTCAGGTCAAAATTCCTTACCAGTCAAAAGTTATGGCCAAAACAGTGCCAACTAGGGGTAAAATGGTCATTTAAAAATCGGGAAAAATCATGAATATGGGAAATGACCCTAATAGTCGTCTCCCAAAGTTACATGACCATACGACTTCGTATGTGAAAGAAATAAATATTCTACGATCCTATGATGCGTAGAATGCGGGTCGTTACACTCTTCCCCCCTTAAGAAATTTCGTCCCCGAAATTCCTTAACCCAAAACATACAAAGGATCCCGCATGCCTAACAACCACATACAACAATCAATCATGCAAAACAAGCAAACAAGCCTATCCTAGCATGCGGAAAAACTAAATCGAAGCCAAAATCTTACCAGGTAAAGAGTTCTGGGTGTGACTTCCTAATGTTCTCCTCTGTCTCCCAAGTACAATCATTCTCGTCCTCGCTCCACTGTACCTTGACTAGCTTCACCGCCTTCCTTCGAAGTTGCGTCATGTCGTGCGCGACAATACGGGCCGGCTTGCGGTTCCCAACCGCCTCGGGTTCTACTTCGAAGTCCTCTAACTGATCAGGTGAAATAGTCATATCTGAGTCGTGAACGAACTTCCTTAGTTGGGAAACATGAAATACGTTGTGAACTCCCGCCATCTTCTCTGGTAAGTCAATTCTATATGCCAAATTCCCGACTAGTTCAAGAACAGGGAATGGACCAACAAATCTTGGTGCTAATTTGCCTCTCCTGCCAAATCGTATTACGCTCTTCAACGGAGAAATCTTGACAAACACCAAGTCACCAACGGAGAATTTTAAGTCTCTTCTCCTCTTATCAGCATAACTCTTCTGCCTATCTTGGGCAGCCTTCATTCGTTGTTGAATGATCTTGATCTTATCTGAAGTTTCCCTCACCACATCTGGTCCAAGCATAAATTTCTCGCCAGTCTCTATCCAACATGATGGTGAGTTGCACGGTCTTCCGTACAAAGCTTCAAACGGGGCCATACCGATACTGGATTGGTAGCTATTATTATATGCAAACTCTACTAGATGCAAATGGTCATCCCATGATCCACCAAAATCCAATATACATGCTCTCAAGAGATCTTCTAAAATACGATTCACCCTTTCCGTCTGACCGTCGGTCTGAGGGTGATATGCGGTACTGAGATGTAACTCTGACCCTAGAGCCTCTTGTAAGCTCTTCCAAAACCCACTAGTGAACAACGGGTCTCGGTCGCTCACAATGCTTTTAGGTACTCCATGAAATCTCACTACCCACTTCATATACAATTCTGCTAACTTAGCTGCCGTTCTGGTCGATTTAAGTGGTATAAATCTTGCGCTCTTAGTCAATCGATCCACAATTACCCAAATGCTATCATATCCCGATCTAGTCCTTGGTAAACCATCAATGAAATCCATCGAGACTTGCTCCCATTTCCATTCGGGAATTTCTAAAGGCTGTAACAACCCACTAGGCTTCTTTTGCTCGGCTTTAACTAGCTGACAATTCATGCATTTGGTTATAAACTTCCCAACGTCTCTTTTCATCCCTTCCCAGTAGTAGGTCTGCTTCATATCTCGATACATCTTGTTACTACCGGGGTGTATAGTCAGCTTTGAGTGATGACATTCCCTAAGCACTTCATCCCTCAATCCATTGACATTGGGTACAACAAGCTTTCCATTCTTTCTAAGCCATCTATCTCGATCAAGCCCATACTTGTTCATCTCCTCATCGATACCCATCTCTAACTTGGAGATGATTTCCAATAGGTTAGGATCGTCCCTCTGACTAGAGCCGATCCGTTCAATCAAAGTGGGTCTGATCGTCAAACTTGCTAACATTTCTGGATCCAATTCGCACTTTGGTCTGAAATCAAACCTCGCGATATACTCCAGTTGCTTCCATTCAAGGAACATAGCCCCTAAGCTGGCATGTCTTCTACTCAGTGCATCAGCCACCGCATTGCCCTTTCCCGGTGTGTATGCGATGTCAAAATCATAGGAAGCTAAAAACTCTAACCATCTCTGCTGATGGAGACTTAAATCCTTCTGGGAGAATAGATACTTCAACGACTTATGATCTGTAAACAGCTCAAATCTTCCTCCCAAGAGATAGTGTCTCCACATCTTTAACGCGAACACTATCGCTGCCAATTCTAAATCATGGGTAGGGTATCTTCTCTCGTGCGGTTTCAATTGCTGACTTGCGTAAGCTACAACCCTACCGCCTTGCATCAATACAGCACCCAGTCCGGTACCACAGGCATTCGTGTATACCGTCATCTCTTTATCCCCCTTAGGAATGACTAACACTGGTGCGCTTGTCAACTTGTCCTTTAGATTTTTAAATGCATTCTCGCACCTTTCATCCCAGACAAAAGCTTGATTCTTCCTGGTCAACTGGGTCAATGGTGCTGCTATCTTGGAGAAACCTTGGATAAACTTACGATAATATCCAGCTAATCCCAAGAAACTTCTTACATCTGTTGCGTTCTTGGGCATAGGCCAATCTTGTACCGTAGCCACCTTTGCCGGGTCCACGGCAATACCATTCTCTGATACAACATGGCCCAAGAACCTCACTTCCCTCTTCCAGAAGTGACACTTAGAAAACTTTGCTTTCAATTGGTGTTTTCTCAACACCTCCATCGCTACTCTTAAATGTTCCTTGTGTTCTTCCTCTGTCCTCGAATAGACCAAAATATCATCAACGAACACAAGGACAGACTTATTCAACTGATCTCTGAATACCCTATTCATAAGATCCACAAAATATGCCGGGGCATTAGTCAGCCCAAATGGCATAACCAACCACTCATAAAATCCAGACGGCGTTCGAAATGCCATTTTAGCTATACTCTCAGCTTCCACTCTAAGCTGATGAAAACCTGTCGCGAGATCCAACTGAGAAAATATTCTCGCGCCACTCAACTGATCGAACAAATCATCTATCCACGGTAGAGGATACTTATTCTTCCTCGTCACTTTATTCAATTCGCGGTAGTCTACACACAAACGAAGGGAACCATCCGCCTTGGTAGCAAACACAACTGGTGCTCCCCATTCAGAAACACTCCTTCTGATAAATCCCTTCTTCAAAAGATCGCTGACTTGCACCTCGAGCTCTCGCTGCTCCTTTGGTGCCATACGACGAAGTGGCATCACTATAGGTCTGGCATCTTTTACCAAATCAATACGAAACTCAATCTCTAGGTGTGGTGGAAGTCCGGTCAGTTCTTCGAAAACATCCGGATACTGGCCAACCACGGGCAAACCTGACAACTCACTATGCGGAATGTCGAGGGAGTTTAGAAAACTAGCCAATACCCCCTTACTGGGTAGACCACCAAACACTATCCTCCGCCCATCATCCGCTCTAGCTGTCACTAAGAAGCCCTCACAGTCTACCACCACCCCGTATCTTTGGAGCCAATCTACTCCCAAAATAATGCCAAACCCAGTAAAGCCCAAAACAAAGCAATCACAAACAAACATGCATCCATGACTCGATAGAACCACATTACGACAAATCATGCTAAGGCTAGTCGAACCACCAATCGGGTTCGTCACTACTAAAGGTCTATCGACAATCTCGGGCTCCAATCCCAACCTATCTACCAGGTCACTAGATATGAAAGAACTGGAAGCTCCGGTATCAAACAAAACTCTAACATGAACATCATAAACAGAAAGCATACCTTGAATGACAACATTCTTTCCCTTCTCCACCGCAGTTGGGGCATTCGACGAAGAAGGAATAGCATTAAGAGCATATGCTTTCACCATTTGCTTTTCCTTAGGGGGCTGTGGACACTTGTCCTTGTGATGTCCCATTTGGCCACAGTTGAAGCACTTCCTATCCGCTGGCTTGGCCCGACAATTACTAGCATAATGGCCCTTCTTACCACAGCTGAAGCACTCCACATCTAGCTTATTCTTTTTCTTCTGGCCATCCTTAGCTTGGTTCTGCTTTCTCTTATTCTGGGAACCACCTTTGCCTCCACCACTTGCTTGTGGTTTTGGCTCTTCTGCAGATGCAACCTCAGTCTTCGACTGAGGGTAGAGACTTTCTGATCTTAGCGCTTTCCCCACAATCGATTCAAACGTCTCATCGATGTGGTTAATAAGTTTTTCCCCCAGGTACTGATCCAAACCAGTTATGAATTTCTCATTCTTTTTCTCGGCAGTATCAATAAGAGATAACCCATATTTTGACAAAGCGTCAAATTCAGCAATATACTCCGAGACAGCTCTGCCATTCTGCTTGAGCTCCAAGAATTTCTTAAACAGCACTGACTTCTGAGCAGCTGGAATGAACTTCTCGCTAAAGCGAGCCTTAAACTGCTCCCAAGTAATCTGATCTTCGGGAGTAGCTGCCTTTATAGCATTCCACCAATTCATTGCCCGCCCTTGCAGCTGACGGGACGCTAGCTTTCTCTTCATCGCATCCTCGATACCCAAATCCTCGAAGATACGTTCGCAACTATCCACCCAATCCTGAACATCCGTAGCCGACTCCGTTCCATGGAACGGTTTCCCACCAAGGCTAGTATAATCCTTATTCAGCTTGGCGAAGTCGACTCTTGGTGCCTGCACTATGGGACCACCACCATTCCCACCATTGGGAGCTGCCCGCTGCACATCTCTAAGCATCTCTCTCATGAGGTCAGTAAACATCGTCCTCATGTCAGTAGCATTCCCATTATTGGCCCCTCTACCGGTACCTCTAACATATCGGCTCATCGTCAATCTGAAAAAGGAAACGATTAACGACTCCATAGTGGTGCTAGTGCAGTACGACTTCATCTTTATACTACTAATAGTATATATATAGCTTTTAAAAATCAAAATAATCACAAATACGCTCTCTCGTATACATATATTATATCTCCCTGATAACTTCCCTAGGTTAACTACGCAACCTAGAGCTCTGATACCAAATGTGACGGCCCGCCCCACACCAGCCCGCATCTCCTCCGAAAGTACGCTGTACACATGCCCAGCTAGCACAGAACGGTCGTCAGAAGAAAAGAAAGAAGGGAATGAACTAATCAAGAGACCTGTAGAATGTCTCACAGCGCATGGAACAAAATATATTAACAACATACTTGACATAAAACAGGTGAGACAGTACATAAGCTGATAACTAAAATCAACATCAATCATCAGAGCAGCGGAAATCCATATACAGCTTATTACAATTTTCCAAACTTACTGTCTCTAAACAAAAGAAAGCTAAAGTAGAAGATGCACCACCAATGCCCAAGCAGTGATCTTCAACAACACAGGGAGAATATTATATATATATTACGTGGAAGCCTCCTGCTCGTCTCCGGATCATATACCCGTGCATCACCAGCTAACCTGTCTCTAGTCTACTCGTGTGAGCACCCAGAGTAATAAGAGGAGACATAAAAATCTGGGTCAGACATAAAGCCTGGTATGAGCGATAAGCATCTAAACAGAATAATAACAGGTATACTAAACCATACCTGAACCTGGACCTGCAACCAAAGAGTTAGTACCACATACCGTACAATACTCCAAGGCGCCATAATGAATAATGTAAGAATACGGGGGTGGGGTGTGCATGTCACAATGATAGCAAACAAATCATCCATAGCAACCATCCTCACATCCCTCACTCAGTGCGTAAAGTGTACGGCATCTACCACTTTGGAACACTAGACAAACTGAGGTAACGACGA
Organism: Allium sativum; assembly: GCA_030737875.1. Lineage (NCBI taxonomy): Eukaryota > Viridiplantae > Streptophyta > Magnoliopsida > Asparagales > Amaryllidaceae > Allium > Allium sativum. Next base: position 201,108,340 of record CM060916.1, read on the forward strand.
ATCCCGACTTGTAGAAACCCTGCTATGACCAAGCTAAACATATGGAGTCATGACCAAACATTTCAATGACCCACTTCATTGGTTGTAGCCCTTGGTCCTACCTATGCCATAATGGCCCTGGATCCGCCTTCTTACCTCCTACCATAGTGGTCCAAAGCTATAGACGTCGATAACTCCTTGGCACGCGTCCCGCAGCAAAGCCCAACTCATGAAGCGAACTCGTTGATTCCCATCTGAATCTTGAGCTCTAACTTCTCATTTGGACTTCCTTTGCATCTCGGGTTATAGTCTTCACTTCCGGATCGGTCTTCATTCAGTCTTCTCCTCGGATCGTGCTCCCTTAGATGGTTCGGTTCGTGCTTACGATCGGATCGTCAGTAACCTCCTCCCCCAGCTCGGATCGTGGCACACTCTCCAGGTCGGGTCGCCATCGTCGGATCGTGCTCCACCTCGGATCGGTTCGCGGATCGCACCGCCTTCACCAGGTCGGATCGGGTCGAGGCACTCCCACTGGTCCGGGTCGTGCTCCATAGCTCGTGGCGCTTCCCTTCTGTCGTGGAGGCACATCGGTTCGGATCGCGAGCTTCTGAAGTGGATCGGTTCGTGGTCACCATACATAGGCGGATCGGTTCGTGGTCCATCAGTACGTGGCGATCGGAGCTGCGATCGGGTCGGTTCGCATAGCGTAAGGGGGCGATCCGATCCGGTGTATTTCCTACACTTCGTTCCAGCAACAGTTTTTCGCCATTCGACGGCGTTTTTGACCAACTAACACTTCTAGACAATCACAAAACATACCATACAGTCATAGCAACATATAGTATCAACTACAAACACCCAAAACATAAATCATAGCATGTAAAACGGATCAAACATGGCCAAATTCCCAAATTTTCCCTTAAGTATTTTTAAGTAAATCTAATCATAGGGTTAACAAAACTTAATCAAATCGAACCAAATTTCTAACAGAGGCATAAAATATTATTTTCGAATTTCTAAACATTTTTCCAGAATTTATTAGTGTATAAATTCGCTAATCTTCACTAATTACCCTTAATTACCGTAATTAGTGCAAAAACTATGCAAATCACTCACCTTGGCCTCAAATAAAATTCTCAGATCTGAAACTTCTCTGATTTGGGGCGAATACTGATGTCCAACAGCAGCTCTAACCTTGCTTTGGTGCTTTTTCTTTTTAATTTGATGTTGCTAAGCCTAATCTTCAATTAGTGAGTGATTTGGGGTGTTTTAGATGTAGGAAGCCATTGTTAGAGTGTCTAAGGATGAAAGTGGCGGTTGGAAAATGTCTAAAGAAATGTTTTCTAACCCTAATCAGCCCCTATATACCACTAAACCCGAAATTCCCCTTGGGCCTAGCTGTTAATCACCCGGTTAAGCCCAATTAAGCTGTTTTTCACCATCTCAGCCATATCTCCCAAACAGTAAATCCGTTTGGCTAATGTGACCACTCTACGAAAAGAGAAACCATCATTCGGAGCCAATGGAAGTGGTTTCAGGTCAAAATTCCTTTCCAGTCAAAAGTTATGGCCAAAACAGTGCCAACTAGGGGTAAAATGGTCATTTAAAAATCGGGAAAAATCTTGAACATGGGAAATGACCCCAATAGTCGTCTCCCAAAGTTACATGACCATACGACTTCGTATGTGAAAGAAATAAATATTCTACGATCCTATGATGCGTAGAATGCGGGTCGTTACAGCCCCTCTTTCCGCTATCCTTGTTAACTACGATTTCCAACCTAGTCCTCTGAGCTAGGGTTTTGTCAAAAGTGTTGTTATCCAAGTTCGTGACTTGACCCGCCTACAAATCATGTCAAGATTGGCTAAGTACTCAAGTTCAAGGCTTAGCCCTACAAGTTGGTTAAGTGTACCAAGAAGCTCATGACTTAACCCTGTCAAGTCAAATTGGTTAAGTATTTATTTGCCTTAACCCTATCAGATTTTCATGTTAGATTGATTAAGCATGGATTATCTTAATCCCATCAGATTATCGAGTCGGATTGGTTAAGTATGGGTTAGCTTAACCCCATCCACTAATCGTATTACAATGGTTAAGCCTAATCTTAAAAGGTCTTGTGACTTAACCCTTATCAGGTCCATCTATTAGATTGGTTAAGTATAGGTTACTTAACCTCATCAAATCATCATGTATAATTGGTCAAGTATAAGTTACTTAACCCCATTAAATTACCGTGTTAAGTTAGTTAAGTACTGGTTACTTAACCTCATTGAATTACCACGTTTAGATTGGTTAAGTGTTTATCCCCATCGAATTACCGTGTTTAGATTAGTTAAGTGAAGGTTACTTAACCCCATCTAATTACCGTGTTTAGATTAGTTAAGTCTAAGTTACCTAACCCCATCTAATTACCGTGTTTAGATTAGTTAAGTCTAAGTTACTTAACCCCATTTAATTACCATGTTAGATTAGTTAAGTATGGATTACTTAACCTCATCGAATTTACCGTGTTTAGATTAGTTAAGTGTGGATTACTTAAAACCATCTAATTATTAAGTCGGATTAGTTAAGCGTAAATTACTTAACCCCATCCCCTAATTGTCTTGTATGGTTAAGTGTCATTAAGAAATTAAGCCCAGTCCCACTTAACCTACCCATTCGTGTCATATCGGTTAAGTGTCATTAGTCAAATTTACTTAACCTTATCATGTGGCATTAATTTAATTAATGCACTCTTAACCTCTCACATTAGACCTTGTTGTGGTTACTAGTTAAGCCGGGCGGGTCCGGGTAGTTTTACACCACAACCTAGTCTAACCTCGGGTCTTAAGCGCGACATGACCAACTTCTCACATTGGATCCTATTGTTTGTAGCCACTAGTCAAGCCGGGCGGGTCCGGGTAGATTTATGCTACAAACTCAATCCAACCTCGAGTTGGCCATTTTCATGTTTGGTCTAGTGTCTTGTTACACTTACAACCCATACGTGTCAAGTTTCCAAGTCCCATGCTCATAGCCAAAGTTACATGTTGTCACATTTATACCAATTTACCCAAATCATGTTTCATGTCATTAAAGTTTCCCCATAACCTAACCCCAACGCTTTTAAACTCGCATATGCATTCACAACAACGCATAATGGATTAAAGAAGGAACTTGGCAAAGGCATGAAAAAAAAGGGTATAAGGCCACAAGTTAAACATGGTGGAAATGAGGCATAAATGTGCTCACAAACTTGCATGTTACATTGTCAAGCCTCAAAAACATGCATAACATTCAAACTTGGCAAATAGGTGATACATGGTCATAGATGACATGAAATGATGACAAGTAACTCGCACATAACATCACATAAGGGTTATGACTTCATATGCAAGTTAACCTAAAGGTTATGAGGGTTCTCATGTTGCATAATGCAACATTTCAACATAAAGGTTATAGCTTTTAACCCACAAGATCAAGGTAATGACTTTATAGACTTGCATAACATGATAGCATGTATCATACTTAATGATCAAACCCAAACTTGCAACATTCATTTAACTTTATAGTTAATATCTAAGAGTAGGAGGGGGCTTACAATGCTATGAAGGCCCAAATCAACATATAAAACAAAGATTGAGACGAAGCCATTCATGCTATCACCTAAAAACCCCAAAAGAACAAGCTCCAAATGAAACCCTTGAGCAAATATCAATAAAAATCCTTGCTTTGAAGAAGAAAGGTTTCAACTTTGGCTTTGAATTAAGCTTATGAGCTATCATGCAAGATCCTTGCTTTTTGGTCAAGAAAAGGTTGCAACTTTGGCTAGAATGCAACTTAAGAACACTCATACAAGTTTGAAAGCACTTGTATGAACTCACAATCTCTCATAGAAATAGGCTTAGGAATTTTAGCATGAGAGTGGAGGCCATGAGAGGAACAAATTTGACATAGTTTAGTTGTAGGATTGAATAATGGTGATTTAGGCTAGGTTTAGGGGTCTTTTTATAAAGGATTAGGATAGTATTAGCCATAGGATTAACCCTATATTCAATCCAAGCCATCAAAGCATGTCTTGGGGAAGAAGTCAAGTGTAGGAACCATCTAGGGCCTTTAGATTAAAGCTGAACCATGAGAACCATTCAAATGCAAAATCTGCATTTGAGCGAATCGGCCCACGGGTTGACAACCAAACACCCTGGATTAACCCCTAGTCGACCCAGCGGGCTCAGATCGACCTCAAAAATCGGCCGGTTCGGTTATTCCCCTCTCCCAATTCGCGGTTTTGAACATTTTTGCATATTTATTTATTTAATTTTCAATTATATATATATATATCAATATATATATATTTCTCTGCGCAACCCATTTCACTTAATTAAGTATACTTTAATTTGTGAATTTTTATGTTCAAATTACGGGGTGTTACATTCTCCTCTCCATAAAGGATTTCGTCCCCGAAATCTCCAAGTTAGGAAGAACGTATCCTACTATCCATCATCCATCTACTCAAAACATCATCCACAGGCAACCATTGTCCTTAGACGATTTCTAATGCCATATGAACATATGTAGGACGTGTGTGTATATGCTCCTTAGCTAATGCTAATGATCAGGCCTGAATGATCTTTCTAATGCAAAATATGTTTAGTGCCATGAGTCCAACATGTGTGCGAATAGTCCTAGTCATATAAGTACTATATGCGTGCACAAACATTCATTCATATGCAACATCCGCATGATAACACATTCAATTTCATCCATAAACAAGTATAAATACTCGTGCATATGCAACATGAAACGTGACCGCGTCAATCTAGTATCTAATGTGTATTCGCGCATCCACGAGCAACCACTTGCAACCATTTGCAACCATATCAATCATAACATGTTTCAAATACATGTTTACATCCATAGGATTCTACCTAAGGTTCCCAAGATAAGATCGAGGAGATAAACAAGACAAACTCCTTACAGGGTTTGCAACAGAAACAGGACCGAGAGGATATCCACCAAGCGATAGCATGCGAGCAAGCTCTACAGGAGAACCAGGGATCAACCATATACTCTTAAAAAGAGATATGATGCGCGCGCCTAAGCCGCATTTCCTTGAGCTTAATTCCATTGTGCCTTGACCATCTTTGACTTCATGATTTTCGTAGCTCCTTGATTCCCATTTCCAAGATATGAGTTGGAACTCATTTCACTGTCGCCTCTCGTTCCACTTTCACTTATTCTTTCCCTAGCATACTTGGCTCAAATATATCCGCGTACTCATGCAAGCTCTCCAAAATTCACTAGTGAATTTTGGATCTCGTTTACCGATGCCAATCCCTGTTGCCAAGTGTACCTACTAGGGTGATCTCGACAACTCATGCACTAGCGAAATGAACCATTCGCCTTAGTGGCGAACTCTACTCGAGCAGATTACCAACGAATGCATCATGAGATTCTAGGTAACTAACCATGACAGAACCCAAAAGGTTACACAGGACTTCGAGGGTATTACCAAGGCAAGTCAAGAGTCTAACTACCCTCTTTCAAAAACCGAGAATGGCACCCCTTATTGGATGACCACTTTATCCCTAGAACCCATCCTTAGCTCCAAAAACATGGGCACTCTCAAATCCAAACAAGTCATGAATAAATGGACCGATCCTCTAACAAGATTTGGGACAAAAATGGGATCCTCTTCTATGCTAGTACTAAGTTGCAGAGACTCACTATCCAAGCAGACTTAAATGATGCGATGATCAAAACAAAGTCTGGACGGGATGATAGAAAAGGAAGGCTGAACCTCTAACAGAAACGGTACCATTTCTCTTAGGTACTCTAGGAATGAGAGCATACGATTGCCCTCTCGCTGATCTTGCCTTGTCCTCCTTGATGGATCAAGCCATACCAACAAGTTGCTTATCCTTAAGCTCGTATCCTTTACCCTTACTCTTATTATCCTTTCTTGTAACACGGCAATGGGTCTCTCGAGAACCACCTCCATCGCACGGAAAGCACTTCGTAGCACGAAAAGATTAGTCACAGTCAAAACTACTGTGACTACAGATGGAGGAAAGAAAGGAAAAGAGAATCAATCAAGGAAACAAAGGATAGTGCTAATGGCCTTTGGGGAATAGCTTTTAAAACATAACTTTTCTTGAAAAATGCTTCTTTGTAAACGGTTTTCAAATAGTTTTTCAAAAGGTTTTAAAAACTTTTGCCCAGTCTGGTAACCTTCTGCTCTGATACCAAATGTAACACCCCACATCCGCTAGGGTCACTCGCAAAGGAATGCACTAACTTTAGAGGGGTATTATTGGTAAACATGCACAGAAATATTACAAGACAGAACATATATATATAAAACAGCGGAAGTAAAACAAATTTTATTACCTTATAAAATAAGGTCTAAATCCTTTTACATCAGAATACACCAAAACCTGTCTTGCAATAATAAAGAAGCATAAAACCATTTCATAAATTATTCCCCAAGTAAACCAGTAAAGTAGCCATAGCCAAGAAAAGTCCAAGCCATGCGTGATGACCTTCAAACAGAAGAAGTCCAAACTAACAATAGCATTTCCTCCCTGTAACCTGGGGGGGAAACGGAAGACAAGAGGCGAAACAAAACGGGGTCAGTCATAAAGACTGGTAAGCCCTATCTAGTATCAGTATATAAACTAGTAAAGTTAACTGGCATGAGGAACTGAGATGAACATAAGTATGATGACAAGATAGATAAGCTAGACCAAAATAACAGGATGCACTACTGTACCAAGATACACGAGTGTGTCATGATAAACTACGGTGTCAAGATAAATCAAGGTATCACATTGTCAGGTTTCTATCAAGTATACTATTCCAAGGTATCTATCCTGTATAACATCCCACGGTATCTATCATGTATATTTCCCCTAGTTCTAACATGTATATTTGCTCTGCACCTTTCGTACTAATATCCCAACCCGCGTCATGTGTTAACTATGAATGTCCCTTGCCCAATGTCATGTAATGGTCCATGTCAACCTAATATATAGCATATGTAGGTTTTCCTAACTCGTATGTTTCTTTCCATGTATAAGTTCAGTCCTTTGCCGTAGGCCATACGGGCTTTCCCATGTAAACGTTTTATCCTTGAGGTTATTTTGGACTGCTACCCTTGATCTAGTTATGTTTTCATACCATGAACTATCGCGTGTCCACTTAGGATTTATGCCACCTAGGACCACTAGGGATTATGCTACCTAATGAACGTTTCCGTGTCTCGGTTTGGGTTCAGCCACCTAGGGCCACTAGGGATTATGCCACCCGTCAACCGCGCCCTTTATCCCACGTATGTATCGTGAATCGTTTTCCATGTCTAGATGCACATGTTCCTCAATGTGACATCCGAGTTCCGTGCCAGGGCAAAACAAGAAATACGGAACTCGGTCGGGAGCTTTAAGTCGTCTGCTGATGCAGATATCAAGGTCTATTTTTGTACCCGTGGCTATGGTCCCACGTGACCCCTCCCTCAACTACTGGAAGGCAATCCACGAAAAATCATGTATGAGAACTACACTAAGGCCCATCGATGCCTACTTCCAGATAGCCAACCTCACCCATAACTTGATAGCTAGTATATGGTCTTTTGGGAGTTCCCTGCCTTTCCGTACGTACACGATTGACTAAAGATGGTAGGTAGTCGGCGACATGCTATCCCGGGGCAAAATCAAGAATCGTCGACTCCACGCTAATCCATCCCAGTCTTTAGGTCGCTTGCATAGCAACCAAGGCATACTCTTGGCTCTTCTACCGCAGACCTTAACCCCTGTGAGGTCGGGTTTCATGGACCACTCGCCACCTCACAGAGGGATACCAAGAGTACCCTCATGTTCCCCGAAGCTTTCACTTCGTCACCCAGTTCGTTGGAGCTTTTATCCTAGTCAGATAACTTGCTCCTCCTCGTATACTAAGCGATGACCTATCGTACCAGGTTACTCATCTCTTTATGAACTAGTCCCATGTCCTTAGCTATGAATTATTACTTAGTTACTTAACTAAGGTTTACCACTTAGCCCCTCTTTCCGCTATCCTTGTTAACTACGATTTCCAACCTAGTCCTCTGAGCTAGGGTTATGTCAAAAGTGTTGTTATCCAAGTTCGTGACTTGACCTGCCTACAAATCATGTCAAGATTGGCTAAGTACTCAAGTTCAAGGCTTAGCCCTACAAGTTGGTTAAGTGTACCAAGAAGCTCATGACTTAACCCTGTCAAGTCAAATTGGTTAAGTATTTATTTGCCTTAACCCTATCAGATTTTCATGTTAGATTGATTAAGCATGGATTATCTTAATCCCATCAGATTATCGAGTCGGATTGGTTAAGTATGGGTTAGCTTAACCCCATCCACTAATCGTATTACAATGGTTAAGCCTAATCTTAAAAGGTCTTGTGACTTAACCCTTATCAGGTCCATCTATTAGATTGGTTAAGTATAGGTTACTTAACCTCATCAAATCATCATGTATAATTGGTCAAGTATAAGTTACTTAACCCCATTAAATTACCGTGTTAAGTTAGTTAAGTACTGGTTACTTAACCTCATTGAATTACCACGTTTAGATTGGTTAAGTGTTTATCCCCATCGAATTACCGTGTTTAGATTAGTTAAGTGAAGGTTACTTAACCCCATCTAATTACCGTGTTTAGATTAGTTAAGTCTAAGTTACCTAACCCCATCTAATTACCGTGTTTAGATTAGTTAAGTCTAAGTTACTTAACCCCATCTAATTACCATGTTAGATTAGTTAAGTATGGATTACTTAACCTCATCGAATTTACCGTGTTTAGATTAGTTAAGTGTGGATTACTTAAAACCATCTAATTGTCAAGTCGGATTAGTTAAGCGTAAGTTACTTAACCCCATCCCCTAATTGTCTTGTATGGTTAAGTGTCATTAAGAAATTAAGCCCGGTCCCACTTAACCACCCATTCGTGTCATATCGGTTAAGTGTCATTAGTCAAATTTACTTAACCTTATCATGTGGCATTAATTTAATTAATGCAATCTTAACCTCTCACAATAGACCTTGTTGTGGTTACTAGTTAAGCCGGGCGGGTCCGGATAGTTTTGCACCACAACCTAGTCTAACATCGGGTCTTAAGCGCGACATGACCAACTTCTCACATTGGATCCTATTGTTTGTAGCCACTAGTTAAGCCGGGCGGGTCCGGGTAGATTTATGCTACAAACTCAACCCAACCTCGAGTTGGCCATTTTCATGTTTGGTCTAGTGTCTTGTTACACTTACAACCCATACGTGTCAAGTTTCCAAGTCCCATGCTCATAGCCAAAGTTACATGTTGTCACGTTTATACCAATTTACCCAAATCATGTTTCATGTCATTAAAGTTTCCCCATAACCTAACCCCACGCTTTTAAACTCGCATATACATTCACAACAACGCATAATGGATTAAAGAAGGAACTTGGCAAAGGCATGAAAAAAAAAGGGTATAAGGCCACAAGTTAAACATGGTGGAAATGAGGCATAAATGTGCTCACAAACTTGCATGTTACATTGTCAAGCCTCAAAAACATGCATAACATTCAAACATGGCAAATAGGTGATACATGGTCATAGATGACATGAAATGATGACAAGTAACTCGCACATAACATCACATAAGGGTTATGACTTCATATGTAAGTTAACCTAAAGGTTATGAGGGTTCTCATGTTGCATTATGCAACATTTCAACATAAAGGTTATAGCTTTTAACCCACAAGATCAAGGTAATGACTTTATAGACTTGCATAACATGATAGCATGTATCATACTTAATGATCAAACCCAAACTTGCAACATTCATTTAACTTTATAGTTAATATCTAAGAGTAGGAGGGGGCTTACAATGCTATGAAGGCACAAATCAACATATAAAACAAAGATTGAGACGAAGCCATTCATGCTATCACCGAAAAACCCCAAAAGAACAAGCTCCAAATGAAACCCTTGAGCAAATATCAATAAAAATCCTTGCTTTGAAGAAGAAAGGTTTCAACTTTGTCTTTGAATGAAGCTTATGAGCTCTCATGCAAGATCCTTGCTTTTTGGTCAAGAAAAGGTTGCAACTTTGGCTAGAATGAAACTTAAGAACACTCATACAAGTTTGAAAGCACTTGTATGAACTCACAATCTCTCATAGAAATAGGCTTAGGAATTTTAGCATGAGAGTGGAGGCCATGAGAGGAACAAATTTGACATAGTTTAGTTGTAGGATTGAATAATGGTGATTTAGGCTAGGTTTAGGGGTCTTTTTATAAAGGATTAGGATAGTATTAGCCATAGGATTAACCCTAGATCTAATCCAAGCCATCAAAGCATGTCTTGGAGAAGAAGTCAAGTGTAGGAACCATCTAGGGCCTTTAGATTAAAGCTGAACCATGAGAACCATTCAAATGCAAAATCTGCATTTGAGCGAATCGGCCCACGGGTTGACAGCCAAACACCCTGGATTAACCCCTAGTCGACCCAACGGGCTTGGATCGACCTCAAAAATCGGCCGGTTCGGTTATTTCCCTCTCCCAATTCGCTGTTTTGAACATTTTTGCATATTTATTTATTTAATTTTCAATTACATATATATATATATCAATATATATATATATTTCTCCGCGCAACCCATTTCACTTAATTAAGTATACTTTAATTTGTGAATTTTTATGTTCAAATTACGGGGTGTTACATATTGGATCTTGTACATTTAATTAAAGTTCAAAATGTAAAACTACGAACTACCGTGATGCTATGGGCTCATTCATAATTAAATATAAATTTTATGTCCAAACGTCGTTTAATACACTAATTCGTTAATATAATTCAAAACCAAACTTAATTAAATTCTTTTATATTACCAACTCACATAATATTGCAAATTCGACTAATTCCAACCATTTCAGAACTAAATATATTATTATATTATTTATATCAATAAAATATTCAAAATCATTGAAGTCACGTTATTTAAATTTCAAATCAACATTTAAAACTATTTCTAAATGTTAAATTAAATGGTTAAAAACCTGGGTCAGTACATGATGAAAGGATTTGGAATTTTTAGTTGGAGATTTAGTGTTTGTTAAGGATTCGCCTCTAAGGAATGTGATTCATTTTGGACGGAAAGAATAGTTAGCATCAAGATTTATTGGGCCATGTCCGATTATCAAACATTTTGGAAAGCTCACATATATGGTGGATTTATCTGAGAAAATGGCAGGTGTACACAATGTGTTTCACGTATCGTTTCTACGGAAGTTTTTGCATGACTTGAATGTTGTGGTATTTCTCGATTAGACTTGAATTTAGAGGCCGAGCCCGAAATTTCTAATCCTTGTAAGCCGTTTCGCATTATAGGGAGTGACACAAACAACTTAGAAGGAAGGTTGTTAAGCTAGTCAGGGTATAATAGGGCGAGAACGATGACGATTGCACATGGGAAAGGAAGAGAGCATGAGACTGACCCATCCAAAACTCTTTGGTGGTATGTCCCATATATCGTATTTTATTTGTACCATTGTGTCTTGCACAATTAGAGTTTCGCATGCTAGGGTAGGATTTTGATTGCATTGATTGTTGGGTGCTGGACTGGATGATAGATTAGATACTCGTGGATGGTAGGCATGAGAATACTTTGTTTGCTCGTGGTTGAATTTCGGGGGCAAAATGCCTAAATGTGGGGAATGTAATGACCTGTATTTTACATATCGTAGGATCATAAAATAATTATATTTAGTTCTTGAATCATTCTCAAATTTTAATATATTGTTCATGAGGATGTGAGACATGTCCAAGATTTTTACCGAACTTAATTATGACCATTTTACTCTAACGAATATTGTTTTAGATATAACTTTTGATACAGACTGAACCAAATGCTAAAATCAGTCTAAATAGATCGGAATGGCAGTTGGCAATTCCATGGAGTGGTCAAATTAAAATTTTGGCATAGTCACTTGGGAGAAATCGTTGTTTTAAGTTTCAGTTTCTACTAGGTAGACAAATTAGCATCTAATGGGATGATTAGTGTAGTCCATTAGTCTAATGACCTGCTGATATAAATAGAGGGGTTTGGGGAAGGAATTGAGGTGTCTCTCTTCATTCAATCATTAGGTTTGGGTCCTTGATTCTACAAATTCAACCAAAACCCTAATTCATCGATTTCATTTAGATTCATCATAAATTGAACTTATAGACTAAATCTACATGCGACAAGATTGGATCTCATCACATTGCATTTATGCATTTATTTTGGGAATTTTCATTACTATCCATATTTGGTTCACCGGACACTATATCTTAAATTAGGTGAGTGGTAAACAACTCTCACGCGGGAACTATGGATTATATGGGCTACATTAGGATTAACTCTTGTCATGCATTTTAAATTCACTATAGATATGATTATACATGTTTAAGTCAATTTGTGCACTAAGGTAATCTAATTTAACCATGTAAAGTGGTAATTTGTTAGATTAGTCATGTTCTGGGCTATGCTTATATATATCCAAATCAAGTCAATTCCATGATTTTATGATATATTTATAAAATATACATGTTAGTATGATTAAAGATAGGATGAATCAATGTTTGTTTTGGTTAAATTGAATGCATTACTTAAATCGTTTGTTAGAATTGTTTGACGTAGAACTTAGGATCGAAGATCAGAGCAAATCGGAAGTTCAAGTGGTTAGATTTAGAAAAAACTTGGCAGAGGAGCTCTGGAAGGCATTAGGATGATGTCGAAAAAAATTCATCTTGAAACAAGCTGAGTACATGGATTGGTACTAGTCCATGTCTTATAGATCGGTATCGATCCATGGTAATTAGTCGTGCATCGCTAGAACTAAATGTGTGGCTTTGGGAGGTGAAAAGCGGATCATGTGCAAGTTTTGGTGTCATTTGGATGGGTCGAATTTGATTGCTCGAGTATGGACTAATGGATCTGCAAGGAAATTCATTAGAAGGATTTTGGCTTCCAGAATGGACAAGTAGGAAGTGCTCGAGAATAGAGCTGGAGTGATCCAACAGAATGGACAACATCATCATTTTTTTAAGTGTATGAACCACTACCAATCCATAGGCGATGGACCGGTACCGATCCATCATGGTGCATGGTGGGGGGCCCAATTTTTTTTAGTATGATGATGTTGTCTCCTGGAGGTCGCTAGTGAAGTTTGGTGACCAATGGACATCAGATGTTTGAAGTACAATTGATGTGCACGTAAATATGCACATTTATATTCACACATTTATTTTTGTTTTAGTTATATAAATAACAAAATCAGATTATTTTACATTTTTATATTATGGGAAAAACGGTTGTTTGTGCATGTATTAAAATTTACTTTATCATTTTCATGTGTCTTGTAGGGGTTTAAGAGCAAAAATGAAGTATGCACATGAAGACAAGCATGCACATACACAAAAAGATGGAGATGGAATTATTTCACAAACCACTTAGTGGATGACCCCACCTACCCATTAGCACTCTTTTTTAAAAGTACAATTAGAGGCTAATATATTAGCAAGAGGTGGTGAAAAAGCTTTATGCATTCTACATGATTAAGTAGAGGCTAGAGACAAATAGAAGCTTCATGAAGGGGGTATTTTTGGTAGTCCCCAACAAAATGGATTAGGGTTAGGGTTGTATAAACATGTATAAATAACCCATATGTAAATATCCTCTCTTTATCCTCTCTTTTAGTTAGTTTAGTTTGAAGGTTGAAAACTCTCTTTTCTCTTTAATGGCTACTTAGCCATTTTCTCTTATGGAACTTCTTTTAATGCAATTCTAATTAGTTCTCTTTTATTTACATTCCTTTTTACATCTTGTTGTAGTGTAGATCTCTTTTATTTTATGCAAGTAAAATAGATTTTCATTTGTTTTGTCCTCTTTTTTCTTTTTTATGTTGAAATCTACATTTATTAGCATGAGTACATATATTAGAAACTAAGCCCTTTAACTTAGGGGTAATGAAGCTCTCTAATTATGTAGCTTCAACATAACTTGAATTTATGTTCTCTTTTTAGTGCCTAATGAAAATATGATTATGGCAAAGAAGTGATTGTTTAAATTGAAATTTGATGGCCAATATTTCTAAACAGTAGTTAATAGGTCATGCTTAAAATAGATTCGATTTTTCATCTTTTTGTCATTTTCATGAGAGTTGAACAAGTGGGTTAGTGGTAGAGTTAAAGTTTGATGGCTTACGTTGGGCTAATTAATAGCAAAAATATGATATGTTTAGGATAAACACATCAACTAATCACACTTATGACCAAAATAGAGAGATCATACTTTCATAACTTGTTGGATTATATGATCTAGAAAGTGGATTTGCTTCTAAGCTGGTGTTTAATATCATAATTTTTATCTATCTTAGTTTGTTAGTTTAGTTTAGTTGCAGTTGAAATTTCTCTTAGCATTGTTTTAGTTTAATTGAGTAGAATCTAAATTATTTCTTTCTTCGTGGATCGACCCGTATTCACCACTTACTACAAGTGTACATCGCGCGCTTGCGGTGTTATACGCTTCACGACGAATTTCTAACTGATAGAGTACTCGTTGTCGAACAAGTTTTTGGTGCCATTGCCAGAGAAATAAATTTATTTTTGTTCTTATTCTTCAAACCAATTTTCTTTTTTGTTGTTCTTCTTTAAAAAAAACGTTCATCGTTTTTGTGTTTGTTCACTTGTTTTGAGTTTGGTGTCTTTTTCACTTATGTGCAGTTGTTTATTTATTTTATTTTGTTTCTTCTAAAAAATGTTGTGTCTTGTGTTAGTATTTTTGTTGCATTTCATTTGATTTTGTGTCTAGTGTTTGTTTAACTTTGTGTCACTTTCTTAAAAAAAAATTGGTGTTTGTTTCTTTTCTTGTTCGATTGTGTGTGCTTGTGCATTTATTTTCTTGTTGTTCATTTTAGTCTCGCTTTTGTGTTTTGTTTTGATTTTGTGTGTGTTTCTCTCTTTGTTTTCATTTGTGTTAGTTTCTTCTTTTATATTGTCAAAAAAAACTCCAATTACAGTACATCTTCTTGTTTATTTTAATTAAAAAAACCAGCACCAGCTTTGTATATAACAGTTCTTTTGTTTGCTGCTTCTGTTTTGCTTTCATATCTTAGTTTGTGCACCTTGCATAGCTCTCTTCTCTTTGCATTTCGGTGTAAAAAACAAAAATTCTGCAATTGGTTTTGTTGTTGTGTGCACTGCTGAATTCAGTTCCGTAATTCAAACTGTGCCCACTCTTACTGACATTCAGTTTCCAATTGTGTGTTTGTGTTCAATTGTTTGTGTGTTTGTTTTCATTTAGTCCACTCCTGTTCTTTGATGTTTTGTATAGTCATTCAGTGTTAAAAAAATTTTGCATTTCTTCACTAAGCCCATTCAAAAATTCTGCATTTTACATTCAACATTTTTTTTACACTGTATATTCCATTTGCATTGGCATCCATTTGTCTCTATTTTTCGTCTTTTCCATTTTCTGTTTATCACTTCTTTTCTGTTTTCATCTTGTCTGCTTCCACAGTTTGAACACTAAGATGACATCCAACATCATCAAGCCAACCCTTCACTGTTCTGCCAAACTCATAACCATTTCTGTCAAAACAATCAACCAACCATCAACAAGACTTCGCTAAGCCCAGACGAAGCTCACAACCATCACCCCTGTCTGAACACCCTCTGCCTCTAATAGACCACTTCACAGTTCACAAACCTCACTTGCACAACCTTACAAAACAGCTTCATCCCCCACTTTATTGCACTCAAGCCTAAGGCCACCACAACATCATTTTGATCAACCTTTCTGTCATACAGTACCTTCCCTCGCCTCACATTATCAAAAACCCTCTTGGCCAAGTCCAAACTACCCCGACAACACATAGTTTATCAGTACATCCAAACCCACACTAAAAAATCAGTTCATCACTTTATACTATTACACCAACTTCCATAATCAGTTCACCTCACTGCATACACTTACCCCTTCAAAACCAAAATCTGTCTCAATTCACTAAACCAAACAAAGTTTCATTACCCCTCGAATACCATCTAACTCCAACCAAACCAACAATAAGCATCACATATTCACAGTCTCTATTTAATTACAACCAGACTGCACTTCCCAAAATCCTGCGCAAACCTCCATCCCAACACCCCTTCCACAAGCAATTGAAAACCTGCAAATAATCACCATACACCAACATGCCCACATCAACCAACAACTGCTCAACAGTCAAAGCTCCTTATTTATCCATTACCCCAAACATTCTGCAAACCCATCAACAACTCCTCCCACTTCTGCTAAACAACCATTCATCAAAATCCAGCCTCCTTAACCATTCTCTATTGACAAAGCTCGCACACTAAACCGCCTCACCACTCAAACCAACACCATTCAAGAACTTGCCTTTAGCTATTCTCCAACCAACTCCACCAACGAACACAATCAAACCCAAAAACCGCCCTCCTCAAAAAGCAAATCACAACCCCCAAAATTTAGTTGGGATTCAAAGCATATAAAAATGGGGTGACTGGTTTTTGATTTTGATTTCGAAAAAAAGGGGTAAAAGTTGATTTGGTATTCTTCATAATCCGTTGATTTTGTGGTTTGGTTTTCGATTTTGCATTTTGTTGTACCTCGGAGTGCTGGTTACAAATTTAATAAAAAAAGGGTTTGTACTATTAAACTCTTTGCACTACTTGGGCTTTGTAAAAATGGGTCGGTCGTTTTCTTTTAAGAGGGTCCGTTCATTTTTTGTTTGGCCTTGTAGGCTTAATTATGTGTAAACTATTTGTAACACCCCACACCTATACAGTGGCTAAGTTGGGGACAATGTCTTGGGTGAACGGAGGTGCGGGTTGTTACAGTGGTATCGGAGCCAATACCCAGCCGGAATTGTGGCTCCTGTGTGGACCAGAGTGCCTGGTTGAGGTGCTTATGAGCCAATGGGGACGTTGCGCTCTGTAGAAGGGGAGAATGTAACACCCCTGAGTCCCACATCGTGGAAACCTGTGTGAAGTGGGTACTTATATAGTAGAGCTCATCTCTTACTAACGCCGAGGCCTTTTGAGGAACAAAACCCCACACTTATACGGTGGTTAAGTTGGGGACAATATCTTGCATGAACGGAGGTGCAAGCTGTTACACTATTTATATTTAAGTTGTTTGTCAATCCTTCTTTTCTATCCTTATTTACTTTATGAGTGTATTTGTGAGCTTGTTTACAGGTGGTTTTTTATAATCCTTATGGCATAGTGGGATTGTGGGCTTATCATGCATGGCCTTCCAATTTTTTGTTTCTTTTTAGTTTTTTTCTTTTTCCATCGTCTCTTTGGTTTCTTCTTTTGTTCTCGAAGTGGGTAAGCACTTTAAGTTTTATTTTTATAGTTCTTAAAAAAAAGTGTTCACTTATTTAAAACCCATTTCAAGTTGCAGGAAATCGGACAAGAATTTGGTTGCTAGAGAAATGCTAGTTAGCTTAGCTTTGCTCAAAATTGGTTGCTCAAAAAAATGTGCACTACTTTTCTTGCTTAAAAAAATTATCGCTAAAAATAAAATTGCTAAAAATTCTGCATGCACTAGTAGCGTATTTCTCTCCTTTATTTTAATTGCATTGTTGATTACTTGCATTTGCATAAAAAATCCAAAAACAAAATAAAAATTTATTCTTAGTTGCATCATTAATTCACGTTTAATTTCTGTTTTGCATTCATCTTATTTTTGTTTTCTAAGGACATCATTATATTTTAACAAATTGGTTTATTTCTAACGAAGTATTTCTTGGTCTCTAGACTATGACAGAGTAATAACCATTTATAATTATTACGGTGATTCGTAAATATTATAGCGGTTGTTCCTTTGAAGGTACTTAAAACTTCGGTTGTATTGCAAGAGTGATTCCTAGTGCACCGATAGCTCATGTCCGTTAAATCGCAGAGAAATCTTTTGTTGAATTAATCTAACTGTCATTATATAATTTTAGAAAATTTGTAAATAAGTAACTTGCATTCATATAGTTGCATTAAGTTCATGCATATATAAACAAAAAAAATTCAAAATGAAAAAAATCATTTGTAAATTATTTCTTTCCATTTTTTTAAGCCTTTTTTGTTTGAAAAACAATTAAAAATCCGAAAAAGGTATGAAAAAACATAAAAAAAGCATTCCCTTTTGTGAATATTTCCTTTTCACTTTCTAAAACTCAAAGTAAATAAAGCAAAAAAAATTCATGAAACTGTCCCAATTTCCTTATTCGCAAGAATTTTACGATAGTTGTGAAAATCAATATAATCCATATAACTTTACACCAAATTCATACATATATTTTAATAACAACTATTGTACAAACAATTTGGATTTCGTACCACAAAATTTTCAAAATAATGATCAACTCTCAACTTTGGAAAAATGTATTGAATCTTTACTTGAACAAATTCGAAGAATGAATGAATGGTATAATTCATACTTGTGCAACAATTCAAGTCAAAGTCTTCAAAATAATCATAATTCAAATTCAATTCCAAATTCGAATGATTTTGATTATAACCCTTGCCAATTCAATTTCGAACTCCAAAATGAATTTCAAATTCAAAATGAAATCACTTTTTAAATGATTTAGGCAATGGGAATAATTTCAATTGTGATGCAATAAAAAAATTTGTTCTCAACAATTCAAACTAAAAATTCTCACGTAAATAATTATAAATTTGGTTTTATTGAGCAAATGAACAAAATTGACGATAATTACACGAATTTATTGTATGAAACTTACTTGAAGTTTCATGAAAAACAAAATCAAATTTTGATGTGTGATGAGTCAAACGATAATATTTTACTACATTCGATAATTTCCACTGGAAAATGATGATCTTAACGAAGTTTTGGAAATACGGTAATTGAGTTAGATTTCAATTCTTTTGAAAGGGTAGAACCCAATATCAAATTCAGTATTCCTTTTTCTGAAAATAACGAATTTGAAATAACAACTTTGGACTTTAAAAATGATATAAACAATGAAGTTGTGAATAACTCAAAAGAAGACAAATTAGATGAACATAATTTTTTTTGAACTTTTTGAAGATGAGTTGAATTGTGAAAGTGTAGATTTGAATCACCATTTGATTTTGAAATCAATATTTTTGAACAAAATTTCCGTGATAAATTTGAAATTCAAATTGGTGAATTTAAACATGAATTTCGACCATTTATTCAACTACCCCAAAAACCATCGAAAACTAACCAACTTATTCGACATTTAATAAAATGACATTCGTTTTCCCAAAAATAACGTTTAACTTCGAAATCTTTTACGATTTGGTTTTTTAAGCTTAAGTTGTGTTTCTCATACTTTAAGAGACAAATGATTCGGTCTTTGGAAGACCATTTCACTTACTTCTTTTCAATATATATTCTAATATAATTTACGTTCTCTTGTAAATATAGGTTATATTTTCAAAATTTCTTTTCTCCTTCCACTTGGGTTGCCTGTGGAGACACAATCAAAACCAAGGGTATGGGGAGTTTCATATTTATTTTGGTTTTACATAGATTTTTCTTTTATTTTTTTAATTCAAAAAAGATTAAAAAAAAGCATTTTAATTTAGTTTTAAATGGGCTTGATGAAGTAAATATACGGTTTTAGTCGTACGACTAAAATGTTTGGAAAATCACTTTTCTTAACAGATAATGAAAGGAAAGTTTGAATTATGAGAAAATTTAATATAACTGGTATATATATGGAGATTCATAGGTGACGAGTATGAAATTTTTTCTAAATTGTAATCCGATTAATAGAATGGTTAATTTAGACTACATGTGATAACATTTTAGGTTTTTTAAGTGAAGTTGTGCTAAGATATTTTCGCTTAAATTCTCTCTCTTTCAAAAAAAAGTCAAAAGAAATGATATATATATATATATATAATAAGCTATCCAATATCCAACATTACTTGTAATCTAGCGTTGGTGTGCAAACCCACCAAGTTCTGTCCCAACTCTCACGTCAGCCCATGAGGCAGTGCATGGGCAGGATACCTTGGTCTCATTTTATGAGTTGGACATCTAGGGATTACCAACATCTTTTTGACAAAGTCAGCGTCAGTCTACACAATCTGCCAAGCTTTGTCCCAATTTTGGTATACCATGGTCTTTTCAGCTAGGTGTTTGTAAATAATAACAATGTAAATATTTTTCAAAATAAAGAGAGAGTAAGCACTTGAAACCCAAGCATTATCTTCACTTATTTGACCTAACTTGTTAACAAAAAAGAAACTAAGATGTCATTTTATGATTGTTGATAATCATAAGCTAAGAAAAAGGGGCGAAAACAAGCAAGGTCAGACATAAAGTCTGGCAGGTCCAGTGACTTTCAGCATATGAACAAATAATAATAATTATGACATGAAAATAAGCTGGATAATAGATAACAGTAACAGGAGTAGCAGATGTACTTAGGTTAAACAGAAGAAACAAAATAATATTACTTTTCATTTCTCTGCACTAATACTAGTATAACAGGATTAGGTGTCACCCCAATGTCTAAACTGAAACAGAAACGGGAACAGAATAATTTCCACAGAAGAGAATGCTAGTAATGGGCCTTTATCACCCCAGCAGAAACAGACAGAAGCAGAATGCTAATAATGGGCCTTTACCACCTGAACAGAAACAGACAGAAACAGAATGCTAATAATGGGCCTTTACCACCCGAACAGAAGGTACAGAAACAGAAACAAATTAATCACTACAGAAACAGAATGAAGAATAAGGTGTACACTAGTAAATGGGCCTTTACCACCCGAACAGACGGTACCACGCAGAAATAGATAGCTTTTGCCACCCAACAGAAACAGACGGTACCAACAGAAACAGACAGAACTAAGTGTACCCTAAAACCCTACCCCAAGCGATCGGCTCCCTAATACATAAATACCCTGTGTCGGCCCCACAGTAAGGTATGTCACTCCCTAAAGTGACAACCAATTGGCACCTGTTCGGTGTGGTGAAGTTTAATTTGTCTGCCCCCGTAGCATATTACTCTTCCTTCTTGCATTAGGACAGCGCCTAATCCCGTGCCGCACGCATCTGTGTACACCGTAAACACCTTGCCTCCATCAGGTAATGCCAAAACTGGAGCTGTGGTGAGGGCTCTCTTGAGTCTCTGAAAAGCAGCGTCACACTCTATGTCCCATGCAAAAGCTAGGTTCTTCTTTGTTAACTTAGTAAGAGGGGCTGAAATCTTAGCAAAGTCCTTAATGAACTTCCTGTAGTAGCCCGCCAAACCGAGAAAGCTTCTCACCTCCGTTGCATTCTTAGGAATTTTCCAGTCTTGTACCGCAACTACCTTTGCGGGGTCCACGGCTATGCCTTACTTAGAAACTACATGTCCAAGAAACCGAACTTCCTTCCTCCAAAAATGGCATTTGGAGAACTTAGCCTTTAACTGGTGTGCTCTAAGTGTTTCCATGACTTCCTTGAGATGTCTAACATGCTCTTCTTCATCTTTTGAGAAGATCAAAATATCATCCATGAAAACAACCACAAACTTGTTAAGGAACTCTCGAAACACCATACTCATCAAATCTACAAAGTACGCGGGTGCATTCGTTAACCCAAACGGCATGACGAGTCATTCGAAGAAACCATCTGGAGTCCTAAACGCAGTTTTGTCAATGCTATCCTCAGCCACTCTAAGCTGATGGAATCCTGTGGCTAGATCGAGTTGAGAGAAAACAGATGCTCCCACAAGCTGGTCAAACAAATCGTCGATTCTTGGTAGTGGGTGCCTATTCTTCTTTGTCAGCTTGTTTAACTCACGATAATCTACGCATAGACGAAGCGATCCATCCGCCTTAGTAGCGAATACCACCGGAGCACCCCATTCAGAAATGCTTTGCCTTATGAAATTTTTCTCAAGCAACTCCTTAAACTGTTTACTGAGCTCTCTTCTTTCTCGCGGGGCCATGTGCCTAACGGGCAATGAAACTTGCTTGGCATTATCAACTAGATAAATCAGAAGTCTATCTCGCGTTTAGGAGGTAACCCCCTCACCTCATCAAAGACATCTGGATATTCTCGGACCACTCTTATAGATTGCAAATTATCGACGGACGATTCAAGAGACTGAAGATAAAACAACATGACCGGACCCTTAGGGTTACAAGAAATTTCAAGGGTATTACCGAGGCGAGTCATGAGCCTCACTACCCTTTGTTCACAATCAAGAATGGCTCCATAATTGGACAGCCAATCCATACCTATGATCAAACCATATCCCATAAATCCGAGAACATAAGCATTACACGTGAATTCTACGCTTAAGATAGAGATCCTCAAATACTCACACATCATAGATAAATGGGCGGAGCCCCCAATTGGATTTGAAACTATAACGGGATCCTCAACCAGACTAGTACTTAGGTGTAGATTTTCAACAATATCAGAAGAAATAAAAGTATGCGATGCGCCAGAGTCAAATAAGGTTCGAACAGGAAAGTCAGAAATGTAAACAAGGTTTTCTACAGAAATATTACTACCTCGATCAAGAGTTGGAGTGGTGTTGAGAGCATGCAACTGCCCTCCAGAAGGTCCTGCTCGCTGGGTCTGCCCTTGCCCTTGTCCTTCCTTCTTAGGGCAATCCTTGCTGATGTGTCTAGTATCTCCACAATGAAAGCATTCACCCAACTTTCTCTTCTTCTTTCTACAGTCTTTAGCTAGATATCCCGTAATACCACAAAACTTACACTTCCTTGTAACACCCCGTATTTACTGTGAATGTATAAGTAACAAATCAGAGAATAATTAATTTTTAAAATAAGAATCAAGGGAAATGGGTTGCGCCATTGCGTTCGTCTCGAATTCTGCTTGAAAACGAGTTCGAGATTTCGAAAAATGGAGTCTGTATGACCAAGTTATGACCCTCCGAAGTTTCAGGAATTTAAATAAAATAAAACTACTCGAAAATAAAGCCAAAAATTCGAAATTCAAACTCAGAGAAGGCTGGCGGGAAAATTCCCGCCCATATACCAAGGTCGACTGGGGAGTCGACCCCCCCCCCCCCCAACCAGGTCGACTGGGGTGTCGACCTCCCCATGACTAGGTCGACTGGGTAGTCGACCTGGGGGTCGACCTGCTCCCGAAACCTAGTTTTTGAACTTGGTTCATTCTGATGTATCCGGTCTCGTTTTCTGTCTAGATTCATCCGCCTTATCCTATATAAACAGCCCCCTAGCCTCATTTTCTCTACACAATTTCATTCTATCTATATTCTGCCTCTGTTCTAATTAAAAATAAAAATGGCGTCGCTACTCTGATGGAATCAAAACTTGGACTGATGCATCTTCTTCCAACCTGAATAGAATTAAAAGCTAAATCAAATCTCAAATCAAAGTTTAGAGCTACAACAACAGTTTATTATCCTTTCTTAAAACCACGAAAGGCAAGTACAGTTATTTTCCGATATAAACTTTAATTATGGTTGTGGCATGATTATAAATCTGAATCTAAGGTTATGTATATTCTTATCTGTCAGATCTGTTTTTTTGTGACTATTCTGTACCTCTTTCTTCTTTCTGTTCGATAGCCAGGCTACTACGAGCCTGCGCTGAGTCTCATAAGAAATTAACGCACGAACGCTAACTAAAATAATGAATAATGCATAATTGGACATGAAACTGTTGCCTATGAGACTATTGCCTATGACTATAATTCACGCCTGTAAGACTATTGCCTATGACTATGATTGATGACTATGAGACTATTGCCTATGACATTGAATAAGAAACTATAGTAATTAGTCGCCCATGACTATTGTGGTTAGTTGCCTATAACTATTGTAGTTAGTTTCTTATGCCTATTCCCTTAATGATGTTAGATCTCATATTTAGTACGTAACTTTGCTAGTTTATTCCACTGTTGTGTACATCGAGCCTAGAAGGGCCATTATCATTGTATTTGGTTCATTGTTGCATGCCTATTCTTTCTTGTGTTTATCCCCTATTCCTTTTGCTAGGGCCATTTCATGAGTATTTAGAGAACTTGAGGAAACATGTTATATGGGGATTGGGCGTAGCTTAATTAAGTTAATTTGGCATAGCAAATATGTTGGCATAATCTGAATTGGCTAAAATAGACAATGATTTACATGTGTATTAGTCCTGGACATAAATGGTAAACTAGAATATTAAATCTAGTTTTGACATGAACTGTAAATGGGAATATTAAGGCTAAAATTTGGGGCATATATTGTATTATGATTTATGACCTTGATTTGGGCATGTAAGTTTAGGCTAAATTTATAATTAGGCAAGATATGTTAATGAAACTTTAAGGAATGATTAAATCTGTTATATTGCCTAATCCGCTAGTTCTGTTATATTGCCTAAACTGCTAATTAGATTGAATTGCCTAATCTGCTAATTATGTTAAAATTTGCCTTATCTGCTAGACCTGCTAAATCGCCTAATCTGCAAGATTTGTTATCTGTTTAGTCTGTTGAATGGCGTAATCTGTTGGAACTGAAATGCTAAAATTTGAAGTATGTAAATCTCTAGCCTCGATTTAAAATTAAGCAAAACTTTTTAATAGAACCTCGAATAATCTGCTGTAACTTGTACAGAAGTTAATTTGTTAAATTAACATTATTAGTATGATATTAGCATAGTCTGTGAATGAATGCATTGGCTAAACATGAAACATGGCTAACTCGAGGCTAGAATGAGTTTGCGGCGTAATCCTGCCCGGAACCGCCTGGCACATCCAGTGGTCGCAAACAATAGGTTCTAATGTGAGAAGTTAGTCATAACGTGCTTGAAACCCGAGGTTAGACTCAGTTTGCGGTAGAAACCTGCCCGGAACCAACCGGCCTAACCAGTGGCCGCAAACTGTCAGTCTAATGTGAGAGATCTGCGGGTTAATTTTTAATTGATACAAATCTGAGATAAATATGATGTCTAAAACGTGTTGGGTAGGTAGGATCAAACCAATTGGACTAATGAATTTAACAAACCCGTTTCGTGAATCTGTAGGCCCAATTACAAAATTAGACAAATTTGTTAAATCCGTATATCTGATCCGTTAGTCTGAAATTTGTCTGATCTATGAACTAGTTGATTTGAACTCTGTATGTCTAAACTTGTAAACAAGTTAATCTGAAATCTGTTAGTCTGGGGACACAAGGTTAGGAGGGAAATTACTTGTGTCATCTGTTGTGTGGGACCCATATTAGTCAGTAACCCTTTTTGGTATCAAACTTTGACCCAACAGTAGGTAGGGTCTGGGCACGCTTACTGAACTAATTATAAGCGGTTCATTCTGATAATGGCGAGGGGTGTTGATGGTGCGTTCCAAACGGGTCATGTGCGTGCATGGATCTCGATCTGCCTCTGAGAATGTAAGACGCCGTGAAATCTGTAAATAGGTCTGTGCCAATTAGTTGTCACTTTAGGGAGTGATACGCCCTACTGTGGGGCCGATACAGGTTATTTATGTATTAGGGAGTCGATCGCTTGTGGTTGGGTTTTAGGGTACACTTAGTTCTGTCTGTTTCTGTTGGTACCGTCTGTTTCTGTTGGGTGGTAACACCTGTCTGTTTCTGCGTGGTACCGTCTGTTCGGGTGGTAAAGGCCCATTTACTAGTGTACACCTAATTCTACATTCTGTTTCCGTATGGATTAATCTTTTTCTGTACCTTCTGTTCGAGTGGTAAAGGCCCATTATTAGCATTCTGTTTCTGTCTGTTTCTGTTCGGGTGGTAAAGGCCCATTATTAGCATTCTATTTCTGTCTGTTTCTGTTGGGTTGCTAAAGGCCCATTACTAGCATTCTCTTCTGTGGAAATTATTCTGTTCCCGTTTCTGTTTCAGTTTAGACATTGGGGTGACACCTAATCCTGTTATACTAGTATTGGTGCAGAGAAATGAAAAGTAATATTATTCTATTTCTTCTATTTAACCTAAGTACATCTGCTGCTCCTGTTACTGTTATCTCTTATCCAGCTTATTTTCATGTCATAATTATTATTATCTGTTCATATGCTGAAAGTCACTAGACTTGCCAGACTTTATGTCTGACCTTGCTTGTTTTTGCCCCTTTTCTTCCAATCCCCCCCCCCCAAGGTTTTCCAAGGAGGGAATACTTTAGCTTGATCCGGATTTCTTCTGCTTGAAGTACTTAGAGTGCTTAAAGTATGGCTTGACTCCTTATGGTAGCTTCTGTGGGGATTATGATTTTAAAGTTTTGTACTCTGATGATTTTCTGAACAAGACTGATATTTATGTACTTGAGTTTTTGGTAAAGATGTAACCAAACTGATTTCTGTTTTCCGCTGTAATAAAGTTTATAATTTCTCAAGTATTGTTTATCTATCTTGAAATTTTCTGTTCTGTTTACTAAAATGCTCCACCAAAGTTAAGGCATTCTCTTTGTGAGTGTCCTCAACGGAGGTGGGGTGTTACACTTGGTATCAGAGCTGAAGGTTACCAGATTTGATAAAAAGTTTTGAAAACTATTTTCAAAAAGGTTTTAAAAAGGAAGTATTTTCAAAAGTAAAGCTTATTTTTGAAAAACATAATCCCCAAAAAGCCATATATCTATCTTTTCAGTTCTCCGTTTTAAATCTTTTTCTTTCATTCCAGCATGTCTGGGAATCTTAATTTTCCAGAGGGCGTGCCAATACCTGGCTGGTTCAGGAGGTACTTAGAGGCTAGGGCCAACGATGCAGGCCCAGAATAGATTCCTCCTCCAGCTGCAGCGATTCCTCCTCCTCCGCCCCCTCCTCGTGCAATTGCTTTTTCAAAGATCTGTAAAGATTTTAGGGCCATGGGTGGAAAGGATTTCAAGGAAACTGAATCATTCGTAGAAGCGAGGAACTGGCTCAAAGAAACTGAGGACCAGTTTGTTATTTTTGAGATGGACGATAGGAAGAAGGTACAATTGGCATTATGGTTGCTCAAGGATGAAGCTTCCTATTGGTGGGAAGTCACTAACGCCGAGAGGCCGGTTGAAACATGGATGGATTTCAGAACAAGGTTTGAGATGAAATTCCTCTAGCAAGCTGAACGAAGTCTACAACTGGAAAAGTTCTTATCTCTTAAGCAAGGAAGTATGACGGTCAAGGAATACGTCAACCAGTTCAACCAACTGGCTAGGTTCGGACTAGATTTAGTCAACACCCAGCATAAAAAGGCACTCCGCTTTGTTAAATGATTGAACGAGCCACTGCACAGCATAGCCATAACCCATGTACCCATGGGAGCGACTTACGAGAGATTGGTGGATATGGCACTATTGTACGAGGAAGACAACGGCAAGAAAGAGGAAAAGAAGGAAGAACAACATAACAAGAAAGCATGGACCAAAAAGGAAACACAAAAGAAGGGTGAAAAGTCTGAAGATAAGGAGGAGAAAAAGTGCTTTACTTGTGGAAGCTCGACTCATCTGAACAAGGATGGCAGAAAAAGAAAGGGCACTTGCTTCAACTGTGGTGAGAAGGGACACTTCACTAGGGACTGTCCGAAGAAACGAAGGAAAGGGCAGAGGGCAGGACTCTTCTGGAAGGCAGGTGAACACTCTCGAGGCTAGTGGATAGGATAGAAATAGGAAAACTTTCTGTAGGAGGTTTGATTTCTTCATCTGATTTTTGAGTTAAAACTCTTTTCTGATTCTGGCATTTCGATTCTGTAATCGATACTCTGCACTTGAATACTAGTATTGTTTTTGATTCCGCTGTGGACTCAGACCCATAAGGGTTATGACTCATCTAAGCGTGGTAAGTTGGTTATCTGTGTTGAGCGTTAAGTTGACTATGACGCATACATTCTGGGTTTTTATCATGCTTAGTTTCCTAAGAATCATTTAGTAATCTGATTTGTACCGGTAATCTGTAAATATCTGAATATTTATGATAAGGTTGAGATTTCCAGTTTTGACATTGTCTAAAGAGGGTAATCCTCTGGGAGTCAATCTGATGTTGATTTCGGTTTTCGGGGTTGATACTTAGGGGAATTTGTCTCTCAACCAAGGTCTAATGGAAACCAAGTTTTTGTTTACCTGCACTCGCTCCCATCACTCGACTGTATCCTATCGATCGAGTCTTCGACCTACAGATAGGAAACCTATGGATGTAAACATGTGTTTGAGATATGTTATGTTTGATGGTTGCAGGTGGATGCAAGTGGTTGTTAGTGGTTGCTCGTGGATGCATATACACACACTAGGCACTAGATCGGCTCGAAAACACTCTCATACTGCATATGGATGTGTGAGCATTTTCAATTTTTGTGGATGCAAAATGATTGACTCTTCACATGGATATTGCATATGAATGAATGGTTGTCACTCATAATATGTATCAAATAGGAAAATTGCATACATGTTGGACTCATGACACTGACATAGTTCGCATTAAGGAGGTCAACTGAATCAGTGGACTGCCTGATCTTTGCATTAGATGAGGAACATATACACACACTTTTGCATATGTTCATACAACATTAGAAGTTTTCTAAGGATAATGGATTCTTGTGGATAATGGTTGAGTAGATGGATGACTGGATGGTAGGACACGTTCTTCTTAACTTGAAGATTTCGAGGACGAAATCCTTTGAGGAGGGGAGAATGTAACACCCCGTATTTTCTGTGAACGTATAAGTAACAAGTCAGAGAATAATTAATTTTTAAAAATAAGAATCAAGGGAAACGGGTTGTGCCGTTGTGTTCATCTCGAAATTCTGCTTGAAAACGTGTCCGAGTTTTCGAAAAACGGAGTCCGTATGACCAAGTTATGACTCTCCGAAGTTTCAGGAATTTAAATAAAATAAAACAGCTCGAAAATAAAGCCAGAAATTCGAAATTCAAACCCAAAGAAGGCTGGCGGGAAAATTCCCGCCCATATACCCAGGTCGACTGGGGAGTCGACCCCCCCTTTCCCAACCAGGTCGACTGGGGTGTCGACCTCCCCATGACCAGGTCGACTGGGGAGTCGACCTGGGGGTCGACCTGCTCCCGAAACCCAGTTTTTGAACCTGGTTCATTCTGATGTATTCGGTCTCATTTTCTGTCTAGATTCGTCCGCCTAATCCTATATAAACAGCCCCTTAGCCTCATTTTCTCTACACAATTTCATTCTGTCTATATTCTGCCTTTGTTCTAACTAAAAATAAAAATGGCGTCGCTACTCTACTGGAATCAAAACTTGGGCTGATGCATCTTCTTCTAACCTGAATAGAATTAAAAGCTAAATCAAATCTCAAATCAAAGTTTAGAGCTACAACAACAATTAAAGAGGAGTAATTCAACATTTCTGCATCAACAACAGTTTATTATCCTTTCTTAAAACCACAAAAGGCAAGTACATTTATTTTCCGATATAAACTTTAAATATGGTTGTGGCATGATTATAAATCTGAATCTGAGGTTATGTATATTCTTATCTGTCAGATCTGTTTTTCTGTGACTATTCTGTACCTTTTTCTTCTTTCTGTTCTATAGCCAGGCTACTACGAGCCTGCGCTGAATCTCATAAGAGATTAACGCATGAACGCTAAATTTTGAGACAAATAATGAATAATGCATAATTGGACATGAAACTGTTGCCTATGAGACTATTGCCTATGACTATGATTCATGCCAACGAGACTATTGCCTATGACTATAATTCACGCCTATGAGACTATTGCATATGACTATGATTCATGACTATGAGACTATTACCTATGACATTGAATAAGAAACTATTGTAATTAGTCGCCCATGACTATTGTGGTTAGTTGCCTATAACTATTGTAGTTAGTTTCTTATGCATATTCCCTTAATGATGTTAGATCTCATATTTAGTATGTAACTTTGCTAGTTTATTCCCATTCACTGTTATGTACATCGAGCCTAGAGGGGCCATTATCATTGTATTTGGTTCATTATTGTATGCCTATTCTTTCTTGTGCATATCCCCTATTCCTTTTGCTAGGGCCATTTCATGAGTATTTAGATAACTTGTGGAAACTTGTTATACGGGGATTGGGCATAGCTTAATTAAGTTAATTTGGCATAATAAATATGTTGTCATAATCTGAATTGGTTATAATAGAGAATGATTTACATGTGTATTAGTCCTGGACATAAATGGTAAACTAGAATATTAAATCTAGTTTTGACATGAACTGCAAATGGGAATATTAAGGCTAAAATTTGGGGCATATATTGTATTATGAATTATGACCTTTATTTGGGCATGTAAGTTTAGGCTAAATTTATAATTAGGCAAGATATGTCAATGAAACTTTAAGGAATGATTAAATCTGTTATATTGCCTAATCCGCTAGTTCTGTTATATTGCCTAAACTGCTAATTAGATTGAATTGCCTAATCTGCTAATTATGTTAAAATTGCCTTATCTGCTAGACCTGCTAAATCGCCTAATCTGCAAGATCTGTTATCTGATTAGTCTGTTGAATGGCGTAATATGTTGGAACTGAAATGCTGAAATTTGAAGTATATAAATCTGTAGGATCGATTTAAAATTGAGCAAAACTTGTTAATGGAACCTCGAATAATCTGCTGTAACTCGTACAGAAGTTAATTTGTTAAATTAGCATGATTAGTCTGATATTAGCACAGTCTGTGAATGAATGCATTGGCTAAACATGAAACATGGCTAACTCGAGGTTAGAATGAGTTTGCGGCGTAATCCTTCCCGGAACCGCCAGGCACATCCAGTGGCCGCAAACAATAGATTCTAATGTGAGAAGTCAGTCATAAAGTGCTTGAAACCCGAGGTTAGACTCGGTTTACGGCAGAAACCTGCCCGGAACAAACCGGCCTAACCAGTGGCCGCAAACTGTCAGTCTAATGTGAGAGGTCTGCGCGTTAATTTTTAATTGATACAAATCTGAGATAAATATGATGTCTAAAATGTGTTGGGTGGGTAGGGTTAAACCAATTGGACTAATGAATTTAACAAACCCGTTTCGTGAATCTGTAGGCCCAATTACAAAGTTAGACAAATCTGTAAATCTGTTAAATCCGTATATCTGATCCGTTAGTCTGAAACTTGTCTGATCTGTGAACTAGTTCATCTGAACTCTGTATGTATGAACTTGTAAACAAGTTAATCTGAAATATGTTAGTCTGGGGACACAAGGTTAGGAGGGAAATTACCTATGTCATCTGTTGTCTGGGATCCATATTAGTCAGTAACCCTTTCTGATAACAAACTTTGACCCAACAGTAGGTAGGGTCCAGGCACGCTTACTGAACTAATTATAAGCGGTTCATTCTGATAATGGCGAGGGGTGTTGATGGTGTGTTCCAACTGGGTCATGTGCGTGCATGGATCCCAGTCTGCCTCTGAGGATGTATGACGCCGTGACATTTGTAAACAGGTCTGTGCCAATTAGTTGTCACTTTAGGGAGTGATACACCCTACTCTGGGGCCGACACAGGGTATTTATGTATTAGGGAGTCAATCGCTTGGAGTAGGGTTTTAGGGTACACTTAGTTCTGTTTATTTCTGTTGGTACCGTCTGTTTCTGTTGGGTGGCAACACCTGTCTGTTTCTGCGTGGTACCGTCTGTTCGGGTGGTAAAGGCCCATTTACTAGTGTACACCTAATTCTACATTCTGTTTCCCTAGGGATTAATCTGTTTCTGTTTCTGTACCTTCTGTTCGGGTGGTAAAGTCCCATTATTAGCATTCTGTTTCTGTCAGTTTCTATTCGGGTGGTAAAGGCCCATTATTAGCATTCTGTTTCTGTCTGTTTCTGTTGGGGTGGTAAAGGCCCATTACTAGCATTCTCTTCTGTGGAAATTATTCTGTTCCCGTTTCTGTTTCAGTTTAGACATTGGGGTGACACCTAATCCTGTTATACTAGTATTAATGCAGAGAAATGAAAAGTAATATTATTCTGTTTCTTCTGTTTAACCTAAGTACATCTGCTGCTCCTGTTACTGTTATCTCTTATCTAGCTTATTTTCATGTCATAATTATTATTATCTGTTCATATGCTGAAAGTCGCTGGACTTGCTAGACTTTATGTCTGACCTTGCTTGTTTTCGCCCCTTGTTCTTCTGTTCCCCCCCCTCCCCAGTTTTTCCAAGGAGGGAACACCTTAGCTTGATCTGGATTTCTTCTGCTTGAAGTACTTAGAGTGCTTAAAGTATGGCTTGACTCCTTATGGCAGCTTCTGTGGGGATTATGATTTTAAAGTTTTGTACTCTGATGATTTTCTGAACAAGACTGATATTTATGTACTTGAGTTTTTGGTAAAGATGTAACCAAACTGATTACTGATTTCTGTTTTCCGCTGTAATAAAGTTTATAATTTCTCAAGTATTGTTTATCTATCTTGAAATTTTCGGTTCTGTTTACTAAAATGCTCCACCAAAGTTAAGGCATTCTCATTGTGAGTGTCCTCAACGGAGGTGGGGTGTTATAATAGTAATGATAATCAGACTTTTGTTTGAAGTTTTGATTAGTAACGGACTTAATTTTCATAGTGACGATCCATACTTGCGTTAACTCGCTTGCGTCAAATTTAAAAAAAATTACCCATTTGTAAATATTCTTTTGAAAACTTGAATTTACCTTGTAAATATTTTCGAATCTTGCATTTTATAAATATTTTTTGCATTTAACATTTGGATTTTGTGGGTAGCATCCGCTGAAAATGCTAATGAGACAACACTTGTTCTAATAGGGACACCTAGAGGTTTAACGGCTTGTTGCATACGCTCAATGCAATCGTGATCCCTACGAAAATGGATTTATCTTAGCTTTTTTCCTTATTCGAGGACGAATAAAAAGATAAACGTGAGGGTATTTGATGTGCATGCATGTAAATGTGCACATTTATATTCACACATTTATTCTTGTTTTAGTTAAATAAATAACATAATCGGACTATTTTTACATGTTTTAACCAACAATCCAAAATTCTCAAATTATCATGCATACATCTTCATGTTGGGGTCAAACGATCATTTGAGCATCTATTTATTTTTTATAAAATTTAATTGTTCATTTTCATGTGTCATGTAGGAGTTTAGGAGCAAAAATGACGTATGCACATGATGATATAAAGATAAGCATGCACATACACAAGAAAATGGAGATGGAATCAATTCACACACCACTTAGTGGAGGACCCCACCTACCCATTGCACTCTTTCTTTAATGGTACAATTATAGGCTAATATATTGGCAAGAGAAGACAAAAATATATTGGCAAGAGAAGACAAAAAAAGCTTCATGCATTCTACATGATTAATTAGAGGCTAAAGACAAATGGAAGCATCATGAAAGGGGTATTTTTGATAGTCCTTAACAAAATGGATTTAGGTTAGGGTAGTATAAAAATGTATATATACCTCATATATGCTCATGTAAATATCCTCTCTTTTAGTTAGTTTAGTTTGGAGGATCATAGCACTCTTTTCTCTTTAGTGGCCACTTATCTATTTTCACTTATGTAACTTCTTTTTAATGCAATTCAAATAAGTTCTCTTTTATTTGCATGCTTTTTACTTCTTTTTGAAGTGTAGATATCTTTTATTTTATGCAAGTAGAATGGATTTCATTCATTTTCTCCTTTATGTTCTTGTTTATGTTGAAATCTACATTTATTAATATGATTACATATATTAGAAGTTAAGCCACTTCAACTTAGGGGAAATGGAGCTCCCTAATTACGTTGCTTCAACATAATTTGAATTTATGTTCTCTTTTTAGTGCTTAATGAAAATATTATTATGGCAAAAAAAATGATTGTTTAAATTGAAATTTGATGGCCTGTATTTCTAAACAATAGTTTATAGGCCATGCTTAAAATAGATTTGATTTTCATCTTTTTGTCATTTTCATGAGAGTTAAACAAGTGGTTTGGTGGTTGTGTTAAAGTTTGATGGCTTATGTCGGGCTAATTAATAACACAAATATTTCATGCTTAAGACAAACACATCAACTAATCACACTTATGACCAAAATAGAGAGATCATAATTTCTTAACTTGTTGAACTATGCGATTTAGAAAGTGGATTTGCTTCTAAGTTGATATTTAATCTCATAGTTTTTATCTACCTTAGTTTGTTAGTTCAATTTAGTTGTAGTTGTAGTTGACATTTCTCTTAGCATTGTTTTAATTTAATTGAGTAGAATCTAAAATTATTTATTTCTCTGTGGATCGACCCGTATTCGCCACGTACTACAAGTGTACGTCGTGCGATTGTGGTATTATACAATGCACGGTGGATTTCTAACTGATAGAATATTCTTTGTCGAACAACAACTCAAGGATGACTAATGCTTCGTTTGTAAACTCAAGATGGAGTCATAGAAGCCAAACTAATGTGATGCTGGTTGTGGGATGATCCACGATGCAGTAAGATAATAGATTGACTTAAGTGGGAGTTGATCATGGATGATGGATTGACCCAGGCTTTAACTGGTGATAGCTAGAATATTGTGTGCTATGGATGTTATGGTTGATTGTATACGTCTTCTCTATTTCTCTGGGTAGGCTATAACTGTAGGTCGTCGAAGAGAAGCGGGATTGTGGTATTTCCTTTTCCTATTTTAAAGTGGCATACTATAGATGGTTATTATATGTTAACTTTGTGGTTGCATGGACAGATCACATGTTGAACTGTCCATATCCATATTTTTTGTGTAACAGTTGATAGTTATTTTATCACTCACTGTGATTGTTGTTTAGCTCAAGGTTTTTTGTTTCCTCTTGTTACTTTGTGCTACACG
Organism: Allium sativum; assembly: GCA_030737875.1. Lineage (NCBI taxonomy): Eukaryota > Viridiplantae > Streptophyta > Magnoliopsida > Asparagales > Amaryllidaceae > Allium > Allium sativum. The sequence continues at coordinate 201,143,081 of CM060916.1, forward strand.
TTAATGTTGTTGGTGAGTAAACTGAAATTGCGTGTGATAGGTTTTGGTGTCGATGATGTTGTGTGATGACTAGCAGAAGGCTGGCGTATTATTTCCGTATTACATAGATACTTGTTGATTCTACCGTATGTTAATGGATGTTGATACTCTTAGAGAATATAGTGAGGCTTGATGTACATACTTTCATTTACATCATTTTTTGTATTTGTGACTCTAAGATGTTATAGAGATTGGGATTTCTGTTTCGTTATGCTTCACTGTTATTTCATGTTATATATTTTCTATTATATGTTATCGTCGCACCGTAAGTTATATAGCAGGTCATGTTTTGGGTTATTATTCCTTGATGATCATCCTGCATCGGATTGGCACGTCATACACCACACTTTTACATAGCTTAGTGCAGGACTAATGGTTGTACTTGGAAAATAACATGCTACATTCCCATATTTGAACTCTTCCTACATACGAAGTCACTAGTTTTTTGGTAAAAAGCTGTAGTAGCTTCTTTATACTGCCTTGAAACTGGATGAGGCTTCGACTGATGAACTCTCACCTAAATTACTAACAGTATCGAACACTCGAATGTTTTGGCCAGTGAACGAGCATTGCAGTTCTCCAAGGTGACTAACGTTTGTACTTAGAAAATAACATGCTACATTCTCATATTTGAACCCTGCATGGGCACGAAGTCGTTATTTTTATTGTTCAAATTGCAGTAACTTCTTCATATTGTCTCAGAACCGGACGAGGCTTTAACCAAAGAGCTTCCAGCTAAATTATAGACAATATGAAACACATAAACACATGAATACTTTGTCTTTTAAAAAAACACAATAGTTCTCCAAGGTGACCAATAGTTATATTTAGAAAATATCAAACTATATTTAGATGGTTCAAATGGGTAGCCCACTATCAAAATAAATGGATGGTAAATAGGTTGGGTCAAATTTTGGTTGACCCTCATACGACCCTACATGATCTATTTGATATCTTACCTTACCGCACCACTCGACGTTAACCATGTAAGCCACATCGAACCATTTTCCACAAGGACCAAACCCTTGTAGTTTCTTATTGACTAGTATAGGGAAGTTAAAGGCAACCGTCATGTATGTAATCAGAAGCTCTATCATTCTGATTTATCTAGTTTGTTGAAGTTTTTGGTAAGATGAGGCTTTACTTAATATGAGGCTATTTATGAGCCAGGGATTGTCCTGAAATCTAACATTACCACCATTAGAAATTGCATATTTGAGGATAGGTAGGTAAATCTTTCTATGATTGAGCAGGTTTCTCAAAGTGCAGCTACAGTTCTGAAGGATTTGCATTGTCTAGAATTCTTATTGTGAAGGATATGTATGTTGGGCCATTCAACATATATATATTCCTCCTTGAATTCAAAAGGTCATTTCATGCTTTTCCAGATTAACATGTTCTTGGTGCTAATCCCATACAGGATTTTAGGTGCTTTTCTGGTTCAAATACATATATGGTTTAAAAGAAACGAACGTAAAGCGAAAAAATTACGACAATTCAAAGTTTGAACTTTAAGTGTGAAAAAAGAATGTGTGTGTGTATATATATATATATTACATGGGATGACCCATTACCCACTATGCGACGGCCCAAAAACCCATACCCTTTAAACTGACTATATCAACCACTGTACGATTTAAATTGCACGAATCCTTGGATCATTAGGGGTAGTATAAGAAAATAGAACATAATAGAATCTCACAACGGTGGGAAAGTATATATTAAACAACATATTTCAAACGTAAAAATTTAAAATACATATCAGAGTCTAATCTAGATTCAGCTTGGACATTTATAATACCAGCCCTTACAATTGCTGACAACAACATAATAATAATAGAGTATACCCATTCGTAGATGGATATCTCCAGCTCCTATGAAAACTCCAACCAACTTCAACTATCTTTAGTTTACCCTGAAACAACTCGGATCTGACTCTACTATTAAAACCACCTAGATTAGGCTTGGATAAACCAGCGTGAGAAAATCTCAACTCAAATGACAGTATTGCATATACCAGTTTTGGGTGAATGAAAATTCCTTTTGAAAGAAAGAGTATCTCATAAGACCACGCCCACATAAACACAAACATGTTTTTCTATATGATAACTAAAACATTTTTATATGAAAATCATTTTATATTATTACTAATGTCTAATCTTTGGAATCATTTCAAATATAAATATTCAAGTACCCAAAATTATTACCATTGTCAAAATTCTAAGGCAACTATGCTATATAATCTAAAACATAAGTTCTTACTGGAGAACGGGTTTCATAAATGACTAGGCTAAATATTTTCCTTTTCCACGATTGGGAATGCATCTAAAGGGATGCCTCGAGAATCCGATACAACCAAGAATTCTCTGCCAATTCAAGACCGGCCCACCTCTACGCATTCCCCTATGGGCATGCATCGTAGATGGTACCAAATACCTCATTTACCGATCGTAATTGAATTTTAACCGAGTGTGCTCTTATCCATACACCACATTCAAAATATACCGGGGCTCCATACTATAGTAATTTATCTAGAAGTAAATGATAGTACCCTTTTACCAGACGCGACCTATATAACCATGCCACATCAATTTTGTTTTGGTCAAATCCGATGTGTAAGGCTCAATAGAGGGGTAACAATTTACTTTTCTATAACATCTTCATTTTAATTTATTGTACACATTGCCATATTTTGTTCGACTGTTACTTTGATCATTTTAAAAAAATACAACCACTTAAGATCATAAGTCTCAGCTAATGGTGTTAAGCTAAGAGAAGCAGCCTTCCCCGCCATCGTGATGTACTCCATTAAATCAGAAGCACGAGGTCTTAGAAATGCGATCTTTAGATAATGGTCCATACAAGTTCGTCGAATGAAACCGAAGGCGCATTTCCACCACATCCAAATAAGAATTAGTAGCGAATCGAGCTTGCATTGGATAATTTATAACATATAACTACTACTCCTCAAAGCCAAATCGAGATTTCAAAACCCCAACCAATCAAAAAGTAATTCTCCACTATAATCATCCAAAATCTTCCTTTGAAACATGTAATAGGGTTACTTCGCATGCAAATTGGTTCAAAGTGGCTTAGGATAGGAATCTCCTAAATTCGACTCCAATTTCTTCGAAATTCAATTATCGCAAATCGTAAACCAAAAAGAGATATAGCGGGATTTAATCATCCCTATTTGTATTTCGTAATTTCATTCAATGGATCCGATTCAATTGCTCCCATTTAACTAATCTCATTCAACTAATCCCATTTGTACACTACTTGCTTTTAAACAACATTTTATTTTATATTCACTGTCCAAAATCGTGAATAATACTATCTTACTAAATTTCTTATTTCATTTTGTTTTAAATTTAAAGGGTAATCCACTGTTCAAAATCGTTGATATAATCCCTTTATAATATCAACTTCAATTAAACTAATCTCATTCTGTTGTATAATTACAAAAATCTCATCATTTCGATTTAGAGCAATTCTAAGTAAATTTATCTTTTTGTGTTGGTAAATTTAAAACCAATTTCCTCGCTTTAGCATGATCCGAATTCTTTAGCTTTTTAACGGATTAAAAACAATGTTATTTAAGACATCGTTTACTGCAAACCCTAAGACAAATCTTAGTTAATATCATTTAATATACAAGGTTACAAATGTTTAACCCATGAAATATGGTTTGAATAATGGGTCGTTTAGCACTCAAGTCGTCGGGCCTTAGGTTGCTCAAAGACATCAACATTGGGTCATTAATCCCTAGGTCGTCTGCTTTCAAGTCATTAAGGATATATGCTTCATCAGGTCGTGGCCCCGTTAGATCGCATCCCATCAGGTCTTTGGTAGGCACTCGTACTTAGATCGTCGCATTAATAATTCGTTCCCACATATAGTGCAAACAGGAAGGCAGGTCGTTCTTTATATGTTAGAGTTAGGTCGTTGAAGCAAGCGGCAGGTCGTTCAACGACCCAGGGAGCCAGATCATGTCCTAGAAACCAAGAAACAAGCCAAGTCATTTACGACCTATGATGTCTAGTCTCCCAATGACCAAAGGGCCTGCGCACACTATTTTCAGCCTCCCCACTTACACACCTATAATACTCCACCATTTCCTTCATTCGAGGGACAGATTTCTCCAACCACGAAGTGCTGCCATTTTCAATCTCCAATATCCTAAACCATTCTCAAACTCCATCAAGCTCTTTCAAGCTAAGATTTATCATCTCAACCATTGAGAAAGCATCCAAAGATCATCTAAGTGCAAGATTATCGAAGATTCATCTCACTAATCTCCACATTTAGGAAGATCTAAGTGTTTCCATAGTGAATTGAAGAGATCATAGAAAGAGAAGAGAGATTTGTTGTATAAAGAGAAGAAATTTATAAAATGATAGAAAATATGTACCTTGTAATCGAAATGATAAAGAAATCCTCCATTAAACTGAATGTAGGCCAAAACTGAGGCCGAACCACTATAATGGGTCTTTGTCTTTTTTTTTTTTTTTTTTTTGCTTTTGTTGTGATTGACCCTAATCTAGATCTAAACAATTTGAAGGTGTACACACACTTTCCGGAGTGTTAGTATTCATTTTTTGACATCAACACTTTTGGGGCCACCGTGCGGCAACATCCACATCTGAAGGTCAAGAGCTTTATGGGGACGTCGAAGTTTGAAGCCTATTTTATACGATAGATTCACAGAGTATAAGATCTAGGACAGTTAATGAATTACCTTCGAAGTTTAAGAGTTTGTCTGAATTAATGGCACCACCGAAGAAAACAGTTAGTAAGTCTGCAAGAGCTTCAGGCTCGGGTATGTTGCGGATACTTCTACAACTCTGCAAGCGAATCTTCATGAGGCTGATCAATCCTTAGGAGCAAGAGTTGGTGTGACCATGAATGAGTTGAATGATGCAATAACCCGTATTTTTATAACATGTTAAAACAAGAAATCAAGGTAGAATTAAATTTTAAATTCAGAATCAGGGGAAACGGGTTATGCCATTGCGTTCGTCTCGAAATTTTACATGAAATAGAGCCCGAGTTTTCGAAATCGAAGTCCGGATGAAGAAGTTATGGCCTGTACAAGTTTCAGCAGTTTTCAGGCAGGGCAGGACAAGCGGGTCGACCTAACCCCCCCCCCCCCCCAGGTCGACCATAGGGTCGACCTACCCCCTTAGGTCAACCATAATGTCGACCTCCCCCCTTACAGGTCGACCTGGTCAGCCTGTTTTGACCCAGAACTCATTTTTGAAGCCTGAGACATGTTTTGACGGTCCGGATTGATTCTAGGGTTAATCTAAGGGCCTAAACTAGTTGCTACACCTATAAAAACACCCTTAGACCTAACCTAATTCATATCAAATCATTCTTACACTATTATGCTGCTGGACTTCCTCTTGATCATGGTCGCCGCTCTCTAAACTTTTCTCTTAGCCTCCAAACTAGATTCAAACTAGAGATTGAAGCTTCTACAGCAATTCTACAACAATTCAAGAAGATAAATCAATGTCTCTGCAACGTTCTACGACAATTGTAGTTCTTAATTCATTAGCCATGCTCTGTAAGTTCTAGTTATTTTCAGATTAAAATAATTAAATTTAATATGGACATGTGATGAAATGAAATTGGACTTTTGATTCAATTCTTGTTTCTTCTTGGATCTCGATCTTGAGAACTTTTCTATCTTTATTCGCATGACAAGTTTATGGTCTATTCAGCCTGTTGTAAATCAATTTTTCCCTGTTTATGTTTTATTATCAAGATCTATTCTTTATGCCTGAGAGGATGCTTTTATGTCGTTTTCTCTCTGATCTTGTTTTTATTGCAACTTCTACCTCCCCCTATTTATTTTATTTTGATGAACCTAGGTCAATTTCAGACCTAGGCCTAAACTACGATATACATGCGATGGTATATGGGGAAAATACTGGAATATTGCATAGTGGAATTTATGTGTTTGGTGGGATCAAAGGCATAATATGAAAATTGGATGTTTAGGGGATAATTTATCATTAACATGAAACTTGATATTTGGGTATTGTCATTATATTGGAAATTGCAAGAATGGGGATTGGCATATATAATTTGACATGGATCTTGAAATGTATAACTTGATGTGAATCTTGATATATATATATATATATAATTTGACATGGATCTTGATATATGTAATTTGGGTAGAACTTGTTATGAGTAAATTGGTGTAAACGTAGTATACATGTAATTTTGGGTATAAAACTTGATCTATGTAAATTAGGCATAGCTTTGTAAACATGTAAATCATGAATCTTGACATATGTAAAGCATCATGAAACTTGGTATATGTGTAAATTGGCATAACGTTGGCGTACATGTAAAACGGCATGAATTGAACATATGTAAATTTGGTAGGAATTGGGCATATGTAAAATTTACATGTAATCTAGAACTTGGGCATATGTTAATTATGTAAAATTTGGTGTTGAAACATATATGATAATTTATGACTTAGTAGAGGTTTAATATGAATGTGCTTAAGTTGGGTTTTGGGTAATTGGCATGTATTGTAAATAAAAGGCTATAACTTGGCATAACCTTATAGTGAATTATGATAATAATTTGGGAACACGTTTTGGGGGCAAAAACGTGAATCATGAACATTTCTATATGTTAAACACATGAACTGATATTGGGTTTTTGGGTGGAATACGACCATTAATGAACCTTTGACACGAGGTTAGACTCGGTTTGTGGTGTAAATCTGCCCGGAACCACCCGAAAAATCCAGTAGCCACAAAGTGTCAGTCTAATGTGAGAGGTCAAAGGTCGAATTGTAGGCATAACGACTTATGACACGAGGTTAAATCCAGTTTGTGGTGTAAATCTGCCCGGAACCGCCCGACAAATCTAGTGGCCACAAAATGCACGGTCTAACGTGAGGGGTCATGATTCGTTCGTCATAATGAATGAATTAAGGAATACTAACCATAATAAGACGTGGGTATGGTTAGAGGGTTAGGTGGGATGACATGGAAATTTGATATGTGAATATGGACCTAACCGGTATGAGTTAAGAACATGTAAAACTTATAAATGTGGGCTTAACCAACATAACTATTAATAAGACTAATGGGTAGGTTAAGTAACATAGCTAGGCTAATGACACTTGACCGTTATAACATGACTAGTGGATGGGTTGGGCTAACTTGAATAGGTTGATAACACCCAATCGATATAACCTGACACATGGCAGGGTTAAGTCAACTTGAACATATAGATAATACTTAGCCAACTTAGCATGATACGTGGGCGGGTTAAGCCTTGAATTATTTGAATATACTTAACCAATTGGACATGATGATTTGATAGGGTTAAGTCATGAACCGCTTGAATATACTTAACCAATTGGACACGATGATTTGATAGGGTTAAGATGAACCGCTTGAATATACTTAACCAATTGGACACGATGATATGATAGGGTTAAGTCATGAACTGCTTGAATATACTTAACCAATTTAACACGATGATTTGACAGGGTAAAGTCGTGAACCGCTTGAATATATTTAACCAATTTAACACGATGATTTGATAGGGTTAAGTCATGAACCGCTTGAATATACTTAACCAATTTGACATGATGATTTGATAGGGTTAAGTCATGAACCGCTTGAATATACTTAACCAATTTGACACGATGATTTGATAGGGTTAAGTCATGAACCGCTTGAATATACTTAACCAATTTGATACGATGATTTGATAGGGTTAAGTCATGAACCGCTTGAATATACTTAACCAATTTGACATGATGATTTGATAGGGTTAAGTCATGAACCGCTTGAATATACTTAACCAATTTGACACGATGATTTGATAGGGTTAAGTCATGAACCGCTTGAATATACTTAACTAATTTGATACGATGATTTGATAGGGTTAAGTCATGAACCGCTTGAATATACTTAACCAATTGGATACGATGATTTGATAGGGTTAAGTCATGAACCAATTGAATATACTTAACCAACTTGACAGATGATTCGTAGGGCTAAGTCATGAACTTGAACGACAACACTTAGCCAATTTGACATGACAAGTAGGCGAGTTAAGTCACGAACTTGAATGACAACACTTAACCAACTTGACATGCTAGACTGATGGGGTTAAGTCTCGACTTTAAATGACAACACTTAACCTACTGGATGGAAACCCTAGTTGCGCGGTCCTTTTTAGCAGTAACCCGCTAGATGTATCACGGTAACTTGGAACTAGGCAGGGTAGGGCACGATTACTGTTCTGATTGTAAGCGACCTGAACGACGACTGAGTTGGTGCGCCATTGTAGGTTCAGGCGGACTATGGTCGTGCACGTAGTCCGGAGTTGAAAAAGAAGGCATTGGGCACCAGTAGGTTTACACTGTGCGTGCTTGATTCATGTCGGTGGTTGGCACCCTACGGCTTGATACACCCAATGGTGGACCTAGCATAGGTGACTACATTTCGTGATTGGGCCGTATGACACAGACACATGAACGAGCTAGGACTTGTTGGGAGCCGATCGATTAATAGATCGTTACATGGAATTCGTTAGGTAGCATAATCCCTGGTGGTCCTAGGTGGCATAAACCCTAATCGAATCTATAAAACGTTCAATAGGTAGCATGATCCCTAGTGGTCCTATGTGGCATAAATCCTAGTTGAACTCGCGATAGTCATGATAAGGAAACCTAGCCAGAACAAGGGTGGCGGTCCAAACAACTTCAAGAATGGTGGAACTACGTTGAAGTAGTATAGAAATACGTGATGAAACACGTACGGAAAGGGACTGTACATATACATGGAAAGGATGATGTGGGTTGGGGTACTAGTACAGTTGGTGCAGAGAATATAGGAAACCAAAGAAAATAGTGGAATGGTGAAGCTTAGAAATCTTGCGATGTTATACTTAATAGAAACCTTGCAACGTTATACTTGATTCATCGTGCCTGTAGCTTACCTTGTCATCATGCTTTTGTTTACTTTCAGTTTATTCATGCCATATTATCTTCACCTGTTTTTATGTTGAAAGCCACTAGGACTTACTCAGTCTTTATGACTGACCCAATTTGTTTCGCCTCGTTTTCTTTCGTTTCCCCCCTAGGTTCGTAGGGTGGGAATACAGCTTAGTTCGGATCTTACCAAGCTCCAAGGCTCTTTCATGTACTGCTTAGATTTCTCTTGGCTATGGCTTGCTTTGTTGCTTTATTGGGGAATACTACAATTTATTTTCATGCTTCTTTGTTTTTGAGCAAGACAGATTTCGATGTAATGGATTTAGTAGCATTTTGATGTAAAAGGCTTTAGACCTTTCTAGATTTTAAAGCAATGAAATTTGGTTCTTCTTCCGCTGTTTTATATGTTCTGTCTTGTAATATTTCTGTGTATGTTTACCTAGATAATGCTCCACCAAAGCTAGTGCATTCCCTTTGTGAGTGACCCTAGCGGAGGTGGGGTGTTACAATTTGGTATCAGAGCAGAAGGTTACCAGACTGGGCAAAAGCTTTTAAAAACCTTCTGAAATTATTTCCAAAACGTTTACAAAGAAACATTTTTCAAGAAAAAAATTATTTTTAAAGGCTATTCCCCAAAGGCCATTAGCATTATCCTTTGTTTCCTTGTTCGAATCCATTTTCCTTTCTTTCCTCCATCTGTAGTCGCATTAGTTCCATCTACTTCTAGTCTTATTTCAAGCTTTGTAGGGTTGCCGTGCAATGGAGGTAGTTCTCGAGAGACCTGTTAACACGTTATATAAGAGGGGGGTAAGAGTGGTTAAGGCGAATAAGGCTCAGAACAAGAAGGCATAAATGTTTCTATAGGAAAGTCTAGTTTATATTTCTATCCTGTTCGTACCCTTTTTTATTATGGTACATCGCATCCTTTTTTTTTTGCTTCGATAGTTGAGTCTCTGCACCTTAGTACTAGCATAGTAGAGGATCCTGTTTTTGTCTCAAATCCTGTGGGGAATCGGCTCATTTATTCATGACTTGTTTGGATTTGAGAATGTCTATGCTAATGTTGAGTTTAGAATTAAAGCTTATGTTTTTGAGCTATGGGTTGATTCTAGGGATGGAGTGGTTGTCCAAAAATGGTACCATTCTCGAGTATGAAAAGAGGGTAGTTAGACGCTCGACTTGCCTTGGTAATGCCCTCGAAGTCTAGTGTAACCCTTAGGGTTCTGCCATGTTTAATTACCTAGAATCTCCTGATGCATTTATCGATCCATTCTTGATACATTTATCGATCCGCTCGAGTAGTGTTCTCCACTAAGGCGGATGGTTCATTTCTCTTATGCATGAGTTATAGAAAATCACCTTAGTAAGTACATTTGGCAACATGGTTGACATTTGTTTGTTTTCAAGAGATAGTTCTTCTGCGTGGAATACCTTCTAGTAAGTGAATGAGATCCAAGATTCACTAGTGAATTTTGGAGAGCTTGCATGAAACCATGAGTATGTAGTTATGTTTGATCCGAGTATACTAGAAGGAGGATAAGGGAAAATGGGACGAGAGACAACAGTGAAATGAGTTCCAACTCATATTTTGGAAACAAGAATTAAGGGACTACGAAATTGTGAAGTTAAAGACGGTCAAAGCACAATGGAGTTAAGCTCAAGGAAATACGACTTAGAAGATTGAAGACTAGACACGTGCATCATATCTCTTTTTAAGAGTATATCCTTGATCCCTCTTTTCTTGTAGAGCTTACTTGTATGTTATCTTTTAAGTATATCCTATCGGTCCTATTCTCAATCCTATTTCTGTTGCAAACCCATAGGGAGTATGACTTATCTGTTAGTAATACATGTTGGGGCTTGAGGATGTCCGTTGGGTTGACTAAACTTTTTGGGTTTTATAGGGTATGGGCTGGTGCTTAGGGAGTTCTTCTCCTATTCAGTATATATGTGACGTAGATTTCCAGCTTTGACTTTGCCTAATGGGCAAAAAGTTTTTACTTGCTTCTATCATTCGGCTATATCTTTAGGTAGGAACAATTGGGTGAAACATGTGTTTGAGACATGTTATGATTGATGGTTGCAAGTGGTCGCGAGTGGTTGCTCGTGGTTGCATAACACACGTTAGGCACTAGATCGGCTCAGACATATTTTCATATTGCATATGCATGAGTGTTTATACTTGCTTATGGATGGAATTGAATGTGTTATCATGTGGATGTTGCATATGGATGGACGTTTGTACACACATATAGTGTTTATGTGATTAGGACTATTTGCATACATATTGGATTCATGGCACTAAACATATTTTGCATTTAAAAAGATCAATCAGGCATGATCATTTGCATTAAATAAGGAACATATACACACACGTTCTGCATATGTTCATACAGCATTAGAAATCTCTTAAGGACAATGGATGCCGGTGATTGATGATTGAGTAGATGGGTGATTCGATGGTAGGACACATTCCTCTATACTTGAAGATTTCGGGGACGAAATCCTTTAAGGAAGGGAGAATGTAACAACCCGTATTTTTATAACATGTTAAAACAAGAAATCAAGGCACAATTAAATTTTAAATTCAGAATCAGGGGAAACGGGTTACGCCATTGCGTTCGTCTCGAAATTTTACATGAAATAGAGTCCGTGTTTTCTAAAATCGGAGTCCAGATGAAGAAGTTATGGCCTGTACAAGTTTCAGCAGTTTTCAGGCACGACTGGACCAGGGGGTCGACCTACCCCCCCCCCTTAGGTCGACCATAGGGTCGACCTATCCCCCTAGGTCTACCATAGTGTCGACCTCCCCCCTTACAGGTCGACCTGGTCGGCCTGTTTTGATCCAGAACTCATTTTTGAAGCCTGAGACGTGTTTTGACGGTCCGGATTGATTCTAGGGTTAATCTAAGGGCCTAAACTAGTTGCTACACCTATAAAAACACCCTTAGACCAAACCTAATTCATATCAAATCATTCTTACACTATTATGCTGCTGGACTTCCTCTTGATCATGGTCGTCGCTCTCTAAACATTTCTCTTAGCCTCCAAACTAGATTCAAACTAGAGATTAAAGCATCTACATCAATTCTACAACAATTCAAGAAGATAAATCAATGTCTCTGCAACGTTCTACGACAATTGTAGTTCTTAATTCATTAGCCATGCTCTGTAAGTTCTTGTTATTTTCAGATTAAAATAATTAAATTTAATATGGACATGTGATGAAATGAAATTGGACTTTTGATTCAATTCTTATTTCTTCTTGGATCTCGATCTTAAGAACTTTTCTATCTTTATTCGCATGACAAGTTTATGGTCTATTCAGCCTGTTGCAAATCAATTTTTCTTGGTTCATGTTTTATTATCAAGATCTATTCTTTATGCCTGAGATGATGCTTTTATGTCGTTTTCTCTCTGATCTTGTTTTTATTGCAACTTCTACCTCCCCCTATTTATTTTCTTTTGATGAACCTAGGTCAATTTCGGACCTAGGCCTAAACTACGATATACATGCGATGGTATACGGGGAAAATACTGGAATATTGCCTAGTGGAATATATGTGTTTGGTGGGATTGAAGGCATAATATGAAAATTGGATGTTTTGGGGATAATTTATCATTAACATGAAACTTGATATTTGGGTATTGTCATTATAATGGTAATTGCAAGAATGGGGATTGGCATATATAATTTGACATGGATCTTGATATATGTAACTTGATGTGGATCTTGATATATATATATATATATATATATATATATATATATATAATTTGACATGGATCTTGATATATGTAATTTGGCTAGAACTTGTTATGAGTAAATTGGTGTAAACGTAGTATACATGTAATTTTGGGTATAAAACTTGATCTATGTAAATTGGGCACAGCTTTGTAAACATGTAAATCATGAATCTTGACATATGTAAAGCGGCATGAAACTTGGTATATGTGTAAATTGGCATAAAGTTGGCATACATGTAAAACGGCATGAATTGAACATATGTAAATTTGGTAGGAATTGGGCATATGTAAAATTTACATGTAATCTAGAACTTGGGCATATGTTAATTACGTAAAATTTGGAGTTGAAACATATATGATAATTTATGACTTAGTAGAGGTTTAATATGAACGCGCCTAAGTTGGGTTTTGGGTAATTGGCATGTATTATAAATAAAAGGCTATAACTTGGCATAACCTTAAAGTGAATTATGATAATAATTTGGGAACACGTTTTGGGGGAAAAAACGTGAATCATGAACATTTCTATATTTAGACACATGAACTAATATTGGGGTTTTGGGTGGAATACGACCATTAATGAACCTTTGACACGAGATTAGACTCGGTTTGTGGTGTAAATCTGCCCGGAACCGCCCGACAAATCCAGTAGCCACAAAGTGTCTGTCTAATGTGAGAGGTCGAAGTTCGAGTTGTGGGCGTAACGACTTATGACACGAGGTTAGACCCGGTTTGTGGTGTAAATCTGCCCGGAACCGCCCGGCAAATCCAGCGGCCAGAAAATGTACGGTCTAATGTGAGAAGTCATGATTCTGTAACACCCCGTATTTTAGTTAATGCTAAAATTCACTAATTGCAGAATAAATAATCTCAAATGTGAGAATTGGGGGAAACGGGCTGCGTCATTGCGTTCGTCTCGGAAAAATACGCAGGATAGAGTCCGAAATTTTGTAAATCGGAGTCCGTATGGCCCAGTTATGGCCCAATGAAGTTTGCAGAAAATTCAAAGTTAAAAACAGATTTAAAAATTCAAAATCAGATTTCGAAATTGGAGCCAGCAGGGGGCCAGGCTGGAAAGTTCCCGCCCTAGCCATGTCGACAGGGCTGTCGACAGGCCTGTCGACAGGGGAGTCGACTGCCCTGTCGACTTGCCTGTCGACACAGGGTGTCGAGCCAGATGGTTTGGGTGCACCAGATCTGGTTTTCTGGCTAGGGCTGGGCTGTGTTCTAGAGACTTCCTAAATCTTACGGACCTAATCTAACCTAGGGTTAATCCTATGGTCTAAAACACACCCTAATCCTATAAATACACCCTAATGCAAGCCTAATCCATACTAAAAATAGAAATGATGCCATCATGCCGCCAAAATCAAACTTAAGAGGAGCCTCCACTAATTTATGAAGGAAGTTGCAAGCTAATCAACCTCTAATCATCACCATCTTCAAATATAGCAACTAGTTCTACTTCATAAGTTTGCTAATCTTGGTTTTGGTGAGTTTCTATCACTTTGACAACCAATTGCTAAATTAAGTAGATGAGATATGATGAGATCATGTGGTTTTGTATGCGGATTAGTGGGTTTTAAGTCATATGATATGATGTTAGTTTGCTAATCTATGTTTAATGTTAACCCTATGTTTATGCAAGTTAAGTATGTGGGCTCATGCAAGTTAAGTATATGGGTTTATGCAAGTTAAGTGATGGGTTATATGCATGCTAAGTATTTGATTATATGCATGCTAAGTGTTTGATTATATGCATGCTAAGTATTTGATTATATGCATGCTAAGTATTTGATTTTATGCATGCGAAGTGTTTGATTATATGCATGCTAAGTGTTTGATTATATGCATGCTAAGTATTTGATTTTATGCATGCTAAGTGTTTGATTATATGCATGCTAAGTATTTGATTTTATGCATGCTAAGTGTTTAGTTTTATGCATGCTAAGTGTTTAGTTTTATGCATACATTATGACATGCAAGTTTACCCTTTTGAAATAAGATGCATACATATGCAAGATGATACCTTTGTATGCTATGCATGCATATGCATGTTTACTCTATTTATGATGCAAGTCACATATGCAAGTTCACCCTTATTGTGCAACCTATGAACACTTATGCAAGTTACCTTTATATGACATATGTGTATTCATGCAAGTTGGGTTATTTAATGATGCTAGTTGGGTTTACTATCATGATGCAAGTTGACACCTTTTAAACCCATGTAAAAGCCAACGTTGTGCTAAGATTGAACCCATTACATTTGTAGTGAATCTTCCCATTTATATGACAAGTTATGAGAACGAGTTACGTGGGAAACGATGGGGTTAATATGCATGTTAATAAAAATGTGTATAACATAAAAGGAATGGACATAATTGGGAATTTACCTATTAAGTTAGGTCTACCCATATTATGGAGTTGGGAATTTATCTATTAAGTTAGGTCTACCCATACTATGGAATTGGGAATTTACCTATTGAGTTAGGTCTACCCATATTCTTAAAATTGTGTAATTAATTAGGGATAATTAATATAAATTATGGGAGTGATTAATTAGGAGTAATTAATCGACTAAGACACGAGGTTGGACCCTTTTGTAGCATAAGACTGCCCGGAACCGACCGGCAAATCCAGCAGCTACAAATGATTGGCCCAATGTGAGAGGTTTTAGGCATAAACTAAATACGTGACAAGTGTAAAGACACGAGGTTAAACCCTGTTATGGTGTAAGGCTGCCCGGAACCGACCGGCAAATCCAGCTGCCATAAAAGACGGTCTAATGTGAGAGGTCTTTACAAGGGTTACGTTCTTAATCAATTAAGAAACACTTAACCAGATAAGCATGTAGTGGGGCATGAGGGGTTAAGTGGGTGCCTTGGGTGGCATGTGGAAATCTAGTGGGTTGCCTTGGATGGCAATAGAAAATACGATTAGAATACTTAACCAAGTGGAAACATGTAATTAAACATGATAAAGGGTTAAGTGGGATGCACTAGAAAAGAGACAAGCTTAGGTGGGTAGCTTGTGGGGCCCATTTCAACCAATATCCCAAACGTATCTTAGTGGGCTCGACTCTAGTCGAGTGACGGGACACGCATATTGGGCTTGACTATAAGAGGCCAAAACGGGGTAGCGGTGGCAACGCGAGTCCAACGGGTTTCATATGCGTGTGTGGACCCGGGCTGGTAGGTAAGACGTTGTTGCATCGTGTAGGTATGACCGTGCACCATTTGTTGTATCGGGTTGCCACTTTGGGGAGTGATACACCCCATTGTGGGGCCAGCACGGATATCTACGGTAGGGAGCCGATCGCTTGGGAGTAGTGGGTACACCTAGTAAAGATAGGGGCAGACGGCACCTATGTAGGGGTACACGAAACTACTGGGTAAATTTTCTAAGTCCTTGGAAGGGATCAACCTTTAAGTAGGAATGACTGGTGTGGTGCAGTGTAGTAATTACCCTTGGGTGGGCAGATGCGTCTTTACAGTTATCTTAGTTTATCCTAAGTCTACCAAGCTGCTTAGTGTAGCCATTCATCCCCAGACATTACCGTATGTCAAGTTTATGTCTTCTCTAGTTACTTTAATGATTGTATTGTTAAAGTTATAGGACTCGCTCAGACTTATGTCTGACCCCATTGTTTTTATCTTTTTTCCCAACCCTCAGGTCCTCAGAGTGGGCCCAGTACGAGTGGACTTTGATCAGGCTGCTTTTATTACTCTCTTGGAGCTTGGACCCTAGATGTAGAGCTCAGCTTACCCTTTTCTTTTATGGCTATCAGTTCATGTATTGGGATTATGTATTTTTATTTAGCAAGAATGGATATTTGTACTTAACTCTTATTATGGTTTTGTGATGTAACCAGACATGTCTTACTTTCCGCTGCATTGAAATGTTGTTTTAAATTTTCAAGTATTGCTTTTATCTGTCTTGCTATAATTTCCCTGTTCTATATTCACTAAAATACTCCGCCGATGTTATGGCATTCCCTTAGAGAGTGACCATAGCGGGTGTGGGGTGTTACACGTGGTATCAGAGCAAAGGTTACCGGAACAGATAAAATTTTTAGAAAACTATTTTTCTAAAAACATTTTTGGAAGAGATATTTTCAAAAACATGTCTTTAAAGAGAAAAGTTTTTGAAAGAAAAGCATAATCCCCAAAGCCATATCTTTATCCTTCGATTTCTCCGTTTTGAATCTTTCCTTTTTCGTTTCAGCATGGCCGAGGATCTTAACTTTCCGGAGGGTGTGACGATACCAGTATGGTATAGGAGATTGATGGAGGCTTGGGCCACCACTGCGGGTCCAGCAAATGTTCCTCCACCAACCGTGGCACCCGATCTTCCTCCTCCCCCTCCTCCTCGCACGGATACTTTTGCTAAGACTTGTAAGGAATTCAAAGCTATGGGAGGAAAACCTTTTCAAGGATCTGAAACTTTTGTGGAGGCTAGAGATTGGCTTAAGGAGGTGGAAGAGTTGATAGATATCTTTGAGGTGGAAGAAGGAAAGAAAGTCAAGTTAGCTGCTTGGTTAATGAAGGGAGAGGCCTCATTCTGGTGGGAAGTCACTAATGGAGAACGCCCCATTGACTCTTGGGCAGATTTTAGGCAAAGATTTGTGGCAAAGTTTCTCTCAAGGGCGGAGGAAAACTTGTATATGGAAAGATTCTTGACTCTAAAGCAAGGAAATCTCTCAGTGAAGGAATATGTCAACAAGTTTAATCAATTGGCAAGGTTTGGCCTAGACATGGTGAATACACCGGAGAAGAAGGCTTTGAGGTTCGTGAAAGGCTTGAATGAACCGATGCATGGATTGGCTATGACTCATATCCCTATGCGGGCCACCTTTGAGAAGCTAGTTGACATGGCACACATGCATGAAGAAGAGAAGGGTCCCAATGCTAACAAGGCACCCGAGAAGAAGGGAGATCAAAAGAGACCTCAGCAACAACAGCAAAACAAAGGTGGGAAAGGCAATGGTGGCAAGGGTAAGAAGAAGAAGTGTTTCAATTGTGGGACACCTGGCCACCTAAGCAAGGATTGTCGCAAGAAGAAGAAGACTGGCTGCTTCCACTGTGGCGAAGCAGGGCATCTAGTGAAAGACTGTCCTAAGAAGGGGCAAAGGACGGGATCTACCTCAGGAGGACAGGTGCAAGCTCTTATGGCACCGGGTCAGGCTAGGGTGCAAGTACAGGCTCTCGCGGTTCCACCGATTCAGGAAAGAGGTAGAACTATTTCCGTGGAAAGTCTGGTTTTTCTATTTGATCATCCTGTCCGTACATTGTTTGATTCAGGCGCATCGCATTCGTTTATCTCATCATCATTAGTTGAGTCACTGCACTTAGACACCAGTCTGGTAGATGATCCCTTGGTTGTTTCAAACCCAATTGGGGGCTCCACTTATTTGTCCATGATATGTTTGGGTTTGAAGATTTCTATACTTAGCATTGAGTTTAGATGTGATGCTTTTGTTTTGGACTTCACGGGCTATGGGTTAATTTTGGGCATGGACTGGTTATCCAGTAATGGTGCTGTTCTTGATTGTGAAAAGAGAGTTGTTAGGCTCATGACCCGCTTGGGTAACACTCTCGAGATCTCTTGTAATCCCATGGATTCTGTTATGCTAAGTTATCTTGAATCGCTTGACGCTTCGATCGAGAGTTTGCAATCTGTTAGAGTGGTCCGGGAATACTCGGATGTGTTTGAGGAGGTGAAGGGCTTACCTCCGAAGCGGGAGATTGACTTCCGAATATATCTGGTGGATAATGCTAAACCTGTATCTTTACCAGTGCGCCACATGGCTCCTCGTGAGAGGAGGGAACTCCATAAGCAAGTAGGGGAGTTGCTTGAGAAGGGGTTCATAAGACGAAGTATATCGGAGTGGGGTGCTCCAGTAGTTTTTGCTACGAAGGCGGATGGGTCCCTCAGACTTTGTGTAGACTATAGAGAACTCAACAAGCTCACAAAGAAGAATAGACACCCATTGCCGAGGATTGATGATCTTTTCGATCAGTTGGTTGGCGCTTCAGTATTTTCTCAGTTGGACTTAGCCACGGGGTTTCATCAGTTGAGGGTGGCTGAGGATAGCATAGACAAGACTGCCTTTAGAACTCCGGATGGTTTCTATGAGTGGCTGGTGATGCCATTTGGGTTGACGAACGCCCCTGCATACTTTGTTGATTTGATGAGTAGGGTGTTTAGGGAGTTCCTTAATAAGTTCGTGGTGGTCTTTGTGGATGATATCTTAGTATTTTCTAAGAGTGAAGAAGAGCATGCTCTACATCTTGGGGAGGTGTTGAAGACTCTTCGAGCACATAGCCTTAAGGCTAAATTCTCTAAATGTCACTTCTGGAGGAAGGAAGTGCGGTTCTTGGGGCACGTGGTCTCCAAGGAGGGGATAGCTGTGGATCCCGCGAAGGTAGTATCGATTCAGGATTGGAAGGTTCCAAAGAATGCTACCGAAGTAAGAAGTTTCTTGGGGTTGGCGGGATACTATAGGAAGTTTATCAAAGACTTCGTGAAGATATCAGCCCCATTAACCCGCTTAACGAAGAAGAATCTTGTTTTCTCATGGGACGTAGATTGTGATGATGCGTTCCGACGGTTAAAGAGAGCTTTAACCACTGCTCCAGTTTTAGTGTTGCCAGATGGGAGCAAGCCATTTGTTGTCTATACCGATGCTTATGGGACAGGACTAGGCGCAGTCTTAATGCAAGAGGGAAGGGTAATAGCCTATGGTGGAAGGCAGCTGAGAGTGCATGAGAAAAATTACCCTACCCATGATTTAGAGTTGGCCGCTATTGTTTTTGCGCTTAAGATTTGGCGCCATTACCTTCTTGGTGAGAGATTCGAATTGTTCACTGACCACAAATCATTGAAGTACTTGTTTTCTCAGAAGGATTTGAATTTGAGACAGCAAAGGTGGATGGAGTTCTTAGCATCCTATGATTTCGAGATAGCATATACCCCTGGCAAGGGTAACGTGGTGGCGGACGCCTTGAGCAGAAAAAGGTTGTCCTTGAGTCCATTGTTCGTGGAACAGCGAAGCTTGGAATTTATCTCGATGTTTGATTTCAGACCTTCCATTGATTATGTACCCGGTTTGCTAGCATCCTTGGAGGTCAGACCTACTCTTTTGGGACGGATTGGAGAAGCGCAGAGGGACGACCCACAGTTGGTTGAGTTGGTAGAAAAGCTCATAAGGGGGGAGTCGTCCAGCCATTTGAGTAGGTACACCCTAGACGATAGGGGGTGCTTGCGTAGAGACGGTAGACTTTGTGTACCGCAAGACGAGGGTTTGAGGAAGGCTATTCTTGATGATGCACACCGTTCTAGGATGACCATTCATTCCGGTGGGGATAAGATGTACCAAGACATGAAGAGGGTTTTCTTCTGGGCCGGTATGAAGAAAGATGTGGCCGAGTATGTCGCTCGATGTTTGGTTTGCCAACAGGTGAAAGCGGAGCAAAAGAAACCAGGTGGGTTGCTTCACCCATTGGAAGTTCCGCAATGGAAGTGGGATAGCGTCTCGATGGATTTTATTGACGGGTTACCCAGATCGAGAAAGGGTAATACGGAAATTTGGGTTGTGGTAGACAGACTTACTAAAAGCGCCCATTTCATACCTGTGAAGAGCAAGAGGACTGCTCCATGACTAGCTTCAGTATATCTTCGAGAGATAGTTCGATTGCATGGGGTACCCTCTAGCATAGTGAGTGATCGAGATCCTATCTTCACTAGCGAGTTCTGGAAAAGTTTGCAAGAAGCAGTGGGGACTCAATTATGTCTGAGCACTGCATATCACCCTCAGACAGACGGCCAGACTGAGAGGGTGAATCGTGTCCTAGAAGACCTTTTGAGGCTTTGTATCTTAGATTTTGGAGGTACATGGGAAGAGCATCTTCCATTGGTGGAGTTCGCATATAATAACAGCTTTCAGTCCAGTATTGGTATGGCTCCTTTCGAAGCTCTTTATGGAAGGCCTTGTCGATCACCTACATGTTGGTGGGAATCTACATATAAGATCTTGCTTGGGCCTGATATGGTTAGGGAGACTTCTGAGAAGATTGACTTGATTCGAAGAAGGATGAAAGCAGCGCAAGATAGGCAAAAATCTTATGCGGACAAGAGGAGGACGGACCTTGAGTTTGAAGTTGGGGACATGGTCTTTGTCAAAGTATCTCCGTTACGAAATGTGGTTCGCTTTGGATCTGTTGGGAAGTTAGCACCAAGGTTCGTAGGGTCGTTTCCTATTAAGGAAAGGATTGGACGGATGGCATATAGAGTGGAGTTGCCCGACAGACTTAGTGGCGTACATGATGTATTCCATGTGTCCCATTTGAGGAAGTGCTTACATGAGACCGCAGAGGTGGTAGAGCCGAGCTTGCTTAAAGAAATGGAAGTAGAGCGTGATATGACTATTCGACGAGCTCCTACTCGCATCCTTGGGTCAGAGACTAGGAAATTGAGGAATCGAGAGGTTCAACTAGTCAAAGTACAATGGGGAGAAGATGAGGGCAACGCTACTTGGGAGACGGAAGCGAAGATGCGTTCATTGTACCCATTCCTTTTTGAGGGTATGTCTTTTAACCTCTCCTTTATCGTTTGTCTAGTACTTATCTTATCTTTAATACGTCCTCTCATTAGTACCTTTGACCTTTAGATAGGGTAAACCTATGGTTGAAACATGTGTTTGAGACATGTTATGTTTGATGGATGCATGTGGATGCAAGTGGTTGCTAGTGGTTGCTCGTGGATGCATATATACACACTCTAGGCACTAGATCGGCTCAATCACTTCATATTGCATATTGCATAAAATTGTGTGTAGGAAGCTATATTTATGGATGTATAATGATTGTGTTATCATATGGATGATGCATTTTGGTGAATAATTGTGCACTCATGTAGATATTGTATGTGTCGATAGGGTTCTCTCGCATACATAATGGATGCATGGCACTATCATGGTTTGCATATGTTCATACATTAGATAGGGAACATATACACACACTTTTTGCATATGCTCATACATCATTAAAAATTGTTTTAAGGACAATGGATGCCCGTGGTTGATGGATTGAGTAGATGGTTGTTTGGATGGTAGGATATGCATTCTTCTTAGCTTAGAGATTTCGGGGACGAAATCCTTTAAGGAGGGGAGAATGTAACACCCCGTATTTTAGTTAATGCTAAAATTCACTAATTGCAGAATAAATAATCTCAAATGTGAGAATTGGGGAAAACGGGCTGCGTCATTGCGTTCGTCTCGGAAAAATACGCAGGATAGAGTCCGAAATTTTGTAAATCGGAGTCCGTATGGCCCAGTTATGGCCCAATGAAGTTTGCAGAAAATTCAAAGTTAAAAACAGATTTAAAAATTCAAAATCAGATTTCGAAATTGGAGCCAGCAGGGGGCCAGGCGGGAAAGTTCCCGCCCTAGCCATGTCGACAGGGCTGTCGACAGGCCTGTCGACAGGGGAGTCGACTGCCCTGTCGACTTGCCTGTCGACACAGGGTGTCGAGCCAGATGGCTTGGGTGCACCAGATCTGGTTTTCTGGCTAGGGCTGGGCTGTGTTCTAGAGACTTCCTAAATCTGACGGACCTAATCTAACCTAGGGTTAATCCTATGGTCTAAAACACACCCTAATCCTATAAATACACCCTAATGCAAGCCTAATCCATACTAAAAATAGAAATGATGCCATCATGCCGCCAAAATCAAACTTAAGAGGAGCCTCCACTAATTTATGAAGGAAGTTGCAAGCTAATCAACCTCTAATCATCACCATCTTCAAATATAGCAACTAGTTCTACTTCATAAGTTTGCTAATCTTGGTTTTGGTGAGTTTCTATCACTTTGACAACCAATTGCTAAATTAAGTAGATGAGATATGATGAGATCATGTGGTTTTGTATGCGGATTAGTGGGTTTTAAGTCATATGATATGATGTTAGTTTGCTAATCTATGTTTAATGTTAACCCTATGTTTATGCAAGTTAAGTATGTGGGCTCATGCAAGTTAAGTATATGGGTTTATGCAAGTTAAGTGATGGGTTATATGCATGCTAAGTATTTGATTATATGCATGCTAAGTGTTTGATTATATGCATGCTAAGTATTTGATTATATGCATGCTAAGTATTTGATTTTATGCATGCTAAGTGTTTGATTATATGCATGCTAAGTGTTTGATTATATGCATGCTAAGTATTTGATTTTATGCATGCTAAGTGTTTGATTATATGCATGCTAAGTATTTGATTTTATGCATGCTAAGTGTTTAGTTTTATGCATGCTAAGTGTTTAGTTTTATGCATGCTAAGTGTTTGGTTTTATGCATACATTATGACATGCAAGTTTACCCTTTTGAAATAAGATGCATACATATGCAAGATGATACCTTTGTATGCTATGCATGCATATGCATGTTTACCCTATTTATGATGCAAGTCACATATGCAAGTTCACCCTTATTGTGCAACCTATGAACACTTATGCAAGTTACCTTTATATGACATATGTGTATTCATGCAAGTTGGGTTATTTAATGATTCTAGTTGGGTTTACTATCATGATGCAAGTTGACACCTTTTAAACCCATGTAAAAGCCAACGTTGTGCTAAGATTGAACCCATTACATTTGTAGTGAATCTTCCCATTTATATGACAAGTTATGAGAACGAGTTACGTGGGAAACGATGGGGTTAATATGCATGTTAATAAAAATGTGTATAACATAAAAGGAATGGACATAATTGGGAATTTACCTATTAAGTTAGGTCTACCCATATTATGGAGTTGGGAATTTACCTATTAAGTTAGGTCTACCCATACTATGGAATTGGGAATTTACCTATTGAGTTAGGTCTACCCATATTCTTAAAATTGTGTAATTAATTAGGGATAATTAATATAAATTATGGGAGTGATTAATTAGGAGTAATTAATCGACTAAGACACAAGGTTGGACCCTTTTGTAGCATAAGACTGCCCGGAACCGACCGGCAAATCCAGCAGCTACAAATGATTGGCCCAATGTGAGAGGTCTTAGGCATAAACTAAATACGTGACAAGTGTAAAGACACGAGGTTAGACCCTGTAATGGTGTAAGGCTGCCCGGAACCGACCGGCAAATCCAGCTGCCATAAAAGACGATCTAATGTGAGAGGTCTTTACAAGGGTTACGTTCTTAATCAATTAAGAAACACTTAACCAGATAAGCATGTAGTGGGGCATGAGGGGTTAAGTGGGTGCCTTGGGTGGCATGTGGAAATCTAGTGGGTTGCCTTGGGTGGCAATAGAAAATACGATTAGAATACTTAACCAAGTGGAAACATGTAATTAAACATGATAAAGGGTTAAGTGGGATGCACTAGAAAAGAGACAAGCTTAGGTGGGTAGCTTGTGGGGGCCCATTTCAACCAATATCCCAAACGTATCTTAGTGGGCTCGACTCTAGTCGAGTGACGGGACACGCATATTGGGCTTGACTATAAGAGGCCAAAACGGGGTAGCGGTGGCAACGCGAGTCCAACGGGTTTCATATGCGTGTGTGGACCCGGGCTGGTAGGTAAGACGTTGTTGCATCGTGTAGGTATGACCGTGCACCATTTGTTGTATCGGGTTGCCACTTTGGGGAGTGATACACCCCATTGTGGGGCCAGCACGGATATCTACGGTAGGGAGCCGATCGCTTGGGAGTAGTGGGTACACCTAGTAAAGATAGGGGCAGACGGCACCTATGTAGGGGTACACGAAACTACTGGGTAAATTTTCTAAGTTCTTGGAAGGGATCAACCTTTAAGTAGGAATGACTGGTGTGGTGCAGTGT
The DNA here is from genome assembly GCA_030737875.1 of Allium sativum. NCBI lineage: Eukaryota > Viridiplantae > Streptophyta > Magnoliopsida > Asparagales > Amaryllidaceae > Allium > Allium sativum. The sequence goes on from CM060916.1 coordinate 201,167,691, forward strand.
AGTAATTACCCTTGGGTGGGCAGATGCGTCTTTACAGTTATCTTAGTTTATCCTAAGTCTACCAAGCTGCTTAGTGTAGCCATTCATCCCCAGACATTACCGTATGTCAAGTTTATGTCTTCTCTGGTTACTTTAATGATTGTATTGTTAAAGTTATAGGACTCGCTCAGACTTATGTCTGACCCCGTTGTTTTTATCTTTTTTTCCCAACCCTCAGGTCCTCAGAGTGGGCCCAGTACGAGTGGACTTTGATCAGGCTGCTTTTATTACTCTCTTGGAGCTTGGACCCTAGATGTAGAGCTCAGCTTACCCTTTTCTTTTATGGCTATCAGTTCATGTATTGGGATTATGTATTTTTATTTAGCAAGAATGGATATTTGTACTTAACTCTTATTATGGTTTTGTGATGTAACCAGACATGTCTTACTTTCCGCTGCATTGAAATGTTGTTTTAAATTTTCAAGTATTGCTTATATCTGTCTTGCTGTAATTTCCCTATTCTATATTCACTAAAATACTCCGCCGATGTTATGGCATTCCCTTAGAGAGTGACCATAGCGGGTGTGGGGTGTTACAGATTCATTCGTCATAATGAATGAATTAAGGAATACTAACCATAATAAGACGTGGGTATGGTTAGAGGGTTAGGTGGGATGACATGGAAATTTGATATGTGAATATGGACCTAACCGGTATGAGTTAAGAGCATGTAAAACTTATAAATGTGGGCTTAACCAACATAACTGTTAATCAGACTAAAGGGTAGGTTAAGTAATATAGCTAGGCTAATGACACTTGACCGTTATAACATGACTAGCGGATGGGTTGGGCTAACTTGAATAGGTTGATAACACCCAATCGATATAACCTGACACGTGGCAGGGTTAAGTCAACTTGAACATATAGATAATACTTAGCCAACTTAGCATGATACGTGGGCGGGTTAAGCCATGAATTATTTGAATATACTTAACCAATTGGACACGATGATTTGATAGGGTTAAGTCATGAACCGCTTGAATATACTTAACCAATTGGACACGATGATTTGATAGGGTTAAGTCATAAACTGCTTGAATATACTTAACCAATTGGACACGATGATTTGATAGGGTTAAATCATGAACCTCTTGAATATACTTAACCAATTTAACACGATGATTTGATAGGGTTAAGCCGTGAACCGCTTGAATATACTTAACCAATTTGACACGATGATTTGATAGGGTTGAGTCATGAACCGCTTGAATATACTTAACCAATTTGACACAATGATTTGATAGGGTTAAGTCATGATCCGCTTGAATATCCTTAACCAATTTGATACAATGATTTGATAGGGTTAAGTCATGAACCGCTTGAATATACTTAACCAATTTGACATGATGATTTGATAGGGTTAAGTCATGAACCGCTTGAATATACTTAACCAATTTGACACGATGATTTGATAGGGTTAAGTCATGAACCGCTTGAATATATTTAACCAATTTGACATGATGATTTGATAGGGTTAAGTCATGAACCGCTTGAATATACTTAACCAATTGGACACGATGATTTGATAGGGTTAAGTCATGAACCAATTGAATATACTTAACCAACTTGATAAATGATTCGTAGGGCTAAGTCATGAACTTGAATGACAACACTTAGTCAATTTGACATGACACGTAGGCGGGTTACGTCACGAACTTGAATGACAACACTTAACCAACTTGACATGCTAGACTGATGGGGTTAAGTCTCGACTTTAAATGACAACACTTAACCTACTGGACGGAAACCCTAGTTGTGCGGTCCTTTTCAGCAGTAACCCACTAGATGTATCATGATACCCTTAAACTAGGCAGGGTGGGGCACGATTACTGGGCTGATTGTAAGCGACCAGAACGACGGCTGAGTTGGTGCGCCATTGTAGGTTCAAGCGGACTATGGTCGTGCACGTAGTCCAGAGTTGAAAAAGCAAGCATTGGGCACTAGTAGGTTTACACTGTGCGTGCTTGATTCGTGTCGGTGGTTGGCACCCTAGGGCTTGATACACCCTATGGTGGATCTAGCACAGGTGACTACATTTCGTGATTGGGCCGTATGACTCAGACACATGAACGAGCTAGGACTTGTAGGGAGCCGATCAATTAATAAATCGTTACGTGGAATTCGTTAGGTAGCATAATCCCTAGTGGTCCTAGGTGACATAAACCCTAATCGAATCTAGATAACGTTCAATAGGTAGCATAATCCCTAGTGGTCCTAGGTGGCATAAATCCTAGTTGAACATGCGATAGTTCATGATAAGGAATCCTAGCCAGAACAAGGGTGGCAGTCCAAATGATTTCAAGAATGGTGGAACTGTTGGATCTAGATTAACCCTAGAGGGGGGGGTGAATAGGGTTTATCACAGTTTTTAAACTGAATTGAAAAATTGACAGGATATTAAAATAGTTTAAATTCTTGCCAAAAATAATGTTGCAATATCTGGAATCTGTTTTTAAAAAAACTTGCCAAAACTACTTTTTGATTTCTGAAAACTTGTTTGCCTTGTATAAATTCAATCGGCCTTAACTTTGTTGAGATATTCTGATTTAATTCTGAAAAACAATTCTTGTCCCTTGACAAATGCTTTGTTTGTTTCTGCCCAAAAATATGTCTTGGATATTCTGTTGCATGCCACAATTGAATATTGATTTCCTGAAAAAAAAAATTTGCCATATTTGTCTTCATTTCTTGAGACAAAAAAAAATTGTTTTCCTTTTAGAACTTCTGCACCATGTATATTCATTCAGTTTCACAGATCATTTGAACTTGTGTTAAACCACCATTGTGTATGCACCCATGCATCATACCCTTTAGTTGCTGTGTCACCTGTTTGTATACTTGCTATCTGCTTTGCCAAAACTGGAACTGATTCTACAGAAACATTTTTTTTTTGTGTGTCCATGAAAACTGAAATGAGAAACTGAAACACCCACTGTATATACATGTGCCACAGTATACCTTGTACCTGAATTTTGAATTTGTTTGCGGTTGTCATAAAAACATTTGGTTTGATGGCTCGACACTTTCTTTAAAACTGTGTAGTGCACCTTGTACATGCTGTATCAACCAGCCTTGTTGCTGTATTTGATCACCATTTGGTTGATGCCTTGAACTTAAAACCTGACTTGTAACATGTTGAACTTGCTTCATACTGACCCCATGCTTCACATGTCACAACTGCACTGTGTATGTTGACAATATATATATACTACACTGCCATGCTAGAAATTGCTGTGTTGTGCTCGACACATTTGTTGGCATTATTCATTTGCAATCTTCCTGCTTGTTCATACATATGCTGCACCATTCATGAATCAAATATTTGCTGATTTCACTTCTTTGCAAATAACAACTGAACCATGCTACCAAGTTTCATTGCTCCATTCATGGCACATTTGCATTACTGTTTTTTGTTGCGCTTTGTATTTAGCTCGGCCATTGATGTTGATTTGAATTCATTGATGTTTTTGGGTTGCCTCGACCATATTGATTATTGTTGCACTGAGTCGAGATGGTCCATGTGACTACTCCTCAGTTGCAATCTGATTGGCGTGGCAGTGCACACGTGTACACGTGTGTACATGCAGCCGTCAGACGAGTTGTCCCTGTCCCTGCATTGAGATATATGTGTTGTCTGCCTTGTGGTATTTACAGTGTATCACTGTGAATATCACAAGCTGTCTTGTAACGGCCGGGATTTTCGACCCAGAAAATCAACATAAAAACACACTGTTGACTATTCAAGCATCGAAAACACCAGGACATTAATAGAAGAATTTAGAGGGTGAGAAAGAAAAGATAGAACTAATAGAATAGAAGAAGAAGAAGATCACAACTGAACAGAATCAGAGTAACACGAAACTCGCAGCGGAACAAAATAAGATGTATTATATAACATAACTTTGAATACAAAACTGTATTGTATATACATACCATTATCAGAGTACAATACATCATATCACAGCGGAAATAACTCTACATAACTAATGGTGAAGCTTCCTGCTTTTGAGCTCCTCCAAGTGAATCTGCAAAGCCTTAAACACTTGACTGCCCGTACAAATTTGGGCACCCAAGAGTTTAGGGAAAACAAACAAAATAAACTCTGGGTCAGTCATGGGACTGGTGTGAGTAAATTCCAACCATACTGTTTAACTTTGAAAATCCTTTTCAAACAAGAAGATAATAGTAAGACCAGCCCATACATAAACATGGACGGTTTTTACCTTACTATAATCCAAAATGCTTTGATATCAAACCCGAATGATATTATCATAATGTCTACTCAATTAAATAATCAAGTAGCAGAACGCTTGCATCTCACGTTCCACATATATATATAGTATAAAATCATAAACCGCAGGCGCTTATCGGAGAATGGATTCCAACAGACAAGGTATGGGAGCACCTTCTGAATAGTGTACTCTAGAGGGGATACACTCAGTTGAAGTTCAGAACGTTAATTTACGAACTGCAGGGTCGTTATGAGCTCGATTATATTTAATATATATTGTTGTGTGATCATTATTATGATCAAATAAGATTATAATTGAGTTGGTTATGAAAATAACCAATCGAAATTCACGTAAGTATAAAATACAAAACAGATGAACTAAATCTGAATTTAAATCAGATTTGGAATTAAAATTTCTAAAACTTGAAAAATGGTTGTAAAGGAAATTTGAATTAAATATTTGGAATTTTAAGATCCTGGGTGAATTCAGAAAAATTTTCCGAGCATTTGTAAAGGATATTTTGAAATAATTTCAAAATAAAAGTGTTTGAACTAATATAGTATTGAACTCACTTCGGCCACTGGAAAATAATTCTGATGATGACTGCAGCATCATCAATGTTCATTTTCGAGTTACTAAGTGACGGATTACTACCAGAGATTTTGTTTTGAATTGTTTGAGGAAATAAGTTATTCAGAAATTGAAACGTTTTGAATTGTTATTATTATTATTATATAGATTTCAAGCTGATTTGAAATAAAGCCCAGGGACTTGGATTCTGAAACCTAATATAACTTATGAAATTCTGAGAACATTTGTTAATAAAAAGGAATTAATTTTCAATTAGAATCAAGCGGTTCAGTTGAAACTGAAATCAAGGAGTAAAACAAAGGATCTTTAATCTAGTTATAATATGATTGTAGTATTTTCCCTACCTTAGTAATTTCGGGGACGAAATTCTTTTAAGGGGGAAGGACTGTAACGTCCCGCATTTTTATCGGTTTATATTTGAATATTTAAATCAGTTTAAATATTGAATTCGTAATATAAGTGAATTTATATTTTAATTAAAACGAAGTTGAACGTATAAAAATATATATTAAATATAATCGAGCTCATAACGACCCTGCAGTTCGTAAATTAACGTTCTGAACTTCAACTGAGTGTATCCCCTCTAGAGTACACTATTCAGAAGGTGCTCCCATACCTTGTCTGTTGGAATCCATTCTCCGATAAGCGCCCTGCGGTTTATGATTTTATACTATATATATATGTGGAACGTGAGATGCAAGCGTTCTGCTACTTGATTATTTAATTGAGTAGACATTATTATAATATCATTCGGGTTTGATATCAAAGCATTTTGGATTATAGTAAGGTAAAAACCGTCCATGTTTATGTATGGGCTGGTCTTACTATTATCTTCTTGTTTGAAAAGGATTTTCAAAGTTAAACAGTATGGTTGGAATTTACTCACACCAGTCCCATGACTGACCCAGAGTTTATTTTGTTTGTTTTCCCTAAACTCTTGGGTGCCCAAATTTGTACGGGCAGTCAAGTGTTTAAGGCTTTGCAGATTCACTTGGAGGAGCTCAAAAGCAGGAAGCTTCACCATTAGTTATGTAGAGTTATTTCCGCTGTGATATGATGTATTGTACTCTGATAATGGTATGTATATACAATACAGTTTTGTATTCAAAGTTATGTTATATAATACATCTTATTTTGTTCCGCTGCGAGTTTCGTGTTACTCTGATTCTGTTCAGTTGTGATCTTCTTCTTCTTCTATTCTATTAGTTCTATCTTTTCTTTCTCACCCTCTAAATTCTTCTATTAATGTCCTGGTGTTTTCGATGCTTGAATAGTCAACAGTGTGTTTTTATGTTGATTTTCTGGGTCGAAAATCCCGGCCGTTACATGTCTAGACACAGATTTATGGTTTTATAAATCAGATCAAGTCATGAAAAAGGATGAGAAACACACCAGAAAACTGAGGCAAACAAAATTTTAAAATTAAAATTTATATTTGCAGGTATATTCAGTATAAATTCTATTGCAGTGTACTGTGTGTGTGTTTCATGTGTGACAGGTAAGCGGGGATGACTGGACTGATTGTGATGACTGGACTGACAATGAGCAGCGAAGACTGAAGATGAAAAACAGTGTGTAGTGTCAGTGAATGTGTCAGTGTATGTATGTAGAAACGAGTATTATAGTGAGGAGCTGAAAAGTATTGTATTTCAATGATGTACAAATATTGGAGTTACAAATTCTGTACTGTTTGAAATGTTGAATAAAATATTATATTTAAATAAAATACTGTTATAATATTTCAATTCTCGTGCAGTAGTATTCCATTTAAATATGAATATTATATTCCTGTCTGTGATGAGAAATAACAGTACAGTAACAAACACATTTATAATAAAAATATATTTGGTTGTTATCATCAAACAAAAAATCATATAATTGTATATACAACACCGTTATATACAACAATCTCCCCCTTTTGATGATGACAAACAAATATGAAGATTTTGAATATAATAAATATGTTTGACAGTGAATATTGAACTCCCCCTATTTGTTTGCTCCCCCTACAACAGAAACTCCCCCTATAACTGTGCATGAGTGAAATGAATGATGTGAATAATAATAAAATTTCAAAATTAAAATATTTATAAAATATTCACTCATAAATCAAAATCTCAACCCGTTCTCCCCCTTTTGTTATCATCAAAATATATTTGAATTTAAAATATAGATGAATAGTGACTAACAAATATTAAATCAGCTTAAGAGGAAGAACGATCATCATAAATCTCAATTAGTCAAACAAAAATCATAATATTCTGAGAGCAGGTGGCATATTTCACATTTTAGAGAATGACGGATTTACGATGAATTTTATATAAAATGGAGAGAAGAAAAAAAATGATTTCCAAATATTTTCAAAAGAATTTTATAAAAATGAGTTCAAAAACAGTGATGGATTCGGACTTATAATTATAAATTCAATTTAAATGACAAAATCGAATAATCTCAAATTCCAATATCTATCAATCAACAAATCATAATACGTCATAAAATTTCAACACATTTCACAGATTAGAAAGTGGATTGATAGGCTGGTTAATATACACCAAGGAGAATTTCACATAAAAATTTAATTATTGCAAATTATTTTCTTTTCTTTTTCTTTTGATTTAAGAGCACCCTGACCACGCATAACCAGAGCTTGGATTTTTAAATGAGGTCAGTCGCAGCTTAAATTATAAGTTTTCTCATAACCATGCATGACCAGAGCTTGGATTTTTAAATGAGGTTAGAGACACACTTATGTATTAATTAAATATTTATCGTTTTCAGCTTTAAATAGAAAAACTCCCCAGTATATACAACCAATATGAATGATAGAAATGTGATAGGTACAGAAATGGACTGTGAAATAAATTTCTAAATTAATAATATTATGAAATATGACCAACTGTACCGGGATTATTGAAAATTTTCAATTGACACTAATTCTGAAAAAATAACATAACCACAATTCCATCACAAATATTTTCACTGTTTATTCAATATGATTTTAAAAAAAAATTAAACTCTCCACATTTTAAAAAATATATCATGGATGGCAGAATGATGATAGATAATGAGGATGGTCGTGAAATAATTGCCAGTTCAAAGATATTATAATAAATATTCAACCATCATGAAAATCCAGATAAAATCTCCTCTTGTTGTGAAATATATTGCAGTCATACTTCACCACAATTTCAAATTCTGATATATTTTGATGAATTATAAATACAGAACAATTTGGATATTGATTTCAATTTCTGAATGAATAATTCTAAAATTGAAAATCAAATACAAAAGGAATATGCTGATCTATACATGACAAGAGGGAAAAAAATGTGTACAAGACAGAAAGAGTGTGTGGATTTATACATGGTGAAGATTTGAATCTAAGTACAGATGGGTGAAACAAATATAAGGCGCTTCTGATACCACTTGGTGTCTCTATTTACGTGGAATTTTAACATGATCTGAACAAGAATGTCATAGAAAAAAAAATTATTAAGTACCAAGCCCAAACAGATAGATAATAGATTATGCACATGTATCAGAGCAGCAAGCATGTGATTCCAGAACAAACATTTTTCAAAACAGTATCAGAGCAACACAGAACATAGTTTCAAATCATACTTGTCAAGATGATGGCCAGATATTATGATTTATGATCTAATGATTAAAATATTGTTTACTTAAAATCATATGAAAATATCAGAATTTAATGAATCAATCACACCAGATTATAAATTTTTGATTTGAGATATGTGTGAGATTCGATAAATCAATAGTTTCAAATGATTTTAAACAAACAAATAAATAAATCAGATAATCATGAAATAAGAGTGAGACCAGATTTTCAAAGGAATTTTTCACAAGATTTCTAAGAATAATTTCAGATCATTTACATCAAATAATTAAGAGATATTCATGATCCATAAATAAATAATTTATTTGAAATCACTTGAATCAATGTCAAATTCTGGGATATAATGAATCAGTCACACAAGATTGATAATTTCAAAAATTAGGAGGTATGTGAGATTCAAAATATCAGGAATTTCAGATGATTTCAAACAAACTAATTTTAACCATGATAATCATGAATAACAATGATTTTCAAGATGTATCACTGAGATTCTGGACAATTTAAAATTTCCAAGCCAATCTGAAAAATAATGAAAATGTCACTACTGATAAATAATAGAGTGCTGTAATGAGTGTAATATTTCAAGCTTTTCTAAAATGAATTAGAAGAATCTCAAAACAGCAACGATGTGTGAATTTTCATTAAACTTTCAGATCTTCAAAAATTTAGAATTCAAATTAACAGTGTTCAAGATATGGCAAGAATACATCAACACTGTTATGAATTCAATAATCAGAAAAATAAACTTCACAGCAATTGCAGATATTTACAAAATTCAAGATCTAGAAAGATTATAATATCAGAATTCTATTCAAAACAAAGCAATTTTCCAGAAGGTTATGATTACTGCAATTGGAAATTAATGAAGTCCAAGAAGAAATAAAAATACAGCAGTGACAAATCAAGGAAAATAGACAGAAGAGATAGAAGGAGGAAAAATAAAAATAAAAAAATTAAAAACACAGAATATACAAAAGAATGAGTATAGAGATATACCTGAAATCCATGTAAGCAAATGAATCTCTAACTCAACTGATTTGGCTAAGGAACTGTGAATAACCTGATGATATGACGCAGTTTGAATTCAGTTTTTAGCACAGTTGTTCCTCAGCCTCCTTTGGTACCTAGCTGTTTAGAGAATTGAGTGGTCTAACAAAAACAGTAAAGCCACTCACAGTTGTATTTGCTCGTTTTGGTACCCAAACCTGTTTGTAAAGCAATCCATATGAATTTACCTTTGTTCCCTTTGGAACCCATATCTGTTTGAATTTAACAACGTTTGTTTTATCTCTTTTTGGGATCCAGGATTGCTTAGATGGATTATTACAAAACAAATTCGCATTTTGTTTTCGATTCAAAAATCCTTTTGAATTATCAAAGTTCATATTATCAAGACGATTCTTTTCAAAGAAGATTGAAGGATTTTTAAAATTGTTTGAACTTCTCTTTTCAAAGAACTCAGATTTCCCAAAACCAAGTCCAATTCTATTTCCTGATGAAAATTGATTTTTCAACAACATATTTAAAGATTTTTCATTGTTCGAGAATTTTGCCAAGGTTGTTTCAAGTTGTTGAAGTTTTGTTTTGAGATCACCGTTTTCTTTCAATAAGTCTGAACAACGATTTTCAGTGATCTTATATTTTTCAAAATCAGACTTCAAAACCAAATTTTCATCTTTAAGTAAATTAATTTTGGTTTGGGACTCAACAATCTCAGATTCAAAAAGTTTTTGTTTTTCAAACCCAAATTTCTTGGATTTTTCAATCTCGTTTTCAAGTTCTTTCAAAATCAAATCACTTCTCACCAAATTTTCATTTTCAGCAATTTCAAATTTGGAACTTATATCAGTCTTAAAAACTTTAAATTCCTTTTGTAGAAGATTGTTCAAATTTGATAACTCAATCTTGTTTTCTTTTAAGATCAGAATTTCCTTTTCAAACTTTTGAATATCTTTATTGAGATGAACAAGATTGGTTTTCAATTTTAAACAATTTTTGCAATTAGAATTTAATGAATTCTTAACGTTTTTGAGTTTTGATTCCAAAACATTATTTTTGCAGATCAACTCAAGCTTCTCAGATTTCAGAAGTTTATTTTTAGATTTTAACTTCTCAACAGATTCAGTTAAACCATTTAAACGGTGAATCAAAGAAATATTTCCTGTTGAGTCTCCATCTGGATTTCCATCTGTACAACCTGTTAAGCACAAATCTGAAGCTGAGTTATCTTTCTGGGATTTTGAGCATTTGTCAGTTTTTCCATATAGGGCGTTGAGAGTCTGCCAGATTTCCTGCGCAGTCAAACAATGGGAAATAAGGCTATATTGAACATCATCAATATAAGAATATAAAATATGAGTAGCATGTAAATTAAATTCAATATCAACCCTACTTACAATATCATACCCATTTTTAATACTATTCCAACATTTATTATCAACAGTTTTTTAAATAAGATTTCATTTCTGATTTCCAATTTAAAAAATTTGTACCATTGAAAATAGATGGAATATGACTGGACTGACTCTCTATCAGTTGACAACTAGGATTCACCATTTCTCTAGAGTTAACCGAAAATACCTGCTCTGATACCAAATGTTGGATCTAGATTAACCCCAGAGGGGGGGGTGAATAGGGTTTATCACAGTTTTTAAACTGAATTGAAAAATTGACAGGATATTAAAATAGTTTAAATTCTTGCCAAAAATAATGTTGCAATATTTGGAATCTGTTTTTAAAAAAACTTGCCAAAACTACTTTTTGATTTCTGAAAACTTGTTTGCCTTGTATAAATTCAATCGGCCTTAACTTTGTTGAGATATTCTGATTTAATTCTGAAAAACAATTCTTGTCCCTTGAAAAATGCTTTGTTTGTTTCTGCCCAAAAATATGTCTTGGATATTCTGTTGCATGCCACAATTGAATATTGATTTCCTGAAAAAAAAAATTGCCATATTTGTCTTCATTTCTTGAGACAAAAAAAAAAATTGTTTTCCTTTTAGAACTTCTGCACCATGTATATCCATTCAGTTTCACAGATCATTTGAACTTGTGTTAAACCACCATTGTGTATGCACCCATGCATCATACCCTTTAGTTGCTGTGTCACTTGTTTGTATACTTGCTATCTGCTTTGCCAAAACTGGAAACTGATTCTACAGAAACATTTTTTTTTTTTTGTGTGTCCATGAAAACTGAAATGAGAAACTGAAACACCCACTGTATATACATGTGCCACAGTATACCTTGTACCTAAATTTTGAATTTGTTTGCGGTTGTCATAAAAACATTTGGTTTGATGGCTCGGCACTTTCTTTAAAACTGTGTAGTGCACCTTGTACATGCTGTATCAACCAGCCTTGTTGCTGTATTTGATCACCATTTTGTTGATGCCTTGAACTTAAAACCTGACTTGTAACATGTTGAACTTGCTTCATACTGACCCCATGCTGCACATGTCACAACTGCACTGTGTATGTTGACAATATATATATACTACACTACCATGCTAGAAATTGCTGTGTTGTGCTCGACACATTTGTTGGCATTATTCATTTGCAATCTTCCTGCTTGTTCATACATATGCTGCACCATTCATGAATCAAATATTTGCTGATTTCACTTCTTTGCAAATAACAAATGAACCATGCTACCAAGTTTCATTGCTCCATTCATGGCACATTTGCATTACTGTTTTTTGTTGCGCTTTGTATTTAGCTCGGCCATTGATGTTGATTTGAATTCATTGATGTTTTTGGGTTGCCTCGACCATATTGATTATTGTTGCACTGAGTCGAGATGGTCCATGTGGCTACTCCTCAGTTGCAATCTGATTGGCGTGGCAGTGCACACGTGTACACGTGTGTACATGCAGCCATCAGACGAGTTGTCCCTGTCCCTGCATTGAGATATATGTGTTGTCTGCCTTGTGGTATTTACAGTGTATCACTGTGAATATCACAAGCTGTCTAGACACAGATTTATGGTTTTATAAATCAGATCAAGTCATGAAAAAGGATGAGAAACACACCAGAAAACTGAGGCAAACAAAATTTTAAAATTAAAATTTATATTTGCAGGTATATTCAGTATAAATTCTATTGCAGTGTACTGTGTGTGTGTTTCATGTGTGACAGGTAAGCGGGGATGACTGGACTGATTGTGATGACTGGACTGACAATGAGCAGCGAAGACTGAAGATGAAAAACAGTGTGTAGTGTCAGTGAATGTGTCAGTGTATGTATGTAGAAATGAGTATTATAGTGAGGAGCTGAAAAGTATTGTATTTCAATGATGTACAAATATTGGAGTTACAAATTCTGTACTGTTTGAAATGTTGAATAAAATATTATATTTAAATAAAATACTGTTATAATATTTCAATTCTCGTGCAGTAGTATTCCATTTAAATATGAATATTATATTCCTGTCTGTGATGAGAAATAACAGTACAGTAACAAACACATTTATAATAAAAATATATTTGGTTGTTATCATCAAACAAAAAATCATATAATTGTGTATACAACACCGTTATATACAACAGGAACTACGTTGAAGTAGTATAGAAATACGTGATGAAACCCGTACGGAAAGGGACTGTACATATACATGGAAAGGATGATACGGGTTGGGGTACTAGTACAGTTGGTGCAGAGAATATAGGAAACCAAAGAAAATAGTGGAATGGTGAAGCTTAGAAATCTTGCGATGTTATACTTAATAGAAACCTTGCAATGTTATACTTGATTCATCGTGCCTGTAGCTTACCTTGTCATCATGCTTATGTTTACTTTCATTTTATTCATGCCATGTTATCTTCACATGTTTTTATGCAGAAAGCCACTAGGACTTACTCAGTCTTTATGACTGACCCAGTTTGTTTCGCATCTTTTTCTTTCGTTTCCCCCCCAGGTTCGCAGGGTGGGAATACAGCTTAGTTCGGATCTTACCAAGCTCCATGGCTCTTTCATGTACTGCTTAGATTTCTCTTGGCTATGGCTTGCTTTGCTGCTTTATTAGGGAATACTACAATTTATTTTCATGCTTCTTTGTTTTTGAGAAAGACAGATTTCGATGTAATGGATTTAGTAGCATTTTGATGTAAAAGGCTTTAGACCTTTCTAGATTTTAAAGCAATGAAATTTGGTTCTTCTTCCGCTGTTTTATATGTTCTGTCTTGTAATATTTCTGTGTATGTTTACCTAGATAATGCTCCACCAAAGCTAGTGCATTCCTTTGTGAGTGACCCTAGTGGAGGTGGGGTGTTACAAATGATGAAGCTATTGCCGGTTTGACTCAGCAGATGGAGATCTCAAACAAAGCTATGATAGCTAGATTAGAAGCTCTTTTTCTTGCTCAGGCCAATGCGGCAAAGGTGAATACCAATATTAATCTTGAAGAAAATGACAATTCTTCTTCCTAAAATCCCAATCATGAACACTCTATTCAAGAAATTGATGATTCGAATAATGCTGATGACGAAGATTCCAAACCCCCTACTAGGAATCATTCTGAAAAGGGTACTTCTCTAAAAGTGATTAGTTCCACCAAAGTGGCACCTTCCCATGAGGGATGCCCAGGGCCCCGGATCCCTAACCGTGATCGTTTACCTAGGCAAACATCAGACAAAGGAGATGGTGTCCGCCCCTGGATCGACACAACGAGGAAGAACGTATTTCAAAAATGATCCGGCATATTATGAATGAAAGCATGGAAAGAAACGATGATGAGAAAGAGTGGGATTTTGCACCTAGTAAAACTCCACTCATTAAAAGAATTCGGAAGGCCAAATTCCTGAAAAAGTTTGTTCCTACTAAGATTCCAGCTTATGGTGGAACTAATGATCCTAATTTGTTCTTATACAAGTATGACCGGCACATGAATGGTGCACGGGCCATAGATAAGATCAAATGCTTGTACTTCCCTATCTATTTAGAGGGAGTAGCATCACTTAGGTTCGTGAAGTTACCGCCAAAGTCCATGGATAATTTTTCTGTCTTGGCGAAGAAGTTCAAGGAGCAATTTCGGCTGCAGACCACAAAAGTCAAAGATTTAATGTCGTTAAATGACATGGACCAAAGACGGGGAGAGTCGGTTAAAGCCTTTCTTGCTCGATTTAATGCTGCAGCTGCAGAGGTGGGGAATCCAGATTCTCGGTTAATTTTGACGGCATTAAACTGGGCTATAGACAAGAAGTCAGAGTTTGGAAGGTGAATAAAGATGAAGAAGCCAAATACCCTGGGGAGTCTCTATATGAAAGCAGAAGAGTTCATCAATGTGGATGATGACCCTCCTCTTGCTCTAAATGTTGCTGAAAGTAGCACGGTGCTAGAAAAGAAGGATAATGGTATTTAAGTTAATCAGAAGAACGCCGAAGGTCAAAAACGAGGAAATGACAGAAAGGATAGCTGGAACGACAAGATACTATGGTTTTTCAAAAATTCCGAATTAACTCCTTTGACGAAGACCTCGTAAAACACCTTTTTTGCGACTAAAGACACCGAAAATTATTCAGCATCGAAACCCTAAAAAATAAGTGATAAGCAGGCAAACTCTGGAAGGTTTTGCTGCTTCCATAATCAACCCGGTCATGATACAAATGAATGTAGGCATTTGAAAAACTTAATTGAGGTATTGGTTCGAAAGAACAGGCTACAACAGCATGTAAAGAAGCCGCATGCCTCAAACTCTTCTCCAGTTCCTCAAAGACAAGATGTGTCCACTGATCAGTCAGGTCTAGGCAATAAAGCTTCGGTGAAGAGCAATCAAAGACCTGTGATCAATACTATATCTGGAGGTCCTCATCCAGCTGGTGGAAGTTGGGGGATATTGAACGATATGTAGGATCCCTGAAACATGTCCCAAAGGAGGGGAGGTGACTGATTTTGAGCAATACAATTCCCGCTAAGCAACAAAAGATTTCTTATGAGCATAACATGTTCAAGGAAAAAGATGCAGACGGTGTGATTATTCCCACTTTGGATCCCATGGTTGTAACGGTTGGAATAGGCCCGTCTTTGGTCAAGAGCTTGCTTATAGACTGCGGCGCCTCAGTAATGTTCTATTCCAGAAAAAAATTCAACCAAATGAAGCTCTCAATGTCGGAAGTTCAGGCGTGCCAAAGAAAATTCAAGGGTTCACAAGGGAGCCCAAGTAGCGGATCAGAACCATTGATTTGCTTGTTGCGTTGGGATAAGGAGACAAAGTATCCATCTTAAAGCAGACTTTTGTGTTGGTTGATGAGATTTCTTCCTAGGTAGACCTAGCCTAGCAGATTTCAGGATTGGTTTGGCGCCTTGGTGCTTGACAATGAAGTTCCCTACTGAGAATGGCATCGGAGTAATAAAGGGAGATTAAGACAATGCAAGGGAATGCTACCTCACTGAAATGCATGATGCCAAAAAAAAAAAAGACAAGGAAAAGAATGTGAAGGCTCCCCTCCGCATTCAAGAGCCCGCCTTATAACAATTAGGGCGCGTCCCCTACACTGGAGAACATAGCGGAGCTTACAAAAGAAATGGATCCTCGTAAATCCAGTGCATGGGAAGATCGAGCGGCACTAGCTGAGATCACCATTCCAATATCAATTCATCCTAAAGATCCTGATCGGGTGTTGAAGATAGGGTCTCAGTTGGGCCAAAGGTTGTAGAAAGATTTGATTGTGTTTCTTAGAGCTAATCTCAATGTGTTTGCTTGGAGTCACTCTGACATGTGCGGCACATCCCCCGAAGTGGTGGTTCATGCATTAAACCTCATCCCGAGCATCACACCAGTGAAGCAGAGAAGAAGGATTCAGATCCCTAAAAGGTCGATGGCTCTTAAGGAAGAAGTGGATCGACTAATGGAGAATCACTTTATTCGATAGTCCACGTGTCCTGCTTGGGTGTCGAATCCTGTGTTAGTGAAAAAACCCAACGGCAAATGGCAAGTGTGCATTGACTATTCTAACCTTAATAAAGCATGTCCCAAGGACAGTTTACCGCTGCCCGGAATCAATCAGCTTGTAGATGCGACAGCGGGCCATGAGCTCTTATCTTTCATGGGTGCCTATTCGGGATATAATCATATCATAATGCATGAGCCAGATCAAGAAAACATGAGCTTCATTATAAATGTTTGTTTATACTTCTATAAAGTGGTGTCGTTTGGATTGAAGAATGCCGGAGCAACTTATCAGTGTCTCGTTAATTCAAATCTCAGATAGGTAAGGCTATGGAAGTCTAGGTTGATGATATGTTGGTAAAGTCAAAATGAAAAGATGATCACTTAGAGAATCTGGCCGAGATGTTTGATATCTTGAGAAAGTAGGGCATGAAACTGAATCCTCTCAAATGTTCTTTTGGAGTCACACCGTGGAAATTTCTTGGATTTATGGTTAATGCTAAAGGCATCAAAGCCAACCCTACTCAAATTTCTGCACTGAGAGAAATGTGAGATCCCCGGACAAAGAAAGACCTATAAAATTTGAATGGGAAAGTTGCTACATTATGTCGCTTCATTTCTAAGGCTACAGATAGGTGTATTCCGCTATTCGACGCATTGAGAAAAGGAAGGACTTCCAATGGACTCTCGAGTGTTATGCGGCATTTGAGGAGCTAGTCAAGCACATGGAATCACCACCGATGTTGTCAAAGACTAAATATGACTATAAGAAAAACCGCAAATAGCGGCACATTTTTTGCAGCGGAAAATTCCATCGCAAATTAGCGACGGATTTTCGTGGAATCTGTAAGGGATATTATCTAGGATTTTTTATTTCAACTTCTTTTAAAATATTACCGTCGAGTTTTGATTTTCGTCGCTAACCCACAACATATTGCAACGGCTTAACGTCATCAAATTTTTGTCACTGAATTCCTTTGCAATTTAAGATGATTTACCGTCATTTATTTTTTGAGGCTAATTTGCAACTGGTTTTCAAGTGATTTGTAAGAGACTGATATGCTTATTCTTCATAAAATGTTTTACTTTTATGATTTTTATAAATAATTGATAAGTAAAATAAATTTTAAATAATTAATATTAATAATACTATACTAATAACAAGAAATAAATAATTACTATTGATAGTAAATAAAGTTTAATAGTTAGTATTGGTTAATTAATAATTACTAAATTATTAAGAGGTAATAATAATTAATAATATCGATTAATAAGTATTCTTTAATAGTCAATGATTAAGTAATTTTGAATAATTAAAAAGTAAAATTTATTATCTAGTACCTAAAATTTATTAGTTATAATTGATAATTATGTTAAACACATATTAATTCAAAAATCGAGAAACACGTATTAATTCAAAAATTTAAAACTTTTGTATGTTCTAAAATAAACATAATGTTCAAATAGAAACGTTTGAAGTTTTGATAATTTATCTCTTCTCCAAATTATCGTCTTGCCCGAATCGAATTCTTCCCCAAATTATCATTGGTAAATTATTGTCTTGCCCGAATTTACCAACTGCATTTCACTTGCTAGTGCAATGAATATATTTTTAACAATTGTTTCTTTTAACTTGGTTGTAATAGAAAGTAATAACAAGTAATAAATTATGACTAGCAAACAATCATTTATAACATTAATTACTCAGATGTTATAAGTGATTGTACAATCATTTTATATGCACGCATTGTTAATTGAAAATAGTAATTTGAGCAGTAGTTAATAAACTAACATTACTATGATACAAAAATACTTTCATGTTCATTTGACATTTAATATTTAACGATAATTAATAAATAATAATTGTAATAATTAAATACTAATAATGAACGATTGATACATCTTTTGAATTTGAATAAATATTTATATAATTTTTAAAAAAAGTTTGGTTTAGGTTTATAATACTTTAAATTGCACCCTAAATTTGCAGTTAATAAAAATCTACTTTATAATTTATTAAACTTTAACCTATATTTTAAACAGCTAAAATTTTGGCTCCAACCTAGAAAACTTTTCCACCCTCCAGATATTTTACTTTAGGCAAATTCTATTTAAACCCAGAAATCTGCTGAGCATACCCATTTTTTTATAAAAAAAATTTAGAACAAAACTACCCCAGTTTTGCAATTTTTTTTTTTAAATTTCTCAGCACACCTTGTAGAGGTGGTGCCTTTAGGGCACCACGTAGGACCATTACGTGGTACCATGAAGGCACCACGTAGGGGCTCAATGAGGTGTCCTAAAAGCACCGCGTAATTGCACTACATGGTGCCTTTATGGCACCACGTAGGGATCTTACGTGAGAGGGCAAAATTGTCTTTTTTTTAATTGTGTATGGGTAAACTCAGCAAAACGCTGGGTTTAACATTTTTTTAGAGTTTCATGGGTATATCAACACATTTATGGATTTAAACAGAATTTACCTTTGCTTTATCGCACTCCACAAATCCACACCTTTCCTAACCCAAATCCCTAAGGGTCCATCTATCGCCACCCCATGATTTACTATTCACCCCCCGCCAATTACAAAATAAAACACACACCCCATTTATTTCTCTTCGCACCCCCATGTATTACAAATATAACCCTCCATTCTTATTCACATTGATTTTTTTTCTTTTCCTTATTCTTTTCTCTCACTTTTCATATAACTTGATGCTCTACCTTCCAAACATTTGCAACTTCGAAAAATTTAGCAATGGTCGCGAGAAAATTAGGCGATCGACGTATTAAAAAAAACATATTTGAATAAACCAATCTTCAATGCAGCACTTTCATTTTAATGTAGATGTGCATATAATTGATATTGGTTTTATTTTAAAAAACGTACACTTCGGAATTACTTAATCCTACTGCTCAAACTCTGAATGCACCCTATTAAGGCTAACTAGTGTATGTGTTATAGATTTAATTGTTGTTTGTGCTAAAACAAAAAAAACTTGCATTTTCAAATTATTATTCTTGAATAGACTAAGAAAACATATTTGTTTGTAAAAATTTGTTGTCTTATTTGTTTTAGTGTTCATGAGTCATAACAATTTTAACACGTAAAGATGTGAGATAGAAATGGAAGATAAATAAGAATGCTAAGCAAGTTATTTATTGTTAAAGGATATAATTGAAAATAAAATTTTAAAATTTTTACTTGGGGCAAAGAGCAATAACTGGGGTTTAACGGATGGACTCAATCCCTAATTCACTTCCCCCTCCTTCTAGTCCAGGCTCCACTACTCATTAGGAAGATAATCAAAAGCATCTTCTCGGGCACCTTCTTTTAGGCCGTAGCGACTCCAAATCCCCAGTATTCTGCCAAGATGAAGAGATTAGAACGACAGTAGGCAATAGGCAACGAGTGTACCGTGCATAGATCTTCGATTGAGAAGGGCCTAAAGGTACTTATTTTACCTTGGAAATTGGTAATTTTCATATTTTTACATCGTGAAGAATTCAAAATTAGGCAGATTGTAGGTGTCTACCGATCTGTGTTAGTTTAGATGTCTGTCTTAGTTCCAATTTTAAGCTAGCTAATTTATGTTTGCTGTTGCGAATGATGATTGAATTAACAGATTCCAGTTTTTAGTGAATGACGCCTTTGTTTTATTATTTAAAAGCCCTCTTCCAATTAAAATGGTAAAATGACAAAAATGTTTTGCAGAACTTTAGATGTAATCTAAAATGGAGTTTAAAATCTCAAAATTCTGCTTTTGATTAAAATACGTATCAGAGTTATGTTCTTAAATGCTAATTTTGGATGGAATTTCTGTTTCTTGGTTTTTTTACTACCCTCGTATAAGTTTTGTTATAAAATTCTATGTATATATTTGAAACTGGAATAGTTTCTTATTATCTATTTCTTAGGCAGATTGTTACCCTCGTGTAAGTTTTTACTACCTAAACCCCACATAAGTTTCTTAGTAGCGACTGGAAATTCACTACTCTTCAAATTATCTTGAAAGTTAACTTCGAACCAATGGAAAGTTCTTATAGCTCCAACATGCTCAGATAGTGGAGACGTTCTTGTTTCCTGCTTTCAGAAAAGTATGCTGTTCAGGTGAATTATTTAATTAATGTTTTGTTCATAGGTTTAATTGCTTGCTTTTTGAGAAATAAATGGAATTAGTTTATTTTGAGTGAAATTGCTTGGTACTGCACTTTTTATTATTGAATATTGAATATTAAGCATCTACATTTATGCCTTTTTTTGCCTAGGAAACTATTTTTTAACATCTTATACAGTTTATGTTTTGTGAAGTATTTTGGAGACCTTTGTTGAGTATGCAAATTAGTAACAACTCATTTCATTTTTAATATTTGTTTAAGCATTCCTTTCGTCATTAGCTTGCCTGAACTTAACTTTATAAGGCATAACCTTAGTCAAACACATAATAATTCAGGGTACTCAAGGTTGAGTCCCCCTCCTATCGAAGTCACTGTATGCATATCTGTTGCTATAGCTTCACCGGCTACAGGCAGTGTTTATAGTATACTTAGCCCACTTGGTAAAGAATACGACACAGGAAGAGACTTAGAAGCACAAGGTCAAGTTACATGCACGGAAACCATAGATCATCATATGATCTCAGATTAAAATCACTATAAAAACAGTACTTTTTCATAAGAGATGATCAATGAAATTTGGAAACCACTCCACAGTGGACTGGAGGGCTGTTTAATATATGATGATGTTTCCACAACATATCTTTTGATAATTTGTAGCTGTTTTGTTCTAATGATTTCTGTAATGTCCTTGGCAAGCTGATTGATCTGAGCTGATCAATCCTTTTGTGTGTGTGTGTGTGTGTGTGTGTGTGAATGTGCATGTGTATGCTTGTATGTATATGATTTACACATGCGCATGCACTTTCGCTCCTAATAATTTTGGTCATTTAGTGGTCACGCTTATACAGCATATTCAATAGCCAGTCTAGCATTCAATAATTTTATCTGTATTGCGTGAATCTGTATGTCTCATTATGTAGTGTTTTGATTTTATGACGTTTAACGCCTTTATTTGCTTCTTATGGTATAGTTATTTAATTGTATTAAGTTGACCTCTACGTATTCAGGTCAAAAATGCTTTTGAGGCATCTTAGTGAAATTTATTGGAGAACAGCATGTGGTAGCTTCTATCGATAGTAATAGCTCTTTATGGGTAAACTTCTTTACTTTTTATTGGTTCCTTATATATATATATATATATATATATATATATAGTATCACGCATGATTATGGTTATCAGCCTTCTTACTGTGAAAATTTATTCAGAAACAAACATTTTGTTTTTCTTAGAATTCATAAAGGAATTCTGATCATGATCATGTTTGATATATGTACACACACACATTCACATATGCAGAAGTTTATGAAATCCATAGAAGTTCAAAGGATTGATCTGAGCTGCAAAATATCAAAAATGATAAGTAAAGATTGTTTGAAGATCTATTAGCTCTAACAAAGAACAAATACGTTATGGGTAGAGGTAAGAAAATGATTGATCTGAGCTGGAGAAGCAGAGGATGGAGTTCATGAAATCCATAGAAGTTCAAAGGATGCAGATGGTTGTGGATACAATGAAGTTGTTTACAAAGAAATAGCGTGGGAAAGGCAAGGATGATGAGTAGTACGTTGCTGCGCTCAATTTGGCACTCTTGCCTAAGTTCTTTCAGTAGAATGTCTACATATGTATATTAATAGGAGGCCTAACTTTCATTTATGCTTTTTAACCTGGATTAAGAATAGTTGTCTGCGTATAAAAGCTCTGTTTGGTATGTTTGGATTAATTTACGATGTGTTTTGAGGAGATATTCTAACATCATTGTTTGTTAAATATATACACAACCATCTACATAGTGGTTTTATGTAGAAAACATTGAGTTTACATAGGGACTAAAGGCATGTTTGGCAAGTCCTTGGATCACTCCCAATAGGGTTGGTCAAGTGACTTTAACTCCAACGAAGGGTTGGCGAGCCAAGATTTGGGTCTGAAAACGACTCGATGTTACCCACAAGGTTGCTTGCAACTGCGATTATGGGGATTGGTTACTCATTAATATGTATGTAAATATTGCAACTTTCCTGCTATTTTCTTCCTCATTAACCCCCTCTCTTCAACCATATGTTTTCACGAAAACAAGATATAATATTGTATTGCTATATTTAGGTAAATCAGTGCAACAATACTATGTTGCTAATTTTGGCTTCTCATTCCACCTGTTGCAGGTGCAAGAAGTCATGGAAGGAGCAAAGTGAGCAAACTCGGAAGACATGTAAATGTAAGAACATTGTATGATTTTTGGAGGGGGCACTAGAAAAGCTGTCTTGAAGGAAGTGACAGACTCAGATGGACAAGTTATTCTTTTTATCGATGAGAACCATATGGTTATTGGGGCAGGTAGATTCCTATTATAGTGTTTTTTGGGTGTTGAGTCGTATATTAAAGGATTGTGGATGTATTTTTTATGGATTGTGGATGTATTCAGCTTGGTGCACAAAAAGAAGAATTTTGGATGAATTCTTTATGTGATATATTAATATTATCTTTTTTGTTTTGTTGATTATGATATAATGTTATTTGTATATGGATGTTTTTTTGGCTAGTTTTATGTATCAGTATCTATAACTAAATAATATTAATTCGTAAAGCTGAAAGGAGAGGATTGTAAAAACAATTATTGCCATATCAGAAAGGGAATAGCGACGTATTAGTAGCACAGGAGGAAAGATAAATAAAAAGGATGACAACATTTGAAAGAGTTTACCGTTGATTTACGAATACAAAAAGAAAGTTCAATTTAGTTTTCATCGCTAATCCCTTGACAATTAGTAAGGGTTTACCCACTCTTTTTTAAACAATATTTTATTATAAATTAATTATCCGTTGGTATATAATTAAAATTAAAGTAATAAATAAAATATTATTTTTATTATATAATTAGTAAAATGATGGAAAATTGTCGGAAAACTCATGCTAAAGTCCGTCGCAGAATCTGACACAATTACCGTCATGGTTTTTACCAACCACCATGTTGTGCAGGAAATCCGTCGCTAAAGCCAATATAGCGATGGATTAGAAGCGGATTCTGTCGCTGCTATATGCGGTTTTTCTTGTAGTGAGAGGATTTGTTTCTGTTGTTGGCAGTTTCAGCCTATGCCTTGAGTGCAAGATTGGTTAGAGAGGATTCGAAGGTTCAAAGGCCAGTGTCCTACATCAGTAAGAGACTTATCGAGGCAGAGCTAAACTATCCCAAGTTGGAGAAGCATGCATACTATCTGTAACGACCCGGTTTTTGGGACTTTGGTTATCGACATAAACTCAGTGACGACTAACCAAACATCGAAAAATACCGGTGGTAAATGAAAGAAATTAGAGGGTGAGAATAGATAAGATAAAAACTTAGAATAGAAGAAGAAGAACAACACAACATCAGAGTAACACGAACCTCACAACGGAACGAATAACATATAATATATAACATAACTTTGAAATATAAATCTGTACTTGAATATACATATCATTTGCAAAGTACAGCACTAACAACACAGCGGAAAATAACTATAGCTATATAATCCTGAAGCCTCCTACTCCAAACTCTCCAAGTATCTGTAAAATCCTGACAACTTGACTGCCCATATAAAATTGGGCACCCAAGAGTTTAGGGAAAACAAACAAAATAAACTCCGGGTCAGTCATGGGACTAGTATGAGTAAAACTGTTTAAAACAGTTTGAACAAGTAAACGATATCTCATAAGACCACGCCATATAATGGAACGAGTTTTTCCCTTATGATAATCCAAAATATCTTTATGTCAAAAACCTTTTGATGTTATAATAATGTCTATCAACCACAATATAATAATCATCTAGCAGAAACACTTTCATCTCACGTTCTACATAAATAGTATACAATCAAAACCACAAGCACGCATTGGGTAATGGATTTCCAACTATGACAAGGTATGGAACCACCTTTCGCTAGTGTACCTCTAGAGAGGAATACACTGGGTTCAACAACAACATCTTGCAACCCGGCCACACATGACCGACCACTCATTTTGCTTGAGTGTATCGAATGTATATCACCAACGGTTGGGATCAGCAACCGTTTCCCGAATGGAACAACATCGACAATAGCTTTTTGGAAGTAAATGAAACTCTAGATCAGGTGATTATACACCCTAATAGGTGCGACCTACATAGCCATGCTGCCTGCCCGACTTTTGTCATTTATCGGATGTGAGGCTAGAAGCTACGCTTATCTTTTACATGCCACATCTTCATTCACTTAGAATGTCACATCGTCATACCAGCCAAATCACAGATTGATTTATCCAAAAACAACACGGGTATACAGCTAAGAGAAACGAATTCCTCCGCTACCAAACGTGAACACGTTTGAAGAGATCAACTTACGCGATCTATTAGATATACTCGGTCAGACCTTCTTCCATACAAGTTGTCCTGGGACTAGACAAACCGAAGGCACTATTCAGTACATCCATCTTAGGCAATTGTTATCTAAGATTTATACAACATCCCTTGCACTTTACTCCGTCTTCAATGTATTCAGCATACTTGATTCGCAACGCTTATGCCAATACGGAGTGGTTCTTCGGATAATAATCCAACCGGTCTCTCCATATTAACAACGTTAAAATGGTCAAAACTTTGATAGTCGGTGATTTAACTATCAAATGAAAACATGTCTGTGTACACACAACGATCTTATTTCCAAATGGAATTATCGATCCAATCATCAAACATATATATATATATATACATATCCTCATTTTCTATGTTTAGAACATATACGTTATTAACACTGGAAAACATTTCCATGGCTTAATTATGTATCACTATTCTTCCACATCTATCAGACTCTAACTATAAACTAACAAGAGAACAACTTCCTAAGTATAAACCCCGAAGGCCGAAACCAACATCAGATCGATACTTAGGAAACCATTCAACTTATTAATCTTTAATCGGTCTCTAATTTTTGTTTAACTCCATTCTGATTAACTATGTTCGATTAACTCCTTTCGAATACTGAATTCGATTAACTCCTCTATTTATTTTCCCAATAAATAATCCTTTATTCTATTTATTTTCTAAATAAAAAATCATTTATTCTATTTATTTTCTAAATAAATAATCCTTTATAAATTCTACTTATAAATGGTTTATAAATATTTCTCTTCCTATTTTATTTGTTTAACAAATAAATATTTCCTTTTATATTTTTTTTACAAATCTTTTTCCTTTATATTTGTTTTACAAATCTTTTTTCCTTTTTAACTCTTTGATTTTATAATTATCTCCTTCTATAAAAATCCTTTTCCTTTTATATATAAAATCCATTGATTTTATATAAATAATTTATTTTCAAAATACACTTTGAAAATCCCCTTTTTACATTCCAGTATTTTTCACGGTGTTTAAAATACCAAAAAACCATGATCGATATCGTTCAAACACACATAAACAACCACATATTTTATATAGCATCATATATTACAATATATGAAAAACAGTAAAATAAATGTTGAGGAACTCAGTTGGGTCCCTCCAACCTGTTTCCCTGCACCACATATGTTAAACAATACGAACATAAAATATTCTGATAAACAGAATCAATATTTGATTAATGATTTATATATATCGTTATCTTTAATTTCAACTAATACATAAGAAATTCAATCAAACAGTTAACACACAGCAATCAACAGATAATTATCAGTTCTAAGAATACGTTATAAAAATATAATTGTTCAGAGTTGGTGAGTATTACTTACTTTGGCAGTTCATCGTTAAAGAACGATAAACTGTTTGTTTGATTTGAATCAAACAATTTATTTCGCCATAAATTCAAACGAGCTCCAATCCACACTCAGTCAGTCCCATTGGGTAGTGTACGTCCATACGATCCTAACGGATCTTGTTTCGCTGAATTTGGACAATGTATGACCAAGTTATCAATTAATTAGTTTGAGTATACCTTTATATAATTTAAATTAAATGATTTAGATTATTTGGGCCCTTCTCTTTTCTTACCTATCCCATTACCTTGCTTTAACCATCACGACCCATTTTATCATGAGAATCCGCACATAGACACTCCAGACCGCTATCTGTATTGAACCAGCAAGCTTCAATTCCCATGGTCTCAATTTCCAACCACCTTTCTTCTTTATCAACTCATATAAATTAATAAATAAAAACCACCCTCCTTAATTAATGCTAACCCCCACTTATCATCTTAACCCTTCTTCTCCTTCGTGACCTGTTGCTCCAACTATTACTGCTCTTTCCTCCAACCCATTTCACCCAGTCTAATACTCTCCACCAACTAAAAAGTAAACACTACCATTTCAATCCACTTTCTCGTGCATCCTCCGCCTCAAATTTCATCATGCTAAAACAATAGCGTTTCTCCACCCTGCCTCGTTCAAACCTCACGTTCCCACTCCACCCTGCCTCGTTCCCTCACCAACTCCTCGTTAACCACCACTGGTGGCACGGCCACCGTCAGCAATGCCGGAGCAGCGACCAAGGTCCGAGTCTCCACGTTTTTACCTCCTTGGCACACACCCCTCCCAACTCGCAGATATCACCTTGCACTCGCACGACAATTGAGTTCTCGTCACAATTGAACCAAGCTACTTTGAACGTGATGTTCTTGCGCTGCTTAGTTCAAGGAGATTGCCTTTATGATTATTTGATGAGTGTATGATTTAAAAGAAAAGAATGAAGATCTAAATTTAAAAAGAGTACTGATGGACGCAAGCTTATGCTTCATGGTTTTGTTCCATGAAAGAACAAGAGGTGGATATGTGTAACACCCACCCTCCGCTAGGGTCACTCACAAAGGGAATGCACTAGTTTTGGAGAGGTATTATCGAGATAACATCACAGAATTATCACAAGACAGAACATAAATAAATAATTAAGTAAACAGCGGAAGAATTTCTGAGCAAAACAGAACTTCATTTCATTCCAAAATAAACCATGTCTTTTACAAACATTTCAAGTAACTTCATTACAACTGTCTTGTAATAATAGCCAAAGAAGCAATAACTTAAAACAGAAAAACAGCTTATTCCCCAAGTGCAGTAAAATGAAGCAGCCATAGCAAACCGTACATGTTGGGCCAAAGCAAGTGATATCCAAGCTAAGAGCTAGTGTTTCCTCCCTGAGAACCTGGGGGGGGGGGACGAAAGAAAAAGAGGCGAAAGAAAAGGGTCAGTCATAAAGACTGAGCAAGTCCTAGTGACTTTCAGTGTAAAAACGGTTAAAACAACCTGTCATGTATGAACTGAAATTAAACTTAAGAATGGTGTCAAGGTGAACAAGATAGACTAAGGCGATCAGGATAAGTCAAAACAAGTCAAGTAAAGCATCACATGTTCGAGATTCGTTGCATCGACTGTACTAGTATACTAAGCCCATGTCACAAGTTAATCACGAAATAAATCCCATGGCCCAATATCATGAAATGACCCTGAAACGGGGTCTGACCCAAATACGGGGTCTTACAGAGCGATTATCTAGTCGATCGGCTCCCTATAAGTTCTAGCTCGTCAAGTGTCCGTGTCATATGGCTAATCACGAATGTAGTCACCTGTGCTGGGTCCACCTTCGGGTGTATCAGCCCTAGGGTGTCAACCCTTGACACGATTCAAGATGCACAGATAAATCTACGGATACCCAGTGTCTGCCCCGGAATACGTGGACGACCGTAGCCCAACGAACCTACACTGGCGTACCCCACTGCCATCGTTCACCTCTTACAATCAGCCCAGTAATCGTGCCCCACCCGGCCTAGCCCCAGGGTACCTTGATACGTCTTGAGGGTTACTGCTGAAAGGGGTCGTGTTTGGGGTTTCGCCTAACAGATTAGGTCATGTAATTCGTGACCTAACCCGCCTAACCGATTAAGTCATGTAATTCGTGACTTTATCCTTTTCCAGTCTAGTCATGTCAAGATGGTTAAGTATGTCATTTAAATTCGTGACTTAACCCGCTTACGTGTCATGTCAAGTTGGCTAAGTGTTGTCGTTTCAAGTCCATGACTTAGTCCTAAGTTGGTTAAGTTGTCTTTTCATGTTCATGACTTAACCCTAATTGGCATTAATTGGTTCTTTAATGCACCGAACCACTCACATTGGATCTTATTGTTCGTAGCCACTGGATTTGCCGGGCGGTTCTGGGCAGGTTTACGCTACGAACTCAACCCAACCTCGGGTTTCAAGCGCGATGTGACCAACTACCAACATTGGATCCTATTGTTTGTAGCAACTGGATTTGCCGGGCGGTTCCGGGCAGATTTACACTACAAACTCAACCCAACCTCGAGTTGGCCACTTTCTTGTTTTCTAAAGTCATGCCTATGTTCTTATCAGATTCGTGCTATTTTCATGGCATGTTCATATGTCAATTTCGTGCCCAACTAAGGCATGTTTCAAGTCAAGTCATAGAATAATCAAGTCAAGTTTTTCGTTCCATATTTCATGTTCTACTTATGCCAAATTTCATGGTTTATGATTATAACCAATTCAAGTTTTGCCTATTCTACCCAATCGTATCCCCAACGCATATAAACGTACTTCGTTCACAAGCATAAACAGTTCAAGAGATAAAGGGGAATAACACCAAACATGTGATAGGCATATGTGACAATTCCACCATCACTTGCATAATAAACAGGCTATAACATATCACATGGTTTCGATACTAGCATGATGATAACTTGGCATAGTAATGGTTCCAACTTAGTTCAACATGATGAATTCAACTTTACATCATAGGCATAATAATCATTGCGGGCATAATAATAATTTTATTACAAACATGAAACATTAAAGGCATGGTAATTCTAATAGGCATAGTGGATTCCAATTTAGTATTTTTAACATAATGGTTCTCATATAGCATTATAAACATAATGATTCCAACTTTTCATCATAACCTAGCGATTCCCAATTTAACATGATAGGCATATTAACATCACAGGCCTAGTTTCATTAATATCATGGACATGGTTTAATTAGCATCATAGGCATGGTTTAATCAACATGAGGATTTCAATGAACATAATGATTCCATGGACATGTATTTGTTCAACTTGCAATAAAATTAAGCCCAAGTGATTCATAACAACATCAACATCATGATAAGTTTAACTTGCAACATTAACATAGCAATATTCCCAAATTTTGATTCAAAGTTAAACAATATAAACATGGATTAATAATAGTTCTTAAATCCGGTTTCAATTCATAGCATGTCCATGTTATTTTAGCGTTTTTGCCTAAAAAGTGACATAGAACTTACAATATGAAGCAAGCAATCCAAATCAAAACTTTAAATCAAATAGCCCCAAATCCGTTGTCTAAAGCGTCGTAGTTGTTGTAGCTTCTAGTCGTAGCCTTCAAGAATCATCCTTCGTCTTCTTTAATTTTTTCTTTGTATTTTTAATTTAGAGTTCTAGGTTTAATGGCGGCTGCATGAGTGCTAAAATGAAATAGTATGATTTAGGCTAGGTCTTAGGGTCTTTAAATAGTTGTAGGCAACTCATTTAGGCCATTAGATCAACCCCAGAGTCAATCCGGACCATCAAAACACATACCGGGCTTCAAAAATGGGTTCTGGGCCAAACCAGGCCGACCAGGTCGACCTGTACAGGGGGGGTCGACTCTAGGGTCGACCTGGCCTGGGGAGGTCGACTCTAGGGTCGACTCGGTTCTGTCTGCCAGAAAGTCTGCTGAAACTTGTTTTGGCCATATCTTGGTCATACGGACTCCGATTTTCGAAAACTCGGACTCTATTTCGCGTATTTTTTCGAGAGGAATGCAATGGTGAAGTCCATTTTATTAATTCCTAATTCTTAAATTAATTATCCTTATTTTACTATCTTTTCCGTTACACACACCGTTACCGAACTAATTTTTCTTCTCTTCCAAATATTAATTAATTCTTCTTATGCATCACCATTATTTACCTATCTAAACATATTTATATATATTTTATTTCATTTTTAATTATACCTTGATTTCTTGTTTTCACATGTTGTTAAAATTCGGGTTGTTACAATATGTCCCAGTATTTATAGAGTAGTTTTTAGTTGAAGGTTGAAGTGGATCTTTATCCACGTATTTTTTTCTCTTTCTTGTTGATGTGATAATTCATGCCTCCACGTTGGTGTTCCTGTGCCACTTCTTTGCCGCTAAGGAACCTAACATGTATTTCATTATATAAAAGCAACATGCTTATTTTGACGTTCCATCACATTTTGTATTCAAATAAACCATTTCAAAAGTGCAAGTCACTTGGTGCACTTGCTTGGTTCACGCTGAAAGTGAATTGAATGTAGTCGGGCAACTGGGGACACTTATCTCTTAATATAATATCGAGAATGTTGATGAACATGTAATCCAAAATCCTCATGGTGATAGGCATTATGCTTCTAGAGCACATGTGTTACAGTTACAATGAACGGACGATTATTGACAAAGATAAAAATATTACTGTGACGAGCAATGTCCAACGAACCCAAAAATATAATAATATAGGTCCGTTAACTTATTCTGTGAAACCCCGAAATGTTGATTACAGGGTGCAAAATACTCCAAATAAAAAAATTGTTTATTAAATTAATTAAAAATTACAATAAAATTCTAAAAATTAAATTATCACTACGTCTCAAAAGAACCTTGTCTAATTTCGAATCCGATATCTAGTTATATCGAATAAACCGTTACGGTCGATAAATAATTCTATAGCGACTATTAGAAAATTTGATTTGAACACAACTCACAATCTACACGACGAAATCCTGATTTTTCTCTTCCATTAGAAAAATATACTTCACCAGCTCGTAATGTTTCTTGTTTCATAGAAATCCGATTTAAAACGAACCCTGTACGTTCAGTTGAAGTTCAAATTGGTAAATAGCGAAATGTCGCGCCATTTCAAGCTCGATTATATTTAAAATATGATTGATACGTTCAACTATCGTTTATATAATATATTCGTTAAGATATTTCAACTCTAAACTGAATTATATATTTTGAATTGCCCAATTCACACCATATTGCCATTTCAGCCAATTCTAGTTATTTCAGAATTAAATATATTATTTAATTATTATTTTAATTAAATATTCCTTATTATTTAATTTTGGTCATTTTAAATTACCAAACCTTTATTTAAATAATTAAATAAATAAATTATTATATCGCTGAAAAATGCGGGTCGTTACGTTCTTCCCTACTTAAAATAATTTCGTCCTCGAAATTGCTAAGGTAGAAAACAAACCCTATCGACCGGTTTGAACTTATTTGTTCACTTCTTAACTCCAGTTTCAACTGAACCAATTTATTTTCAATTAAATTATTCTTATCAACGAAAATTTTCAAAAATCCTGAAAATATTCTAACACCTTAACTTTTTGAAAAATTTCGCTAGCACCTCTTTGTACTGGTCAATCGGTCAAACTCCAACTCGCCTCTCTGGGCCATCTCTAACGCAAAAGAAAATCAAACAGCCAAGCGGCTTGCCAATTCGGCTCATAAATCTCAAACCCATATATAATATAAACTGGTACCTTTTTGTCGGGAATATCATTATATCCTTCACATCTGCTATCAATTCAGCATATACCAATGTCGTGCCAATCGAACTCTGATCAATTTATCATCAACACAACCATTTGCTTATCCAAGTCAAATTCAATTTCAAATCAAGGTTCTATTCCTGATTTTCAAATTCTTAACTCATCAATCCAATACCATTTCAGATTCTATCTCACAATTCAAAATCTGATTCTACTTGATATATTGTATCCAATTCAATTTCCAGTTAATTGGTTTTAATTCAGTTCCAGCTTGGTTTCACAAATTTCTAATTAATTTTTTTTTAATTCAAACAGTCTCTTCCTGGGAGTTTTAAATAGCTTTGCTTTTCTAAAACCAAATACTCTTTTTTTTCTCAAAACAATTCAAAAACAAAATCTTTTCGGTAGTATTCCGTCACTTACAACTCGAAATTGAACACCGATGATGTCATGATCATCATCAGAATCTATTTCCTGCTTTCGAAGTGAGTTCAACACTATATCTCTTTTCAAAACTATTTCTAACTCTTCCACATTGAAATTTATTTCAAAATATCCCTCCAATGTTTGTAAAATAATTTAAAATCTCCCAGGATTTCAAAATTCTCATATACTTAATTTAACTCCATTTACAAACACCTTTCCAATTTCTCAGGGTTTTAATTCTAATTCTGATTTAAATTCATATTTAATTCACTTCGTAATACTTATACGAATTTATTTGCTTATATATATAACCATCTCCATTATAATCTTACTCGATTATAATAACGACCAATATATTATAATCACTCTGATATAAATCCTTTATATCAAAATAAAATTTGGGTATAATTATTTCGTTTACCCTCTTTTCAAAACATACTGTGCCGACCCATCGTATTCGAGCGTTTAGAAACCCTTATCGATATTGTGGTGCCCCACCATCGACCAGAATCCATAAACAACTCAAACAATAAATCTACGCAATATAAAACCATTAATATCAAATAACAAATACGTTCACTCGTATATATACAATCAAACTCAATCTAGGGTGTTATTAACCCCATCTCTACCGAGTCACGCCATAGAGCCAAGGTAATACTTAACCTTAAGCTCTGATACCAACTGTAACGACCCGGTTTTTAGGACTTTGGTTATCGACATAAACTCGATGACGACTAACCAAACATAAAAAAATACCGGTAGTTAATGAAAGAAATTAAAGGGTGAGAATAGATAAGATAGAAACTTAGAATAGAAGAAGAAGAAGAACACAACATCAGAGTAACACGAACCTCACAGCGGAACGAATAACAAATAATATATAACATAACTTTGAAATATAAATCTGTACTTGAATATACATATCATTTCCAAAGTAAAGCACTTACAACACAACATAAAATAACTATAGCTATAAAATCCTGAAGCCTCCTGCTCCAAGCTCTCCAAGTATCTGTAAAATCTTGACTACCTGACTGCCCGTATAAAATTGGGCACCCAAGAGTTTAGGGAAAACAAACAAAATAAACTCCGGGTCAGTCATGGGACTGGTATGAGTAAAACAGTTTAAAGCAGTTTGAACAAGTAAACGATATCTCATAAGACCACGCCGTATAACGGAACGGGTTTTTCCCTTATGAGAACCCAAAATATCTTTATATCAATAACCTTTTGATATTATAATAATGTCAATCAACCACAATATAATAATCATCTAGCAGAAATGCTTTCATCTCACGTTCTACATAAATAGTATACAATCAAAACTGCAAGCACGTATTGGGTATTGGATTTCCAATTATGACAAGGTATGGAACTACCTTTCGCTAGTGTACCTCTAGAGAGGAATACACTGGGTTCAACAAGAACATCTTGCAACCCGGCCACACATGACCGACCACTCATTTCGCTTGAGTGTATCGAATGTATATCACCAACGGTTGGGATCAACAACCGTTTCCCAAATGAGACAACATCGACAATAGCTTTTTGGAAGTAAATGAAACTCAAGATCAGGTGATTATACACCCTAATAGGTGCGACCTACATAGCCATGTTGCCTGCCCGACTTTTGTCATTTAACGGATGTGAGACTAGAAGCTACGCTTATCTTTTACATGCCACATCTTCATTCACTTAGAATGTCACATCGTCATACCCGCCAAATCACAAATTGATTTATCCAAAACTAACACGGGTATACAACTAAGAGAAACGAATTCCTCCGCCACCAAACATGAATACGTTTGAAGAGATCAACTTATGCGATCTATTAGATATACTCTGTCAGACCTTCTTCCGTACAAGTTGTCCTAGGACTGGAAAAACCGAAGGCACTATTCAGTACATCCATCTTAGGCAATTGTTATCTAAGATTTATACAACAACCCTTGCACTTTACTCCGTCTTCAATGTATTCAGCATACTTGATTCGCTACGCTTATGCCAATACGGAGTGGTTCTCCGGATAATAATCCAACTAGTCTCTCCATATTAACAACGTTAAAATGGTCAAAACTTTGATAGTCGGTGATTTAACTATCAAATGAAAACATGTCTGTGTACACACAACGATCTTATTTCCAAATGGAATTATCGATCCAATCATTATATATATATATATATCCTCATTTTCTATGTTTAGAAAATATACGTTATTAACACTGGAAAACATTTCCATGGATTAATTACGTATCACTATTTTTTCCTTATCTATCAGACTCTAACTATAAACTAACAAGAGAACAACTTCCTAAGTATAAACCCCGAAGGCCGAAACCAACATCAGATCGATGCTTAGGAAACCATTCAACTTATTAATCTCTAGTCAGTTTTTAATTTTTGTTTAACTCCATTCTGATTAACTATGTTCGATTAACTCCTCTATTTATTTTCCCAATAAATAATCCTTTATTCTATTTATTTTCTAAATAAATAATCCTTTATAAATTCTACTTATAAATGGTTTATAAATATTTTTCTTCCTATTTTATTTGTTTAACAAATAAATATTTCCTTTTATATTTTTTTTACAAATCTTTTTCCTTTATATTTGTTTTACAAATCTTTTTTCCTTTTTAACTCTTTTATTTTATAATTATCTCCTTTTATAAAAATCCTTTTCCTTTTATATATAAAATCCATTGTTTTTATATAAATAATTTATTTTCAAAATACACTTTGAAAATCCCCTTTTTACATTCTAGTATTTTTCACGGTGTTTAATATACCAAATAACCATGATCAATATCGTTCAAACACACATAAATAACCATAGATTTTATATCACATCATATATTACAATATATGAAAAACAGTAAAATAAATGTTGAGGAACCCAGTTGGGTCCCTCCAACCTGTTTCCCTGCATCACAGATGTTAAACAATACGAATATAAAATATTCTATTAAACAGAATCAATATTCGATTAACGATTTATATACATCGTTATCTTTAATTTCAACCAATACATAAGAAATTCAATCAAACAGTTAACACACAGCAATCGACAAATAATTATCAGTTCTAAGAATACGTTATAAAAATATAACTGTTCAGAGTTGGTGAGTATTACTCACTTTGGCAGTTCATCGTTAAAGAACGATAAACTGTTTGTTTGATTTGAATCAAACAATTTATTTCACCATAAATTTAAACGAACTCCAATCTACTCTCAATCAGTCCCATTGGGTAGTGTCCGTCCATACGATCCTAACGGATCTTGTTTCGCTGAATTTGGACAATGTATGACTAAGTTATCAATTTAATTAGTTTGAGTATACCTTTATATAATTTAAATTAAATTATTTAAATTATTTGGGCCCTCCTATTTTCTTACCTAGCCCATTACCTTGCTTTAACCATCACGACCCATTTTATCATGAGAATCTGCACATAGACACTCCAGACTGCCATCTGTATTGAACCAGCAAGCTTCAATTCCCATGGTCTCAATTTCCAACCACCTTTCTTTTTTATCAACTCATATAAATTAATAAATAAAAACCACCCCTTCTTAATTAACGCTAACCCCCACTTATCATCTTAACCCTTCTTCTCCTTCGTGACCTGGTGCTCCAACTATTACCACTCTTTCCTCCAACACGTTTCACCCAGTCTAATACTCTCCACCAACTAAAAAGTAAACACTACCATTTCAATCCACTTGCTCGTGCATCCTCCCCCTCAAATTTCATCATGCTAAAACAATAGCGTTTCTCCACCCTGCCTCGTTCAAACCTCACGTTCCCACTGCACCCTGCCTCGTTCCCTCACCAACTCCTCGTTAACCACCACAGGTGGCGCGCCAACCGCCAGCAACGCTGGAGCAACGACCAAGGTCCGAGTCTCCACGTTTTTATCTCCTCAACATGCACCCCTTCCTACTTGCAGATATCCCCTTGCACTCGCACGCCAGTTGAGTTCTCGTCGTAATTGAACCAAGCTACTTTGAACGTGAAGTTCTTGTGCTGCTTAGTTCAAGGAGGTTACCTTTATGATTATTGGATGAGTGTGTGGTTTAAAAGAAAAGAATGAAGATCTAAAATTTAAAAAGAATACTGATGGACGCAAGCTTATGCTCCACGGTTTTGTTCCATGAAAGAACGAGAGGTGGATATGTCCCAGTATTTATAGAGTAGTTTTTAGTTGAAGGTTGAAGTGGATCTTTATCCACGTATTTTTTTCTCTTTCTTGTTGATGTGACAATACATGCCTCCACATTGGTGTTCCTGTGCCACTTCTTTGCGGCTGAGGAACCTAATATGTATCTCATTATATAAAAGCAACATGCTTGTTTTGACGTTCCATCACATTTTGTATTCAAATAAACCATTTCAAAAGTGCAAGTCACTTGGTGCGCTTGCTTGGTTCACGCTGAAAGTGAATTGAATGTAGTCGGGAAACTGGGGACACTTATCTCTTAATATAAAATCGAAAATGTTGATGAACGTGTAATCCAAAATCCTCATGGTGATAGGCATTATACTTCTAGAGCACGTGAGTTACAATTACAATGAACGGACGATTATTGACAAAGATAAAAATATCATTGTGACGATCAATGTCCAACGATCCCAGAAATATAATAATATAGGTCCGTTAACTTATTCTGTGAAACCCCGAAATGTTGATTTCAGGGTGCAAAATACTCCAAATAAAAAAGTTGTTTATTAAATTAATTAAAAATTACAATAAAATTCTAAAAATTAAATTACCACTACATCTAAAAAGAACCTTGTCTAAATTCGAATCTGGTATCTAGTTATATCGAATAAACCATTACGGTTGATAAACGATTCTATAGCGACTATTCGAAAATTTGATTTGAACACAACTCACAATCTACACGACGAAATCCCGATTTTTCTCTTCCATTAAAAAAATATACTTCACAGCTCCTAACATTTCTTGTTTCACAGAAATCCGATTTAAAACGAACCATGTACGTTCAGTTGAAGTTCAAATCGCTAAATAACGAACTATCGCGCCATTTCAAGCTCGATTATATTTAAAATATAGTTGATACGTTCAACTGTCGTTTATATAATATATTCGTTAATATATTTCAATGCTAAACTGAATTATATATTTTAAATTGCCCATTTCACACCATATCGCCATTTCAGCCAATTCTGATTATTTTAGAATTAAATATATTATTTAATTATTATTTAAATTAAATATTCCTTATTATTTAATTCTGGTCATTTTAAATTACCAAACCTTTATTTAAATAAATAAATTATTATATCGCTGAAAAATGTGCGTCGTTACACTATCTTCTCATTGCCACGAAGAAACTCAGGTCGTATTTCCAAGCTCATCCTAACAAAGTACTTACAGATCAGCCGCAAAAGCAGGTCTTGTTTCGTCCAGAGACTTTTGGAAGGTTATTGAAGTGGAACATTGAGCTTAGTCAATATGACATCACTTACCATCCGCGAAGGGCAATCAACAAACAAGCTTTAGCAGACTTCATTGCTGAGTTTATGGATAGGGGAGATGAGAAAGAAGAGACTATTGAAGTGATTACTTGGTAGAAACTATTGTTAATGGGTTATGAACGAATATTGCTCAGAGGGAGGAATAGTTCTAGAAACTCCTGAAGAATGTTTGATATGTTATGCCTTGAGATCAGAATTCCCATCGACGAATAATGAAGTAGAGTATGAAGCTCTAAATTCAGGATTGAAGATTGCGAAATAGTTACAATTGAATGCCTTGCACATTTTCAGTGACTCATAGTTAGTTGTGTGTCGAGTTAAAAGGGAGTTCCAAGATAAAGGAGGAAATTTGCCAGCTTACCTATCAAAAGCTTGGGAGCTGCTCAACAACTTGGACTACTACACTATCTCGCATATTCCTCAAGAATAAAATTTGAAGGCAGACTCACTTGCAAAGCTTGCCAGTACAGGAGATGCACAGTTGTTGAGACTAGTGTCAGTTGAAGTCCTTTCAAATCCCAGCATTGATGACAATGATGTAGATTGGATCATGGAAACTATCAAATAGCCAGATTCATGGTAACTCCTATCAAAGATTATCTTCTTAAAGGTGTGTTCCCGGATGATCCAAAGAATCGAAAGAAGATGCTTCGAAAGGCTCCCATATATCTCATCTAGGATGATCGATTATATAGACAAGGCTTCTCTATGCCTTTGCTCCATTGTATTACCAAAGAGGAATTTAAAGCGATCTCAGAAGAATTGCATGATGGAGAGTGTAGAGGTCATACCAGTGGAAAGAAGCTAGCCAAGAAAATTCTGCGATACGGTTATTTCAGGCCTGATGTGAACCAAGACTCCATAACTTATACCAAGAAATGTGATATATGCCAGAAGTTCTCGAAGATCCCAAGAGCACCATCTACTAAATTGACTCAAATGGTCAGTCCATGGTCGTTCGCAGTCTAGGGCGTGATCTAATTGGGGCATTACCAACCGCGAAGTCTAGTTTTAAATATTCCATTGCTGCTGTCGATTATTTTACCAAGTGGGACGAAGCAGAGCCACTGGCCGCCATCACCTCAGAGAAAGTGATCAACTTCGTATTGAAGAATATCATTTGTAGGTTTGGTGTGCCATAGAAGATAACCATAGACAATGGGACGTAGTTTGAAAGTGGGGAATTTAGTGAATTCTGTGCCAAGTACAAGATCTGAAAGAGCTTTGCTGTAGTGGCCCATCCACAGGAAAATGAACAAGTGGAAGAAGTGAATAAGATCATCAAGTCAACCATCAAAAAGCAACTCGAGAAAGCCAAAGGTGGTTGGGCGACGAGCTACCACTTGCACTATGGGCATACAGAATGACTCATAAATCTTCTACTAGGCACACTCCTTTCTCCTTGGCTTTAGGTGCAGAGGCAATGATTCTGGTGGAGCTAGAGGTCCCTACACGCTGTAGAATCCATTTCAACCAGGTAGAGAATGAGAAGCTATAGCCTGAAGCTCTTGATCAGCATGAGGAAAGGTGAGATGAGGAGGAACTCAGAGTTGCAGCCCATCAATGAAGAATTTCCAGGCATTTCAACTCTAAAGTTAGACAAAGGACCTTCGAAATTGGGGATTTGGTGCTAAAAAGAGTCATGACAGGAACAGGAGTCTTTGGCCCAAACTAGGAAGGGCCATACATCATAAGTCAAAAGTTATTGGGCGGCACTTTTAAACTGACAACTGTCGGCGATGCTCCAATTCTAAGGGCCTGGAATAGCAGTCATCTTCTTCGCTACTTTACTTGATATTATGTTCAAAATTTCTTGTAAAAAAATTATATTTTGCAAGCTTTATAATTGAACACCAGGTATATGAATGAAAACTTGTCTTCTTGATTACATCATATGCTTGCAAACTCTTGTTTAATAATTCAAAAGTTGCTAAAAATCAATCTCTAATTATAGACCGCTTAAAGAACACTCGCTTGCTTAAGTCCGATAAGAGCTGGTGACCCTTATAACACATCCCGATAAGGACAGCTTAAGTGTCGAATGCCATTCTGAACAAATACGAAGGTTTAGTGCACTGCCATGTAAATGGAAAGCGAGGGACACCAGGAGTCAAACGGTGAAAAAGCACAGCAAGAAAATTAAAAGACAAAAGTTGTAAGCTCCAACAAAGGGGCACCCCTCAAAATCAGAGGTCTAGGGCCCTGATTCTTTAACTAGGATAGCTTGCTAAGCCAAGCATCTGGTAAAGGAACTGGCACCCACCCCATGGAATGACGCAATAACAAAAGCCTCTCATAGTGAAGTTTAGCAAAAGTCCTAGCCAAAAGGGGGCATGCATCCTATCCAGTCTCTGAAGGGCCTGGATTACTAGGTCGGTGAGTTGTTTAATTGAATTCATAAGAAAAACCCATCCAAAAGGGGGTACACAATAAGATCGTCAGTGTCAAGAAGTACATAAACTGGTTGCGACAAACATTAGGGTAAAACAAATGACCTCTGTAGAGGCATCCAATTAATTCAGTTAGCATCCGATTTATTCGGGTGCGACGAATGTTGGGCTTGAATGACCTCTTTGGAGGCACCCAATTAATTCGGTTAGCGTCTAATTTATTCGAATGCGACGAATGTTAGGCTTAAATGACCTCTTTGGAGGTGTCCAATTAATTTGGTTAGCATCTAATTTATTTGAATGCGACAAATGTTAGGCTTAAATGACCTCTTCAGAGGTGTCCAATTAATTCAGTTAGCATCAGATTTACTCGGATGTTACGAATGTTGGGCTTGAATGGTCTCTTCGGAGGCGTCTAGTTAATTCGGTTAGCGTCTGATTTATTCTTATGTGACAATTGTTTGAATTTAAACCAAAGACCTCTCCAGGGGCACCCAGCAAGATCATTAGTGTCAGGAAGTGCCTGGCCCGATTACGACAAATGTTGGGCTTAAACCAAGACCTCTCTGGAGGCACCTAATCTAAGTCATCGACGCTCAAGTTAATTAGCTGGTAGTATATGAAATTCTTTGATGCTTGAATTAACTAGGCTGGATAGTAGACGAACACTGGGCACATGTGCTCAACACTTCTGCAAAAAGAAGCACTGGATCAATCGATAAGAGTTAAGTTTCTTGGATGCAATGACTGGCTCCGAAGATCTCAAGGAAATGGCAGAAGCAAAAAAAGGCTTCTCCAGCAAATTAGAAGCTTTGAGTGCCCTATTCAAAATCAAAGAAAATTCAACAAAGTTGATAGCATCCAATGCATGCAACTCGTGATGACTTATGGTATGGGGCCAACACAATCACATTAGAATGAAACAATGCTCTGAAAAACATACCACATCTCACCACGATTTTGCAGCATATAAAGAACTTGCACTTCAAAAAGAAGTAAATGAGTGGAAGTACAACAAAGATAAAAGTAGAAGCTAAAGTACATCAAGCAAAAGCAACTTCATTACATCAACGCAGACTAAAAAGTGCAAGTTTTCACAAATCCACAAGCGAGGGTCGGCCCTGCATATACATCTAGTTAAAGCAAATGACAAGTAACAAAGGCATATGAAGCAAAGCAGATAGCCAAAAGCATAAGCATCCTTTTTCCCGCTTTTCGAAGCACTATTAGACCTTAGTGTATGCTTTGGAATATTGTGAGGATAAGGTTTGGTATCAGGTTGGTTTTCATCTTTGGCTTCGCCACCATCCTTCGGCTCATCGGAAGAGGAGAAGATAAGTGTCTTCTTGCGAGCACTACGTTTCCCTCCTTTGCGTTTTTCGGATGGAATCTTAACCTTTCTCCCTGAGCGACTCTTGGTTAACTTTTTTTGGCTTTCCTTTATGTCCTCAAAGTCTTCTTCTTCGCCTTCTGGTAAATAGTCTGGGTTGTCCAAGTTAGCAATTGCATCGATCCTCTCTGATTGTGACCCAGGTTGAGTAGCGGAAGCAGAAGTAGAGGCTGTAGCTAAGAAGGAATCACTTGGAGGAGGAGTGAAGATCAAAGCAGAAGCAGCAGTCGATGACACCAGGGTTGAAGCAGTCATGATAGCTCCAGTTGTTGTATCGACCACAGTGGGAGAGGACTTTGGTGAGATCAGGCCTAAAGCAATTGAGTGATAAGTAAGAAACTCAGTATATCCATGTGGCTTACAAAGGTAATCTAAGACTAATACAGCTTGATCGATGTCGATTTAACGTGATGCAAGAAGATTCTTGTGCACATCCACTTCATAATCATCTGGATTGTCGTCATCACCCTCATCTTCTCCCTCATGCTCATCAACATATTTTTCTCTTTCTTCAACAATGGTAGTTGGATCAACAGGAGGTGTGATGAGAGTCTGAGGATCAGAAACTTGAGCATCAATGGGAGCATTGTGAGTAGCGGTGGTAGTTACATCCAGGGTTTGCTGCCTAGAGGATCCAGCTCCATCTAGTAAACCACGCTCTCTCATAAGTGCTTCCTTTCCCTTTGCTAAATCTTCACGGGACTCTCTATCTAAAATATTCTCTAAGAGATACTCTTCAGAACAAATACCTTCAAGTTGGGCAAGCACCGCTTCCCAGACTTCAGCTAAGATGACTACAAAATCATCTTCAAGAAACGTAAGTTGCCTTGACCCATAACACTAAGGGTATAAAATCTGAACAAAGTAGCAGTGGCGTCGGCTTCGGCCTCGACATATGCTTGCTCGATAGCCACCTTTCCTGCCAGAGCTTGATTCTTTTCTTCCTAAAATACTTCTGCTTTGCTTTTCTACAAAGTAATTTATAACTCGTGAGTGGTGTTTTGTTCGCGCAAGATATCATTCTCCCTCTGATAAGTATCCATAGTTTTTTGCTCTGCAGCAAGCTTATTCTCAGTAGCTTTCTGAGCGGAGTGAGCAATTTTGACCTGAGCATTCAACATGGTATCTCTTAGATTCACAGCGGCAAAATCTTCTTTAAGCCTCTGATTCTTAGATTCCAACTCTTAATTTCTTTGAGTAAGAGAAGCAATGCTG
Source organism: Allium sativum (assembly GCA_030737875.1). Taxonomy (NCBI): domain Eukaryota; kingdom Viridiplantae; phylum Streptophyta; class Magnoliopsida; order Asparagales; family Amaryllidaceae; genus Allium; species Allium sativum. The sequence goes on from CM060916.1 coordinate 201,210,671, forward strand.
GCATCGCGAGATTGAAGAATTTTGGTACACTCGACCTTATCATTTTCCAATGTAGTTATGGTCTCAAGGTTACTCTTGTTGACTCGTTGGAGCTCTTCAGCTAGTTTATACCCTTGAGATAGCAACTCAACTAAACCCTGAACTACATCCAGCTGCTTATCAACACGACCTTTAGCAACATTTAGTTGCTTTTCGATGTTACTCCTCACTATGTCTAGATCTTTAGGCATCTCTTTCTTGTCAGTTGGATGTATATCTAGATCGAAGTAAACTCCTTTTAAACACCAATGTTTGAACTGTTCAGCAAGCCTAGTAGGTGCAGGATCAAGAGTGTAGTGAGGCCTATAGATAATCTTTTGTATATCAGTTGGAGGAGTAACATATGGAGCTACAAGGGGCAAATAGCTGGAGGTGGTTTGAGTAGCAGGGACCGAATTTTTTTCCGATCTGAAGCACTTATGGGGATCATATTTTCTATGATCCTTTCCCTGATCATCCCTCTCTCTTCCTTCTTCATCTTTCCTCTTCTTCCCATCTACTCTGGTCATGAAGACCACCATAAGAGCTTCGGCTCCGATCATCCCTCTTTTGCTTATCCTGGGCCTCTTGGCTTTTCCTCCACCTTCTATGTTCCCCAGTCTCCTCATATTGATGAGAGTATTGAGACTGCATGTAATATCGCGGGTCGTAAGAACTGGTGTGGCATTTGAAGCTTTTCATATATGGTCTATTCATGGTGGACCTGAAACAAGGAAAAGCAGAATTTCGGTACTTAAATCAGGAAGTACAAGGGCAAAATAAAAGTGCATGCAAGACATTAACAACTTAGAGTGCATGTAATGTGTGGTCTAACGCACATCTAATAACGAACTACTCTTCGTCTGAGAAGTTAACGCAGGCCCGATATCAGAAAAAGTCTTTTGCAATGGAGGAGTTTGAGCCAAAGCCAACTCTGTATCCACCTTCATTACCAATGCAGATATTTTCGATATCACGATATCCCTGGAAGCAAGCTCGCTTGAAGGGACAAGATCGCTCAAGTCCTTGTATATATCCATGGAACCTTTCTTATGAGTATCAGGGATGGTGGGACCCTCGTTAGTTCTCCAACATCCATATCACCTATGTTTGGGATTTCGCCCTCCTCGACTTGCTCAGTAACCTTTATGGGACACTTACCTTCACTGTGTATAGATCATTCCTCTTCGATTGAGGGCAGTTGAGGTTGATAAGATGTTTCGGTTCCAGCGGCAAGGTCCGTGCATTTCTTTAAAGAAAATTCTTCGATAGTGCTTTTCGATGCAGAACAATCCCCAAACGCCACAACACCTGATACTGAAGTTGTATTCTTAGGGGTAGAAGAAACCTCTTTTGAGGGAAAAGTATGAGTTCAGAGAAGGGTCAGGTAGCCCATATTTTCGAAGAAATTCCTCTTTATTAAAGAACTTTCTATGCATATCCTCTTCCTTGACGGCTTTTGATGCCCCAAAAGTAGCCTTACAAGCAGTTGGAACTTTAGAATCCTTAACAGAAGATGGAATATCTGCAATAGAGAAACAATGGTTCAATGACCGAGACTTAAAAGAAAAAAATCAAATGAGAAAGGCTCTAAGAAAATATGTTCACCTCCTTCCATCCAGATTCCACAAAAATTCGTGTGACAATGAACGAAGAAAAACTGATACAGAAATCCTGAGGAAAACTTTGGCAACTCAAGTACTAGCTTCCGGTGTCGTGCGCTTTTAACAATTATGATGGAAGAATGTTCTTTCCTCCTTTTAAATGAACACAAATAGCAGATGTCCTCAAACGTAGGCTCACATCCCCTCACCTTCATAAAAAGAATGTAAAGTCCTAATAAAATGGCGTAGCCATTTGGATGACGCTGGATTGGGGAAATGGCAAAATGTTGCAGGACCATCTGTAGAAACGGATTAAAAGGAGGGACGACGTCGATTATTAACATCTGACGGCTTACTGCTACATAGCCACTTGGCAGTCGGTCAGCAAACACATCCTTCTTTGGCTGTATTGCATCAGCCTTAGGGATACCAAATTGATTGCACAACTACTTAAAAGTGTGACGATTAAGTGTTGTGGAGTGTCTCTGGTGGTATGATACTAAGTGGGAGGGGAACAAGAGCAGCTGACTTGATACCGATCCATGGGTTGTAGTTGTTGTAGCATCAGAGGCAGATGTAGAAGTTTCAACTTGAGTAGAAGCAGATGTCTCTTCATCCTGAAGACGGGTTTTTTGCCTGGTAGTCATTCTACACAAACAATCTTGCTTATAAATATATCACAGCTATGCATTTCCTAAGTGCGAAGTGTCGTGCCGAATAATCAAGTTGCTAAAGCGAAGCATGAAATCCACAGTCAGCGTGTGTCGATTAGTTGATCCCAAGCGTCGCTGTGAACTAGAACTAAAGTGTCGTATCTATACAAGCGGAAGTTTGACAAGTTATGAATTTAATTGTTAAACAAAATAGTCTTTTCTAGGTGCGTCATTTAGTGTTAGTCTTGAAATCCATTGTAGTATGATTTATTTACTAATCCGTTATTAATGTGGGATATCGATGGAGAAGTATAAGTCCATAAATGCACAAGCTTTTGTTGCTGTTATAAAACAGGTAGCATGCAGAATAAGTATTCAGTTTTCAAGTTAAGAGCTTAGGGTGTTCGAGGCTTAGGTCGTTCGAGGCTTAGGTCGTTCGAAGCTTGGGTCGAAGCTATCCTAAGGTTGCTTGATAATTGTATGCCGAGAAGGAGCAGTCAAGCTTCAGGCCGCTCAGCGACCCGAAAGCTCAGGTCATCGAACGACCAGAAGAACCAGGTCACCATCTGGGTCGTGAAGAACTTGAGTCGCATTCGTCATTGGGTCGTCCAAACATCCTAAGTGCATAGGTCATCCATATGTTTGAAGGCTTAGGTCGTCCATTAGTTCAAAGAAAAGGGTTGCGCCACGACTTGAGAACATGGGTTGTTCGAACAGCCAGACAACATGGTTTGATTTTTGACCTGAAATCATGAAGCAATCACAACAAAGAACTCCAAAGTGCAATTTGCTGATCCAAGCAAATAAGTTTATGCATTAACGACAATGCTTGCAACAAGATTATTATACAAAGCAATCACACATTGGCAATGGTCAAATCCAATTTGAATGTATTCACTACTCGAATGCAAAGCAATCGGTGTGACAGAAATCAACATATCACCAACTAACTACATCATGCGTTATCAACATACTACATAGTGCAAAAAATCATCGCTCAAGAACCAGAGTACGGATCATCAAATCGAGCGTGTTGAATCATAAAATTGCATAGTTAAATTTCCAACTAAGATTTATGAAAAATGCACAAACATCAAAATACTGGATTCAGATATGAATACAGGTTTCTAGGAAACATGGATCAATACAGAAATTTGCAAACGTCGAATAACATTGCTAAAACCAATGTAATACATAGATCGCCTGCTATCGAGATTAAAGGAAAATTGTATAAGATTTCAAACCCAAAATTCTGACCAATTCAAATGCATAATTCATTAAAAAGGGTAAATAATGAGGCCAGACATATGACGACCTAAAGAGCACGAACCGCTCTAAAGATGGTTGAAACGATTGTCAGTGAATCATAGGTATATGTCGAGGCCAAAATAATAATGGTCATTCAATTTAAAGCCCTCATTATTTACAATAACATAGTCTTAGAGGGGGAAATGTTTAACCTATGAAAATATGGTTCAAACCATGGGTCATTTAGCACTCAAGTCGTCAGGCCTTAGGTCTCTCAAAGACATCAACATCGGGTCGTTAATCCCCAGGTCGTATGCATTCAGGTCGTTAAGGATATATGCTTCATCGAGTCGTGGCTTCGTTAGGTTGTGTCTCATCAGGTCGTTCGCAGACACTTGTACTTAGTTCGCCGCCTTGACAGGTCATTCCCACATGTAGTGCAAATAGGTAGGCTGGTCATTCTTTATATGTCGAAGTTAGGTCGCTGAAGCGGGAGACAGGTTGTTCAATGATCCAGGGAGCCAGTTCATGTCATGGAGATCACGAAACAAGCAGGGTCGTTTACGACCTATGATGTCAGGTCGCTCAATGACCTAAGGGCCTGCGCACACTATTTTTAGCCTCTCCACTCAATTTCCACACCAATAAATATCCCACCATTTCCTTCATTCAAGGGACAGGTTTCTCCAACCACAAAGTGTTTCCATTTTCAATCTCCAACATCCTAAACCATACTCGAACTCCATCAAAGCTTTTTCAAGCTAAGATCCATCATCTCAACCATCGAGAAAGCATCCAAAGATTCATCTCAATAATATCCACATTAGGAAGATCCAAGTGTTTCCATAGTGAACTGAAGAGATCACAGAAAGAGAAGAGTGATTTGTTGTATAAAGAGAAGAAATGTATAAAATGACAGAAAATGTGTACCTTGTAATCGAGATGATAATGAAATCCTTTATTAAAGTGGACTTAGGCCAAAACTAAGGCCGAACCACTATAATTGCTCTTTGTATATTTTTGCATTTGTTTGTGATTTCCCCCAATCTAGATCTAAACAATTTGAAGGTATATGCACACTTTTCGAGGTGTTAGTGTTCATTTTTTGACATTAACAATAGAGATTATCAAATATTTACTAAATCTCAAATTTTATATTCAACGAGTGCTATAAGCAGAAAAATGGTGTGATAACCTTTTAAATTCCATGAATTGGACAAGTTCCCTCTGCGGATTTTAATATCAAGTATAAGAAGATTATCTCTATGTAATCAAAATAAATTACATTTAAAACTGTAGTTCTTTTATACTTTAACTCGTTTCGATATTTCAATCTTATACATTCCTCGTCCGGGATGAGACCAGGTGATCCAAGGGACAGGTTGCTCCTGAACCTCTCCATAGTTTAAGCACCTCAAACTGAATCTCAAAATAGAAAAATCAGGTTTACTCATCGGCTTATTAGAGCCAAGATTAAACAATTTTTGTTAACTGATTTTTCTTACTCATTTGATAAATCCTACTTTGAAATAAGATATAAACTCATAAAATCATATTTATAACACTTAATTTAATAATTGAAAATATTCTTGATCGATTCTAGGAAGAATCATTAATTTCAAATGATATAGTTTTTCATAGTAGAAAAGTGCTGCTGAAAGTGCTATATATAACTTTTACACTTCAATCAACTTTCCTTATTTAAAAATTCATATTTTCCAATTCAAACCTCTTTTATATCATTTTAAATGATTTATCAATTTACCCCATAATTTTTACATTAAGAACGTCCATTCATAAAGGATTTTCCTTAGGGTCGCTTAACTGTAAAAACACGATTTTTGTAGAAAATTGATATGAACATAATTAAAAATCTAAAGATGAAATCTTGATTTTCTCTCTTTATTTGAAAATTATTTTTATAATAGTTCAGACTTTTCTTGTATCAAAGAAATCCAACCTAAGATTCATTCCGTACACTCATTTGAAATCTTTGGCAACAATTGTGAAACTACTACTACGCGACGTGGCTAATTTTGACTTGGTTAACTTCTCGAATCCAAATCTTGTATAAAGTCAAATTAGATATGTTATAAGACAAATGTGATTTTAAAACTCGTTTAAACCTTTATTTATATGTCTAACTCAAACTCATTTTTCCACAGTCGTTTCCAATTTGATTTTACTATTCATTCCAATATTTGACCTTTGGTTTACTATCTTTTTAAACTATAGTTTCAAATCCGTTTTCGCCGTTGAACTCCATATTTCTTTAGTTTCAAATCTACCAATTTTCATAACCAAATTCCAATATTCAATTTTTATCATATTTTCGACTTGATCCTTTCTTTTTCAAAGAGAGTTTTTATTTCTAAACCTATGTATATACCATATTATCAAGGTGGTTATCACATTATTTTAACATCATTAACAATAATATCATATATAACATTCATCCAAACATATGATATAATTATTTCAATCACTATTCATCCATTCACATAACTTGGCAATTATCAATATATTAGCATAGTCAATCATCCAACATTTCAAACAACCATTCAAATAACATAATCAATTATATAAGCAATGAATCAACTTATAATCACTTGCAAAACATATGTCACAAAGGTGATATACTTTTAAATGGTAAAATAAAACTACGAGATTTATTCTCACTCATTTAGATTAACCCAAAACTGTGAGATAGCTTTCTCGCCTTTGATTTCCACTCTGTCATCCTTGACGATTGGAATGTGCTCTTCTTCTTCGCATTGCGACTAATGTCTCGACTTCTCCTTGAATCTTTCCTTCACTCCTATCTTTCTATGTTTTAATTTTTCTTATTATTTGGAGGAAGAATGGCTTAGTTGAATGTAGAAGAATATGAACTTGGGTGGAGTTTTTGAACATATACTTATTCCCGAAGAGTAGGTCAACTTCAATCGCATTTTGGGACATTCTAAACTTAGAAAAGGAAAAGTTGTAAACTACAAAGTTGCAAAAAAAAAAAATATGGTTTTAAAAGGGTTTATTAATTTGGTTTAATTTTGTTGGACATATGGATGAAACAAAAGAGGGCATTTCGGATTGAACGTAAAATTCAAACCGTAAAAAGGTATTCACAAATCTGGATTTTTGGACTACCTAGGTTCAGAATTGGAAGAAGTGCTCAACACTAAAGTTATAACTACAGGAATTGTACACTGTTTAAAAAAGAATTTCATCGTTTGGATTTGTTTTGATAGAATTATCGTAGAAAGAAAATAGTGTATTTTCGGGTTATATTTCGAGCAAGAGAAGTGAACTATAAAGATTGGTAGTTTTCGACTAGCTAGGCTAGGAACGGGATAAAGTGATGAACTAGAAAGTTGTTACTGTCAAAATTTTAAATAAAAAAGGAATTTTGTGGTTTGCTATCCAGAACAGAAAGTGATGACAGTTTGCATATCGGTGAAAAAGAAGGAAAAAAATTTGTCGAACTAGACAACGAGAGGGTTGACCCAGACAGCGAGTGGGTCGACCCATGTATCGACCCAGTGGATGGTTGGGTCAACATATGGCGTGCTAGGAACTTTTATGTGACTGGCACAAAATCGAATCAGATGTATATTATTTTAATTGTGACATTTTATTACGTGACATTTTCTGGTTGGCATATTTCAATTCTAGGGTTGACGTGGAAACCCCTTATTGGTCCGAGGACATGGTTGGCTCATGTTTAAACCCTAAATCTAATTTCCAAGAATCTTTTAGCCCACCTATAAATAAACCTCCGACCCTTCCCCTCGTTCTTCGCAACACATCTCTTCATGCTTAGGCTAGTCTTTCTTTTGGAGACAAGCCACCTTAATTTTAAATTTAGGGGGATTGAAATTATAAATAAAAATATTACTCCTTTTATATTTATTTTGGGAGGTGGGTTCTGCCCAGACCATGAGGGAAGCTTTTGTGGGGAGTTTTATAATTATTACATTTTTGGTATTTTGAAGTAAATAGGCATTAAAATTGTTGTAAATTCTGTAATTTTTATTTACAATTCTTATAGTGTTGTTCGTTTATTTGTAAGTTAAAGTTTTTAGTAAGTATTCTTTTTTTTTAAGTTATTCAGTAGTTTTTTTACTTTCTTTCTTACTGTTTGAAGTTAGTTAATAGTTAAAATACTATAAGATTGTTTTCTCAGTCTTTATTCCTTTTTCTACGTCTGATTTGCAGTTTTATGTTAAATTTTGGTTAAGACCAAAGTTTGCCTAAATTTGCTATATGGCATATGTATACGACTGATTTGTGTGCCTAATCTTATGTGACTGATAATAATCCTTTATTTTACATGCGTTATATGACCAATTTAGGTGACTGATTTGTGCGCCAAATTTTAAATGACTTATTATAATCCCTTATTTTTCACACGTTGCAAAATATGATTTAACTGAAATTACGTATAAGAGTATTTTATAATCTTGGACTAAAATGACATGTAATGCAATACTATATAAAAAAGGGAATTTGGACTGATAATAGGCAAACTTAATAAGATGTGCAAAATGAGTATAACATAGATTATGACAGAAAATGGATTGTAATGTATTTGCATAAACATGATAGACTGTGAAAACACAAAGGATCATAAGAAACAAATATGGTTTAGATGCAAATATAATTGTAACACAGGGTTATATGAAAATGGACAATTTGGCTTAATGAAATTAAACTTAAAATGATGTGAAGTTTTTATGTCTAGAATAGATCTGTGGTTATTCTATGGTGGCCTTATGATTAGCCGTTCTATGGTAATTCTATTATGGCGTTGTGATCAGGCAATTCTATGGTGGTCTTGTGATTAAGCGTGCTATGGTTATTCTGTGGCTATGGTTCTATGGTTAATAAGCAAATAAATATACTTAATGTAAAATTGAACTAAAGTTAAGTAATAAGCCTAATTCTGTAGTATGTCTATGGAGGTCCTAATCAAAGGGGATTTGGGTCAAGTAGGTTTGTTATTTGGGGTTCCATACCCGTCAACATGCCCTTTTTATCACATACAGTCTCAAACTAGGAGGTGAGGGCATGCACCATGTTGAGCTAGGCAGTAAGATGGTCTGGCAGTTCAATGTGCACGCATTAAACTGATTGGAGAAAATAATACAATGTGATTCCTATGGTAATGCTATGTATTTTTACTGATGGATTGGGCCTAATAAACCCAACACTCATAGTGGGCATAGGTTATCACTCTATGGTTTAGAGGTCGATCAATGGGTAGTATTAGGAAAATCATCCAAATTTTATCATGTTCTATAATCGTGAAAGTGCAAACAACCAAATGACTAGTGCACTAAAATAGGCAATCAAATGAGATAGCACTTGATCAAACCTTTAATCTTCGTACATCATTCCTACATGTTCACCAGATAGTTATGCACGCAGACTACGCTATATGGCACTAAAACAATTATTCTATCTAGTACCTTTATTTATCAATCACACTAGTAATTATAGAGCTCACCAGACTTTATGTCTGATCCACTACTCTTTCCTCCTTTTTCTTTTCCCTCGGTAGGCTTACAGGGTGGCTATAATATGGATTGCGTGAAGTACTTTTCCATGAAGGGTTATCTTTGCTGCAGATGCATTTTCATTTTCCTTGTTCTACCTTATTCCATAGAATTGGTTGTAATGATGGTTCACTTGAGGGATATCTTTTTATTATACTCAGATTTTATGATAGAGATGTACTTTTTCATGAGATATATTTGTATAAAAATTATCATATATGAAATAATGTTTTGTAATGATAAGTTCATTAAAGAAATAATTGTTTTCGCTGTTTTTATTTTATGTCTTGTGAATCTTAGTCTCTATGAATTGTTGCTTTGTACCTACAATGCTCTACATTCCTTAGCATGACCTTAATAGGGAATACTAAGGGGTGCGGGGTGTATTCATATATCATTTCATACCAAATCATACTTCAAGATTTAAGTCCAAATTTGTTTTTCGAAAAAATCCACATCAAAGATACTAAGTGGCCTTCCTTACTTAGAGATTTGAAAATGAATGTTAATGATGTGTGCAGCCATTACCTAAAATTATTTTCCAGCAATAGAGGATTGTAGTAGTAAACTTCATCTTCAAAAAAAAAAAAAAAATCATTTGAGAACACATTATGCTTGTTATCATTTTTAAATAATACCAATAATATTTTCCAAAACTTCGGAAAGAACAATTTTAGGAATAACTGGAATTTAAGTTCTCAAAATTATCTCATTAACTAATTTTGAATATAATATCATGTTAGATTGCTTTGTTCTAGTGTTTTGAAATCGCTATCAATAACATTATTTAGGCATATCGATCGTAACCTCAAATTTGGCCTCTATAAAACAAACAATATGAATTCCAGTTATACTTTTCTCTTTAGATCAACTAGTATTTCATGTATAACTTACTTAGGATGAATTTCATACTCCTAAATGTCATACTTATGAAATACAATGTATGTTATTCTTAGACCAGTAAATTTATTGTTATTTTCATTATCATTTCGTATTTTATATTCTAAAAAAATCAGTGTTTTAGTGGATTGTTTTAACAAAATTCTCAAAATTTTACTATGAGATAGATATGAGATATTTTCACCTATATTTCAGTTATCTGCACTTTATGTTTCAATTTTAAAATTTATAAACAAAATAAAATTTAAATTTAAATTATTCATAAAATCAATTAAATTTTAGTTATAAATTCATGTTAAAACATTCCAATCATTATTTTAAACTTAAAATATAGTTTAAATTTCTAAATTAGTTAAATCAAAACATAATTATAAAATTTTAAAAATAATTGTATTTAACCAACTGTGTCCGTATATAGTTTTTGTCCCATGGTCAAGTAAATTGGGAATTTATCATTTCAACCTACAGTGATTAAATAACCAGCCATATACCATTTCAGTCTGTATCCCAATTCAAATTTCTCGAGTATATAATATTTCAACCCATAATGATTTTATTTTGAGTTTATGGTGCCAAGAACTTGCAATATGATAACATGGATAATAAAAAAATAAATGAAAATTTTAAATAAACAACCGATCATAGCAGTAATCATTTAATCATAAATCAATCATTTTTCATTCATACAAATGGCAGCTAACATCATATAACATCATATGATTATCGGCTAATAGTTCATGTGAATAATTATTACATTTCATATGATATCGATACCTTACAAAAATATATAGTCGTTGGTAGAATATCACCTTCTGTGGATTTTGGATAGCATTAGCAAATATTCAAAAAGAACATAAACATTTATTTTATGGACAATGACCAATTTGAAAGGAAAACCGATGTATATGTATATATGCGTGTATATAGAGTATAGTGGATCCTGGACTTTGGATTGAAGGTTTTGGGCCCCAAAAAAGGAGGGGTGGAATCTTAGCGCACGGAGTGTGGCGGACTTCTTGTGGAGAATATGGAAGTTGCAGCTCGGTCGTGGACGCCAAAGCAGCACGTGGATGCGAGAGGTTTCGGTCTAGTGGCTATAGGGATGGCGGTGGCGGTTCCTGGTGCAAGGAGGATTTAAGGAATGAGGGAACATCAAGCAGAGAAGAGAGGAAAAGGAGCAACTATGTGAATTCGAGAAGAAAAGGGAAAGTGAGAAAGTGGGATTAGTGAATTGGTTATGAAAAAGATAAAAATGAGGAGGAGATTTTGTTGCAAAAAAAATGAAAAGGGAAGAGGTTTTGGAAAGAGAATAAAGAAAGAAGAGCACGTTTTTTCCTTTGAAACGAGATCTGAATTGCAACTAGAAGGAGAAGAGCTTCTTGTGTAAAGAAGAATATGGGTGTATTCGCAGGCTTTTTTTTGCCATGCTTCCATTTGTGGTCGCGTCCGACGGCAGAACGTGGCCCACCATGCTCCCAGCCACGGTTTGCCAATGATGGAAATTGGCTCGTTGGCGTCGGACGCGTCCGACGCAAAGCCATTAATTTGTCTAATCCTATTTAGTAATAAATGTATTCATAGTTGGTTAATAAGTGCATATGGTTTGTTGGAGAGTGACCAGAGTTCAATTCCCATTTTAGCCTAATTTTTTTAGAGTTTTGTTGTACATCGTTTATTAATGCTTAACGCCAATTGTATAATACTTGTTAATGCATAATGTCATTTTTTTTAATTTTTTTTGTTATAGACTGTTAATGCTTAATGCTATTATAATGTATTTGTATCAATTATATCGTTGTTTAAAATGGTTTCAACACATTTGCTAATTAGATTTAATAGTCCATTTAAAAATTAGTATTTAATTAATTCATAACAATTAATTTAACAATTAAATACCCCGCTCAGATACCACGCTCAATACCCCGTTCGTAGCTAAAAACGCATTCCTCGTTCGCTACAGTACCACGCTTAAATACCCCGTTCAAATACACCACTCAAATATCCGCTTCCGTTCGTCAAGAACGCACCCTATGTATTCATCACTAAAACGTCTCTTTAAATTTAGATAATGTTATGCAGAAATTAAATATGGATGACTCATCATGAGGTGTCAGCCCAATCCTGTTATTTATTACAAAGTTCAAAGTTCAAAATTCAAAAGCGAAGCATAGACAAAAAGGGAAAGAGATAAGACAGAGAACACGTAAATACACACAGCTGATTTTGCGCGCTTTTGCAGGCAAAATCATAGAATTGAAGCAATAAACATCCTAATTATGTGAGATGAAAAATAGCGCTTTTCTTAGAAAAAGGTCTTGTCTTAAAAAAAAGAATTTTTTTAGTTTCGGCAACATTTATTTTTAATGGTTTTTCAACCTTTAACTGAGTTTTGCTAACAGAACAAACCTATGTATTTTACTATGGAATTTATTACTATGCTACATTTAGTTAAACCTTTTTTTTTCAAATTTCATAATATAATTTATATTTGAATTTTTAACATTAAATTCTTGTCAAAGCTGTTATTTAAAATTATTGAAATTTATGAATCGTTACATTGCCTCCATGAAGCATATACACACACTTCATTTGGTTTAATATACAATGTAACCTGATAAAAACTCAATTCAATGAATAAGAGAGATCTTGTAATGAACTGAAAATAAACAGCTATAATTAACATTCATATCCTTATTCCAAATAAGAAAATATATCATATCACAATAACTGAATAACTAAAAACTAAAAGAACTTTAATTCAAGGATAAAAGGTAATCAAATAACTAGCAACACCAACGCAAGTACTAATGGAAACATTAAAGGCATAACTTTAGGCTTGAGGGAAAGAAGCCTTAAACATTTGTGCATATTTAGTAGGCTTGCATGTATCAGCACTTCCAAATGCGTTTCTACAACAATATTCATGCGTGTCAAATGTAAGGAAGGTGCTCTAGGATCCGACGACTGCTCCACTAGCATCGGTCCCCACAGTTCCGAAGGGAGTTATTTGGTTACATTAGCAGTGGAAGAGCTGGTGACACAACCCCCAGAGCCGTATTATGGGGTGATCGACACTAGAACGTTGAACTCATCCACCAATTTGTATGGAAACTAGTTCAGTAAGAGGAAGATTTAGTATGAAAATCAATTATCAAATTCAATAATCCCATAGTTTTATTGACGGAGAATAAATAATCCTAGAAATTATTCAAAACAGACATTGGAATTAAAAAATTTAACTACTGTTTGCTGCCTCAGTGGAAATATGTGGAGAAAAAACAAAAATCTATCATCTTCACAAATGGCAAAGCAGTAAGAACAAAAATATGTATCCATCTTCCAATCCAAGAATTAAGATAACAATGAAAATTTAAAGGATAACAATATTAAATGATGTTTTCTATGTGCAATAACTGTAACTTTGTAAAAAATAGTTCTAAACTTTCCTATATAGAACAAATATATTTTTTCATCTCTATAACACCAGAAAAAATTAATGAATTAAGTAATATGTTCAAGTTCTAAGAAATAGTTTTTGCATTAAAATAAGCTACAATGTAATAAATATTTAATAGAATGGCATGTTATGTCATATTAGAAAAAGGCTTTACTGTTCATTTAAATTCGAGAAGTATCAAAATAAGAGGGAAGAACATAGTTAACTGCATACAATAATTAAATTAGGGGTGAGCAAACCTCGGTTCGGTTCGGTTTTAGGGTAAAACCGAAACCGGAACCAAAAGACCTCGGTTTTAAAAATCAATAACCGAAACAGTAACCGAAACATCGGTTTCAGTTTCAAAATTTTGGTTTCGGTTTTTATCAGTTCGGTTACGGTTTTAAAACCGATTTAAACAAAAAAATATTATAAATTTAAACAAGCATAAAAGAAATTAAAATAAATTGTTTCAACCGAATGTATCGAGACATATGGTACAGGGTACAGACTAATAGACTATAAGTCATCCAAAGTAGTACAAAGCTAAGCTAGTTAGCTCTAAGCTGAAGACAAGAAACAAAAAAAGAGATGTGCAGAAACACTCCAGTGAACCACACTACAACAGACCAGCAACAACTTAGAATTCTAGAAAATAGTCTACTGGTACCTCAACTTTCATTTTCAATTCAAAACATCCAAAAATCTACAAAAACAAGAAATGGACATTTTATATTAGTCTACCCCTAATCATGTATTCAGCTAAATCAAATGAGTGAAGCAGTAGCCAGTGTGTATATACTATATAATATGAAAAAACATATAGTAAGAGATAATGTGCAACATTTTATAATTCGGTTTGGTTTTTTTGGTTCGGTTTGGACCTAAAACCGAAACAGAAATATTAGTACGGTTCGGTTTTATGATTTTCGGTTTCGGTTTTGGTTTTTTTGGTTCGGTTTTTGTCGGTTTCGGTTTTATTTCGGTATTTTGCTCACCCCTAAATTAAATGGATCAAAGCGCTTATAAAAATTGAAAAATCAATCCTAATAAAAAAATTAATCTTAGAGTTCTTATTACCGCAGTGATTTGTAATTACGGTTTTGAAAAATAATCAGAACATGACTGAACCATAATATAAATCAAACATACATTCTATTGTTAATAAATTAGAATTAGCGAGATCTAGATCAAATTGCGATGAAGCAAAATAACAAAAGTAGAAGATAGAAAATATTTTCGTCTTTGTATATTCCACATCTCTTTATATATATCTCATCTGGCTTATTTGAAGGATCGGATGGTTTTGTCCTAAAAGCAAAACTTAAAGGCAGTTTTCACTTCTGCCTCTAATCAAATAGAAGAGGTAAATTTATGTGCTCCAGTTAATATTAATTTGGGAACATTTTCACTTTTGCATTTAATCAAATAGACGAGGTTGTATTATGTGTCCTTGTAACACCTCGTAAAATAAACCTAAGAAAGACATAAGGTAATTTAATTCAGAATAAGATAATAATAACCAATAATCCGTAAATGGTCTGAAAATGAAATTTTTAATAATTCTGAATTGGATCAGAAAAGTGATTCTGATTCGTTTTCATATTTTATTTACTGAATATGGAGTCCGTATGTAAAAGATATTAACAAAACAAGTTGTATGTAATTATTAACACACAGAGTTTGAAATTAAAATAGGTTATATATATTTGAAATATATGAATTATAGATTGGCATGAAAAAATATTCCAACTGAATTTGAAATTGTGTGTATATATTTATACACAAACGAGACAACGATAATCAACCTGAGGAAATAACTATTCATAATGTATAACAAAGCAATGTTACAAGAGAAATAAATTCTCCCATGCGACCCCAGAAGGAAGGTGGACGACCCTTATAAGTGGGTGGGTCAACCTGAGGGTCGACTGCCCTCATGTTGAGGGGTTCGACTGCCCTCCTAGGTGTAGAGGTGGGGAGAGTGTGTTTTTAGGGGGTTTTATACATATTGCATCAGTTGGACCGTCCAGATTTAATCTGAACAATCCAACGGTCTACACTTACACTTGCAACCATAAAAAGAGCTCCCTAGCCACACTCAAAACCCTATTCTCATTTATCTCTATGCCTTTATTCTACCCTTCTGCCATTACCAAATCCATAGTAAGGTTAGGATCTCTTCTACCTCTCTTATCTTCATTATACCTTCCCATGTCTAACTTCTCTATCGATTTAGGATTCTAGCATTTGGTTCATATATACATATGAGATTCTAATTCATATGTATATTATAGAAGGATTGGGGCACGGTTTTGTAGGCTTAATCCAAATTCAATATTACAACAAATTCTATTGTTTTCTATCTCAAATCAATGTGAGTGGAAATCCTTTAAGTTTGCTATTTATTATGATTTGATAGTATAAGTTTGGATTATTGTGCCTAGGAAGATTTGGATTTATACGAAAATAAAATCTTATCAATCCTCTAAATCTTCCATTATTTATGTTTGTTCATTGAATTGGTCAAGCAATTATAGTTGATTTTGGATAATTGATGTAATGGAAGAAAAGATATTTGGGTGTTGGCATGATTCTTGAATATGGTCTAATTCCCTTTTTGTAAATATGTAAATTCATGTATATGTATATTTTGATTGCAAAAGTTTAAGGACTTGAATATTGCAATTTGAATAGGTTTGAACATCTATTTCAAAAATTGATCGCTTGAAAGTATTATTTGCAAAACATTAAAGTATTAAGATTTTATATACGTAAATTACATAAAAAGTGAATTAGTACCAAAAAGAGGATTTTACCTATGTATTTAGAAATATTACACCCTGTCTCTGTTCTGTTATTAAAATAATCATTCAAGCCTTGGTTATAAGTTGAATGTATATGTTGTTATTTCCATTTTATTTGAATTATATGTTTATGTCGTTGTTGAGGAATATAGGGAAATGGACTTATATACCTTTATTTTGTCTGGATTGACATTTCAAACGAATTAGGATGTTTCTCTTCGAACACTTAATTAACGTTCCATTTGTTATTATATATTAATAAACGTAATTAGACGTAATACTAACGCATATTAGATTTCAAATTAAATACATTTTAATTAGGTTACAGAATTTTTGTTCCTATAGGAATTTGAATGTGTGTGAGTTAATGGATTTCAATTATAATTAATGAAACCCACAATTGGTTAACCATTACTTGTAGTAGAAACCAGTACGGAACCGAATGACATATCCAGTATCCACAAGTAACACTACACCAGAAATGCCAATTAGGCAGTGCTCATGGCCGTATCTAAATCGATTTGGCAATGCTCTGGGCCGTATCAAAAAATGGCGTCTCTGTTACTTAGATACGGGCTTAAGCCGTATCAATTTCGTAAATTGATACGGCTTAAGCCCGTATCAATTTCGTAAATTGATATGGCTTAAGCCCGTATCAATATAGCAATTTGATACGGCTTAAAGCCATATCAAATTTCTATATTGATACGGCTTTAAACCATATGAAACTAATATACTGATACGGCTCACGGCCGTATCTAATTTAAAAAAAAAATTAAAAAAAATGCATTGTCCTACTAGAATACTAGTAATCAATACAAGCATTTATTGAATATCACAAATGGAAAATTAAGAGATTGCATGACATAAATAATCAATTCATTGACTGCAAAAATAAAATGCATATTATCCAAAAATGTCGCAATATTCAAAATACATAACATCATACAAACTTTCCAGTTTACATGTTTACATTTTATTCTGAAGCTAGCACAAACTAACTTACAAACGAATTATCTAAAAGCAACACTAAATAGAAAGATTGAAAGGTAAGTCATACTGCAAGTTCTCTCTGTCAACGTGGCATAACTGAAATTGTTGATGTCTTGAGATGACAGTCTATATCAAATTCACATGCAGCACCCATGCATCTTTATCCTGAGAAATATGTTTCCCCAATTAGTATAATGCTTGAAAAGGTTCCAGTTTTCTATTAAACAGACTAAAATAGATGGCTTGATGTTTGTGAAATGTGACTACGAACTTGTAGAAATAGTTCATCACATGATTATGGCATTAACTTTCTAGCTGCAAAGGCTAGACTTGGCGGTTGTAAAATTGACTAACTAGCCTGTTACATAATTTAAAATAAACAGTTGTTACATAATTTGGATATATATGGTTAGAGCCATTGTCATATTGTTCTACTGAAAACAGTACTTATAAATATTGTAGAACGTAAAATTGAAATAATCAACATACCCTGTGCATAAGACTGGATGAAAATGGAATTAAAGGTTGCATGTTCATTTATAGTAATAATGTGATATCTATTAAAAATTTGATTTTATTACTTGATAGCATTTTGGATGGTTACTACTCTGCTTAAGGCTATCCTTCATGGAGTTTAAAGGTTGCCTCTTCTAACTAAACCAATCAGCTATCTCATAACAATAAGGCGGCAGTAAGTATGAAATTAACCAAGAACTAAAATAGTCTACTATAATTTCTACATGATGGCATTATGGCATCTGTTAACTATGTATAGTATGGTAAACAGTGTAACATGTCAATTCTATTGGCCATATATTGGAATATTAAAAAATAAATTATTATATTGTTCATCAGTACCAGTTTGAAACAACAGCTGCTATTAAACATGAACGAGATGCCTTAATCCTTCGTGCAAGACTACAAGAATGATGACTCTGTACTTCGCAATCTGAAGGAACACGGCAACTTCAGGTGAGGTTAATAGTAGCAAATAGCAATCACTAAAGAGTCCAATATAGAAAATACTATATTTCCAAGAAGTATTGCAATCCAATTCATCAACATATTCAGTATTGCAATCCAATCTGTTAAAATAATATTGCCTAATTAGAGACCCTTTTAAGTTGTAAAATCAAGCAATGCCAAACTAGACATATAGGCAATTATTAGGTCTAAATGCTAGTGTAAGACTAATATATAGTGCTTGTATATAGTTTATTAGAAATTTGCTTTTGCACATAATCATAGACTAATGTCTAGTGATCCGTTCATTGGAAACCAAAAACAGTTAGCTATATAAGATACCATTAATAAACAAAAAGGTTGATAACAAAAATAAATATGTTTTGCATAAAAAAAAGGAAGAGGGTATGATGACACAAAACTAATCATTTGACAATTTCTAACTTGAACGTATACACTTCAGGAAGGAAAAAAAACATTGTGAAGATGATTTAGTTATAGCGGAAAATGTCTTTCGCTAACCTTGAAAATTGACGATCGTACACTAAATTAAGTTGGTGAGAAAATATATAACATGCACTTGAGCTTATTCTCAAGATGCATATGAAGTTATAGGCACCTGCTATCATCTTTTTGGGGTTGGATCATTAAATTTTCAATTCAAAATCCAAAAAATATATGTGTAATATGTTTTTGTGTATATATGTGTTTGTGTATCCATTAGAGAATACAGTGGGAATAAATATAATTGGTATAGTTTTGGTAATGAAAAACAGAATTAAGAGAATTTCAAGTTTTCAACTACTACATTTCTTAAACAGTTTGATTAGATGGTAAATTAATTCTAAAACAAAATTGATTAAAAAAATTCACACAAACCTATTCATGCAAAACTCAACTTGAGTCGAGGGATCTTGCTGCCCGATATCCAAATCCATATTAACCATCAAATTTTCCAGTTTACTGTTATTAGCCTAAATCTGAAATGGTTTACTACTAACCGTTTCCACACAATAAGGAACAAGTGAATATGTTCCAACTGCACTGTTATTGCTATTACCAGAACCACTAGACTTGCTGCTAACCAAACTTGAAGTCGAAAAAGTAGGGCTAAGTTCGGGACTGCATAACTGGATGCCATTATCAACTGAAGCTAATTCCTGCTTCCATCTCTTGAAACAATAGTTACAGACACGACCTCTTTCTCCAACCTCTCCTACTTTTTTTGCTACCTCGGAAGACACTACTACAGAATTCGATGTACACTTTGCACAGAATACACGTCCACAAATTCGACAGTGATGACTACGGTCTATAATTGTAATCTGTGAATCACACTTGTAACAAACTCTGCAACTCCTATCTGGCATCCAAAAGTTCATAGACACATTCGATAGTGATTCAGGCTTCGAAGAAATCCAAGATTTCAATAAGTCGATGAACTCTGAGAACCTCTTGTCATGTGGTTCCATTGACAAAAGGCTCTCTTGACGCTATTCATTCTTTGATTGTCATTTGATAGCATTCCATAACAATATATCTGTTGCTATATGAACTTTTTATTTCCCAATTAAACGATATATAACACATTCAAAATGATAAAATAACTCAACTTAAAATAATTACACTAAGAGCCAGCAAAAATAAAATTGATTGATTAAACGTACCAGAGAAGCTTAGCACAAACTGAACTTTGATGGCTATCGGTTGAACCTAGGGATTTGGATTTCAAAACTTAACAAGGTGGCCTAATTGGATTCATTGCGCACTCTACAAATCATGTATCGAATTCTAGTGGGATAGAAATACAAAAACAACTAAACGAATTGTGAACGAAATGTTGAAATTCGAACATAGCGACTCTAGGGTAGCTTTGAGCTTCGATTTGATGGTGAAGCAAAAACAACTGTGCTCTTATTATTTAAGAAATGGAGGAAAATTAGTCAGTAATCGAATTGGGTGAGACGGGAATAAAATTTGGATCGAAGAATTGAAATTTTAGAGATTGGGATTTCTTTTTGTTTCGGCCGAAATGAAAAAGTGAAGAGGGAGAAACCATGACAAGGAACAGGGAAATTTGATACGGGTCTAAGCACAATGAAAAGGAACTGATCCGAACCCTTCAAGATCTACGGTCATATTTTAAGTGTTGGAGGTGGTGCGGATTACAAAAGAAAATTTGATATGGTTTATCAAATTTGGTACGGCTATAAGCCCTATCAAATTCGGCTTAAAGCCGTATCAAATATCTGCATCCTAGTGTGCCAAATTGGTTGTTTTGGTGTAGTGTAAGATTGGTTAATGTGAGAGATCTTGGTATCACGGTCCATTATAGTTAGTACACCAAGGCACAATGTTAAGCCTAACTTGTAGTAGAAACCTGCCCGGAACTACCCAGAAAATCTAGCATCTACAAGTGGTCGATTTAATGTGAGGATTTGGTGTATGTATGTACGTACATACGTACATACGTACGTATGTGTATATATACATGCATATATATATATATATTTTGAAGTGGGCCTACCTTGAGAAGGTATTAAGTGGCTGACCTACCTTGTTTGGACATTAATTAGTTAGGACTAGGTCCATTCCTAAGGTTCACTCCTTGGTTTAGGACCCATGTCATAGGACTCACCCTTACAAAGGTTTTAAATGGTCATTGGTTCTTCCTTTCTCTCAAAAGGTATTAAATGGTTATAATAGACAATTGCATATGAATAAGGTAGTTTTCGAAGTAATGTCTGCTTCTTATCTAGGGGCTTAGTGAGAGCTGACCTTGGGACAATTTATATAAATGGTCTAGAGGAATCACCGTCTAAGGGAAGTATTAAGTGACTAGGAGGCCACCCGTAGGGACAGGTAGATAATAACAAGATAGTCCACCATGAGGGTATTAAATTTAAACTTAGGATTAAGTGGTTGTTACTATTTCTCAACATATAAGGGGGTATAAATATATTTAATGACGTTGGCATTAGGAGCGAGGTCTTAAGTGGCTAGGGGTCTTCCATGGTGTATTAAGTGGTTGTAAGGATGCTCACCCTTAATAAATAAGGTAATGGTTGTAAGTCACTAGGTATAGCCTGCCTCGTGAGGTATTAAGTGACTATAAGGATGTCCACACTTAGATTTACGTGTGGGGTATTAAGTGATTGGAAGGATGTCCGCCCTTTGGTAAACATATATACCTTAAGTGACTGTAAGGATGTCTGCCTCAGATGATTAGTTGTGTATGTTTGTTGCGTAGACATAACATGAAGAATTTACACTACCAAATGTAGGAAACATTCATTCCTAAAGTTATATGATTCATTCACCTGAACTTTATGTTCTGACCTCCCTCCTGTTAACATAAACATAATCGTAGGTGAGTACCTTAGATTAGTGATGATTAGCGATTGATTGGAGGTAGAGCCCTGCAATGGAGGCTTAGTTATTTATGACTGTAATATTACTATTGTTGTTGTTATCATTATGTCCTTGGGATAGTTATTGATGTACCTTTTATCTTGTGGGGCTCTCTTGCATTTGACATTATGGTGCTTTAATTTAATGGTACATCTATTTTTGAAATATTATATTTTTATCCCTTCTGATGCGTGGGATTCTGATTACATTTAGATTTCTCTATGATATCTATTTTTGTATTTCCTTATAGGAACCAACGATCCATTTAGAATGGTTCTAAGTTCTGATAGGCCTTTTCTAGGTCAGGACTTAGGATCATTCCATGCCGGCTGTTACATTTGGTATTAGAGCCTAGGTTACCCGACTACAAGGAAATATACGTAAGGGAGACGTATTTGTTATTTGAAAAGGTTTTCAAAATTATATGTATAGTATACCCTAATAATATACGCAACTATACCCAGCAATCTTATCTTTCTTCCTTTTTGGGCCTTAATACTATTATAGGAAGTCTACTGAAGGGTTTTCCCTTTTCCAAATAGTAGAAATGGCCAATAACAAGCTCGAGTAGGGAAAACTCAAGGCTCCGGTGCTTTCCTAAATAGTTCCAATGGTACCTTAAGACTATGGAATAGATCCCTGTTGTCAATCCTTCCCCCAACGGAACCAAAAGCTCAACCCGCTTAAGAAGCCCTCAACTTTCCTCATCTTTGCAAAGATTTCGTGAGTTTGGGGGAAAGCCATTTTTGGGAACTGAGAGCTTCCTTGAAGTTAAAGCACGAATAGTTGTGTGTGAACGGATCTTCGAGACTACCAGATGGGATAATCAGCTTGAGCATAGGATAGCGGCCTACCATTTGAAGGGAGAGGCCTTAGAATGGTGGAACATGATTTCGGAAGAGAATATGGGTAGAGTGCTTTCTTGGCGGCAATTTAGGACCCACTTTGAGGCTAATTTCTTAACTAGTGCCGAGTAAGCCTACAGATGGAAAGGTTTATTCAGCTGAAGCAAGGGGAGTTATGTCTGAGAGAGTATGTAGCAAGATTTACAAAGTTACCCAAGTTCGCGAGAGGGTTGATGGACACCCCGATAAATAAAGCATTTAGGTTTGTTAAGGGATTGAATTCTTCATTGAGGGGAATGTTATTAGCTCAGGTGACGTTTGGATCTACGTTCGATCCCTTGTTGGGATAGTCATCCTATATAAGGCTAGGAGTTTTAAGAAGTTAAGAATGAAAAAGGAGAAGGTGCAACTAGTTTTATAAAGAACAAAAAGAAAAAAAATTAGCTTAAGAAAAAGGAGGAAAATTTAAGAAGGAGTCTAAGGTGTGTTCGAGGTGCCATGTAACGACCCAGAAAATCTGAACCGATTTAAAATTTTTAAATTGGCTAAAATAATGGATTTTAAAATTTTAAAATAAATAGTTTGAATAATATCGATGAAAAGTGAGTATGAATCGACAATTGAAAATGAATATAATTAATTCTAATTATATACACGGCCTGAAAAGACGCTGTAGTTTCAAAAATTGAATTCAAACTTTGTCGGACTGTACCAAGTGCAAAACAGAACGGATTTGAGTGAAACCAAAAATAATTAAATCTGTTAGTGAATACCTTTATAACGAATCTGAAAAATCGAATTTTCATAACGGAAAGCAAAAGTTATGGCCAAATGAATTTTCAGAAAGGTCGCTATGGAATTTATATAGCCCGTGAAATTGGCCATTTTGCATACGACCTCGGAATTCAACGAAACCACTTTTGTTGGATCCGGGATGTGAGGTTATTTCGAGGTTTCAAATTTCATAATTTTTGAAGCTAATATGTGAGCGTGGCAAAGGAAAACGTGTTTGGATCAATTACAGTTAAATTGGATCGACCAGAAATGGGCCTTTTTGCAAACGGTCTCAGAATTCGACGAAACTAGTTTTGTTGGGACTGTATCATCAAAACATTGCTAGATGTATTTTTCTGGAATTTTTCGAATCAGTTTGTGGCCCTGCCAAATTGAAATGTACGTTCAAATTGAATATTGAATTTTATATATTTTAATTTGAAGGAAAACTGACTGAAACAGTCGAATGGGCCTACGAAACATATCACATTGTGTTCGAAATGGGGGCAAAACGCTAGGGATGACAGTCGTTGGGTATAGATTGGTGGTCGTGTCAGAAAACCCCTTTAAAACTTCCCCAACCAATCAGAATTTTTATAAAAAAAAAGAAAAATCCTTTTTCTCTCTCCCCGATCGAAGGCGGAAACCGTTCGAAATCTTCCCATCCACTTTCTGATCAATCCACGCAAAATTAGCCCCTCCTCCAGTTGAAGATTTTGTAGAGCTCCTCACGATCTTCACATCCATATAAAGATTGGATTTTTTCGTGGCCTGTAGCGCCTGGATCGACGCCTGGAAGTTGGCGACTTCCAACCGCCGGCGCTGCCAGCGTCGAACTGGCCAACTCCCCCCGGCGCCTAAGCCCCTCTCCTCCCCCTTCGACACTGCGTAGCCCGATCGAGCTATCGATTCACGGATTGCACGAAAACTTCAAACCTAGTTTTGAAGATTTTAGAAAGGTAACGGCTGTTTAATTTAAAATTGATTTTAACAGTTTAAAACCGTTGCAAACTTTGTAAAATCATATCTTTTTCATTTCTTGTCGAAATTCAGTGAAACAGGAAACATCGTGACCGTGTGGACATCTTCTACATTTTAGAAGAGACCGCATATTTTTCTGAGCCTTCTGCTATTTTTGGTGGAGTGGAACCCAATGTGAGATTTCTAATTTATAAACGATATGGAAAACGATGATGTATAAATTATATAATCGATGTATGAGTTATATAAGCGTAGTACACCTCATGTATAAGCTTTGTATAAGTTGTATGTTCGATGTATAAGTTGTATATGCGTTGTAAAAATTATATATGTGTTGAAATAGAAGTGAATTGCTATATATATATATATATATATATATATAAATATATATACGCCCCTCGTCCACAAACCATGGACGATATTTATTGGTTGTGATTGGTGTAAAAATTGATTAATAGCGAATGGTTGATTGGGATTGTTTGTGGTTGATATTGATTGATTGTGGTTGAAAAATACCCATTTGTGGTTGAGAAATATTTGGTTGAAACCACATAGGATTAGTTTGTGGAAATGAAATAAATATATACATGCCGCCTGCGTGCGAACTAGATGCATGATCCCCATTGTCAAAAACCGCGAGGTTTTAAGGTAGAGCGAGGAGCCGTACTAGGGACGGTTCCGGTTTTACTACCCTGCCGTTATGCTGCCGAAATTTTGAATAATATTCATGTGTTTGAATTATTTTCATTTGTTGAAACTATATTTATTCGTTGAAAAGAAAACCTTCATGTGTTGAATCGATATTCATTCGTTGATTAGAAATTCATGTGTTGAATGGTATTCGTGTTTTAAATACAAAAATCACATTTTTATCTATATATATAAACTATAGAAAACCTTCTTGTGTTGAATCGATATTCATTCGTTGAATTGAAATTCATGTGTTGAATGGTGTTCGTGTTTTAAAATATAAAAATCACATTTTTATTGATATATACAAACTACAGAAAACCTTCATGTGTTGAATCGATATTCATTCGTTGAATTGAAATTCATGTGTTGAATGGTGTTCGTGTTTTAAAATATAAAAAATCACCTTTTTTATCGATCTATATAAACTATAGAAAACCTTCATGTGTTGAATCGATATTCATTCGTTGAATTGAAATTCATGTGTTGAATGGTATTCATATCTTGAAAGAAATTGTTTTATAATAAAAATCCCATTTTTAACATCAATATGAAATGTATAAAATAATCCTGTTTTAAAATAAATTGTTTTACAATAAAAATCCTATTTTTATCATGTAACAACCTGTATTTTTGAATAACATGTTATAACATAAATCAAGGCAGAATTAAACTGTAAAATCTGAATCAAGGGAAACGGGCTGCGCCATTGCGTTCGTCTCGGAAAATTACCAGAAATAGAGTCCGAGTTTTCAAAAATCGGAGTCCGTATGACCGAGATATGGCCTCGCGAAGTTTCACGAAAAATTCAAATTCAAAACAGACTCAAATTTCAGAAAATCAGGGTAGGCGGGAAAAATCCCGCCCAGATCAGGTCGACCTGGGGGTCGACCTGGGTGTCGACCTGGGTAGGACCAGGTCGACTGGGGAGTCGACCCTAGGGTCGACCTGGGGGTCGACCTGCCTGGTCGGACCCAGGCAACCTAGTGCACCTATTTTGGCTGTTTTGACCTGTTTTGTTGGCTAGTGACGGGATTTGATGGCTCGGATTGGATCTAGGGTTAATCCTACGGCTAATACTATCCTAATCTTCTATAAAAGGACCCTAAGCCTATCGTAAATCATCATTATTCAACCCTACAACTAAACTATGCCAAATTTGTTCCTCTCATGGCCTCCACTCTCATGCTAAAATTCCTAAGTTCATTTATATGAGAGATCTTGAGTTCATACAAGTGTTTTCAAGCTTGTATGAGTGTTCTTAGTTTGCATTCAAGTCAAGTTGCAACATTTCTATTACAAAGCAAGGGTTTTTATTGATTTGGCTCAAGGGTTTTTCATTTGGAGCTTTCATATTTGGGTCTTTTTGGTGATTGCATAAGGGCTTCTTCTTAATCTTTATAATAAATATTCATTTGTGTCTTCATAGCATTGTAAGCCCTTTTCTACTTTCTTTTTGAACTATAAAGTTAGATGAATGATGCAAGTTTGGGGTTGATCATTATGATATGCAAGTTTGGTTGATCATCATTATATGCAAGTTTGGTTGATCATTATGTATGACACATGTTGCTATGTTATGCAAGTTTGGGTTGATCATTATACACATGTTATCATGTTATGCAAGTTAAACTTGAGTTTTGGGCTTAAAGCTTCAAGCTTTATATTAAAGGTTGCATTTTGGCAACATGGAAGTTATCATATCCCTTATGATAACTTGCATGTGAGGCTAAATGCGAACTTCTAGCAACTTCTACATGTCATTTATCACCATGTATCACTTATATGCTAAGTTTGGTTTTATGCATACTTTTGAAGCCTAATAATGCAATATGCAAGTATATGAACATATGTACATTTCATATGCCACCATGTTAAACTTGTGGCTTCAACACCTTTTTGTCATGATTATGCCAAGTTCCCTATTTTATCCTTTATGCGTTGTTGCGATTATGTAAACGATGGGATTACGTTGGGGTTGGGTAACATTATGACATAAACATGGTTTTTATAACATGACGTGATATGTTAGCTTGTAATTATGTTTTGGAAACATAATGGACATGACACTTAGAAAATATGAGTGTGGCCAACTCGAGGTTGGGGTGAGTTTGTAGCATAAATCTACCCGGACCCGCCCGGCTTAACTAGTGGCTACAAACAATAGGACCCAATGTGAGAAGTTGGTCATGTTGTGCTCGAACCCGAGGTTAGACCAAGTTGTGGTGTAAAGCTACCCGGACCCGCCCGGCTTAACTAGTAACCACAACAAGGTCTAATGTGAGAGGTTAAAGCACATTAAGTTAATTAATGCCACCTGATTAGGGTTAAGTCATGGTCCACTTAATACTTAACCAATTTGGGGCTTGATGGGTTAATCGGGGTTAAGTCATGAACCTTGGGTACACTTAACCAATTTAATCCACGTTTGGATCGGGTTAACCACATTTAACCCGTTAAGAAACCCTAGTTGCGTGGTCCTTTTCAGCAGTAACCCTCTTGATAGTATCATAAGACCCTAGGACTAGGCTAGGGTGGGGCACGATTACTGGGCTGACATGTAAGCGACCAAAACGACGGCTGAGTAGGTACGCCGGTGTAGGTCCAGGCGGACTATGGTCGTGCACATAGTCCGGAGTTGGAAAATCAGGCACGGGTACCAGTAGATCTAGACTGTGCATACTTGATTGGTGTCCGAGGTCGATACCCTAGGACTTGATACACCCTAGGGTGGACCTAGCGCAGTTTAACTACATTGCATGTTTGGGCCGTATGACACCGACACTTGACGAGTTAGGCTTATAGGGAGCCGATCAACTAGACCGTGTAATTGGACCTTGATTTAGGTCACCTCATGATGTTGGGCCAAGCTTGGGCCAAGGGATCAATTCTTGTTTTTACTTGACATGTTAGAATGCTAGTACACCCGTGGTGCAAAACTTAACCTTGATTATGCGATGTCACCTTTATCTATCTTGTTAGTTAATCATCATGCCAGTATGTTGTTATCCTTATGTTCATCTCAGCTTCTCATGCCAGTTAACTTTACTAGTTCATGAACATATAGTAGTTAGGGCTTACCAGTCTTTTTGACTGACCTGTTTTCTTTCGCCTCTTTTCTTCTGTCCCCCCCCTCAGGTCCTCAGGGTGGGAACATTGGAGCTTAGCTTGGATCTTTATAGCTTGCTTACTGGATTTGCTCATGTACGCTTTTGGACATTGAGCTAGCTATGGTTTATCACTTCACTTTGGGGATAGTACTTTATGTATTTCAGTTTTTCAGTTTATGCTTTTCTCTAGACTTTGTTTGTTGGAAAATAATGACCAAGTACTTTGTTGTAACTTAACTATGGTTTTGAAATGCTAGTTTTATCCGCTGCTTTACTACTCTGTTTTACTTATATGTTCTGTCTTGTGATATCTGCATGCATGTTTACCTTGTTTAACGCCCCTCCAAAGCTAGTGTGCTTGCAAGAGTTGCACTGGCGGAGGTGGGGTGTTACATTTGGTATCAGAGCATAAGGTTTACAAGATTTGAGCAAAAGTGTTTTTGAAACTTACCTTTTGAAAAACTATTTTCAAAACCAATTAAGTACTTTCCAAGAAAAGTCTAGTTATTTTAAAAAGGCTATTCCCCAAAAGCCATAGCACTATCCTTCGTTTCTTCGTTCTGAATCTATCTTTTTCCTTTTTCAGTATGGCCGATCTTAACCTTCCCGAGGGAGTGACCATTCCCGAATGGTTCCGGAGGTACTTGGAAGCTAGGGCCAACGATGTGGGCCCAGCAAATACCCCCAATATAACCGAGGTTCCTCCTCCTCCTCCTCAGAATCCGCAAGCAGATTTCGTTAAGATTTGCAAAGACTTTAAGGCGATGGGTGGCAAGAACTTTATTGGGACGGAGACTTTTGTGGAGGCAAGAAATTGGTTGAAAGAAACTGAAGATCTTTTCGCCATCTTTGATGTGCAAGATCATAGAAAGATTTTATTGGCAGCATGGTTATTAAAAGAAGAAGCTGCTTATTGGTGGGAGGTCACCAATGCTACGAGGCCTATAGAGACTTGGGCCGACTTTAGGACAAGATTTGGGCTTAAGTTTCTATCATCAGCTGAGGCGAATCTGCAATTGGAGAAGTTTATATCTTTGAAGCAAGGGGACATGACAGTGAGGGAGTATGTGAATGAGTTTAACAAGCTCGCCCGATTCGGTTTGGACATGATTAATACTCCCCAGAAGAAGGCTTTGCGCTTTGCACGAGGGTTGAACGAGCCATTACAAGGTTTAGCCCTATCTCATATACCCATGGGGGCCACTTTCGAAGGTCTAGTAGACATGGCATTGCTTCAAGGAGACGATAAGAATGGCAAGAAAGAAGTCAAGCCTAATGAGACTCAAGCCAAGAAGACAGACTCCAAGTGGGGAGGAAATCAGAGCAATCAGAACAACAAAAACAATAAGAACAACAAGGGCAACAAGGCCAAGGCAAAGGACCCAAGAAAATGCAACTACTGTGGGATTGTTGGGCACATAGCTAAAGACTGTAGAAAGAAGAAGAGGAAGACGGGTGAATGCTTTCATTGTGGGGAGACCGGACATTTTAGCAAGGATTGCCCCAAGAAGCAAGGGCAGAATCAGCGTGCAGGACCTTCTGGAGGGCAAGTGCATGCTCTCAACACTGCTCCGGCTCAGGACCGAGGTAGTATTTCTGTAGAAAGTCTTGTTTATATTTCTGATTATCCTGTTCGCACCTTATTTGATTCTGGCGCATCGCATAGTTTTATCTCTTCTGACATTGTTGAAAGTTTGCACCTAAGTACTAGCCTAGTTGAGGATCCCGTTTGTGTTTCAAATCCAATTGGGGGTTCCGCCCATCTATCTATGATTTGTGTGGATTTGAAGATTTCTATCTTGACTGTAGAATTCACGTGTAATGCTTATTTTCTCGCGTTCACGGGATATGGGTTGATCTTGGGCATGGATTGGTTGTCCAGTTATGGAGCCATCCTCGATTGTGAGCATAGGGTGGTGAGGCTCATGACTCGCCTCGGTAATAACCTAGAAATTTCTTGTAACCCTAGAGGTCCCGTCATGTTATGTTATCTTGAATCTCTCGACTCGTCCATCGATGATCTGCAATCTGTAAGGGTGGTCCGAGACTATCCTGATGTCTTTGAAGAAGTTAAGGGGTTACCCACTAAACGAGAGATAGATTTCCGCATTTATCTAGTCGATAATGCCAAGCCAGTATCATTGCCCGTTAGGCACATGGACCCACGTGAAAGAAGGGAGCTCAGTAAGCAGATCAAGGAGTTGCTTGAGAAGAATTTCATTAGGCGAAGCATTTCTGAATGGGGTGCTCCGGTGGTATTCGCTACTAAGGCGGATGGTTCGCTTCATCTATGTGTTGATTATCGAGAGTTGAACAAGCTGACAAAGAAGAATAGGCACCCTTTACCGAGGATTGATGATCTCTTTGATCAGCTGGTTGGTGCTTCTGTTTTCTCTCAGCTCGATCTAGCCACCGGATTCCATCAGCTTAGAGTAGCTGAGGATAGCATTGACAAAACTGCGTTTAGGACTCCAAATGGATTCTTTGAATGGCTTGTCATGCCATTCGGTTTGACTAATGCACCCGCCTACTTCGTAGACTTGATGAGTAGGGTGTTCAGGGAGTTCCTTAACAAGTTTGCTGTTGTCTTCGTGGATGATATTCTGATCTTCTCAAAGGATGAGGAAGAGCATGCTAGGCATCTCAAGGAAGTGATGGATACGCTTAGAGCACATCAGTTGAAAGCCAAGTTCTCCAAATGTCATTTCTGGAGAAGGGAAGTTCGGTTTCTTGGACATATAGTTTCTAAGCAAGGCATAGCGGTGGATCCCGCGAAAGTGGTTGTGGTTCAAGAATGGAAGACTCCTAGGAATGCAACCGAAGTAAGAAGCTTTCTCGGTCTGGCGGGCTACTATAGGAAGTTCATCAGGGACTTCGCTAAGATTTCGGCCCCTCTTACTAAGTTGACGAAGAAGAACTTAGTCTTTGCATGGGACTTGGAGTGTGAGCTTGCTTTTCAAAAGCTCAAAAGAGCCCTTACCTCAGCTCCAGTTTTGGCATTACCCGATAGTGGTAAGATGTTTACCGTGTACACAGATGCATGTGGCACGGGGTTAGGTGCTGTTCTGATGCAAGAGGGAAGAGTGATATGTTATGGGGGTAGGCAACTTAAAGTTCATGAGAAGAACTATCCCACTCATGATTTGGAGTTAGCGGCGATCGTCTTTGCACTCAAATCCTGGTGCCACTATCTTCTAGGCGAAAGGTTTGAGTTGTATACTGATCACAAGTCACTCAAATACCTCTTCTCGCAAAAAGATCTGAATCTAAGGCAGCAAAGGTGGATGGAATTCTTGGCATCTTATGACTTCGAGATAGCTTATACCCCTGGCAAGGGTAATGTTGTGGCGGATGCACTAAGCAGAAGGAGATTGACTTTGAGCCCCTTGTTCATTGAGATGAAGAACTTAGAATTCTTGGCAACCTTTGATTTCACGACGGCTGTTGAGTCGATGACGGGTTCATTAGCATCCCTTGAGCTTAGACCCACACTTCTTGATCAAGTTGGGGCTTCACAGAAGGAAGATCCGCAAATAGTCGAGGTCTTGGACAGGTTGATTCGTGGTGAGACGTCTAGTCACCTTGCTAGATATACTATTGATGATAAGGGTTGGCTAAGGCGTGATGGGAGATTATGTGTTCCTCGAGTGGGAGATTTAGTCCATAGAGTTCTTGAAGAAGCGCATCACTCGAAGATGACTATACATCCTGGAGGGGACAAGATGTATAGGGATATGAAGCGCATTTTCTTTTGGGATGGAATGAAGAAGGATGTGGCAGAGTATGTTTCAAAGTGCATGGTGTGCCAACAAGTGAAAGCCGAGTCAAAGAAACCAGGTGGGCTATTACATCCATTGGAGGTCCCGCAATGGAAGTGGGAGAGTATTTTTATGGATTTTGTGGATGGATTGCCTAGGTCAAGGAAAGGGAACACAAGCATATGGGTCATAGTTGACAGACTTATGAAGAGTGCTCACTTCATCCCAGTAAAGAGCAAGAGGACCGCATCATGGCTAGCAACTATTTATCTTCGAGAGATAGTGCGGTTGCATGGAGTTCCTTCTAGCATAGTTAGCGATCGTGACCCAATTTTCACTAGCCAGTTCTGGAACAGTTTGCAAGAAGCGATGGGTACGCGATTGAATTTGAGTACAGCCTATCACCCCCAGACGGATGGCCAAACCGAAAGGGTGAATAGAGTGCTAGAAGATCTTTTGAGGCTTTGTGTTCTCGACTTTGGTGGTACTTGGGAAGACCACCTTCCTCTTGTAGAGTTCGCTTATAATAATAGCTATCAAGCCAGCATAGGGATGGCACCATTTGAAGCTTTGTATGGGAGGCCGTGTAGGTCACCATCTTGTTGGTGGGAGACAACAGATAGGCTTATACTTGGGCCCGATATGATACGGGACACATCCGAGAAAGTTGAATTAGTGAGAAGAAGGATGAAAGCGGCCCAAGATAGACAGAAATCCTATGCTGACAAGTGAAGGGCAGATTTGGAATTCGAAGTGGGAGACATGGTTTTCGTGAAGGTTTCTCCTTTGCGTAATGTGGTACGTTTTGGAGCAGTAGGGAAGCTGGCACCAAGGTTCGTAGGACCCTTCCCTATCATAGAGAAAATTGGAAAGATGGCCTATAAGGTGGAATTGCCCGAAAAGCTAGCCGGAGTGCATAATGTCTTTCATGTCTCGCATCTCCGAAAGTGCCTACATGAGTCCGCTGAGGTGGTTGAACCAAGCATTCTTGAAGACATTGAGGTAGAGAAAGAAGCAACCTTGAGAAAAGCTCTGATTCGTATCTTGGGAACAGAGATCAAGAAACTAAGGAATCGGGAAGTCAAATTGGTGAAAGTTCAGTGGAGTGAAGCCGAAGAAGATGCAACTTGGGAAACCGAGGAGAAGATGCGTGGGCTTTATCCATTTCTTTTTGAGGGTACATTCTCGATCTCTTTTCCTAATTAATACATCTTTCTTTCGCTATCCATGTTTATCTTGTTATCTCGTTAATCATGTCATGAGAATCTTAGGTAGAAACCTTTTGGATGAAACATGTATTTGAAACATGTTATGCTTGATGGTTGCAAGTGGTTGCAAGTGTTTGCACGTGGATACTCGTGGATGCATGATACACATTAGGCACTAAGATCGGCTCACACACTTTCATGTTGCATATGCATGAGTGCTTATACTTATTCATGGATGAAACTTGTTATGCTATCACGTGGATGTTGCATATGGATGAATGTTATGTGCACTCATGTAGAGATTATAAATTATGTTAGGAATTTGCGTACATATGGACTCATTTCACTAACATGCTTTGCATTAAGGAGGTTTACTGTATCAGTAACCGCCTGATTTTTGCATTAGATAAGTACATATACACACACCTTTGCATACGATCATACAGCATTTAGAATCCTTTAAGGACAATGACTGCACGTGGATGATGTTTTGAGTAGATGGATGATGGATGGTAGGATACGTTCTTCCTAACTTGGAGATTTCGGGGAAGAAATCCTTTAAGGAGGGGAGAATGTAACAACCCGTATTTTTGAATAACATGTTATAACATAAATCAAGGCAGAATAAAACTGTAAAATCTGAATCAAGGGAAATGGGCTGTGCCATTGCGTTCGTCTCGGAAAAATACCAGAAATAGAGTCCGAGTTTTCAAAAATCGGAGTCCGTATGACCGAGATATGGCCTCGCGAAGTTTCACGAAAAATTCAAATTCAAAACAGACTCAAATTTCAGAAAATCAGGGTAGGCGGGAAAAATCCCGCCCAGACCAGGTCGACCTGGGGGTCGACCTGGGTGTCGACCTGGGTGGGACCAGGTCGACTGGGGAGTCGACCCCAGGGTCGACCTGGGGGTCGACTTGCCTGGTCGGACCCAGGCAACCTGGTGCACCTATTTTGGCTGTTTTGACCTGTTTTGTTGGCTAGTGACGGGATTTGATGGCTCGGATTGGATCTAGGGTTAAACCTATGGCTAATACTATCCTAATCTTCTATAAAAGGACCCCTAAGCCTAGCCTAAATCATCATTATTCAACCCTACAACTAAACTATGCCAAATTTGTTCCTCTCATGGCCTCCACTCTCATGCTAAAATTCCTAAGTTCATTTATATGAGAGATCTTGAGTTCATACAAGTGTTTTCAAGCTTGTATGAGTGTTCTTAGTTTGTATTCAAGTCAAGTTGCAACATTTCTATTACAAAGCAAGGGTTTTTATTGATTTGGCTCAAGGGTTTTTCATTTGGAGCTTTCATATTTGGGTCTTTTTGGTGATTGCATAAGGGCTTCGTCTCAATCTTTATAATAAATATTCATTTGTGTCTTCATAGCATTGTAAGCCCTTTTCTACTTTCTTTTTGAACTATAAAGTTAGATGAATGATGCAAGTTTGGGGTTGATCATTATGATATGCAAGTTTGGTTGATCATCATGATATGCAAGTTTGGTTGATCATTATGTATGACACATGTTGCTATGTTATGCAAGTTTGGGTTGATCATTATACACATGTTATCATGTTATGCAAGTTAAACTTGAGTTTTGGGCTTAAAGCTTCAAGCTTTATATTAAAGGTTGCATTTTGGCAACATGGAAGTTATCATATCCCTTATGATAACTTGCATGTGAGGCTAAATGCGAACTTCTAGCAACTTCTACATGTCATTTATCACCATGTATCACTTATATGCTAAGTTTGGTTTTATGCATACTTTTGAAGCCTAATAATGCAATATGCAAGTATATGAACATATGTACATTTCATATGCCACCATGTTAAACTTGTGGCTTCAACACCTTTTTGTCATGATTATGCCAAGATATGCCGGTAGGGTCCGGGCAGACTTCTTCCACAAGTTGGGCCTAACCTCGTGTCTTAGCCCGTCTTGTATTTGTTCACTTAGACCCCTCACATTAGATTCAATATTTGCGGTTGCTGGATATGCCGGTCAGTTCCGGGCAGACTTCCACCACAAATGCAATCTAACCTCGTGTCATAAGTGTAGTTACAGTTTCTAATTATTGTAATCATAGGCATTTAATTATTAACCAATTAATTATACCTATGTCTTTATAGGTGTTCATGCCCATTCACCCAATTATAGTAATAATGGATTATATGCCCAAATTCATGTTCATAAACATTATTCAAGTTATGCTAATTTCAATGTTTTCCCCCGTTCCCTAACTAACGCATTTGCATATATTTAGCAGCATGCCTAGTGATGCAGCACATCATGGAAAATGCTTGTATACGAGATATCGGTCGTCCAATGACCTACGGCAGTCGCTTAGCGACCTAGGAAGAATGGAAAGGAAGAGTAGATCGTCCATGCAGCTAAAGCTTGAAGAAGTAGAGAACCGGTCGTTCAATGACCTAACAGGGTCGCTCGACTAGGCGATGAATCATGGAGAGAAGCCCAATGATCCAACAAAGTCGTTCTACAATTTGAAGAGAAAGTTCAGGCTTGAGCAAGCATTGTTAGATCGTGCAAGGAATGGGTCGTTCGCCTTTGAGTCACTCGCTCCAGAGTCGGTCAAGCCAAGATCGTTCACACCTAGGTCGTTCAATTTGGAATCGTTAGCTATCGAGTCGATCACCCTTAGGCCGCTAGTGGTTGAAAGCAAGAAGAGCTGATAAAACATAAGATCATATGTGGGTTGCTCGTTCTATTGTTGAGACGACCCAAAATCCCGTTCTCACGGAAACAAGGGTTATCTTTGGAATATAACACAGAAACAGATAATAGCAGAACAGAATTAAATAAATACACCAGAATGAACAATAGAATATACTGGATAAAAGTAATCATCAGAGTTACACAGTATACTGGATCTTACTTAGTACAAATACAGTTCAGCTATACATAAATGTCTACAACGGAAATAAACAAAATATGTACAATAGGAACTGAACAACATAAAAAGAAATAAATGATAGAATCCATCTTCAGCTCCAGCTATCCAGAAAGAACCAGCTAAACCTGATTACAAGGCTGCCCGTGTAGAAAAAGGGGCACCCGAGTTTGAAAGTGAAACAAACTACGAGTCAGTC
Source organism: Allium sativum (assembly GCA_030737875.1). Taxonomy (NCBI): domain Eukaryota; kingdom Viridiplantae; phylum Streptophyta; class Magnoliopsida; order Asparagales; family Amaryllidaceae; genus Allium; species Allium sativum. The sequence goes on from CM060916.1 coordinate 201,246,736, forward strand.
ATGGGACTGGTATGAGAAATCTACTCAACACATATATCATTTGGCTAATCACAGGACCACGCCACTTTCGTGGAACGGGTTTACTCCATTGGATTGCCAGTGCTTTAAAACAAATATTTCTTTTAAACATCGCTATGCTTTTTATAAAAATGAAGCCGTTATAAGACTCAGTTCCCATCACACAATGCAACGCAAACCGGAGGATAGAGTTTTTACCTTATAACAGCCAAATATGCTTGATACGAATAAAACAAAGGCATTTGATATTATTGCTAGTGTTTATATGTTTTGAAAGCAATTTCAAATCATAACTATCAATCATAGACGGCATTAATGCCCCATACCACTATGTCGCCATATATAGGTATACAATCAAAACCGCACGATGTCGTATTTGGAAATTGGATTTCCATCATGAACCAAGGCAAAAGATAGTCCTTACCGAATTCGAGACTGCCTAGCCCGAGCCTCAGACAAGTACTCTGTCAAGCCTTAGGATCGTCAGGGCCGGTCCACCGATGTGGATTAAAATGCCTGAACGCTGCGTTTCCCCGCCCTTTGGGGCGTAAATGAGCCAACGAATGACTCCATCGGACCCGGATCGTCCGATCAAACCGAGGCGCCTCGCAACAGCAACAACCACATAGGTGAAAAGTATATAAATGTCAGGGCTGGTAGGTCACTGACACCACCCTAGCTAGGAAGAAACGCAGGCCCTCCCTGATGTCCTCTCCCGTTTTAGGTTCATACCGGGGTGTGAGGCTCGCGAATTCACGTTATACACAAAGCTACGCCACACAGGCGGTGCTTTGATCATCACCACAAGACTTTGCTTTTCAACAGAAGCCCTGATCACTGCATCTTAGCATGCCACACAGGCAATTCATGCCATGCGACTGATGTCCATCGATATACAACCTCTGAGCTCGTGCGTCTCAGAGAAGGGCGTTAAGCAAAAGAATAAATTCTCCGCCGCCAAACAGATGTATATTTAACAGAAATCAATCAACACAGGATAAACTCCAATGTCAGACACACAGTCCATTTACAAGTCCGTTCTGGGTCTGAACGAAACCGGAGGCACTAAATACCTCGCAAACCCATCGATCACCACGTACGTCTGGACGATCACCACTCATTATCCATATTTCGGGATGCCTCCCAATCAGGACCTCGGTTACCATCCAAACGAGGTGAAGATCTCCGGTCTTCGACCACCGTCTTTATCTTCGACCTTCAATCGTCGGTCAATTATTTGAAATGAGAATTAACTCGTCCTTCTCAAATAATTCACGTATATTTAGAATTTCAATTCGATTTATTTCAATGGTTAAATTATTCGACAACACCAATTTTGTTCTTTAATGTAATTTTCACACCAAACACATTCAACCATCAAATATCACATAAATCAAGCAAATTCAGTTTATTTCCACTCCATATTGTTTATGGTATTTTATAACTATTTATCGCTATTTTTATTTATTTTAAAATAGCCAATTTATTCAAAACGACGCTTCGGGCCATAAAGCGGCCGTGGCGCTGTTTTTCTTCAGATTTGATTTACACATATCTGAAAATCTAACCGTTGGATCTTCGCAAAATTTACATCATTAGAAAGGTCTTTTCAAAACGAATCCAACGGTTCCAGTTTCGGGAAAATCCGACGGTCGGATCTCCCGGTACAATCGTTTGAATTTTCGATTTCAAAATACGAACTGCAGCGTCGTTATTCGATTAAATATATAATTATATTTATATATATATAAATATAATCGCTTCTGGCGCTGTTTTTCATCAGATTTGAATTAAACATTCCAGACAATCCAACCGTTGGATTTTTACAAGGTTGGTGCCGTTGGATTTTTACAAGGTTGGTGCCGTTGGAAAGATTATTCCAAGGCGAACCCGACGGTTGAGGTTTCGGGAAAATCCAATGGTCGGATTTCCCGCACTAGTCGTTTGAAATCACGGTTTCAAAATACGAACTACACGGCTTCGTTTCGTTTTAATTTTATTTATATTTATATATTTATATAAATATAGTTCATTCAATGATTTCCATATCGTTTTCACTTCAAAAAATTTTCTAACACCTTAAAATTTTGGAAAATTTCGCCATAACCTCCCCTGCACCGGGAGCATCGGGAAATCGCAAATAGCGTTCCCGGTCCTTCTAATCTCAAAAAGAAAAAGAAAAAGCCAAGCGGCTAGCCAACAGGCTCATAAAATCATCACCCAAACAAAGCAGTAAATGTGTACCTATTTGTCGGGCACAAAATTTTATTCCTCTTCTCTAGCCCCTTTGCTATAACCTGTTCAATGAATATGCATGTACATATATATACAGTTCTTATCGTTTATCATTTTCTATTCAACTTCATATTCGATTTCTATTTGGTTTAAAAATACCATTCATTCTAATGTTACATAAATAGGTGCAAATCATTTCATTAGCTAATTAATGAATATTTCAACTCATATATGTTTATTTTGAACAAGTGGCTATTTTTAACCCTTCACATTTCAACGATTTATGCATACAATAAAAATGTGATTTTTATTGTAAAACAGTTCATTTCAAAACACTATTTTCCTATATAGTTCATGTTGGTGATAAAAATGGGATTTTTATCATAAAACAGTTTCTTTTAAAACGAGATTATTTTACACAGTTCATATAGTCGATAAAAGGTGATTTTTATTATCAAACAATTTATTTCAAAATATGAATACCATTCAACACATGAATTTCTAATCAACGAATGAATATCAATTCAACACATGAATGTTTTCTATTCAATGAATAAATATAGTTTAAGCATATGAAAATAATTCAAACACACGAATATTATTCAAAATTTCGGCAGCATAACGGCAGGGTAGTTAAAACCGGGACCGTCCCTAATACGACTCCTCGCTCTACCTTAAAACCTCGCGGTTTTTGACAATGGGAATCATGCATCTAGTTCGCACGCAGGCGGCATGTATATATTTATTTCATTTCCACAAACTAATCCTATGTGGTTTCAACCAAATATTTCACAATCACAAACGGGTATTTTTCAACCACAATCAACCAATATCAATCACAAACAATCATTCGCTATCAATCAAATTTCCACAACAATTTCAACCAATAAATATCGTCCATGGTTTGTGGACGAGGGGCGTATATATATATAGATATATATTTATATATAGCAATTCACTTTCATTTCACACATATATAATATTTTTAAATCAGAAATCTCACCAATAGCTATCCAACTACTACGACTCTTCTTCGCCAATCTCGCCTCTTTGTCGCTTTCGCCCGTATCCTCTACATGTGTAAAAATCGAATTTTTACTATGTTATTCAATATATAAAAAATCGAATTTTTACTTCGACTTTCAATATATAAAAATCTGATTTTTAATTTTTTTTTAAAGTTCAAATCCTTTCTATTTAAAGTTCAAAAAAAAAAAAAATTCTTTTAAAAGTTCAAATCTTTTTCCTTAAAAAGATTAAACCTTTTTCTATTTAAAGTTTAAATCTTTTTCCCTTTTTTTTTTAAAGTTTTAAAATCAAATCAGTTTTAAAACCTTTTTAAAATTCAGTTTTAACTTTTTTTAAAAAAACCAGTTTTAAACCATTTAAAAAATCTGTTTTTAAATCCTTTATAAAATCAGTTTTTAAACCATTTTCAAATCAGTTTTTAAATCATTTTCAAATCAGTTTTTAAATCATTTTCAAATCAGTTTTTAAATCATTTTAAAATCAGTTTTTAAACCATTTTCAAATCAGTTTTTAAATCATTTTCAAATCAGTTTTTTTTCAGAATAAAATAAAAATAAAAATAAATATAAATATAAATAAAATACTCACCGATTAGGTGCGAAGGGGGGGGGGTTTCCGCAGTTCGTCGGAGCTGGCTTTCAGAGGGGGCGGCGGCTTCAGCGTCGCGAACGGGGGGGGCTTCGTCGGAGCTCGTGCGATCTTGGGGGGGGGGGCTTCGGGGGTTGCGCCACTGGGAGTTCGACGTACGAGGGGAGGGGGGTGCGGTGATGGGCGGCGGTGGCGTTCGCTTCAGGGGGGGGCTGTCGATAGGTCTTTAGGGTTTTTTTTTGTTTGAAAATAAAAATGAACGGGGGGGGGGGGGGGGCAGGAAGAAAGATATAGGAGGGAAAATATTTTTTTTTATTATTTAATTATTTAATTTTGCAAAAAGTTGACTTTTACATATGACCTCGAAACGAGGCCCACCGCCTGCCGTCCATAGCGTTTTACCCCCATTCCGAACACAATGGGATATGTATTGCAAGCTGATTTGATTGTTACAATCAGTTTCCGTTAAAATCAACATATAACTCTATATATTGAATTTGAACGCACATTTCAATTTACTGGGGCCACATACTAACTAGAAAAATTCTCGAAAAATATTTTCTAGCTTCGTATTGCCGATACGGTCCTAACAAAACTAGTTTCGTCGAATTCTGAGACCGTTTGAAAAATGGCCAATTTCTAGTCGATTAAAATCCACTGAAACTGGTCAATCGCGTTTTCCTTTGCCACGCTCACATATTGATTCGAAAAATTATGAAATTTGAAACCTAACAATCACTTGACACTGCGGATCCAACAAAAGTGGTTTCGTCGAAATCCGAGGTCATTTGCAAAATGTCCATTTTTAAGGGCCTGAATTCTATAGCGACTATTCAGAATTTTCAACTGGACATATCTTTTGATTCCCGCTATCAAATTTCGATTGGTCGGATTCGTTAGAAAGATATTCACTAACAGATTTAAATATTTTTGATTTCACTAAAATCCGGATTGTTTTGCACCCGGTACAGTCCGACAAAGTTTGAATTCAATTTTTGAAACTGCCACGCCATTTCAGGCCTTGTTTATAATTATAATTAATTATATTCGTTTTCAATTGTTGATTCAAAATCAGTTTTCATCGCCATTATTTAAAATATTTATTTTAAATATTTAAAATCCATTATTTTAGCCAATTTAAAATTTTTAAATTGGTTCAGATTTTCTGGGTCGTTACAATCTCCCCCACTTAAAACTTTTCGTCCCCGAAAAGAAACAAAGTCGAAAGTGGTTTGATAAATCTACAATCACACAACACAACAACCAATCCAATTGTTTTTAACCTTTAAAAATATACTAATCAAATCCTATACCCCTTAAAAATCATTCAGACTATATAATTAAAAGTGTATATCTATGAAAAGAAAATAACAATAGAGTAGAGAATTGAATGGTAATGCGAAGTAGGGTAAATGTACCTTGCACCAGAGTCAATCAGAGATATCTACTCGGCATCTAGGATAAGCTTTCTGAATGCTCTCCTCAGTTTCCCAAGTACAATCTCGCGGATCTCCACTCCATTGCACTTTGACTAAGTGAACCTTCTTGTTTCTCAGCTCTTTGGTTTCTTTGCCGATAATCTTTAGCGGCTCTCGCCTCACAGCTAATTCTGGGGTTATTTCAATATCCTGCTGAGCTGCTTCTTCCACGATCAAGTCTGGATCATGAACGTGCTTTCGAAGTTGAGATATGTGAAATACATCATGCACTCCAGGCAACCAGTCAGGCAGTTTGACCCTATAAGCGAGAGTCCCAATCCGTTCCAGAATAGGAAACGGACCAATGAATTTGGGTGCTAACTTTCCAGTTTTACCGAACCGGATAACTCCTCTCATCGGCGATACTTTCAAATATACATAGTCGCCAACTTCAAAGGATATATCTCTTCTTCTTCTATCGGCATAGCTCTTTTGTCGGCTTTGAGCGACGAGTAATCGCTTCTTAATAAAATCGACTTTGTCGGCGGCTTCTCGAATCATATCAGGACCCAACACAAGTCTATTTCCGGGCTCGACCCAACAAGCAGGAGATCGGCACGGTCTACCGTATAATGCTTCGAATGGCGACATTGTCAGACTCGCCTGGTAGCTGTTGTTATAAGAGAATTCAGCCAAATGCAGATGGTCTTCCCATGATCCACCGAAATCTATAACACAAGCCCGCAATAGATCTTCTAAAATGCGATTCACCCTCTCAGTCTGACCGTCTGTCTGAGGATGATAAGCGGTGCTCAAGTTTAACTTCGTTCCCAGCTCGACTTGAAATGCTTCCCAGAATTTGCTAGTGAATATTGTATCTCTATCACTTACTATACTGAGCGGCACTCCATGCAGTCTAACTATTTCCCTGAAGTATATCTGCGCAAGGCTCTGAGCGGTTCTGTTTGATCTGACAGGTATAAAATGGGCGGTCTTCGTGAAGCGATCTACGATCACCTAAATACTGTCATTTCCTTTCCTGGTTCTGGGCAAACCATCAATGAAATCCATAGAAATATGTTCCCACTTCCAGCCAGGAACTTCTAGCGGTTGTAATAATCCAGCCAATTTCTGCTGGTCGCTTTTGACTAGCTGGCAAGTAGGGCATCGGCTAACATATATTGAAACGTCTCTCTTCATAGCCTTCCACCAGAATGTTCTTTTGAGATCGTTATACATTTTGGCCACGCCAGGATGGATACTCAGCTTGGACTTGTGACACTCGTCTAACACTTCCCTTTTTAGCTCAGGAACGTCAGGAACACAAATCCTTCCTTTTAGCCTCAAAGTCTCGTCGTTATCTATTTGGAAACACGAGGGTTCGCCTTTCTGAATCCTTTTTATCATATCTTTAATAAAGTTATCCTCCTTCTGAAGAATAGATATTTTGTCAATCAAGGATGTTGTGATAATAAAGCTGGCGATCATTACATTCTTTCTGCTCAGCGCATCGGCCACGACATTGGCTTTTCCTGGAGTATATATAATTTCGAAGTCATATGCCGCAAGAAACTCTAGCCAACGTTGCTGCCTCAAATTTAAGTCCTTCTGAGTGAACAGATACTTTAACGACTGGTGATCTGTAAACAGTTCAAATCTCTCACCCAGGAGATAGTGTCTCCAAATTTTCAAAGCGAACACGATAGCCAATAACTCAAGATCATGAGTTACGTAGTTTTTCTCGTGTGGCTTCAGTTGACGGCTAGCATAAGCAATTACTTGACCCCTTTGCATTAACACTGCCCCAAGGCCTTCTCTAGAAGCATCAGTCCAGACTTTCAAATCTTGGTTGCCATCGATGATGGTTAACACTGGAGCTGTCGTCAATCTTAACTTTAGTTCTTCAAAAGCCTCCTCACTTTCTAAAGTCCATTTGAATTTAGAATGCTTCTTTGTAAGCTTCGTTAAGTGACCAGATATCTTCGAAAAGTCTTTAACGAACTTCCGGTAATAGCTAGCCAATCCGAGAAAACTACGGACTTCAGTGGGGGTGCTGGGCTGTTTCCAATTCTGAATGGCTGTGATTTTACTTGGATCAACAGCAATTCCTTCTTTCGATACGACGTGGCCTAGAAATTTTACTTCATCTTGCCAGAAGATACACTTGGAAAATTTGGCTTTTAGTACATTTCGTCTGAGAATTTCTAAAACCTGTTCCAGATGCTTTTCATGTTCGGCCTTTGATTTAGAGAAGATTAGAATATCATCAATAAAAACCAGAACAAATTTATTCAATATTCCCCTAAATACTCTGTTCATTAGATCGACGAAGTAAGCGGGAGCGTTACATAAGCCGAACGGCATTACTAACCACTCGTAGAATAAGTCGGGGCCTCTGAACGCTGTCATTGGAACACACTCCTCGGCAATACGAAGTTGATGGAAGCCTGTAGCTAGGTCCATTCGTGAGAATACTTGTGCTCCATTTAATCGATCTAACAAATCATCAATCCGCGGCAATGGATATTTGTTCTTTATTGTCTGTTTGTTCAGATCACGATAATCCACACATAACCGTAGAGTACCGTCAGATTTTGGGACAAATACCACTGCTGCACCCCAATCAGAGAAACTAGGCCTGATTAGACCCTTCCATACTAGCTGTCTTATTTGATTGTCTAATTCCTCCTTCTCTTTCAAGGACATTCTTCGAATAGCGTGAACTACCGGCCTTGCATTGGGAATCAAAGCAATCTTGAAATCTATTTCCCTTTGCGGAGGTAAGCGAACAACTTCTTCGAACACATCCGCATAGTTTTTGACGACAGGAATATCTTTTACTAGATCGGGAATATTCTCTGTGATTTCAGGGACATTTTCTATTTGGCCTGGAGAAACATTTAGAGCCGCCCAGAAGTCTTTTCTATTAGCATTCTGACCTTCACACGGTATGGTTATATAACTCCCGGATTTAATCTTAGCTTTAACAACTCTCTCGGCGCATCTAACCTCTGCTTCATATTTGGTTAACCAATCCAATCCCAAAATAAGATCGAATTCGTCAAAATTCATAACGACAGAGATAATAGGGAATTTATAGCAAGAAAAAGAGACGGGTACTGCACAAACCCAACTGAGATCGATGGAACCTCCAACTGGATTTCGGACAGTCATTGGCTCTTTGAGCTTCTTCAAATTCAAATCCAACTTCTTGACTGCACTCTTTGCAATAAAGCTTCGTGACGCGCCTGTGTCAAACAGTACTTTAACTGGAATGTTTTTGACATTGAGCGTGCCTTCTAAAACATCAGACCTTTCCTGAGCAGATGGAGAGGCAGGTACTTCTACCACCTCATTTACATGTACTGCTTTTGGTTCCTTTGAGAGTTGACACTCCCGTGAAATATGACCTACTTGATGACACTCATGGCATGTCCTTTCACCATGTGGGTTCCCTTCCTTAGTGGATTTAGATTCATTCTTCTTCTGCTACTTTAAAGATTTACATTTTCTGGACAAATGCCCCCTCTGGTTGCAGTTCTTGCATATGGCAGTCGTGACAGGTTCTTTTTCAGATCTAGCCCTTTTCCGATTTACTTTAGGCTCTTTACTGACCTCAAACCTTGTACTGGCTTCAGGAATATCAGTTTCTGACTCTTCTTTGTCACTACAACGAACTTCTTCTTCGTCGCGCAACATTCCTTTCTTATGGAGATCTTCATACTGATAAGCCATGTATATCATTTCAGAAAAAGGAAGCTTCACATGACCCAATACTTTATTCTGGTATTTCCTTTGAAGCCCGTGAATAAATCTCATATTTTTCCTCTTTGGATTTTGAATTAGATGGGGAGCAAAGTGAGCAAGTTCATTGAATTTCTTGTGATATTCTGGGATGGTCATATCGCCTTGAATTAGATAGGAAAATTCATCACATAATCTCTCGGTTGCTTCGGGAGGAGTAAATCTTTCCAAGAAAATTACTTTGAATCTGTCCCAGGTGATATCACCTTCTGGATTATCTTTAATAACTGAATCCCACCAAAACAAAGCTTCTTCTTTGAGTGCCCAAGACGCTAGTAATCTTTTCTAATCGTCTCTCAGCTTTAAACCCTCAAAGATCTTTTCTGCAGAACGAATCCAAGCTTGTGTTTCCATAATGGACTCTTTGCCTAAGAATGGCGATCCACCAAGATTTCGAAATCTCTTGTATAGAACTTCTACATTGGATTCTGGCTGCGGGAGCACAACTGGCTCATTAGCTGGTCGAGCCATACGATTATTTCTTCAGTTCCTGCCACTCATTTTCTAGTACTTCTGCAATTAGCAGGTCAAGTGTCAGGTCACAGAAAAGAAAATTTTCAAACATAGAAACATATACTTCAAGTGTAAATGTGTCTATCGAGGTGTAATTTCATTCTGCTTTACTCATACTAGGATATTGCTGATCCTATCTGTATAGAGTTACCCATCCTAGAACACTACTGGTTCTATTTCTGACGAGTTCGTTCAAATGTTATATTCCAGAACCAAGCTTAACCAAAGCTCTGATACCACGATGAGACGACCCAAAATCCCGTTCTCACGGAAACAAGGGTTATCTTTGGAATATAACACAGAAACAGATAATAGCAGAACATAATTAAATAAATACACCAGAATGAACAATAGAATATACTGGGTAAAAGTAATCATCAGAGTTACACAGTATACTGGATCTTACTTAGTACAAATACAGTTCAGCTATACATAAATGTCTACAGTGGAAATAAACAAAATATGTACAATAGGAACTGAACAACATAAAAAGAAATAAATGATAGAATCCATCTTCAGCTCCAGCTATCCAGAAAGAACCAGCTAAACCTGAATACAAGGCTGCCCGTGTAGAAAAAGGGGCACCCGAGTTTGAAAGTGAAACAAACTACGAGTCAGTCATGGGACTGGTATGAGAAATCTACTCAACACATATATCATTTGGCTAATCACAGGACCACGCCACTTTCGTGGAACGGGTTTACTCCATTGGATTGCCAGTGCTTTAAAACAAATATTTCTTTTAAACATCTCTATGCTTTTTATAAAAATGAAGCCGTTATAAGACTCAGTTCCCATCACACAATGCAACGCAAACCGGAGGATAGAGTTTTTACCTTATAACAGCCAAATATGCTTGATACGAATAAAACAAAGGCATTTGATATTATTGCTAGTGTTTATATGTTTTGAAAGCAATTTCAAATCATAACTATCAATCATAGACGGCATTAATGCCCCATACCACTATGTCGCCATATATAGGTATACAATCAAAACCGCACGATGTCGTATTTGGAAATTGGATTTCCGTCATGAACCAAGGCAAAAGATAGTCCTTACCGAATTCCAGACTGCCTAGCCCGAGCCTCAGGCTAGTACTCTGTCAAGCCTTAGGATCGTCAGGGCCGGTCCACCGATGTGGATTAAAATGCCTAAACGCTGCATTTCCCCGCCCTTTGGGGCGTAAATGAGCCAACGAATGACTCCATCGGACCCGGATCGTCCGATCAAACTGAGGCGCCTCGCAACAGCAACAACCACATAGGTGAAAAGTATATAAATGTCAGGGCTGGTAGGTCACTGACACCACCCTAGCTAGGAAGAAACGCAGGCCCTCCCTGATGTCCTCTCCCGTTTTAGGTTCATACCAGGGTGTGAGGCTCGCGAATTCACGTTATACACAAAGCTACGCCACACAGGCGGTGCTTTGATCATCACCACAAGACTTTGCTTTTCAATAGAAGCCCTGATCACTGCATCTTAGCATGCCACACAGGCAATTCATGCCATGCGACTGATGTCCATCGATATACAACCTCTGAGCTCGTGCGTCTCAGAGAAGGGCGTTAAGCAAAAGAATAAATTCTCCGCCGCCAAACAGATGTATATTTAACATAAATCAATCAACACAGGATAAACTCCAATGTCAGACACACAGTCCATTTACAAGTACGTTCTAGGTCTGAACGAAACCGGAGGCACTAAATACCTCGCAAACCCATCGATCACCACGTACGTCTGGACGATCACCACTCATTATCCATATTTCGGGATGCCTCCCAATCAGGACCTCGGTTACCATCCAAACGAGGTGAAGATCTCCGGTCTTCGACCACCGTCTTTATCTTCGACCTTAAATCGTCGGTCAATTATTTGAAATGAGAATTAACTCGGCCTTCTCAAATAATTCACGTATATTTAGAATTTCAATTCGATTTATTTCCATGGTTAAATTATTCGACAACACCAATTTTGTTCTTTAATGTAATTTTCACACCAAACACATTCAACCATCAAATATCACATAAATCAAGCAAATTCAGTTTATTTCCACTCCATATTGTTTATGGTATTTTATAACTATTTATCGCTATTTTTATTTATTTTAAAATAGCCAATTTATTCAAAACGACGCTTCGGGCCATAAAGCGGCCGTGGCGCTGTTTTTCTTCAGATTTGATTTACACATATCTGAAAATCTAACCGTTGGATCTTCGCAAAATTTACATCATTAGAAAGGTCTTTTCAAAACGAATCCAACGGTTCCAGTTTCGGGAAAATCCGACGGTCGGATCTCCCGGTACAATCGTTTGAATTTTCGATTTCAAAATACGAACTGCAGCGTCGTTATTCGATTAAATATATAATTATATTTATATATATATAAATATAATCGCTTCTGGCGCTGTTTTTCATCAGATTTGAATTAAACATTCCAGACAATCCAACCGTTGGATTTTTACAAGGTTGGTGCCGTTGGAAAGATTATTCCAAGGCGAACCCGACGGTTGAGGTTTCGGGAAAATACAATGGTCGGATTTCCCGCACTAGTCGTTTGAAATCACGGTTTCAAAATACGAACTGCACGGCTTCGTTTCGTTTTAATTTTATTTATATTTATATATTTATATAAATATAGTTCATTCAATGGTTTCCATATCGTTTTCACTTCAAAAAAAATTCTAACACCTTAAAATTTTGGAAAATTTCGCCATAACCTCCCCTGCACCGGGAGCATCGGGAAATCGCAAATAGCGTTCCCGGTCCTTCTAATCTCAAAAAGAAAAAGAAAAAGCCAAGCGGCTAGCCAACAGGCTCATAAAATCATCACCCAAACAAAGCAGTAAATGTGTACCTATTTGTCGGGCACAAAATTTTATTCCTCTTCTCTAGCCCCTTTGCTATAACCTGTTCAATGAATATGCATGTACATATATATACAGTTCTTATCGTTTATCATTTTCTATTCAACTTCATATTCGATTTCTATTTGGTTTAAAAATACCATTCATTCTAATGTTACATAAATAGGTGCAAATCATTTCATTAGCTAATTAATGAATATTTCAACTCATATATGTTTATTTTGAACAAGTGGCTATTTTTAACCCTTCACATTTCAACGATTTATGCATACAATAAAAATGTGATTTTTATTGTAAAACAGTTCATTTCAAAACACTATTTTCCTATATAGTTCATGTTGGTGATAAAAATGGGATTTTTATCATAAAACAGTTTCTTTTAAAACGAGATTATTTTACATAGTTCATATAGTCGATAAAAGGTGATTTTTATTATCAAACAATTTATTTCAAAATATGAATACCATTCAACACATGAATTTCTAATCAACGAATGAATATCAATTCAACACATGAATGTTTTCTATTCAATGAATAAATATAGTTTAAGCATATGAAAATAATTCAAACACACGAATATTATTCAAAATTTCGGCAGCATAACGGCAGGGTAGTTAAAACCGGGACCGTCCCTAGTACGGCTCCTCGCTCTACCTTAAAACCTCGCGGTTTTTGACAATGGGAATCATGCATCTAGTTCGCACGCAGGCGGCATGTATATATTTATTTCATTTCCACAAACTAATCCTATGTGGTTTCAACCAAATATTTCACAATCACAAACGGGTATTTTTCAACCACAATCAACCAATATCAATCACAAACAATCCCAAACAATCATTCGCTATCAATCAAATTTCCACAACAATTTCAACCAATAAATATCGTCCATGGTTTGTGGACGAGGGGCGTATATATATATATATAGATATATTTATATATAGCAATTCACTTTCATTTCACACATATATAATATTTTTAAATCAGAAATCTCACCAATAGCTATCCAACTACTACGACTCTTCTTCGCCAATCTCGCCTCTTTGTCGCTTTCGCCTGTATCCTCTACATATGTAAAAATCGAATTTTTACTATGTTATTCAATATATAAAAAATCGAATTTTTACTTCGACTTTCAATATATAAAAATCTGATTTTTAAATTTTTTTTAAAGTTCAAATCCTTTCTATTTAAAGTTCAAAAAAAAAAAATCTTTTAAAAGTTCAAATCTTTTTCCTTAAAAAGATTAAACCTTTTTCTATTTAAAGTTTAAATCTTTTTCCCTTTTTTTTTTAAGTTTTAAAATCAAATCAGTTTTAAAACCTTTTTAAAATTCAGTTTTAACTTTTTAAAAAAAAAAAACAGTTTTAAACCATTTAAAAAATCTGTTTTTAAATCCTTTATAAAATCAGTTTTTAAACCATTTTCAAATCAGTTTTTAAATCATTTTCAAATCAGTTTTTAAATCATTTTCAAATCAGTTTTTAAATCATTTTAAAATCAGTTTTTAAACCATTTTCAAATCAGTTTTTAAATCATTTTCAAATCAGTTTTTTTTCAGAATAAAAAAAAATAAATATAAATATAAATATAAATAAAATACTCACCGATTAGCTGCGAAGGGGGGGGGGTTTCCGCAGTTCGTCGGAGCTGGCTTTCAGAGGGGGCGGCGGCTTCAGCGTCGCGAACGGGGGGGGCTTCGTCGGAGCTCGTGCGATCTGGGGGGGGGGGGGGCTTCGGGGGTTGCGCCACTGGGAGTTCGACGTACGAGGGGAGGGGGGTGCGGTGATGGGCGGCGGTGGCGTTCACTTCAGAGGGGGGGGCGGCTGTCGATAGGTCTTTAGGGTTTTTTTTTCTTTTTGTTTGAAAATAAAAATGAACGGGGGGGCCAGGAAGAAAGATAAAGGAGGGAAAATATTTTTTTTATTATTATTATTTAATTATTTAATTTTGCAAAAAGTTGACTTTTACATATGACCTCGAAACGAGGCCCACCGCCTGCCGTCCATAGCGTTTTACCCCCATTCCAAACACAATGGGATATGTATTGCAAGCTGATTTGATTGTTACAATCAGTTTCCGTTAAAATCAACATATAACTCTATATATTGAATTTGAACGCACATTTCAATTTACTGGGGCCACATACTAACTAGAAAAATTCTCGAAAAATATTTTCTAGCTTCGTATTGCCGATACGGTCCTAACAAAACTAGTTTCGTCGAATTCTGAGACCGTTTGAAAAATGGCCAATTTCCAGTCGATTAAAATCCACTGAAACTGGTCAATCGCGTTTTCCTTTGCCACGCTCACATATTGATTCGAAAAATTATGAAATTTGAAACCTAACAATCACTTGACACTGCGGATCCAACAAAAGTGGTTTCGTCGAAATCCGAGGTCATTTGCAAAATGTCCATTTTTAAGGGCCTGAATTCCATAGCGACTATTCAGAATTTTCAACTGGACATATCTTTTGATTCCCGCTATCAAATTTCGATTGGTCGGATTCGTTAGAAAGATATTCACTAACATATTTAAATATTTTTGGTTTCACTGAAATCCGGATTGTTTTGCACCCGGTACAGTTTGACAAATTTTGAATTCAATTTTTGAAACTGCCACGCCATTTCAGGCCTTGTTTATAATTATAATTAATTATATTCGTTTTCACTTGTTGATTCAAACTCAGTTTTCATCGCCATTATTTAAAATATTTATTTTAAATATTTAAAATCCATTATTTTAGCCAATTTAAAAATTTTAAATTGGTTCAGATTTTCTAGGTCGTTACAATTGTTATGTAAAGGCATATTTGAGTCGTTCTCTCTATTGTTTGAACCGTGTTAAAGGGTCGCGTGTTGTAGTAGGTCGGCCGCTTATATTGGATCATTCTTTTGTATGCGGGACATCTGTTTGAACCAGGTGTGTTGTAAACCCTATAAATAGGGGGTGTGCATGAGTTTAAAGTTAGTTGATTTTGATTAAAACTTGTATGCGAGCTTTGTGCCACCCTTAAAATTGGAAGTTGAGTTTATCTCATTTCTAAATTTTTGGATATTCAAGTGTGCTTGGATCAACGAATTTGAAGCCGATTCATGGTATCGCTTGCGAGTGATCAACGTTCAAAGATTCGTAGATCAGCAACACGATATCCTACGAGATCAACGTGTTGAAGATAGCGAGATTCCGACATCGAAAAAATCAACGAAATTGAGCATTTACCTCATCCTTGATCTTGTTTCCATGAATCCTCCATTCGTGTGGAGTTTAGATCTTTGAGCTATGCCAGTTTGGTATCAAAGCGAGATTTCCATCTTTTGGTTGGGTCACCGAAGCCTTGATCGCCATTTTGTTTGGATCGCCGACGCTAGATCACCATCTTTGGTTGGATCGCCGGAGCTTTGATCGCCATCTCGGTTGGATCGCCAAAGCGAGAATTCCATCTTTTGGTTGAATCTCTAGAAACCATTCGGGTTTATCACCATCGCCGCTGACATCATCCATTCCATTTCCGCTACCACTCTGAATGTCGCAATTCACTGGATCGCCATTCAGTCCTGGCTACCACTGATTTAGATGCCGGAGCTGTTCAGATCGTCAGATCTCGTTCAGTTGCATCTATTAATCAGTCGCCATCACCTATCCACGATCGCCCGAACTAGTTAGATTTCCAGATCTAATTCAGTCGCGATCGCCACTCCGTAAGACACCACCCCTCATAAACCGCCATCTTCCAAGTTTTGATCGACCGTACTGTTTGGATCCAGCAATTTGGACAATACAAGTGTTTTGATGTTTGGTTCTGATTTGAAGTTCATTCCACTTTGCTTGAGAATCAATTATGCCACCAAGACGTGTTAATCGTCATCAAAATTTGGAAGAGATGTATCGGAGAGACGAAGCCGAACAAATGGAGAAAAGAATCAATGATAATTTTGATGAAGGAATTGGAAGATTAGAAAAACTCATGATAGACATGAATCAAACTAGAAGAGTATCACCCGATTCAGATCATGGTGGATATCGAATTTCTCCATCGAATTCGGAAAGACGTAGAAGATCACAACCATTGGATCGGGAGAGAAGGAATCGTGATGATTATTCTCGTGAACCGTCCCATAGAAGTGAAAGACATGAAGACATTCATGATCGATGTCATCATCATTCAGTTCGTGAAGATGAAAGAAGTAGTATTCGTTATCATTCCCTAGGACGAGAGCGATACCCTTTTCGTCAACCAAAAGGCAATTATAATTGGGAATTAGGGATGAAGACAGAAGTTCCAGAATTCAAGGGAGGAATGTCTGCAGAAGAATTCTAGATCGCTTGTCGAATGTAGAGGAAATTATGGAATTCAAGAATGTGCTAGAGAATAGAAGAGTGAAATTAGTAGCAACTCGTTCGAGAGGAAGAGCTATTGCCTGGTGGCAACAAACTAAGTTAACTCGTGAAAGAATGGGAAAGCAGAAGGTTGTCACATGGGGAAGATGAAAAGGATGATGAGAGCCGCCTTCTTACCTCACAATTATCAATCTCTTATGTATCAACATTTGCAGAACTTGAGACAAGGGATGAAGTACATGAGTGATTATACTAATGAATTCTATCAATTGATCGCTCTTAATAACATCATGGAAACAGAGGAACAACTGACTGCCAGATATGTTGGGGGATTGAGAACACAGATTCAGGATATGATGAATATGTTCTATCCAATGACTATTGCGGAAGCTCATTAGAAAGCTCTAGCTTGGGAGAAGCAAGGGAGACGAGGAGGAGGAGTGTTCACAAATTCTAATAGTCAAAACAAAGGAATTAGTTGCAATTCTAATGTTACTAAGCCGATTTCAAAGCCTGTTGTCAATGAAGCTACTAAGACAAAAGTTACCTCGACTGTTAAGTGCTTTAATTGTTAAGAAGTTAGACATAAAAGCAACGAATGTCCAAAACTGAAAAAGAGAACGATGATAGCTAAAGATGTAGAAGATGATGTAGACTATTCTCTACCATCAAAATTTGACGATGATGTTGAAAATGATGTAGAGGAAGTAGATTTAGGAGACGAGGGAAATAGTTTAATGCTGAGAAGGTCATGTATAACTCTAAAGCACGAAGATGATTCAAGTTGGTTGCGAAACAATATTTCTAGTCTACTTGCACTATTCTGGGAAAGATTTGTCGATTTGTAATTGATGCTAGGAGTTGTGACAACATGATTTCAGAAGAAGCTGTTAAGAAGCTAGGATTGAAGACCGAGAAACATCCTAGACCTTACAAGCTTGGTTGGTTAAAGAAAGGAGGAGAAGTCACAGTTGGGAAAAGAGCATATGTGTCATTTTCCATTGAGTTGAAATACAAGGATGATATTTGGTGTGACATAGTTCATATGGACGTATGCCATTTTCTTTTGGGTAGACCATGACAGTATGATCGATCAATTCAACATGATGGTCGAACCAACAGCTATAATTTCATGTTTGAAGGAATTAAAATCACATTGGTTCCTAAGAAGCACGAGCAAAGTGATGTCCAAGCAGAGAAGAAGTTGAATTCGACTAGTCTTTTATCTTTGAAGGAATTTGTTGAAGAAGTAGAAATGGGTCGTGAAATGTTCATGCTGATTGAGTTTGAATCACATGGAGAACAAGAAATTCCTGCTAAAGCAAAATTTGTTTTGAAAGAGTTTGAAGACGTATTTCCTGACGAATTGCCAAAGGAATTACCGCCGCTCAGGGACATACAACATCAGATTGAATTAGTGCCAGGTGCAGTATTACCTTATATGCCACATTATCGAATGAGTCCGAAAGAGCATGAAGAACTAAGGAGACAGGTTGAAGAACTACTTGAACAATGAAGAATACGAGAAAGTCTTAGTCCTTGTGTCATACCTGGTTTGTTATTCCCAAAGAAAGATGGTTTATGGAGGATGTGTATGGATAGTAGTGCTCTCAACAAAATCACTATCAGATACAGATTTTCTATTCCTAGACTGGATGATCTATTAGATCAAATTAGTGGATCTGTTATCTTTTTGAAGATTGATTTGAAAAGTGGTTATCATCAAATTCAAATTAGACCGGGAGATCAATGGAAGACCGCATTCAAGACTCGTGAAGGGTTATATGAATATTTGGTTATGTCATTTGGTCTATCGAATGCACCAAGTACTTTCATGAGAGTGATGAATCGGGTTTTCAGGCCATACATTGGAAAGTTCATTATGGTATATTCTGATGATATCCTGATTTATAGTGTCAGCATGGAAGAGCATATACAACACTTGAAAGTTGTAATAATGATTCTCTGTCAAGAACAATTCTATGCTGCAACAAAGAAGTGCACGTTCATGACACAAAGAGTTTATTCTTAGGATACATTGTTTTTGAGGAAGGAATACAGGTAGATCAGAATAAAGTCGCTGCAATCAGAGATTGGCCATGACCAAAGACCGTAACCAAAGTCAGAAGCTGTCATGGTTTAGCATCATTCTATTAAAGGTTTATTCCACACTTCAGTAGTGTGATGGCACCTGTTACTGATTGCATGATAGAGAAACAGTTCATGTGGACGAACGAAGCACAATTTTCTTTTGAGAAGATCAAGGAAATTTTGACGATAGCACCAGTTCTCGTACTACCAGATTTTCAATTGCTATTTGAGTTACATACAAATGCATCCAAGGTTGGAATAAGAGGAGTGTTGAGTTAGAAAGGATGTCCTATTGCATATTTCAGTGAGAAATTATCTGGAGCAAAGATGATATACAATATGTACGACATAGAATTTTATGCTATTGTACAAGCTATAAAACATTGGAGACATTATTTGTTTCACAAGGAATTTGTCCTATATACTGAACATAAAGCATTAAAGCATTTACAAGGTCAAGACAAAATTGTTGCAAGACATGAATCATGGATTGCTTATCTGCAATAGTTTACATTTGTCATAAAGCACAAATCATGAGTAATTAATCGCGTAGCTGATGCTTTGAGTCGAAGGAATCATTTGCTAACGATTATGCGAGTCGAAGAAATTGGGTTTGATATACTTCCGGAATTGCTAACGACAAGTTCATATTTCTCATAGGTCCTAGACTAAGTCAAGGAAGGGAGTATGAAAGAGTATGTGCTAATCAATTGTTTTATATTTAAAAGAAATTAATTATGTATTCCAAATTGCAGTTTAAGGATGAAAATTGTCAAAGAATTGAATGAGGAAGGACACGTGGGTCGTGATCGTACTTTAAAATTGATTGTTGATTCTTATTTTTGGCCATCTACGAGGAAAGAGGTCGAGAAGTTTGGGCAAAGATGCCATGTTTGTGAAGCATCTAAGGGAACTACCACTAATGTTGGGTTATACATGTTGTTGCCTGTACCTACTAAGCTATGTGTAGACATTAGTATGGATTTTGTCTTGGGATTGCTGAGGACGCAACGAGGAAATGATTCTATTTATGTGGTAGTAGATCATTTTTCAAAAATGGTTCATTTTATTGCCTGCAAGAAGATGGCAGACGCTGTGAATGTTGCTCAGTTATTATTCAAAGAGATCTATCGTTTTCATGGATTACATGAGTCCATTGTCTCAGACAGAGATACCCGTTCTCTAAGTCATTTCTGGATGATTTTGTGGAAAATGATTGGAACAAAGCTGAAGTTTAGCAGTGCGTATCATCCACAAACAGATGGACAAACAGAAGCAGTGAACAGATCTTTGGGAAATTTGTTGAGATGCCTTGTGAAAGATAATATGAAGAGTTGGGATGCGAAGTTGCGTCAAGCTGAATTTGCACACAATCATGCTATTAATCGAAGTACAGGGTTTAGTCCATTTCAAATTGTCTATTTAATTGTGCTAAAAGGACCGTTGGACTTGTCTGCGGTTCCACCGCAGAAAGGGATTGTTAAACGAGACAGTGATTTTGTTAATGAATTGCAGAAATGTCACAAAGTTGTACAGGAGAGATTGCTTAAGTCGAATATGAAATATAAGCAATTTGCAGATTTGAAGTGACAAAGTGTTAATTTCAACGAAGGAGATTTTGTTTATGCAGTATTCACAAAAGATCGTTTTCCTGTTGGAACTTATAACAAATTGAAGGCTCAAAAGATTGGTCCCATAAAAATTATGAAGAAAATCAATGATAATGCTCATCAGTTGAAGCTGCCAGAAGTTGTGTATACGTAGGATGTGTTTAATGTCAAGTATCTAATTCCATACTATGAAGATGAGCTTATCAGCAAAGAAGAATATGTGAATTCGAGGTCGAATTCTTGCCAACTAGGGGAGGATGATGCATCATATCATTGAAAATGCTTGTATATGAGCTATCGGTCGTTCAACGACTTAAGGCAGTCGCTCAGTGACCTAGTAAGAAAGGAAAGGAACAGCAGATTGTCCATGCAGCTTAATCTTAAAGAAGTGGAGAATCGGTCGTTCAATGACCTAACAGGGTCGCTCGGCGAGGCGATGAATCATAGAGAGAAGCCCAACGATCCAACAAAGTTGTTCTACAATTTAAAGAGAAAGGGCAGGCTTGAGAAAGCATTGTTAGATCGTGCGAGGAATGGGTCATTCGCCTTTGAGTCACTCGCTCCAAAGTCGGTCAAGCCAAGATCATTCGTACCTAGGCCGTTCAATTTGGAATCGTTTGCTATCGAGTTGATCACACTTAGGCTGCTACTGGCTGAAAGCGATAAGAGCTGATAAAAGATAAGATCATGTGGGTCGCTTGTTCTATTGTTGTGTAAAGGCATAGTTGAATCATTCTCTCTATTGTTTGAACCTTGTTAAAGGGTCGTGTATCGTAGTAGGTCGACCTCTTATGTTGGATAGTTCTTTTGTATGTGGGTCGTCCGTTTGAACCAGGCGTGTTGTAGACCCTATAAATAGGGGTGTGGCGTGAGTTGTAAAGTTAGTTGATTTTGATTAAAACTTGTATGTGAGCTTTGTGCCACCATTAAAATTGGAAGTTGAGTTTATCTCCTTTCTCCGTTTTCGGATATTCAAGTCCACTTGAATCAACGAATTTGAAGTCGATTCATGGTATCGCTTGCGAGTGATCAACATTCAAAGAATCGTAAATCGACAACACGGTATCCTGCGAAATCAACTGTTGAAGATAGCGAGATTCCAGCATCGGAAAAATCAACGAAATTGAGCATTTACCTCGTCCTTGATCTTGTTTCCAAGAATCTTCCATTCGTGTGGAGTTTAGATCCTGGAGCTACGCCACCTAGGCTAGAAAGTAGCCTGGCCATAAACAATGACAATGGAAAGGTGATAGGAAGATAACAATAGTGATTGTTTTAACAAAAGTGACATAAACATGTAATTGGCATAGTGATAAGGTGGACATATAAAAAGAGTTCGAGTGAACATGTGATAATAAAATTATATCCAACATACCAAGGATGTCATAGTAGGCATGAATAAATTTAAATAAGGATTCATATGTCCAATTAATGACAGATCTAAGTTAACCACAACATGATACGTACAAGATGGTCTAGATAGAGAATTAGATCTAAACAAGGATTTAACTGTCCAAATAATGACAGATCCAAATTAGCCACAAACATAGGTAAAGGTTAAGATCCACAAATGTGACATGATAAATTAACCACAAGTGAATTAGATCTATAAAGGTATATCTAGTATGATAAAGTTTAAGATCCAAGAATATCATAGATTCACAATGTAACGGATCCTAATTATAGTCATGTTACGTTTTACTTTTAATCATTTAAATCTAAAACTAACTAAACTCACAGTGTTTGGATTTTTAGAAGACAGAAGAGGAATTGTTGATGTTGAATCTCAAATCTATACTTTGAATCTCTAACTAATTAGCTCTAGTTGATTGTTGTTGAAGAAAAGGATTCAGTTCAGGCACCGATAGAATTTGGCTTCCATTGATTTTCAGTGAAGAAAACAAGAGAAATGGACCTTTATTTATAGCTTTCAGCTCCCCGGAAATCGAGTGCCACATCAGCCCTATGGGTGTCAACCCCCCTTATAGGGTCGACAG
Source organism: Allium sativum (assembly GCA_030737875.1). Classification (NCBI taxonomy): domain Eukaryota; kingdom Viridiplantae; phylum Streptophyta; class Magnoliopsida; order Asparagales; family Amaryllidaceae; genus Allium; species Allium sativum. Next base: position 201,269,250 of record CM060916.1, read on the forward strand.
CCCTACTATAGGTCGACACCTCTGAGGCGGGAATTTTACCGCCTACGGGATTTTCGAAATTTGAACTGAAATTTTGAATTCCTGGTCCCTATATATATAATTATCTTGCGTGTATACAAAATTCAAACCTTCATAACTTCTTCATACGGTGTCCACTTTATGCAAACCAAATGTCTATCTTGACCAGAATTTTGAGACGGAGCCAATGGCGCAGTCCATTTCCCTTAATTCTGATTATTAAATTAATTATTATTTAATTTATTCTCTTTAAGTGTTGTTAAAATACGGGGTGTTACATTCTCCCCTACTCAAAGGATTTCGTCCCCGAAATCTCTGTCAAGAAGAATGTATATCCAAACATCCATCACCCACCTACTCATCCATTAATCACAGGCATCCTTGGTCCTTAAAGACTTCTAATGCTTATATAAACATGTGCAAAGCTTTGTGTATATGTCCCAATACTAATGCGAAGATTAGGCGATCTACTGATTCAGTCAACCTCCTTAATGCGATGTATGTTAGTGCCACGAATCCAATATGTATGCTAATAATCCTATTATAACATGTAAGTTCTATATGTGTGCACACTCATTCGTCCAAATGCAACATCCATATGTTAATACATTCATTTTCATCCACTAAAAGAAAAGAAAAAAAATGCACACACACCCATAAGCAGTATGAGAGTGATTGAAGCGATCTGGTGCCTAATGTGTGTGTATATGCATCCACAGGCTACCACTAGCAAACACTTGCATTCACTTGCATCCAACAAACAAAACATGTCTCAAAAACATGTTTACATCCATAGGATTCCTATCTAAAGGTCGAAAATACTATTGATAGGACATACTCAAATGATAGAAACGAGCATAGATAAAACTTTGTAAAAGGAGTTAAGGACATACCCTCGAAAAAAAAGGGTATGAAGCATGAATCTTGTCTTCGGTCTCACGAGTCGCATCCTCTAGGTTATCTCCCCATTGAACCTTTATCAGCTTGATTTCTTTATTGTGTAGCTTCTTAACTTCTGATCCAAGAATACGGGTAGGGACTCGTCTGACCGTCGCCTCCCTCTCCACCTCTACTTCCTCCAATATACTTCGCTCTACGAAGTCCACGGTGTCATGCAAGCACTTCCGCGGATGAGAAACGTGGAAAACATCATGAACGGCAGATAGATTTTCGGGTAGCTTTACTTTATAGGCCATTTGACCGATCCTTTCTGTTATGGGAAATGGTCCCACAAATCTGGGTGCAACTTCCCTACAGATCCAAAGCGAACCACATTCCTCGGAGGTGATACTTTAATAAAAATTAAGTCTCCCACTTCAAATTCGATGTCAATCCTTCTCTTGTCTACATAGGATTTCTGCCTAATTTAAGCTATCTTCATTCGTCATCGAAATAAGGTCAATCTTCTCGGACGTTTCTTTAACCCTATTTAGTGCAAGTAATAATCTTTCTGTAGATTCCCAACAACAAATTGGTGATCTATAGGGTCGTCCGTACAATGATTTGAAGGGTGCCATACCAATGCTAGCTTGATAACTGTTGTTGTAGGCAAACTCTACCAAAGGAAGATGCTCTACCCAAGTCCCTTCGAAGTCTAGGATACACAACCTTAAAAGATCCTCAAGAATTTTGTTCACCCTTTCTGTTTGCCCATCGATATGAGAAAGATATACAATGCTCAAACACAACCGTGTACCTAATGATTCTTGCGAGCTGCTCCAAAATTCACTGGTGAAGATGGGGTCATGATCGCTTACAATGCTGGACGGTACTCCATGAAAACAGACTATCTCATGAACATAAATTACTGCCAACCATGATGTCATCCTCTTACTCTTAACTGGAATGAAATGAGCGCTCTTAATAATTCTATCCACCACAACCCAGATACCGTTGCCTTTCTTTGATCTAGGCAAACCATCTATGAAATCCATGGAGACACTCTCCCACTTCCACTGTGGAACCTCCAAAGAATGAAGAAAACCACCGGGATTCTTTTGCTTAGCTTTGACTTGCTAACAAACCAAACATTGAGATACAAACTCTACCACATATTTCTTCATCCCAGTCCAAAAGAAAATCCTCTTCTTGTCTTTGTACATCTTATCACCGCCTGGATGAATAGTCACGTTAGAATGGTGGGCTTCTTCTAGGACTGTCTTTATCAAGCTTCCAGATTGAGGAACACAAAGCCTTCCATCTCGCCGCAACCACCCCTTTTCATCTATGGAATATCTACTGAGGTGACTAGAAGTCTCCCCTTTTCTGGGCTTGACTATGATGTCTAATCTGTGGGTCACCTTGCTGCGAAGCTCCTATCTTATCCATAGATTTGGTTGTATTTCTAGCGATGCAAATAAATCAGGAAAAATCTTAATGAAGGGTATAAAGTCAAAAGTTGATATGAACTCCAAGCTCTTCCTTTCCACAAACAGAGGACTTAAGGCCATCCTCTATCTACTTAGTGTGTCGGCCACCACATTACCCTTGCCAGGGTATAAGCGATTTCAAAATCATAAAAAGCTAGGAACTCCATCCATCTTTGTTGCCTTAAATTCAGGTCCTTTTGCGTGAACAAATACTTGAGAGATTTATGATCAGTGTATAATTCGAACTTCTCTCCAAGTAAATAATGACGCCACGTCTTAAGCACGAATACTATGGAAGCTAGCTCTAAATCATGAGTAGGATAGTTCTTCTCATGAACTCTCAACTATCTACCCCCATAACACACTACCTTTCCTTTTTGCATCACAACCGCACCAAGCCCTGTACCACATGCATCAGTGTAAACCGTAAATACTTTGCTCCCATCAAGCAAGGTCAAGACTGTGGCTGTTGCCAAAGCCCTCTTCAAACTTTGGAAAGCAACATCACAATCTATATCCCATGAAAATGCCAAGTTCTTCTTCGTCAGCCTGGTGAGAGGGTTGATATCTTTCCGAAGTCCTTAATGAACTTCCTATAATAGCCTACCAACCCAAGAAAGATTCTCACCTCTGTTGCATTTTTTGGAATTCGCCAATCTTGCACTGCAACTACCTTTACGGGACCTACAACTATCCCTTTTTGGAGACTACATGCCCTAAGAATCTCACCTCTTTTCTCCAAAAATGGCATTTGGAGAAATTTGCCTTAAACTGATGCGCACGAAGTGTTCTCAAAACTTCTCTCAAATCTTGGGCATGCTCATCTTTGCTTTTGGAGAAGATCAAGATATTATCCATAAAGACCACGACAAATTTATTTAGAAACTCCTGAAACACCCTACTCATTAAATCAACAAAATAGGTGCGTGCATTTGTCAACCCAAAAGGCATAACTAGTCATTCAAAGAAACCATTCGGAGTCCTAAAAGCTGTATTATCTATACTGTCTTCAACCACCCTCAACTGATGAAATCCCATGGCCAAATCTGACTGAGAAAATACCGAGGCACCAACAAGTTGGTCAAACAAATCGTCTATCCTCGGAATATTCTTATTTGTAAGTTTGTTCAACTCTCTATAGTCCACACACAAACGAAGCGAATCATCCGCCTTAGTTGCGAATACAACTGGAGAACCCCATTCAGATTTGCTTCGTCTGATAAATCCTTTCTCAAGTAGCTCCTCTACTTGCTTACTCAGCTCCCTCCTCTCCCTCGGAGCCATATGGCGCACTGGTAATGCAACTGGCTTTGCATTGTCCAGTAGATATATACGGAAATCGATCTCGTGCCTTGGCGGAGAATCCTATACTTCATTAAAAACATTAGAATAATCTCGGACTACTGGAACAGATTGCAGATCATCGATAGATGCATCGAGAGACCCTAGGAAACTAAGCATAACCGGCCCTTGGAGGTCATAAGAAATCTCGAGGGTCCTCCCATGGCAAGTCAAAAGTCTAACGATCCTCCTCTTGCAATCTAGAATGGCACCATACATGGGTAGCTAATCCACCCCTAGAATCAACAAATAACCCATAAAACCGAGCATATACGCATTGCATTCAAACTCGGCGCCCAACACAAATATTCTCATACCCTGACAAATCATATATAAATGAGCCGAACCACCAATGGGGTTTGAGACAACTAAGGGATCCACTACTATACTAATAATTAATTGCAGAAATTCAACCACAGAACTAGATATAAATGAATGTGAAGCGCTAGAATCAAAAAGTGTTCTAATAGGATGATTGGAAAGAGAAACTAAACCTTCCACAGAAATTTTTCTACCTCTATCAGGAGCATTGATCGCGAGAGCATGCACCTGCCCTTCAGAACACTACACCATATATGCTAACTAAGATGTGTTTTTAGCCGTATCTAACGCTCTTAAACACGTCCAAAAGCCGTATCAAAAAACGACATGTTAAATTTTTATATACGGTTATAAACCATATCCCACTAGTAATAATATATGGCTTATAGCCGTATCTAAACTGAATTCAGACACGGCCTTTGACCGTATCTAATTATATCTGTGTGTGCATATATATATATATATATATATATATATATATATAAACATAAGCTGTAGCACATATTTTTCATAACACAGCATATATACCACAATTTATACACAAATATAACACAATTTTTATACATATATACACACACACTCAAAGCATTAGAAGATTTTTCATAACACGAACACAATGTATAATTACATACAAACATATAAAAAGGAAACTGTCAAAGATTTTCATAACAGTACAAACTAAAAAAAGGTAAAAACAAATGATCAGCCTGATATATATAACTTCAGTCGAGGTCGATGAAATCCGTGTATTTACTGTAAATCAAAGCAGTACTATGAGAATAAGCTATTTCATGATGTTGATCATAAAGTTTTACATATAACAACATAAATATTTATATATGTACATAGTTTAAAACAAAATCTTAAAAGCCATCCCGATGATTGGCAGTAAAACTGAATCATGATAGCCAGCGCCTGAGTTTAGCAGCACAAAAGTACCAAAATCTATAGGAAAAAAGAAGTAATTTTATGCCTGATTGCACATAAAATATCGTATCTTTGTGTTCGTACTGATAATAGTGAAGGGCATATTGTGTCTTTGTATTCGTGTGTGCATATTTGTCAATTATATGTATAATATGTTTATGTAATTCTACTGACATGATTTCATTCTCCAAAACAATTCGTTTGCTTTGAACCAGTTTATTTTTCATTCTCTAAAATCTCTGCAAACATGATTTTCACGTAAGGACTCACTAATTCGCTCTAAAAGTATTGAACCACAAACTTATTATAATTCTCCTTGTCACTTAGCTGCAATGTAGTATAACATTGCTATGGCCTTGCCCTTTCTATTCTATCACCCTTATCTAATGTAGTGTATCCGAGATGAGGGGATGGAAAAAAGCAAGATATTACCTAAAGTTTATATCATAAATGCTCTGATTTTTTCTTCTAAGTACCGAAATCCCAATCCAGCAGACCCTGCACAATTATGGTTTTACTGCATAGTCATAACCTATACGGCTCAAAACACTAACAACTTCTCGTATTACATGAAGGGTTGTACCACGACAGAATTACCTAAATAAAAGTGTTATTGAAATACACATCGCCAACAAAATGACCATATTGATCGCTACCATAGATATTAACCTTGAGCTTCTTTCCTTCGACTAATTTTACCAACTCCTCCTTCGACTCCAACAAAATGACCATATTGATCGCTACCATAGATATTAACCTTGAGCTTCTTTCCTTCGACTAATTTTACCAACTCCTCCTTCGACTCCTTCCCATATGGCATTGCACTCTCAGCTCATCACCCCACAGGTTCAAGTTTCAACAAAAAGCCATAGAAAGCATAAATAATAAGTAAGAGTGTTCTAATAATCATGCATATATCCTAGCATCATTACTACATGAATGGAAGTATCTCATTAAGCATCGAACTAGAAACCTTTGTAAGTATATTGAGATATGAACAAGTAACAAAATCAAAAGCTAGAAACCTCTGTAAGTATGTTATAACGACCCAAGGATTTTCGGCCCCGAAAATCGACATAAATACAATTCCAAACCTCATGCCGACCTTCCAAACTCCGAAAACACTGGAACGTTATTAGAAAGAAATTAGAGGGTGAGATAAGAAAGAAAGAAATATTAGAATAGAAGAAGAAGAAAAGAACCAACACAACATAGAATCAGAGTCTTACATCACAGAGGAACAAAATGTGATAAAGAAATAAGTCTTTACTGAAAGCTCTTAAAATGCTTACAATATCAGAGTACATCACACAACTGGACAATGATCATAACCAATCCTCATAAACAATACACAGTAGAATACACATCATATATATAATACGTCTGAACTCATCCAGCTCGTCTCTGTACATCGCAGCATCTGATAACCTAAACCTGTACAACTCGGTCTAACCCGAGCTTTTACAAAACACCGGGTCAGTCTGGTGAATCAGAGTGAGAAAAACACGCAAAGTATTAAAGGGGATCAACCAACTTGATTTTATTTTTTTAGTTCAAAAATCTTTTCGAAAGAAAAGGATAATCATAAGACAAAATCCACACAGAAATACAGACGGTTTTTACCTTACGATAACCCAAAACATTTTTTAAATTAATATATTTTCTGATATTATAATAATGTGTAAATACAAGTAAATAACAATCTAGCGGTACGCTTGTATCTCACGCTCCACATATATAGTATACAATCAAAACCGTAGGCGCATACTGGAAATTGGATTCCGACTAGGACAAGGTATGGGGCCACCTGCCGATAGTGTATCTCAAGAGAGGAATACACCGGGTTCAACAAGAATGTATTGCATCCCGGCCCACACATGACCGACCACTCATTTCGCTTGAGTGTATCGAATGTATAGCACTAACGGTTGGGCTCAAACCACCGTTTCCCGAAAGGGACAGCATCGAAAAAGATTAAAGAAGCAAATGGAATTTCTCTAGATAGGTGATTATACACCCTAATGGGAGCGACCCACATAGCCATGTTGTCTGCCCGATATTTTTTCATTTCCCGGTTGATGAGGCTTGAGGTTTAGATTAACTTTTGAACACCTGGTCATCATTCACTTTGAATGCCACATCGTCATATCCGCCAGATACCACTAATTGAAGTCCACAATAATACTCTAGTTGGGAGCTATCCATCTATGATACGTTGGTAGAAATCAACGTACATGATCCTTTTGGAAATACTCTGTCATACATCCATCCATACAAGTCATACAGGAACAGGATGAACTGAAGGTACTCTCCTACCGCATCCAATACAGGAATCACCCCTTGGATCAATAATGAGTGGTCCTTGCAACCCGTAGATACCAACCACGACAGAACCACAGTTTATCTCTGGTTGCAATCCCATAGATTATTAGCGGTTCTTCCGTTTAATGGAGATCCATGGTCTTCAATGCTCCATCTCGATCATCTTCTAATATCTTCACATATTTGTTGGTCGGAATGGTTTTCAAATATGACTTCGATCCCGGTCTTTCCGTACCAACAATCGTATTGGACAAATTTGATAGTTGGTGATTTAACTATCAAAATAAACAGTGATTCAATCATGAACATCCAATGAGTTCACTAGTTCAGTATTCAGCATTAATTGGCCTTTTAATTTAAACAAATGTAATTTTAAAAACTCTTAAATATATCGATATCCCGAATATTGTTTTTCGCTTATTTATTTATCATAAAATTATTCCTTTAAATAAATTTACTTTTACTTATCCAGTTTCCAATTTTCAATTTCAAAACATTAGCCCTATTATTATCTAATATTCGGGAAACCAATTCAACTTATTTATTCGTAAAAGCAACATTAAATAATACCTTTTATTCATTACTTGAAACAAAATCCATGCTTATTCTTATATAATAAAACTCAACTTTATATTTCCTTTCCAACACGTATATTTTCACACAGCCCTTTTTATTTTCCTTTTACTTTGGAATCCTCATTCTATGTATATATATATATATATATATTCCAAATCTTCATAAAAAATGTTGCGTTATAATTTCTCCAATGAAATAATAAATCATTACTATCCTCTTTTACCATTACAACTAATATCACCTTTAGGTAATCCTGATGTCGTTCAAGTTGGGGTATTTTAATTACCTCTCAGACCTTGATCAACAACGTTAATATATTAAGATAGATACAAGTTGTAATCCAAGAACCAATACTTCATTCTAATACCAATACAAATTCCATTTCTATTTTATTCAAAATACGCTTTCAGAAAAACCTTCTTGCTTCTAGAAAATCTGTTTTCAGATATAACCATTTTCCCTAATTCACTAATCAAGTGATTTTTTATAAATATCACTTTTAACCTCCACCTCTCAGAACAAATTCATTTTAATTAGGATTTTTTTTCAAATCCCATGACTCACTTCCTTTGCCAAATTCACTTTTACCAATCCCTTTTCAAATCCCTTCAACTATTTCCCGCTTACACTTCTCATTTCAATTCCCTACTTTTTTTAATCCCATCATTAAGTAACATTAATTGTCAATTTCACAATTTAACATCTTAAACCTCATTTGTATAACCCAGGTTGCTATAAACCCCTTTTATCTTAATTCTCCTTCAATTAATTCCAATTATTTAAGTAACCTTTTATTTTAAGCTATCGTATACGCTCAAAATTCCTTCTATAACTTTGTTATAAAACTATGATTTTAAAATAAACCTCTTTGTAAACTCCTTCCCCCAATCAATTAGATCTCATTTCAACTTTGATTACTTTTTAAATGAATTTCAATTAAAAAGTAATTTTCTAAAAAAAATTTGTTAAATTAATAATTTACTTCGATTATTGACTACTTCCGTAGTTAATTAAGTAAATCCCTTTTTAAAACCTCATTAAAATTTAAAACAGTATTCATTAAACTATTTTATTAGATTAATTCAAAACAAGCTAACTGATTCCAATTCGTGAAATTGACAATTAATGTAATAAATTTACAATTAATTAACTCCAGTTAAAATGGTTGACTTAGTCAACACAAAACTTTATTATCTCATTAACTGATTCCAATTCTCCCTCACTTTAAATTTATTTAATAATGTAATAAATTTACATAATTCCCTTAATTATTTCTTAACAAACAATTATCCCATTTTAACCGTTAGTTTAATTTCTATTCACCAGTTTATAAATTTGACTAACATCAGAATTTACTATATAAAATCAATTAATAATTAATTATAAATTTAAATAACAAATTGTTATTTCCTTTAATAAACTTTTATTAAAAATAATATATATACCAAAATCTCTTTAGTTATAAAATAATTTTATAACTTCAGTTTTAACGATTCACCTGAGAGTAAATCAATATAAAACAAAACAATTTATTCTTAGGCCATTTACTGTCGATTACCCAACCAATATTGCTCATTGGTTAAAACAAAACACAAGTTGAATTTTTAGTCAACTATCAATAATCAAATCAATCACCCAAACATGACAGTTCATATAAATGATTATATGAAATAAATAATATCTAATATATTTGAGGAATCCCGTTGGATCCCTCCAACCTGTTCTTCCCTGTATTCAATTTGAAAAGCTCAATCAGATCATTCAATTTCATTTAACTGATAATTTATATAACCTTAAATAACTACTATTTAACATCAACCAAATAAACAAACAATTCAGACAATTAAACACGTTTATCATAAACGTAACCAACAGGGTAAGTTACCTCTATTGGATCCAATCGTTAATTAACGATTTGGATTTCACTGAAATTAAACAGCGGTTTAATTTCCTCGTTTAAATCAACAAATAAATATAATACTAGCAAACAGTCAACCATTAGAAAACAGGGCACACAAAATAAAAACCAAATTTATATCAAAAAATAAATGGAATGAACTAAGTGAGTTTAACTCACCTTGATTTGATTTATCGTCAAAGCTGTTCGATTACAATCAAATTAAATGAGTGTTTAATTTAACTGGAAACTCCAGTTCCTTCCCACTTCGTCCAAACGGTTCGAGAATGAAATGCTCGTCTTCCTGATCGTAATGCAAGTTGTTTGGTCCAATTCTGTTAGGACACACATGAGACATTATTGTTATACAACTTTAAATTAAATCATTAACTCTCTAATTATATTTAATTAAACTTAATTATATGCATTAAAGTATTTATACAATGGATTACTTTGAATAAAATATGACTGGGTGGTTTGTCTACTTCTGCACTTGGTTTTGATTTGTTTCCAGTCCATGTTAGGATAAAATGAGGACTGACAGTATTTGTTTCTTCTGCATCCTTCACTACATAGTTTCTTATTAATTCTTCATTTCTTGTTCCTATTAGAACCCTCTTCACTTATTAAAGTTTTTAATAATATAATTAATTTCCTTGTTAAGAGTAGCATCAGTAAACTAGGTCGATTTGTTTTCTAATATTACCAGGCTTGAAACAACTTCTCGTTCTGCCACGCCGTCTCTGATGCTCACGTGTTCTTTGTACCCAGTTTAATGTTTTGCTCCCCCTACTTTTATTACTCCTCATTTACTGCTCTTTATATTTCCTTCTTCTCATTCTGATGTATATTTCGAACTCTCTGATCCAACCTACTCTACCCTCGGGACCTAGCGAACCACATTTCCAGCAAGCTTTCACCAAGCTACTGTTGCTTATTCATGTGTTCCGAGCTCCTCTTAAGCCACTGTCCTCCTCCAGTTTGCATCTCCATTGTGCCATCCTCCTCATTTCCACTTAGCTACAGTATCTTCCACTTCCTCGCGGACAGAACTGAAACCCACTTTCTCTCATGCAACCATATTCGTCCCCATGAACCCGTATTCAAGAATCCATGCTCCCATTCTCCATCCGATCTCCTCCACAAACTGCGTCGCCAAGCTCCTAAACCCACGTCAGAAAATTCTCCAACTCACACCAAATCGTGCGAAAAACTCACCACGCCCACCCTCCTACGTTTCAACTTTCGAAATGGAGCCACCACTCTTCAAATGCGTTCTCAAAGTCATGGCGGTTTTTTTATACTTTGTTCAGCAAATGGTGTTCGAGCTTCTGAAAACTTGGAAGAACTCGAAGCTTCTCGGAACGGAAATGGTCTCGGTGATTTAAATGTTCTAACTCAACTTGTTTTGGTTTTGATTCTTGTATGGAAAAGAGGTTCGGTCCTTTGGTGTATAGGGCACAGGTATTTCCTAGTTTGGGGCATTTTCTTCAGATTTGAAAGTTTGGTTTCATGTATATAATTTACAGAAGAAGAAAGGAAAAACCTGGGTATATATATAGTAAAATTTTACATGGGGTGCACGGTGTTTAGACACAAGGCTGCAGAAATTTCATAGGTAGCTTTTTCGTGGTGGGGTTCTCAAAAACGTTGGGATCAAGGCATTGAAATGGATTCAACGCAAGAAAAGATGAAGTTATGGGGCGCAATAAAAGTAAAGGATTGGGATGCAAGGTAAACGTTGGAGGAGATTTTTGGCACTCAACCAAAAAGGACAGTGCGAATTTTTTTTCTAGTAATATTAGATTAAATAAATATACACTGTATCCATATGATGCGACCCACGCTTTTATTTTGTATGGCCAAAAATGAACCCCAAAATAAATCAAAAATAAACGCACTGCTAAGTCTTGACATTTCAGATCCAATGAAATTACTTTCGTTGAATTCCGACTCTGTTTGCACACGGTGTTCTTTTAATTTTAATTATATTTAACGGTTCACATTTGGATTTTGTTTACAGATAAAACAACTCTGATTGACTTTAATCTGGAATTTTAGCAATAATTTACGATATGCATTCCAATAAAATTTGTTTCATCGGAAATGGAGACCGTTTGGAAAACAGTTATTCCTAATGCTTATATAATATCAATAAAATATTAGTTAAATTCCTAAACAATTTAATTAAATAAAAGTAAACCATTATAATCATAAATACCCAACTAAAAATATCATATAGCTTCAAATATAAATTATACAACTCAATACCATAAATTTTGAGTTAAACGATGTCCAAATTATATTAAAACCCTTTTAAATATATTAAATAATGTTATAATTTAATAACGATTTCCATAGCGACTAATTTAAAATTTGATTTAGCCATAACTTATAATCTATAACACGAAATTTGGATTTTTCTCTTTCATATGAAAATTATAATCAACATGATTCCAATGTTTCTTATTTCACAGAAATCTGACTTACATCGGATCCTGTATATTCAATTGAAGTTCAATACTCCATATTACAAACTACCGCGTTATTTTGATCTCGTTTTATATTATAAATAAATTAATGTTAATTCTTCGTTTTAAATAAATGAATTTAATATTAAAATCCATTAATATTCCAAATATAATATTTAAAAATAATAAATTAAATTAAATATTTAACAATCAGAAATACGGGTCGTTACATTCTTCCTCCCTTAAAATAATTTCGTCCCCGAAATTGCTAAGGTAGGAAAGAACGTTACAAACCCATTAAATTCCAAATCCAATTTATTTTAAATCGAAAACCAATCCAATACCATAAATAAATATTTTCAAAAAATACCAAAAATTTTCAAACACTTTAAATTTGCAGAAAAATTCGGCAGAGTCTCCCCAGCACGGAGGGACTTCTGCGATATCGCTGGAAAAATATATATATATATACATATATACACACACACACACACACACACATATATATATATATATATATATATATATATATATATATATATCGACCTACACGGCCAGAAAACAAAAATCAAAATCCAAAATTTTATATTTTCGCATAGGCGTACCTTTCATGAGCATTGTTGTGCATAGTTGCTCAACGTATACGCGATTTACTCAACCAATATCAATTGCCTAGTCATCTGGCACCTGTACTCAACTCAATTCACATATAAGTAATAAATATATTAAATTCTGAAGTAATATTCCACTAATTAACAAGTATAATTGTACCAATTCCAAGATCAAACAGACAGCATTACTTCATTCTAACAAGTATATGTGGATCATGGGGATAGTCATACGGTTTTAATTCATGTGAGATTCCGTTCCATTTTAATACTGGAATTTAGTTTTCAAATCTTCATTAGACCATTTAATGAATTCTATTCAACCAACTTATCATCCAATAACAAACAATCCATAATTAACACCCAATACATAACCAAATCAATTGAATTTCTATTCAATATTAATATTTTACTTTGGTTTCCCATATTTGAACAACAATCGATTAATATCCGATTGGTTTCTATTTGATTATCATTTATTCATTTAATTTCCAATTTCCCAATCTGTTTCATCTAATTTCATTATCATTCTGAATTTAATTACAATTAACCAAATAGAATTTCAATTCAAATCTTCAATCCAATTTGAATTCCATTCAAATCGATCAAACACAGAAATATCTCAACAATTTATAAAATTATTTCTCTTCTATACGAAAATATAATTTGGGTAAAATTAAGTCATTTACCCTCTTTACAACAAAATATTGTATCCACTGACAGTTCAATGCTTCTCAACACTTGAACTAGTCAACAACACAATACAAAACATTTGTATATAAAATTTACAAATACGTTCTCATATATATACACTCAATCTTGATCTAGGGTATTACTAACCCAATCTCTATCGACTTATACCACAGAGCCAAGGTTATTACTAAACCAATAGCTCTGATACCACTGTAACGACCCAAGGATTTTCGGCCCCGAAAATCGACATATATACAATTCCGTACCTCATGCCGACCTTCCAAACACCGAAAACACTGGAACGTTATTAGAAAGAAATTATAGGGTGAGATAAGAAAGAAAGAAATATTAGAATAGAAGAAGAAGTAGAACCAACACAACATAGAATCAGAGTCTCAAATCGCAGCGGGACAAAAATGATATAGAAATAAGTCTTTACTGAGAGCTTTTAAAATACTTACAATATCAGAGTACATCACACATCTGGACAGTGATAATAACCTCTCCTCGTATACAATAACTAGCAGAATACACAACATATATATAATACGTCTGAACTCCTCCAGCTTGCCTCTAGACATCGCAGCATCCGATAACCTAAACCTGTACAACCCGGTCTAACCCGAGCATTTGCAAAACACCGGGTCAGTCTGGTGAATCAGAGTGAGAAAAACTCGCATAGTATTGAGGGGGATCGACCAACTTGAATTTTTTTAGTTCAAAAATCTTTTCGAAAGAAAAGGATAATCATAAGACCAAATCCACATAGAAATACGGACGGTTTTTACCTTACGATAACCCAAAATGTTTTTGAAATTAATATATTTTCTGATATTATAATAATGTCTAAATACAAGTAAATAACAATCTAGCGGAACGCTTGTATCTCACGCTCCACATATATAGTATACCATCAAAACCGTAGGCACTTATTGGAAATTGGATTCCGACTATGACAAGGTATGGGACCACCTGCCGATAGTGTATCTCTAGAGAGGAAAACACTAGGTAAAATAAGAACATATTGCAACCCGGCCCACACATGACCGACCACTCATTTCGCTTGAGTGTATCGAATGTATATCACCAACAGTTGGGCTCAAACCACCGTTTCCCAAAAGGGACAACATCGAAATAGATTAAAGAAGCAAATGGAATTTCTCTAGATAGGTGATTATACACCCTAATGGGAGCGACCCACATAGCCATGTTGCTTGCCCGATTATTGTCATTTCTCGGTTGATGAGGCTTGAGGTTTAGATTAACTTTTGAACACCTGGTCATCATTCACTTTGAATGCCACATCGTCATATCCACCAGACATCACTAATTGAAGTCCACAATAATACTCTAGTTGGGAGCTACCCAAATGTGATATGTTTGTAGAAATCAACGTACACGATCCTTTTGGAAATACTCTGTCAAACATCCATCCATACAAGTCATCGAGGAACAGGATGAACCGAAGGTACTCTCCTACTGCATCTAATATAGAAATCACCCCATGGATCAATAGCGAGTGATCCTTGCAACCCGTAGATACCAACCACGACAGAATCACAGTTTATCTCTGGTTGAAATCCCAGAGATTATTAGTGGTTCTTCCGTTTAATGAAGATCCACGGCCTTCAATGCTCCATCTCGATCATCTTCTAATATCTTCACATATTTTTTGGTCGGAATGGTTTTCAAATATGACTTCGATCCTGGTCTTTCCGTACCAACAATCGTATTGGACAGATTTGATAGTTAGTGATCTAACTCTCAAAATAAACAGTGATTCAATCATGAACATCCAATGGGTTCACTAGTTCAGCATTCAGCATCAATTGGCCTTTTAATTTAAACAAATGTAATTTTAAAAACTTTTAAATATATCGTTATCACGAATATAGTTTTTCGCTTATTTATTTATCATAAAATTATTCCTTTAAATAAATTTACTTTTACCTATCCAATTTCCTATTTTACTTTCAAAACATTAGCCTCATTATTATCTAATATTGGGGAAACCAATTCAACTTATTTATTCGTAAAAGCAACATTACATAATACCTTTTATTCATTACTTAAAACAAAATCCATGCTTATTCTTATATAATAAAACTCAATTTTATATTTCCTTTCCAACACGTATATTTTCACACAACCCATTTTATTTTCCTTTTACTTTGGAATCCTCATTATATGTATATATATATATTCCAAATCTTCATCAAAAATGTTGCGTTATTATTTCCCCAATGAAATAATAAATCATTACTATCCTCTTTTACCATTACAACTAATATCACCTTCAGATAATCCTGATGTCGTTCAAGTTGGGGTATTTTAATTACCTCTCAGACCTTGATCAACAACGTTAATATCTTAAGATAGATACAAGTTGTAATTTAAGAACCAATACTTCATTCTAATACCAATACAAAATTCCATTTCTATTTTATTCAAAATACGCTTTCAGAAAAACCTTCTTACTTTTAGAAAATCTCTTTTCGGATATAACCATTTCCCCTAATTCACTAATTAAGTGATTTTTTATAAATATCACTTTTAACCTCTACCACTCAACACAAATTCATTTTAATTAGGATTTTATTTCAAATCCCATGAATCACTTCCTTTGCCAAATTCACTTTTACCAATCCCTTTTCAAATCCCCTCAACTATTTCCCGCTTACACTTCTCATTTCAATTCCCTACTTTTTCTTAATCTCATCATTAAGTAACGTTGATTGTCAATTTCACAATTTAACATCTTAAACCTCATTTGTATAACCCAGGTTTCTATAAACCCCTTTTATCTTAATTCGCCTTCAATTAATTCCAATTATTCGAGTAACCTTTTATTTTAAGCAACCGTATACGCTCAAAATTCCTTTTATAACTTTGTTATAAAACTCAGATTTTAAAATAAACCTGTTCATAAACTCCTTCCACCAATCAGTTAGATCTCATTTCAACTTTGATTACTTTTTAAATGAATTTCTATTAAAAAGTAATTTTCTAGATTTTTATTAATTAAATTAATAATTTACTTCGATTATTGACTACTTCCGTAGTTAATTTCCTTATTCACTAAAATAAATAGTAAATCCCTTTTTTAAACTGTATTAAAATTTAAAACAGTATTCATTAAACTACTTTATTAGATTAGTTCAAAACAAGTTAATTTATTAATCAACTCCAATTAAAACAGTTGACTTAGTCAACACAAAACTTTATTATCTCACTAACTGATTCCAATTCGTCCTCACTTTAAATTCATTTAATAATGTAATAAATTTACATAATTCCCTTAATTGTTTCTTAACAAACAACTATCCCATTTTAATCGTTAGGTTAATTTCTATTCACCAGTTTATAAATTTGACTAACATCAGAATTTACTCTATAAAATCAATTAATAATTAATTATAAATTTAAATAATAAACATTTATTTCCTTTAATAAACTTTTATTCAAAATAATATATAATCCAAAATCTCTTTAGTTATAAAATAATTTTATAACTTCATTTCTATCGATTCACCTGAGGGTAAATCAATATAAAACAAAACAATTTATTCTTAGGCCATTCACTGCTGATTACCCAATCAATATTGTCCATTGGTTAAAACAAAACACAGGTTGAATTTTCAGTCAACTATCAATCATCAAATCAATCACCCAAACATGACATTTCATATAAATGATAATATGACATAAATAATATCTAATATATTTGAGGAATCCCGTTGGATCCCTCCAACCTGTTCTTCCCTGTATTCAATTTGGTTAGCTCAATCAGATCATTCAATTTCATTTAACTGATAATTTCTATAACCTTAAATAACTACTATTTAACATCAACCAAATAAACAAACAATTCAAACAATAATCACGTTTATCATAAACGTGACCAACATGGTAAGTTAACACTATTGGATCCAATCGTTAAAATAACTATTTGGTGTTTCACTGAAACTAAACAGCGGTTTAATTTCCTTGGTTAAATCAACAAATAAATATAATAGTAGCAAATAGTCAACCATTAGCAAACAGGGCACACAAAATAAAAACCCAATTTATATAAAAAAATAAATGGAATGAACTGGGTGTGTTTAACTCACCTTGATTTGATTTATCGTCAAAGCTGTTCAATTTCAATCAAATTAAACGAGTGTTTAATTTAACTAGAAGCTCCAGTTCCTTCCCACTTCGTCCAAACGGTTCGAGAATGAAATGCTCGTCTCCTTGATCGTAATGCAAGTTGTTTGGTCCAATTCTGTTAGGACACGCATGAGACATTATTGTTATATGACTTTAAATTAAATCATTAACTACCTAATCATATTTAATTAAACTTAATTATATGCATTAAGGTATTTATATAGCGGATTACTTTGAATAAAATATGACCGGGCGGTTTGTCTACTTCTGCACTTGGTTTTGATTTGTTTCCAGTCCGTGTTTGGAAAAAATGAGGACCAGCAGTATTTGTTTCTTCTGCATCCTTCACTACATAGTTTCTTCTTAATTCTTCATTTCTTGTTCCTATTAGAACCCTCTTCACTAATTAAAGTTTTTAATAATATAATTAATTTCCTTGCTAAGAGTAGCATTAGTAAACTAGGTCGATTTGTTTTCAAATGTTACCAGGCTCGAAACAACTTCTCGTTCTGCCACGCTGTCTCTGCTACTCACATGTTCTTTGTACCTAGTTTAATGTTTTTCTCCCCATACTTTTATTACTCCTGATTTACTGCTTCTTATATTTCCTTCTTCTCGTTCTGATGTATATTTCAAACTCTCTGATCCAACCTAATCCTCCCTAGGGACCCAGCGAACCACATTTCCAGCAAGCTTTCACCAAGCTACTGTTGCTTATTCATGTGTTTCGGACTCCTCTTAAGCCACTGTCCTCCTCCAGTTTGCATCTCCATTGTGCCATCCTCCTCATTTCCACTTAGCTACAGTATCTTCCGCTTCCTCACGCACAGAACTGAAACCCACTTTCTCTAACGCAACCATATTCGTCCCCATGAACCCATATTCAAGAAGCCATGCTCCTATTCTCCATCCGATCTCCTCCACAAACTGCGTCGCCAAACTCCAAAACCCGCGTCAGAAAATTCTCTAACTCACACTAAATCATGCGAATAACTCACCACACCCACCCTCCCGTGTTTCAGCTTTCGAAATGGAGTCAACACTCCTCAAATGTCGTCTCAAAGTCATGGCGGTTTTTTTATACTGTGTCGAACGAATGGTGCTCAGGCTTCTGAAAACTTGGAAGAACTCGAAGTTTCTCGGAACGGAAATGGTCTCAGTGATTTAAGTGTTCTAACTCAACTTGTTTTGGTTTTGATTCTTGTATGGAAAAGGGGTTCGGTCCTTTGGTGTATAGGGCGTAGGTATTTCCTAGTTTGGGGCATTTTCTTCAGATCTGAAAGTTTGGTTTCATGTATATAATTTACAGAAGTAGAAAGGAAAAACCTAGGTATATACATATAGTAAAATTTTACGTGGGGTGCACGGTGTTTAGACATAGGGCTGCAGAAATTTCGTATGTAGCTTTTTCGTGGTTGGGGTTCTCAAAAACATGGGGATCAAGGCATTGAAATGGATTCATCGCAAGAAAAGATGAAGTTTTGGAGCACATGAAAAGTAAAGGATTGGGATGCAAGGTAAACGTTGGGGAAGATTTTTGGCACTCAACTAAAAAGGACAGTGCGAATTTTTTTTCTAATTATATTAGATTAAATAAATATACATTGAATCCATATGATGTGACCTATGCATTTATTTTGTATGGCCAAACATGAACCCCAAAATAAATCAAAAATAAACGCACTGCTAAGTCTTGACATTTCGGATCCAATGAAATTACTTTCGTTGATTTCCGACTCTGTTTGCACACGATGTTCTTTTAATTTTAATTATATTTATCGGTTCACATTTGGATTTTGTTTACCGATAAAACAACTCCGATTGACTTTAATCTGGAATTTTAGCAATAATTTAAGATACACATTCAAATAAAATTTGTTTCGTCGGAAACGAAGACCGTTTGGAAAACGGTTATTCCTAATGCTTATATAATATCAATAAAATATTAGTTAAATTCCTAAACAATTTAATTAAATAAAAGTAAACCATTATAATCATAAATACCCGACTGAAAATATTATATAGCTTCAAATATAAATTATACAACTCAATATCATAAATTTTGAGTTAAACGATGTCTAAATTATATTAAAACCCTTTTAAATATATTAAATAAACATTATAATTTAATAACGATTTCCATAGTGAATACTTTAAACTTTGATTTAGCCATAACTTATAATCTATAACACGAAATTTGGATTTTTCTCTTTCATATGAAAATTATAATCAACATGACTCTAATGTTTCTTGTTTCACATAAATCTGACTTACATCGGATCCTGTATATTCAATTAATGTTCGAAACTCCATATTACGAACTACCGTATTATTTTGTGCTCATTTTATATTATAAATAAATTAACATTAAATCTTAGTTTTAAATAAATGAATTTAATATTAAAATCCATTAATATTCCAAATATAATATTTAAAAATAATAAATTAAATATTTGACTATCAAAAATACGGGTCATTACATTCTTCCTCCCTTAAAATAATTTCGTCCCCGAAATTGCTAAGGTAGGAAAGAACGTTACAAACCCATTAAATTCCAAATCCAATTTATTTTAAATCGAAAACCAATCCAATATCGTAAATAAATATTTTCAAAAAATATCGAAAATTTTTAAACACTTTAAATTCATAGAAAAATTCGGCAGTGCACGGAGTGACTTCTGCGATATCGCGGGAACAAATAATATATCTATATATATAGATAGATATATATCGGCCCATACTACCGGAAACAAAAATCAAAATCCAAAATTTTATATTTTCGCGTAGGAGTACCTTTCATGAGCATTGGTGAGCATAGTTGCTCAACGTATATGCGATTTACTCAACCAATAACAATTGGCTAGTCATCTGGCACCTGTACTCAATTCAATTCACATATAAGTAATAAATATATGAAATTCTGAAGTAATATTCCACTAATCAACAATTATAATTGTACCAATTCCAAGATCAAACAGATATCATTACTTCATTCTAACAAGTATATGTGGATCATGGGGATAGTCATACGGTTTTAATTCATGTGAGATTCCGTTCCATTTTAATACTGTAATTTAGTTTCAAATCTTCATTAGACCATTTAATGAATTCTATTCAACCAACTTATCATCCAATAACAAACAATCCACAATTAACACCCAATACACAACCAAATCAATTGAATTTCCACTCAATTTTAATATTTTACTTTGGTTTCCCATATTTGAAAAACAAACGATTAATATCCGATTGGTTTGTATTTGATTATCATTTATTCATTTAATTTCCAATTTCCCAATCTGTTTATTTAATTTCAATATCATTCTGAATTTAATTACACTTAACCAAATAGAATTTCAATTCAAATATTCAATCCAATTTGAATTCCATTCAAATCGATCAAACACAGAAATATCTCGACAGTTTATAAAATTAATTCATTTCTATACAAAAATATAATTTGGGTAAAATTATTTCATTTACCCTCTTTACAAAACAATATTGTATCCACTGACAGTTCAAAGCTTCTCAACACTTGAACCGATCAACAATACAATACAAACATTTGTATATAAAATTTACAAATACGCTCTCATAAATATACACTCAATCTTGATCTAGGGTATTACTAACCCAATCTTTATCGAGTTATACCACAGAGCCAAGGTTATTACTAAACCAACAGCTCTAATACCACCGTAAAGACCCAAGGATTTTCGGCCCCGAAAATCGGCATAGATACAATTCGGTACCTCGTGCCGACCTTCCAAACACCGAAAACACTATAACGTTATTAGAAAGAAATTAGAGGGTGAGATAAGAAAGAAATAAATATTAGAATAGAAGAAGAAGAAGAACCAATACAACATAGAATCAGAGTCTCACATCGCAGCGGAACAAAATATGATATAGAAATAAGTCTTTACTGAGAGCTTTTAAAATACTTACAATATCAGAGTACATCACACATCTGGACAGTGATAATAACCTGTCCTCATATACAATACACAGCAGAATACACATCATATATATAATACGTCTGAACTCCTCTAGCTCGTCTCTGGACATCGCAGCATCCGATAACCTAAACCTGTACAACCCGGTCTTACCCGAGCATTTACAAAACACCGGGTCAGTCTGGTGAACTAGAGTGAGAAAAACTCGCATAGTATTAAGGGGGATCACCAACTTGATTTTTTTTAGATCAAAAATCTTTTCAAAAGAAAAGGATAATCATAAGACCAAATCCACACAGAAATACAGACGGTTTTTACCTTACGATAACCCAATACATTTTGAAATTAATATATTTTCTGATATTATAATATTGTCTAAATACAAGTAAATAATAATCTAGCGAAACGCTTGCATCTCACGCTCCACATATATAGTATACAATCAAAGCCGTATGCGCTTATTGGAAATTGGATTCCGACTATGACAAGGTATGGGACCACCTGCCGATAGTGTGTCTCTAGAGAGGAATACACTGGGTTCAACAAGAACGTGTTGCAACCCGGCCCACACATGACCGACCACTAATTTCGCTTGAGTGTATCGAATGTCTATCACCAACGATTGGGCTCAAACCATCGTTTCCCGAAAGGGACAACATCGAAATAGATTAAAGAAGCAAATGGAATTTCTCTAGATAGGTGATTATACACCCTAATGGGAGCGACCCACATAGCCAAGTTTCCTGCCCGATTTTTGTCATTTCCCGGTTGATGAGGCTTGAGGTTTAGATTAACTTTTGAACATCTAGTCATCATTCACTTTGAATGCAACATCGTTAGATCCGCCAGATATCACTAATTGAAGTCCACAATAATACTCTTGTTGGGAGCTACCCATCTATGATATGTTTGTAGAAATCAACGTACACGATCCTTTTGGAAATACTCTGTTAGACATCCATCCATACAAGTCATCCAGGAACAGGATGAACCGAAGGTACTCTCCTACTGTATCCAATATAGGAATCACCCCATGGATCAATAGCGAGTGGTCCTTGCAAACCGTAGATACCAACCACGACAGAACCACAGTTTATCTCTGGTTGCAATCCCAGAGATTATTAGCGGTTATTTCGTTTAATGAAGATCCACGGTCTTCAATGCTCCATCTCGATCATCTTCTAATATCTTCACATATTTGTTGGTCGGAATGGTTTTCAAATATGACTTCGATCCTGGTCTTTTCGTACCAACAATCGTATTGGACAGATTTGTTAGTTGGTGATTTAACTATCAAAATAAACAGTGATTCAATCATGAACATCCAATGAGTTCACTAGTTCAGTATTCAACATCAATTGGCCTTTTAATTTAAACAAATGTAATTTTAAAAACTCGTAAATATATTGATATCACAAATGTAGTTTTTCGCTTATTTATTTATCATAAAATTATTCCTTTAAATAAATTTACTTTTATCTATCCAGTTTCCTATTTTCACTTTCAAAACATTAGCCTCATAATTATCTAATATTGGGGAAACCAATTCAACTTATTTATTCGTAAAAGCAACATTACATAATACCTTTTATTCATTACTTGAAACAAAATCCATGCTTATTCTTATATAATAAAACTCAATTTTATATTTCCTTTCCAACACGTATATTTTCACACAACCCCTTTTATTTTCCTTTTACTTTGGAATCCTCATTATATGTGTGTGTGTATATATATATATTCCAAATCTTCATCAAAAATGTTGTGTTATTATTTCTTCAATGAAATAATAAATCATTACTATCCTCTTTTACCATTAGAACTAATATCACCTTCAGATAATCCTGATGTCGTTCAAATTGGGGTATTTTAATTACCTCTCAGACTTTGATTAACAACGTTAATATCTTAAGATAGATACAAGTTGTAATCTAAGAACCAATACTTCATTCTAATACCAGTACAAATTCCATTTCTACTTTATTCAAAATACGCTTTCAGAAAAACCTTCTAACTTTTAGAAAATCTCTTTCGGATATAACCATTTTCCCTAATTCACTAATTAAGTGATTTTTTATAAATATCACTTTTAACCTCCACCTCTCAAAACAGATTCATTTTAATTAGGATTTTTTTCAAATCCCATGACTCACTTCCTTTGCCAAATTCACTTTTACCAATCCCTTTTCAAATCCCTTCAACTATTTCCCGCTTACACTTCTCATTTCAATTCCCAACTTTTTCTTAATCCCTTCATTATGTAATGTTAATTGTCATATTCACAATTTAACATCTTAAACCTCATTTGTATAACCCTGGTTGCTATAAACCCCTTTTATCTTAATTCGCCTTCAATTATTTCCAATTATTCAAGTAACCTTTTATTTTAAGCTATCATATACGCTCAAAATTCCTTTTTAACTTTGTTATAAAACTCAGATTTTAAAATAAACCTGTACATAAACTCCTTCCACCAAAAACTAGATCTCATTTCAACTTTGATTACTTTTTAAATGAATTTAAATTAAAAAGTAATTTTCTAAATTTTTATTAATTAAATTAGTAGTTTACTTCGATTATTGACTACTTCCGTAGTAAATTTCTTTATTCACTAAAATAAATAGTAAATCCCTTTTTAAAACCTTATTAAAATTTAAAACAGTATTCATTAAACTATTATATTAGATTAATTCAAAACAAGCTAATTTAATAATCAACTCCAGTTAAAACGTTTGACTTAGTCAACACAAAACTTTATTATCTCATTAACTGATTCCAATTCGTTCTCACTTTAAATTTATTTAATAATGTAATAAATTTACATAATTCCCTTGATTGTTTCTTAACAAACAATTATCCCATTTTAACCATTAGGTTAATTTCTATTCACTAGTTTATAAATTTGACTAACATCAAAATTTACTCTATAAAATCAATTAATAATTAATTATAAATTTAATTAATAAATATTTATTTCCTTTAATAAACTTTTATTCAAAATAATATATATTCCAAAATCTCTTTAGTTATAAAATAATTTTATAACTTCAATTCTACCGATTCACCTGAGGGTAAATCAATATAAAAAAACAATTTATTCTTAGGCCATTTACTACTGATTACCCAACCAATATTGCCTATTGGTTAAAACAAAACACGGGTTGAATTTTTAGTCAACTATCAATAATCAAATCAATCACCCAACATAACAGTTCATATAAATGATAATATGAAATAAATAATATCTAATATATTTGAGGAATCCCGTTGGATCCCTCCAACCTGTTCTTCCCTATATTCAACTTGGTTAGCTCAATCAGATCATTCAATTTCATTTAATTGATAATTTCTATAACCATAAATAACTATTGTTTAACATCAAAAAAATAAACAAACAATTGAAACAATTAAACGCGTTTATCATTAACGTGAACAACAGGGTAAGTTACCTCTATTAGATCCAATCGTTAAAATAACGATTTGGTATTTCACTGAAATTAAACAACGGTTTAATTTCCTCGGTTAAATCAACAAATAAATATAATACTAGCAAATAGTCAACCATTAGCAAACAGGGCACACAAAATAAAAACCCAATTTATATTAAAAACATGGAATGAATTGAGTGAGTTTAACTCACCTTGATTTGATTTATCGTCGAAGCTATTCGATTTCAATCAAATTAAACGAGTGTTTAATTTAACTGGAAACTCCAGTTCCTTCCCACTTCGGCCAAACGGTTTGAGAATGAAATGCTCGTCTCGCTGATCGTAATGCAAGTTGTTTGGTCCAATTCTGTTAGGACACGCATGAGACATTATTGTTATACGACTTTAAATTAAATCATTAACTCCCTAATTATATTTAATTAAACATAATTATATGCATTCAAGTATCTATACAGCAGACTACTTTGAATAAAATATGACCGGGTGGTTTGTCTACTTCTGCACTTGGTTTTGATTTGTTTCCAGTCCATGTTAGGAAAAAATGAGGACCGACAGTAATTGTTTCTTCTGCATCCTTCACTACATAGTTTCTTCTTAATTCTCCATTTCTTGTTCCTATTAGAACCCTCTTCACTTATTAAAGTTTTTAATAATATAATTAATTTCCTTGTTAAGAGTAGCATCAGTAAACTAGGTCGATTTGTTTTCAAATATTACCAGGCTCGAAACAACTTCTCGTTCTGCCGCGCTGTCTCTGCTGTTCACGTGTTTTTTGTACCCAGTTTAACGTTTTTCTCCCCATAATTTATTACCCCTTATTTACTGCTTCTCATATTTCCTTCTTCTCGTTCTGATGTATATTTCGAACTCTCCGATCCAACCTACTCCAACCTCGGAAGCCAGCGAACCACATTTCCAGCAAGCTTTCACCAAACTACTGTTGTTTATTCACGTGTTCAGGGCTCCTCTCAAGCCACTGTCCTCCTCCAGTTTGCATCTCCATTGTGCCATCCTCCTCATTTCCACATAGCTACAGTATCTTCCGCTTCCTCGCGCACAGAACTGAAACCCACTTTCTCTCACGCAACCATATTCGTCCCCATGAACCCGTATTCAAGAATCCATGCTCCCATTCTCCATCCGATCTCCTCCACAAACTGCGTCGCCAAGCTGCTAAACCCGCATTAGAAAATTCTCCAACTCACACCAAATCGGGCGAAAAACTCACCATACCCACCCTCCTGTGTTTCAACTTTCGAAATGGAGCCACCACTCCTCAAACGCCATCTCAAAGTCATGGCGGTTTTTTATACTGTGTCGAACAAATGGTGTTCGAGCTTCTGAAAACTTGGAAGAACTCGGAGTTTCTCGGAACGGAAATGGTCTCGGTGATTTAAGTTTTCTAACTCAACTTGTTTTGGTTTTGATTCTTGTATGGAAAAGAGGTTTGGTCCTTTGGTGTATAGGGCGCAGGTATTTCCTAGTTTGGGGCATTTTCTTCAAATCTGAAAGTTTGGTTTCATGTATATAATTTACAGAAGGAGAAAGGAAAAACCTGGATATATATATATAGTAAAATTTTACATGGGGTGCACGGTGTTTAGACACAAGGCTACAGAAATTTCATAGGTAGCTTTTTCGTGGTGGGGTTCTCAAAAACGTGGGGATCAAGGCATTGAAATGGATTCAACGCAAGAAAAGATGAAGTTATGGGGCGCAATAAAAGTAAAGGATTGGGATGCAAGGTAAACGTTGGAGGAGATTTTTGGCACTCAACCAAAAAGGACAGTGCGAATTTTTTTTCTAGTAATATTAGATTAAATAAATATACACTGTATCCATATGATGCGACCCACGCTTTTATTTTGTATGGCCAAAAATGAACCCCAAAATAAATCAAAAATAAACGCACTGCTAAGTCTTGACATTTCAGATCCAATGAAATTACTTTCCTTGAATTCCGACTCTGTTTGCACACGGCGTTCTTTTAATTTTAATTATATTTATTGGTTCACATTTGTATTTTGTTTCCCGATAAAACAACTCCGATTGACTTTAATCTGGAATTTTAGCAATAATTTACGATACGCATTCCAATAAAATTTGTTTCGTCGGAAACGGTGACCGTTTGGAAAACGGTTATTCCTAATTCTTATATAATATCAATAAAATATTAGTTAAATTCCTAAACAATTTAATTAAATAAAAGTGAACCATTATAATCATAAATACCCGACTGAAAATATCATATAGCTTCAAATATAAATTATACAACTCAGTATCATAAATTTTGAGTTAAACAATGTGCAGATTATATTAAAACCCTTTTAAATATATTGAATAAACGTTATAATTTAATAATAATTTCCATAGCGACTACTTTAAAATTTGATTTAGCCATAACTTATAATCTATAACACGAAATTTGGATTTTTCGCTTTCATATGAAAATTATAATCAACACGATTCCAATGTTTCTTATTTCACAGAAATATGACTTACATCGGATCCTGTATATTCAATTGAAGTTCAAAACTCCATATTACGAACAACTGCGTTATTTTGAGCTTGTTTTATATTATAAATAAATTAACATTAAATCTTCGTTTTAAATAAATGAATTTAATATTAAAATCCATTAATATTCCAAATATAATATTTAAAAATAATAAATTAAATTAAATATGTGACTATCAAAAATATGGGTCGTTACATATGTTGAGATATGAACAAGTAACAAAATCAAAAGCTAGAGTTACATTACGAGAATATGAACAAGTAAAAAGAATTATCTGAATGTAACGATAGCTTTGTGCTAGTAGATTACCTAAATTTGGCAATACTTACCCGAATGTAACAATCATTACTACAATCATTACTTTGTGCTAGTAGAATTACCTGAATTGCCTGAATGTAACTATAACTTTGTGCTAGTAGAATTACCTCAATGTAACAATCTACTACAATCTTTAGATTACCTAAATTTGAAAAATCTTGCTTTGTGCTAGTAGATCATGGGCATCATTTAAATTTACAGTGGCAAATCAAATTCCACTTTATAGCTGAATTAGGTAAAGTACGGCTACTTATAATTACCCCTGAGACTTTGATGAAAGTTGATTGGCACATCGGAATGATGCAAATGATCTAACTAGCGCAAAGCTGGAGAGGGTTGTTCATCTCTGCCGGAGGAGGAGATTTCAGAGAAAGGTTGAGGCACGATTTGGTGACCGAAAACCCTAATTTGGGTTTTCGATCGGTCACCATTAAAGTAAAAGAAAAGGAAAAGGGAGCGGCCAAAATTTGTGTTCGGAGTGCCTAAAGGGGTGCACAACATGATATGCATTTGATTTGGCTAAAGGCCATGTCAAATTAACTGAAACAAGGCTTCTTTGATGGACGGTCAGATTTAGGGTGTTTAGGGTGGTGCAGATCACAAAATGTAGTTTGATACGGCTATAACCCGTATTTTATCTCCGCAGCGTTGTGTGCCAAATTGGCTGTTATGCTGTAGTGGAGGGAAGCCCTTTGACCTTGTCCCTGTTTCTTCGGGCACTCCCTAGCAAAGTGTCCGACCTCTCCACAATTGAAGCAAGAATTGTTACCCTTTTTACAGTCCTTCACCAAGTGACCTTCTCGCTCACAACTGTGAAACTTCCTCTTAGCCTTATCATTCTCACCGCCTTTCTTTTGTTGTTGTTGTTGCTGCTGCCCTTTCTTGGGCCATACCGTCTTGTTTTACATTGTTTCCTCAGCCTTTACCTCTTCTTTTCTCCTTTGTCTTCCTCATGCATCAAGGCCATATCAACAAGCCTTTCAAAAGTATCTCCCATTGGAATATGGGACATAGATAACCCATGAAGGTGTTCATTCAGCCCTTTAGCTAACCGCAAAGCTTTCTTATGCGGAGTGTCCACCAGTTCCAGTCCAAATCTTGCTAGCTAGTTGAATTTGTTCATATACTCTTTAACAGTCAAGTTTCCTTGTTTGAGCGCCAAGAACCTCTCCATTTGCATGCTTTTCTCAGCTTGAGAAAGAAATTTCATTTCAAATCTTTGCCTAAAATCATCACATGTCTCTACTGGACGTCCAGCTTTGGTTACTTCCCACCAAAAAGAAGCTTTATCATTTAGTAGCCAGGAAGCTAACTGAATCTTCCTTCGATCTTCTACTTTAAAGATTACAAACAAGTCCTCGTTGTCCTTAAGCCAATTTCTTGCCTCCACGAATGTCTCGGTTCCATGGAATGGCTTTACTCCCATAGCATGAAAATCTTTGCAGATCTTAGAGAAATTGTCTACACGTGGAGGAGGAGGAGGAGGCGGAACGACGGGTGCAGTTGGGGGAGGAACGTTTCCTTGGCCTTCGGTGGGCGTAGTGGCCTCCAGATACCTATGGAACCAGCCTGGTACCGTAACGCCCTCTGAAAAATTAGGTTCCCCGGACATGCTGAAAAAGAAAAGGAAAAAGATTCAGACAAGGGATCGAAAGATATTACTTATGGCTTTTCGGGGAATGTTTTTCAAAACAGACTTTTCTTTTTGAAAATGCTTTCTTTTAAAACCTTTTTGAAAATAATTTTCAAAAACTTTTACCTAAACTGGTAACCTTCAGCTCTGATACTAAGTATGACACCCTACGTCCGTTAATGTCACTCATTAATAGAATGCATTAAGTTTCATGATGCGTTATAGGTAAACAGAAACAGAAACATTACATGATAGATATAAAAGCAATAGCAGAATTCATATTTTTATTTCAACATAAATCATTACATCGTGGTCCAAAATATCACAAGTCTGAAATTACATAAAAGCCATTACAAAAATATAAAACTTTTTGTCTTGTTCTATTAGAGTACATAAAAAGCATAATACCTCAAATGAAGACAAAGCCATAGTAGAGATAAGAACTTGAGCAATACTTCAAGAACAGCTCCTAGCAAGATAAAGCAGAATCACGGTCAAGCCTGAGTGTTCCCTTCCTGAGAACCTGGGGGGAACGGAAAAAAGAAGAAGAAACAAAAAGGGTTAGACATAAAGTCTGGCGAGTCCAGTTACTTTTAGCAAGTAAATAAATAAAAGTAGCATGACAGGCATATAAAGTGGATGAGAAAGGTGACATCACAAAAGGTAAGTATGACAAGGTAAACATGATAGAGTGTATATGCTTCCCTGATGATTACTCTGCACTATTACTAGTATAATCAGAATGAGATGATCCCTTCCACTATAAGGTGGTAGACTTTGGCATACGTCCAATTGTACCATAACTACTACCCTAATTGATCGGCTCCCTAATCCGCGTAGAAACTTTGTGCCGGCCCCACCGTAGGATGTATCACGTCCTAAAGTGGCAACCCTCCGCTGATATGCACAACCCCATATCTACAGGTGTCACGGTCATCTTATCCCCCTCTGCCCTGTCCATGCATGCACATGACCCAGTTGGTTTGCACTGCCCACAGTGTCATCCGCGTTTGGATCTCTTACAATCAGTTCAGTAAGCGTGCCCCTTCTCCGACCTAGTTCGGAGTACTTCGTTTGATACCTACTCTGGGTTACTGACTGAAACAGGTCCCACACAATATGATACAAGCTCTCCTCTTTGTCTTGTATCCCCCACTAGGTTTTCCACAGGTTATATTTACCCTAAAAGGCATCTTTAATTATATAACGCCAATCTTTCTACCGTATATGCTTACCGATAGGTGTCTTTAATACATAACCCCTAATTGGTTAAGTTTCATGGGCCTATATTAAATATTACCTACTCATCTTAGATATACTTAACTTAACCCTCCCATTGTTTAACCAAGTTTACTTAACCCCTATTCATGTTTATGTTCACCCAATCCTTATGGATTCAACTAGGTTAAGTATTTCAATTCCATACCACGTCCATTAATGGTTTATAATGGGCTAGAACTCCCACATTAGGCCTACAACTTGTGGATATTGGCTATGCCAGTTGGGTCCAGACAGGCTTCTTCCATAAGTTGGGCCTAAACTCGTGTCTTAGGCTGTCTCATATTTCTGCACCTAGACCCTCGCATTAGATTGAACATTTGCGGTTGCTGGATCCGGTCAGTTCCGGGAAGACTTGCACTACAAATGCAATCTAACTTCGTGTCATAAGTGCAGTTACAGTTTCTATTACTGTAATCCTAAGCATTCTAATTATTAACAATTAATTATACCTATGTCTTTATAGGTGTTCATGCCCGTCCACCTAATTAAATTCATAATGGATTATATGCCCAAATTCTTGTTCATAAACATTATTCAAGTTATGCCAATTACAATGTTTCCCCCCGTTCCATAACTAATACATTCGCATATATTTAGCGGCATTCCTAGGCTAGAAAGTAGCCTGGCCATAAACAATGACAAGGGAAAGGTGATGGCAAGATGACAATAGTGATTATTTTAACAAAAGTGACATAAACATGTAATTGGCATAGTGATAAGGTGGACATATAAAAATAGATCTAGTGAACATGTGATAATAAAACTAGATCTAACATACTAAGGATGTCATAGTAGGTAAGAACAGATTTAAATAAGGATTCATATTTCCAATTAATGTTAGATCTATGTTAACCACAGCATGATATATATAAGATGGTCTAGATAGAAAATTATATCTAAACAAGGATTTAACTGTCCAAATAATGACAGATCCAAATTAGCCACAAACATAGGTAAAAGGTTAAGATTTACAAATGTGACATGATAAATTAACCACAAGTGATTTAGATCTATAAAGGTAGATCTAGTATGATAAAGTTTAAGATCCAAGAACATCATAGATTCACAATTTGTAACGGATCCAAATCACAATCATGTCACGTTTTACTTTTAATCATTTAAATCTAAAAGTAACTAAACTCACAGTGTTTGGATTTTTAGAAGATAGAAGAGGAATTGTTGGTGTTGAATCTCAGATCTATACTTGAATCTCTAACTGATTAGCTCAAGTTGATTGTTGTTGAAGAGAAGGATTCAGTTCAGGCACCAGCAGCATTTGGCTTCCATTGATTTTCGGTGAAGAAAACAAGAGAAATGGACCTTTATTTATAGCTGCCAGCGCCCCAGAAATCGACTGCCACATCGGCCCTAAGGGGATCGACCCCCCTTATGGGGTCAACACCCTTTATGGGGTCGACACCCCTAATATGGCGTCAACACCCCTGGGGCGGAAATTTTACCACCTATGGGATTTTCGAAATTTGAACTGAAATTTTGAATTCCTGGTCCCTATATATACATACATACATATATATATATATATAATTATCTTGTGCGTATACATGCTTCAAACCTTCATAACTTCTTCATATGGTGTCCGCTTGACGCGAACCGAATGTCAATCTTGACCAGAATTTCGAGACGGACGCAATGGCGCAATCTGTTTCCCTTAATTCTGATTATTAAATTAATAATTATTTAATTTATCCACTTTAAGTGTTGTTAAAATACGGGGTGTTATACATACATAATAATGTAATATTCTTCCATCATGCATTTAATGAATTCAATGAATCAGTGTATACAACTTACATATAAGTTTTCACAAAATTCAATCAATATTGTATTCAATAAATCCATAATAATTCACGCATCCTTATGAAAATTGTTTCATATATCATCTTATTATTCAACAAATGATTAATGTTGTATTCATATAGATTAATCATATAAAAAATTCATGTCTTTTAAGTATAAGACAGTTAACAAAGGAATTTAATTTTGCAATGACCCATTTAAAACATGCATATCAATATATATACAATTTAATTCCATCAATTTTGGAAATATTATAACAAGTCTGCCAATAACATAATAATATTTGAATATGGCAAGTACTTATTTCATATCTGAAGCAAATGAATAAAATCAATCTGATTGATCTGAATCCACATTTTGTGTTTAGTAAAGATAATTTCAAATATGTTCACTTATCAAAATTATAAAGGTTCAACATATCAAACCAAATCCACACTCCTAGTTCTTAATCCTGACATTTCAAGATTTTGAAACGAGTTAAATCATTACACAGTCATGTGAACAGGAGATAACAAGTTGAAAAACAGATTAATAATATTTTCCTCAATTTTGGGATTATATGTAAACAAACTAAGGCATTCATCATCATAAATTACATATGTCCAGGAATATCAATATATATACATATATAACCCAGATTTTAAAAAACTCAAAATTAGTAATAAACCAGATTCACTTACGTGAATATAGTATACTAGCGATAAGCTATTAAACACATGTCAACATATTGAGTGTGTTGTTAGTATATCATATATATACATATATACTCAAAATTAATACAACTGATGTCTCAAAACATATATAATTGTCAGATTATAAAATATGCTGTAACGGCTGGAAATTTCCGACTCCTCGAGAGTCGGAAATTCCGAGACGTTAGTGAAAGAATTTAGAAGGTGAGAAAGAAAAGATAGAACTAATAGAATAGAAGAAGAAGAAGAACATCAGAATCATCAGAGTAACACGAATCTCACAGCGGAACGAATAACATATAATATATAACATAACTTTGAAGTAAACAGTTATATATATAAAATAGCACTTATCAGAGTACAACACTTACAACACAGCGGAAATAACTATAGCTATAGAATCTTGCGGCCTCCTGCTCCAAGCTCTCCAAGTATATCTGTAAATCCCGACTACTTGACTGCCCGTACAAATTTTGGCACCCAAGAGTTTAGGGAAAACAACAAAGTAAACTCCGGGTCAGTCATGGGACTGGTATGAGTAAAACAATTTAAAACAATTGAACAGGTATATGATATCTCATAAGACCACGCCGTGAATACGGAACGGGTTTTTCTTTATGAGTATCTAAACAACTTTGACAAGCAATATCATTGTGATATTATAATAATGTCTAAGTACACATAGGTATCAATATAGCAGAAACGCTTGCATCTCACGTTCTACATACATAGTATAAAATCATAAACCGCAGGGCGCTTATCGGAGAATGGATTCCAACAGACAAGGTATGGGAGCACCTTCTGAATAGTGTACTCTAGAGGTGATACACTCAGGGTTCAACAAGAACGTCTTGCAACCCGGCCACACATGACCGCTCACTCATTTAGCTTGAGTGTCGCGAATATATTGCCACCACGGTTATAGGCCATCAAACCGTCATCCGAAGATACAGAATCAAAAAGAAGTATAAATATGGATATTCCCTAGATCGGTGACAATACACCCTGCTTGGGAATGACCCAACTAGCCATGCTGCCTAGCCCAACTTTTGTTACTTCCTGGTGTGAGGCTAGAAGCTACGTCTATCTTCAGAACATCTGATCACCATTCACTTTGAATGCCACATCGTCATACCCGCCAAATCACAAATTGACTTATTCAAAAATAACACGGGTATACAGCTAAGAGAAACGAATTCCTCTGCCACCAAACGTGAATACGTTTGAACAGATCAACTTACGCGATCCATTGGATATACTCTGTCAGACCTTCTTCCATATACGTCGTCCTGGGACTGGACAACCCGAAGGCACTATTCAGTATATCCATCTTAGTCACTGTTATCTAAGACTTATACAACAGCCCTTGCACTTTACTCCATCTTCAATTTATCTTTGGCAGCTATTGCTCGCAACGCTTATGCCAATACAGAGTGGTTCTTTGGATGATAATCCAACCGGTCTCTCCATATTAACAACGTTAAAATGGTAAAAACTTTGATAGTCTGTGATTCAACTATCAAATGAAAACATGTCGGTGTACAAACAACGATCTTATTTCCAAATGGAAATTCGATCGATCAATCATCATATGTTCATATTTCCTTATTTCATATATTTAGAAAATATATGTTATTAATCATAGGAAAACATTTCCATAGCTTATTTTCACATCACTAT
Organism: Allium sativum; assembly: GCA_030737875.1. NCBI lineage: Eukaryota > Viridiplantae > Streptophyta > Magnoliopsida > Asparagales > Amaryllidaceae > Allium > Allium sativum. The sequence continues at coordinate 201,304,290 of CM060916.1, forward strand.
TATTTCGCAACTATCAGTCCCTAACTGTAACTAGTATGAGAACAATTCTCTAAGTAACAATCCGGAAGGTCGAAACCAACATCATATCGTCACTTAGAAAACCGTTTAACTTACCCTCTCCAGTTAGTTTCTGAATTTGCTTAACTCTATTTCTTAAATTCTTATCATGAAACATTTCATTTTCTATGTTTAGAAAACATATCTGACTATATTTGGAAAACGTTTCCAAAACTCATTTACGGATTTCAAATGAACGTTGTATAAAACATCGTTACGCTTAATCCATTAATCGCTTATTACTTAACTATATTTCAAATCAACCTTTTCTATCGAACCACAACTATTCCTTTGTCAATTCTGAAGTCAATCAAGTTGGGGTATAATTACCTCTCAGACCTTAATTGAACAACGTCCTTTACTGTGAAATAGATGAAGCCCATCACTCACTTTTTTACAATCATCTGTTTATGCAAATTCTCGGATTCAGGTTACGAATCTACTTCTTATATGAAAACGTTTTATTATAACTATAACGTTATAATTCCTACTTCTGAAATAGATAAATTATAACTTTATCTCCTAACTCGAATAATTTAACAGACACCTAATTTCTAAATCAATAACTAATCTTGATTTAAACCCTGGAAAGTAAATAGTACTTTCCCGAATTCGCTATAATCGAATTCGACGTATAACTCTCTTTCGAGTAATCTCTATTCGATTAACTCTTCTTCGAATAACCTATATTCGATTATCTCTCTTCGAATAACTCATATTCGAAATCTCTCTCTTTCGAATAAACAATATTCGATCTCTTTCTTTCGAATATGCTATATTCGAAAATCTCCTTTCGATTTACTAATCGATAACTCCTTTCGATCAAACTAAAATTGATAACTCTTTAACTCTATTCGAATAACTAATATTCGACTAACTCCTTTGGATCAACTCATTTGATTAACTCCTTCGAATAACTAATTCGAATAATTTACCTTCGAATAACAAATATTCGATTTACTCTAACTCAATTAACTTAATTCTAATCGATTTACTCCATTTCGATTCAACTTAATTTAAATCGATTAACTTAACTCAAATTGATTAACTCCTTTCGAATAACTAAATTCGATTTAACTCTTCTCGAATAACTACATTCGATTAACTCAAATTGAATAACTAATATTCAATTAACTCTTACGTGTTTAACTCTATTCAAATATCTAATTCGAATAACTCATTTCGAATAACTAAATTCGATTAACTCTTTTAACTTTACTCGAATAACTATATTCGATTAACACCTTCTTTCGAATAACTATATTCGATTAATTCTTCGACTAACTCCTTTGGATTAACTAACTTCGAATAACTCCTTTGGATTAGCTAACTTCGAATAACTCCTTTGGATTAACTAACTTCGAATAACTCCTTTGGATTAACTAACTTCGAATAACTAATATTCGATAACTACTCTTCGAATAAATAATATTCGATAACTCTTCCCAAATGAATCACATTTGATTTCTCCACTCGAATAAACTATATTCGATTACTCTTCTTAAATGAATAACATTTGATTTCTCCACTCGAATAAACTATATTCGATAACTCTTCTCAAATGAATAACATTTGATTTCTCCGCTCGAATAAACTATATTCGATTACTCTTCTCTCGAATACACTATATTCGATAACTCTACTTCGGATAAGTGATATTCGACAACTCTACTCGATTAACTCTACTTGGATAGCTCTAACTGATCAACTCTAACTGGTCAACTCTAACTGGTTAGCTCAACTGGTCAACTCAACTGGTTTAACCTAACTGGTTAACTCTAACTGGTTAACTCAACTGGTTAACTCGTCTTGATTTAACTGAACAAATCCACTCAGTTTAACTTAGCTAATTCACGTTGATTAACTCTAACCGATTCACTTAGTTTAACTCAACTAATTCACTTCGATTAACCACTTAGTTAACTTAACTAATTCACTTCGATTAACCACTTAGTTTAACTTAACTAATTCACATCGATTAATTACTTAGTTTAACTTAACTAATTCATTTTGATAAATCACTTAGTTTAACTTAACTAATTCATTTTGATAAATCACTTAGTTTAACTTAACTAATTCACTTTGGTTTAACTTATTTATTTATCACATAAATATCCCTCGCTTTAATCCTATTTATTTAACAAATAAATATGTCCTTTTAATTCTATTTATTCTAACAAATAAATATTCCTTTTACTTTGATTTATTTCCTAAATAAATATATCCTTTTACCTCTTTCAAATATATTCCTTTATATTTGCTGTCCAATATATTTCCTTTATATATTTGGTTTATAAATAAATCCCTTTATATATCAATTACAAATATAATTCCTTTTATATTCAAAACCCTTTTCTTTTATATATAAAATCCGGTGATTTTATATAAATGAAATATTTTCAAATTATACTTTGAAAATCCTCTTTCTACATTCTGGTATTTCTTATGGTATTTAACACACCATATAACAACGATAAATATCGTCCCAACACACATGATCAATATCATATTATATATCACATTATATATCACAATATATAAATCACAGTAAAATAAATGTTGAGGAATCCAGTTGGATTCCTCCAACCTGTTTCCCTGCATCACAGATGTTAGACAACAACAGTATAATATTCTGATAAACAGAATCAACACATAACTATTTGTCGGTTTATATATATATATATATATATATAATCTCTACTAACTGACTAGCAGTTCAATCAAACAGTCAACATACAGTCAAACAGACAATAATTAACAGTCCTAAGAATACAACGTGAAAATAAAACTGTTTAGAGTTTGTGAGATTTACTCACAGTTGGACGATCATCGTCAATGACGATAATTGCCGCTTGATTCAGATTGGACAATTTAATTCGCCATAAATTGTAACGGCTTCGGATTCACTCCCGGTCAGTCTCATTGTGTTGCTCCCGTCCATACGATCCCGACGCAACTTACGGTTCTGAATTCTGATTACGTACGGTCGAGTTACAGTATATTAAAGTTAGTACATGAATTGAAATTAAATAAAACATGAATTTATTATTATTGGGCTTAACTCTCTTTAACAAGGCCCACTACCCCTTGTACCAGCCCAACCCGTACCCCCCTTTATCAAACCCGCACCCTTTATTCTCCTTCCCCAAATCAATTCGAGCTCCAGTGGAAACCAAAGCTCCCCGTTGACCTCGCGTTTGACCCGCCTTCACCATCTCCACGGCCATCGCCCCTACCTGCAACCACCGCCAAACACCTCGCCCTTCTCTCCTCTACTCGAACGCCAGCACCAACCTCAACTCGATGCCTCGTCCCTGCTTGCGTCGCTCAGCCCTAGGTCAAGACCATCGACATTTCCAGTCGTCGAAATCCACGAAAACTTGGCTACATGCTCGATCTCCTCTTCTGAATCCAATCATGACCTCGAATTCGTGGATTACTGCACCTATCTCTCGCCATCTTCAGCCCTAGGCCGCCTGATAGTCTATGCTGCGAGCTTCAGGGTGCTCGAACCCTTCGAAACCGATACCAAAGTGAAGTAAAACATCATGGGATCTCAATTACATATTTGTTTGGATTTATAGATTTGTATTTTGTTTCTTTGTGATTTTTCTTTTGGTGGAAACTTGCTGTGTTTGTGGTTTATACTGTATATATGCTACTGTCGGTTAGGTAGCTTTTGTGGTGGAGAAGCAAGGTCATGTGGCCTATTTCGGATCAAGGAAAAATAGTGGAGATATTTTTAGTTTGATTTCTTTATTTTATTTAAGTCATTTTCTCCTTGAATCTTCTTTCTAAAAATCCCCGAGACCACATACGATCTTCTAAAATCACCAAACTGGACATGCTGATAGAATTCGACATTCCGGATCCAACAAAATTAGTTTCGTCGAATTCTGACTCCGTCTGCTCAAATTGCGTATTTTTAAAGCTCTGGATGACCCATTTAAATATATAAATATATTTAAATATTATTAAATTAAATATTAATAAATTAATATTATCGTATATACCCATATACAATGTCGTCCGGCTCCAGAATATCACCTCAGATTTTATGACTTGATCTCCAGACTCCAGATTATCCCGATATTCAGTTCGTATCAAAAAATCGATTTATAACGTATATAAAGCGTCGCAAATTATAAAGGAATTCCATAGCGACTTTTCTGAAATTTGATTTGGACATAACTCAAAATCTACCCGACGAAATCCCTATTTTTCTCTTCTACTAGAAAGATATACTCCACCAGCTCCACACGTTTCTTGTTTCACAGAAATCCGATTTAAAACGAATCCTGTATATTCAGCTGAAGCTCGAATCGCCAATTTACGAACTGCAGCGCCATTTCGAGCTCGATTTTAATTATAATATAATTATACGTTCAAACTGTCGTCGATTGAATATATATGTCAATATAATTCAACTCCAAGCTGAATTAAATCTAAGGGACGACCCCGTTCACAGAATATTGTGATTTCCAATTATTTCGACATTATAATATATTATTATATTATACACTTTAATTAAATATTCAATATTATTTAATTCAAGTCATCGATATCGCCCAATTGATATTTAATAATTAAATAAATTAATTATTCGACAGCTAACAAAACGCGCCATTACAGACTTCCCCACTTAAAATAATTTCGTCCTCGAAATTGCTAAGTTAGAGGATGACCCTATATATTGGAACTCCTAAGATTGGTTTACCCCTTATTTCTGACTTCAACCGAACCAATTAATATCGACTGAAATATTTATTCTTCCGACTAACTAAAATTTTCAAAAATTCTGAAAATTTTCTAACACTTTAAATTTTCGGAAAATTTCGCCATAACCTCCTTTGTACAGCCCTATTGGTAAAACCACAACTCGCCTCTTTAGGCCTTCTCCAACCCAAAAGAAAATTAAACCGCCAAGCGGCTTGCCAAATCGGCTCATAAATCTCATGCTTATATCAAAAATAAACTTGTACCTTTTTGTCGGGCATATCAACTTAATCACTTTCACCTGTATCAACCCAACATATACCAATGTCATCTAAATCCAACCTTCAACTCAAACACTTGGTTCTATCCAAGTCAAATTCTATTCAAATGCCAATGTTACATTTCAAACTCTTAACCTGTCAACTTAATTCCAATCCAGATTATTCTCTAACCAAATCCCGATTTATTTAACTTGGTTCGAGTTAAATTTTAATTTACTTATTTGTTTTTACCATCTTGATTTATTTAACTTAACAAGTTAAATTTTAAATTTCAAGATTTAAATTCCTGGGTTTTATTTCAAATCAATTTCAAATCCTAACACCAATTCAAAACTTTTGAATTTCTAAACAACTTGTTTTCTCAACACCATTTGAAAACAAAACACTTGGTAGTAATCTGCCACTTAGAAACTCGAAAATCACACCGATGATGTATCGATCCATCCTCGGAATTATTTTCCAGTCATCCAGGTGAGTTAGATACTATATTTATTTCAAATTGAAAAACATTTTCAAAATCTCCCAGGAACTTAAAATTTCCTTATTTTAATTCCAAATTTTGATTTAAATTCAGATTTACTCATCTGATTTCACTCATATGAATTCTAGTTGGTTATGTATAACCATTTCACTATATAATCTTGCTCGATTATGATTACAACCAATACATCTAATATATTATAAATTTTGATATACATATATATACCTCTATATCAAAATATACTTTGGGTAAAGTTAAATTCACTTACCCTCTTTCAAAACATATCGTGACGATCCATCGTATTCAAGTGTTTATTTACTCCTACCGATACAGTGGATCAAACTGATCGACCAGAACTCATAAACAACTCAGCCAATGAATCTCCACAATATAAAACCATTTTTATATCAAATACAAATACGCATTCGTATATATACACTCAATCTCAGTCTAGGGTATTACTAACCCTATCTCTACTGAGTCACGCCACAGAGCCAAGTAATTCTTAACTTAAGCTCTGATACCAACTGTAACGGCTGGAAATTTCCGACTCCTCGAGAGTCGGAAATTCCGAGACGTTAGTGAAAGAATTTAGAAGGTGAGAAAGAAAAGATAGAACTAATAGAATAGAAGAAGAAGAAGAACATCAGAATCATCAGAGTAACACGAATCTCACAGCGGAACGAATAACATATAATATATAACATAACTTTGAAGTAAACAGTTATATATATAAAATAGCACTTATCAGAGTACAACACTTACAACACAGCAGAAATAACTATAGCTATAGAATCTTGCGGCCTCCTGCTCCAAGCTCTCCAAGTATATCTGTAAATCCCGACTACTTGACTGCCCGTACAAATTTAGGCACCCAAGAGTTTAGGGAAAACAACAAAGTAAACTCCGGGTCAGTCATGGGACTGGTATGAGTAAAACAATTTAAAACAATTGAACAGGTATATGATATCTCATAAGACCACGCCGTGAATACGGAACGGGTTTTTCTTTATGAGTATCTAAACAACTTTGACAAGCAATATCATTGTGATATTATAATAATGTCTAAGTACACATAGGTATCAATATAGCAGAAACGCTTGCATCTCACGTTCTACATACATAGTATAAAATCATAAACCGCAGGGCGCTTATCGAAGAATGGATTCCAACAGACAAGGTATGGGAGCACCTTCTGAATAGTGTACTCTAGAGGTGATACACTCAGGGTTCAACAAGAACGTCTTGCAACCCGGCCACACATGACCGCTCACTCATTTAGCTTGAGTGTCGCGAATATATTGCCACCACGGTTATAGGCCATCAAACCGTCATCCGAAGATACAGAATCAAAAAGAAGTATAAATATGGATATTCCCTAGATCGGTGACAATACACCCTGCTTGGGAATGACCCAACTAGCCATGCTGCCTAGCCCAACTTTTGTTACTTCCTGGTGTGAGGCTAGAAGCTACGTCTATCTTCAGAACATCTGATCACCATTCACTTTGAATGCCACATCGTCATACCCGCCAAATCACAAATTGACTTATTCAAAAATAACACGGGTATACAGCTAAGAGAAACGAATTCCTCTGCCACCAAACGTGAATACGTTTGAACAGATCAACTTACGCGATCCATTGGATATACTCTGTCAGACCTTCTTCCATATACGTCGTCCTGGGACTGGACAACCCGAAGGCACTATTCAGTATATCCATCTTAGTCACTGTTATCTAAGACTTATACAATAGCCCTTGCACTTTACTCCATCTTCAATTTATCTTTGGCAGCTATTGCTCGCAACGCTTATGCCAATACAGAGTGGTTCTTTGGATGATAATCCAACCGGTCTCTCCATATTAACAACGTTAAAATGGTAAAAACTTTGATAGTCTGTGATTCAACTATCAAATGAAAACATGTCGGTGTACAAACAACGATCTTATTTCCAAATGGAAATTCGATCGATCAATCATCATATGTTCATATTTCCTTATTTCATATATTTAGAAAATATATGTTATTAATCATAGGAAAACATTTCCATAGCTTATTTTCACATCACTATTATTTCGCAACTATCAGTCCCTAACTGTAACTAGTATGAGAACAATTCTCTAAGTAACAATCCGGAAGGTCGAAACCAACATCATATCGTCACTTAGAAAACCGTTTAACTTACCCTCTCCAGTTAGTTTCTGAATTTGCTTAACTCTATTTCTTAAATTCTTATCATGAAACATTTCATTTTCTATGTTTAGAAAACATATCTGACTATATTTGGAAAACGTTTCCAAAACTCATTTACGGATTTCAAATGAACGTTGTATAAAACATCGTTACGCTTAATCCATTAATCGCTTATTACTTAACTATATTTCAAATCAACCTTTTCTATCGAACCACAACTATTCCTTTGTCAATTCTGAAGTCAATCAAGTTGGGGTATAATTACCTCTCAGACCTTAATTGAACAACGTCCTTTACTGTGAAATAGATGAAGCCCATCACTCACTTTTTTACAATCATCTGTTTATGCAAATTCTCGGATTCAGGTTACGAATCTACTTCTTATATGAAAACGTTTTATTATAACTATAACGTTATAATTCCTACTTCTGCAATATCTAACCTAAATTATAACTTTATCTCCTAACTCGAATAATTTAACAGACACCTAATTTCTAAATCAATAACTAATCTTGATTTAAACCCTGGAAAGTAAATAGTACTTTCCCGAATTCGCTATAATCGAATTCGACGTATAACTCTCTTTCGAGTAATCTCTATTCGATTAACTCTTCTTCGAATAACCTATATTCGATTATCTCTCTTCGAATAACTCATATTCGAAATCTCTCTCTTTCGAATAAACAATATTCGATCTCTTTCTTTCGAATATGCTATATTCGAAAATCTCCTTTCGATTTACTAATCGATAACTCCTTTCGATCAAACTAAAATTGATAACTCCTTTAACTCTATTCGAATAACTAATATTCGACTAACTCCTTTGGATCAACTCATTTGATTAACTCCTTCGAATAACTAATTCGAATAATTTACCTTCGAATAACCAATATTCGATTTACTCTAACTCGATTAACTTAATTCTAATCGATTTACTCCATTTCGATTCAACTTAATTTAAATCGATTAACTTAACTCAAATTGATTAACTCCTTTCGAATAACTAAATTCGATTTAACTCTTCTCAAATAACTACATTCGATTAACTCAAATTGAATAACTAATATTCAATTAACTCTTACGTGTTTAACTCTATTCAAATATCTAATTCGAATAACTCATTTCGAATAACTAAATTCGATTAACTCTTTTAACTTTACTCGAATAACTATATTCGATTAACACCTTCTTTCGAATAACTATATTCGATTAATTCTTCGACTAACTCCTTTGGATTAACTAACTTCGAATAACTCCTTTGGATTAGCTAACTTCGAATAACTCCTTTGGATTAACTAACTTCGAATAACTCCTTTGGATTAACTAACTTCGAATAACTAATATTCGATAACTACTCTTCGAATAAATAATATTCGATAACTCTTCCCAAATGAATCACATTTGATTTCTCCACTCGAATAAACTATATTCGATTACTCTTCTTAAATGAATAACATTTGATTTCTCCACTCGAATAAACTATATTCGATAACTCTTCTCAAATGAATAACATTTGATTTCTCCGCTCGAATAAACTATATTCGATTACTCTTCTCTCGAATACACTATATTCGATAACTCTACTTCGGATAAGTGATATTCGACAACTCTACTCGATTAACTCTACTTGGATAGCTCTAACTGATCAACTCTAACTGGTCAACTCTAACTGGTTAGCTCAACTGGTCAACTCAACTGGTTTAACCTAACTGGTTAACTCTAACTGGTTAACTCAACTGGTTAACTCTACTGGTTAACTCGTCTTGATTTAACTGAACAAATCCACTCAGTTTAACTTAGCTAATTCACGTTGATTAACTCTAACCGATTCACTTAGTTTAACTCAACTAATTCACTTCGATTAACCACTTAGTTAACTTAACTAATTCACTTCGATTAACCACTTAGTTTAACTTAACTAATTCACATCGATTAATTACTTAGTTTAACTTAACTAATTCATTTTGATAAATCACTTAGTTTAACTTAACTAATTCATTTTGATAAATCACTTAGTTTAACTTAACTAATTCACTTTGGTTTAACTTATTTATTTATCACATAAATATCCCTCGCTTTAATCCTATTTATTTAACAAATAAATATGTCCTTTTAATTCTATTTATTCTAACAAATAAATATTCCTTTTACTTTGATTTATTTCCTAAATAAATATATCCTTTTACCTCTTTCAAATATATTCCTTTATATTTGCTGTCCAATATATTTCCTTTATATATTTGGTTTATAAATAAATCCCTTTATATATCAATTACAAATATAATTCCTTTTATATTCAAAACCCTTTTCTTTTATATATAAAATCCGGTGATTTTATATAAATGAAATATTTTCAAATTATACTTTGAAAATCCTCTTTCTACATTCTGGTATTTCTTATGGTATTTAACACACCATATAACAACGATAAATATCGTCCCAACACACATGATCAATATCATATTATATATCACATTATATATCACAATATATAAATCACAGTAAAATAAATGTTGAGGAATCCAGTTGGATTCCTCCAACCTGTTTCCCTGCATCACAGATGTTAGACAACAACAGTATAATATTCTGATAAACAGAATCAACACATAACTATTTGTCGGTTTATATATATATATATATATATATATATATATATATATATATATAATCTCTACTAACTGACTAGCAGTTCAATCAAACAGTCAACATACAGTCAAACAGACAATAATTAACAGTCCTAAGAATACAACGTGAAAATAAAACTGTTTAGAGTTTGTGAGATTTACTCACAGTTGGACGATCATCGTCAATGACGATAATTGCCGCTTGATTCAGATTGGACAATTTAATTCGCCATAAATTGTAACGGCTTCGGATTCACTCCCGGTCAGTCTCATTGTGTTGCTCCCGTCCATACGATCCCGACGCAACTTACGGTTCTGAATTCTGATTACGTACGGTCGAGTTACAGTATATTAAAGTTAGTACATGAATTGAAATTAAATAAAACATGAATTTATTATTATTGGGCTTAACTCTCTTTAACAAGGCCCACTACCCCTTGTACCAGCCCAACCCGTACCCCCCTTTATCAAACCCGCACCCTTTATTCTCCTTCCCCAAATCAATTCGAGCTCCAGTGGAAACCAAAGCTCCCCGTTGACCTCGCGTTTGACCCGCCTTCACCATCTCCACGGCCATCGCCCCTACCTGCAACCACCGCCAAACACCTCGCCCTTCTCTCCTCTACTCGAACGCCAGCACCAACCTCAACTCGATGCCTCGTCCCTGCTTGCGTCGCTCAGCCCTAGGTCAAGACCATCGACATTTCCAGTCGTCGAAATCCACGAAAACTTGGCTACATGCTCGATCTCCTCTTCTGAATCCAATCATGACCTCGAATTCGTGGATTACTGCACCTATCTCTCGCCATCTTCAGCCCTAGGCCGCCTGATAGTCTATGCTGCGAGCTTCAGGGTGCTCGAACCCTTCGAAACCGATACCAAAGTGAAGTAAAACATCATGGGATCTCAATTACATATTTGTTTGGATTTATAGATTTGTATTTTGTTTCTTTGTGATTTTTCTTTTGGTGGAAACTTGCTGTGTTTGTGGTTTATACGGTATATATGCTACTGTCGGTTAGGTAGCTTTTGTGGTGGAGAAGCAAGGTCATGTGGCCTGTTTCGGATCAAGGAAAAATAGTGGAGATATTTTTAGTTTGATTTCTTTATTTTATTTAAGTCATTTTCTCCTTGAATCTTCTTTCTAAAAATCCCCGAGACCACATACGATCTTCTAAAATCACCAAACTGGACATGCTGATAGAATTCGACATTCCGGATCCAACAAAATTAGTTTCGTCGAATTCTGACTCCGTCTGCTCAAACTGCGTATTTTTAAAGCTCTGGATGACCCATTTAAATATATAAATATATTTAAATATTATTAAATTAAATATTAATAAATTAATATTATCGTATATACCCATATACAATGTCGTCCGGCTCCAGAATATCACCTCAGATTTTATGACTTGATCTCCAGACTCCAGATTATCCCGATATTCAGTTCGTATCAAAAAATCGATTTATAACGTATATAAAGCGTCGCAAATTATAAAGGAATTCCATAGCGACTTTTCTGAAATTTGATTTGGACATAACTCAAAATCTACCCGACGAAATCCCTATTTTTCTCTTCTACTAGAAAGATATACTCCACCAGCTCCACACGTTTCTTGTTTCACAGAAATCCGATTTAAAACGAATCCTGTATATTCAGCTGAAGCTCGAATCGCCAATTTACGAACTGCAGCGCCATTTCGAGCTCGATTTTAATTATAATATAATTATACGTTCAAACTGTCGTCGATTGAATATATATGTCAATATAATTCAACTCCAAGCTGAATTAAATCTAAGGGACGACCCCGTTCACAGAATATTGTGATTTCCAATTATTTCGACATTATAATATATTATTATATTATACACTTTAATTAAATATTCAATATTATTTAATTCAAGTCATCGATATCGCCCAATCGATATTTAATAATTAAATAAATTAATTATTCGACAGCTAACAAAACGCGCCATTACATATGCAATATGAACTAAGCAGGTATGAAAAAAATGAGAAAAGGTGTTTAGTGGCATGCTTAACATACATAGATGGTTAAAATATATACATATTTTTATCATGTTCAATCATATATATATGATTCGTTTTATGAGTATACCTTATATCCATACAGTGGCTAGTAAAATAAAATGCAAATCAGTATGAAATTTCAAAATCAAATTAATGTATGCCCTCTTTGACTTAAAACAGAGGATAAAACCATCTTTGTTGGATTTAAAATTGTCATAGATCAGTATATGAACACTTCATTATAAAATGTACTGCTTAAAACAGTAAGTTGACAACATTACAAACAATTTTGATTCATCATTTTTCAAATCTACGATCTGTCATAATATAATATATATAATAAGTGTATTACTATCATATAGTTTGTTGGTTAAGAATAAAATAACATTTACTTTTATTCCTTCATTGGGTTTTATTTGTGCAAGAAACAAACTTTCAAATGTGTGCCAAATGAAATCCCATATGTGTATATAAATAACTGGTTTGAATGTTTAAAGTGCTTTAGAACTTGTCGTTTGACTCATCACAATGTGTATGGTTTAGGAGTTGAGTTGTAAACAGTATTTGCATGACATGCACACTTATATATATATACACACACACACACACATATCATTATATATAAACATATATACAGTAATTAACATACCAGTAATTATTTATCAATAGATTATACACATATTCAATTTAAAAGAGGGCTTGTTAGATTCTTTCAAACCCATAGAAATCTGATTACATCACATTTATATATGTATAAATGTGTATTTTAACCTATGTTATATACATACATACATACATATATATATATATAACATAGATCAAGTCAAGATCTAAAATTTGCACATCATTTATCATTTCATAAGTATTTATTAAATTATTCAGCAAATCTTAATTTGTTGAAACAATGTTATAAATGTAGTACAAATTCAATAGGTATATCTAATATACTCACTCATACTGGGCACATATATATATATATTTGAGATAGTTCTCAAGTTAAATCTATATATATATATATATTCATGCTGGGTGAAGATATTGAAAGGAAATTGGGAAATGAATAATTTAACGACAAATTAGTGTGAAGGGCTCAATGTTGATTGATGGTTGGTCGATATAATTTCCATTTCGAAATAAGATCTTTGTTTGTATGGATGTTTTCCTTTGATAGTTAAATAACCAACTATCAAAGTTTTTGACTATTTTTCCATTGTCAATACCGAGAGACCGGGATAAGATTTATTATTTGAAACACACATTGTACGGGCATTAGTGTTTTGAATCAAGTATGATCAAAAAAATTTGAAGATGGAGTTTATGCAAGGGTTATTCTGGCGATCCTAGGTAGAAATTGCCTAAGATGGATTTACAGAATAGTGCCTTCGGTTTGTCCAGACTCAGGACAAGTTGAATGGACGAATGTCTGACAAAGTATATTAATATATCGCGTAAGATGATATCTTCAAACGCATTTATGTTTGGTGGCAGGGGAATTCATTACTCTTGGCTTTATACCCGTGTTACTTTTGGGGAGATCAATTTGTGTTTTGGAAGGTATGACGATGTGACATTCAAAGTAAATGAAGATGTGACTGTCAAAAGATACATTATGACCTTAAGCCCCATCAACCGGGAAATGACAAAACTCGGGCAGGCAGCATGGCAAAGTAGGTCGCTCTGAATGTTGTTACCATCTAGAGAATATTCATTTTTGTTCTTGTTTTCACTTCTATATCTCCTGGGAATGATTATGTTTGCATACCAACCGTAAGGTGACAATATATTCGGAACATTCAACCAAAATGAATGGCCGGTCATGTCTGGACGAGTTGCAAGACATTCTTGTTGAACTTCAATGTATCCCCTCTAGCGTACACTGATCGGAAGGTGGTTCTATACCTTGTCATAATTGGAAATCCAGTCTCCAATAAGAGCCTGCGGTTTTGATTGTATATTATATATGTGGAGGGTGAGATGCAAGTGTTCCGCTAGATTGCCATTTACTTGTATTAGACAATATCATAATACAAGAATAATATTGATTTTAAGAATGTTTTGGGTTATCGTATGGTAAAAACCATCCATGTTTGTGTGTGGATTGGTCTAACAATTATCATTTTCTTTTAAAAGGATTTTTAAAAGTTAAACCAAGTGATTGGAGTTTACTCACACCAATTCCATGACTGATCCAGAGTTTATTTTATTTGTTTTACCCTAAACTCTTTGGTGCCCAAATTTATTTAGGCAGTCAAGTAGTCGGGATTTTATAGAGATACTTGGAAGAGCTTGGAGCAGGAGGCTTCAACATTAGATATATATAGAGTTTATTTCTGCAATGATGTTATATGTTGTACTCTGATAATGGTGTGTATTACAAGTTACAGTTTTGTATTTCAAAAATTGTTATATAATATATTTTATTCGTTCCGCGGTGAGATTTGTGTTTACTCTGATTCTATTCTACTGTGTTCTTCTTCAATCTAACTTTCTTTCTATTTCTTGTTGTCTAACTTCTTTATATTAATAATCTGGTATTCTTGATGCTTGAATAGTCGACATGGTGTTTTGTGTTGATTTTCCGGGTCGAAAATCCTAGGATCGTTACAGTGGTATCAGAGCTGAAGGTTAAGGCTTTGTGAGTAACTCAGTAGAGATGGGGTTAGTAATACCCTAGATTTAATTGATATATATACGAGTGAGCGTATTTGTAAATTGTATAAAAATTATTTAATATTGTGGAGATTTATTAGTTGAGTGGCTTATGAATTCTTGCCGACAGTGGGGCACCACATTGTCGATATGGGTTTCTAACCACTCGTATACAATGAACCGACATAGTATGTTTTGAAAAAAGGTAGATAAAATAAATTTACCCAAAATACATTTTAATATAAAAGAAGTATATATATTGGAATTATTATAATATATTGGATGTGTTGATTTGTTGATATAATCGAATCAGATTATAATCAAGATGGTTATAAATAACCAATTAGAATTCGTTTAAGTATAATATGTATAAAATCAAATGAACTAAATTTGGAATTAAATCAGAATTAGGAATTAAAATGCCAAAAACTTGGAAAATTGTTTAAAATTGAATTTTGAATTATACAAGGAAATTTTAAGATCCAGGGTGATTTGAAAATGTTTTCAGATATTATATAAGGTATTTTGAAGTAATTTCAAAATGAAAATGTTTTAAAAATGAGTTTTGGAAGTGATTTAGTAGGTCACTGAAAAATAGTACTGATTCATCAGTGTTCATTTTCGAGTTTCTAAGTGACGAATTACTATCAAAGATTTTGTTTTGAATTGCTATTATTATATGTAAATATATATGATTTCAAATTGATTAGAAATAAAACCCAAGAATTTAAATTTTGAAATTTAAAATTATAATTATGAATTTAACTAAATTGAAACTTAACTTAAACTAAGTTGAGTAAAATTGGATTATTGAGTAAGAATTTGAAAATGGAGTCAGAAATAGAATTTGGCTTGGGTATAAGTGAATGATTGGATTTGAGGATAAGTTGATTAGAGATCAATTTTGGAATGAATGAGTATGCTGAATTGGTAACAGATGGAAGAGATAGAGTTGGATACCCGACAAAAAGGTATAACTTTATATTTTATTTGGGTATGAGATTTGTGAGCTATTTTAGTAAGCCACTTGGCTGTCGGATTTTCTTTTGGATTGGAGAAGGCCTAGAGAAGCGAGTTGTCTTCGCACCGATTGAGCCGTGCAAAGGAAACGCTGGTGAAACTTTTCAAGAATTTAAGGTATTAGAAAATTTTCGAATTTTTTGAGAATTTTCGTTAAAAGGAATTAATTAATCTTATAATTAACTGATTCAGTTGAAAGTGAATTTAAGAAGTAAAACAAATGATATTTACCTAATTAACAAGGTTTGTAGCATTTCTCCATCTTAGTAATTTCGAGGACAAAATTCCTTTAAGGGGAAAGGAATGTAACATCCCAAAATTTTAGAGATTTAAATGATTAATTTATTTAATCATTTTAGTATATTGGTTTGATAATTTAACTAGTTTGAATTGAAATATTTTGAATATTTTAATTAATATAAAATGGTGCAATAATAATTTTAATTTTCGAGATGGTCAGAAATAGTTGAATTGACAATGTTGTGTGAATTGGATAGTGTAAGAATCTAATTGAGTTATAATTCGAGTTATAATAACGTATTTATTTAACGAACACCATTTGAACGTATAAATTATAATATAATTATAATCTAGCCCGTAACATTGTGGTAGTTCGTAATATTTCGTTTTCTACTTTAAATGAATATACAGGATTCATCATTAGTTCGATTTCTTCAAAATAAGAAACATTTGAATCTATTGAACTATATTTTTCTAATGAAGTGAAAAATCGAGATTTCGCCTTATAGATTATAAGTTATGTCCAAATCAAATTTTCTATAAATCGCTATGGAATCGTTTATAAGCCATAACGATTTATTAATAAAACTAAATACTGGTTTCGAATTTGGACAAGAATTTTGAGATGTATACTTAATTTAAATTATAGAATTTTACTATATTTTTTAATTCATAAATAAAAACCTTTTTGTTTAACGTATCTTGCGCCATAAATCAGCACTTTTGGGATTCCACAAATAGTTTTGACTTGTCTATTTTATTATATTTTTGGTATCACGGCACATTGCTCACCATAATGATATTTTTATTTTTGTTGATATCGGTCCACTCATGAACGAAGCCTATATAACAAATGTCTATCGATAGAACCATAATAAATCCGTGATCAAAATATAAATCTATATTTTCATTGAAAAACTATCCCAACCTAGTTACTAAACTTAAATACAAGATCTATGAATTGATTATGTGCCCTTGCTAAAATGATCATCACAATTTACCTCTACATTTATAACCTGATGCCAACCGTCTCTTCCTTAGCTGTTAAGAAATTTTAATACATGTATATTTGTATTTATTTATCCCCTACTCTAATCTGTCAACGTTGATACTTCATGCCCAAGGAAGGAAATCTCTGCAAACCTAAATGAAGCTAAGAACAAGCCTAAGATCTACCTTAGCTGCCGAATAGCGTATTTTCAACTCACTGAAATTGTACAACCTCCACCCTCTTTTACGCAAGCTATCTCATAGGGTGAAGCATCATCATTAAAATTTAAAGCACTGATAGCTACATCTAGTTCCACCGCAGACTCCATGCTTGTACCATCTTCCTTGGCATGCAAGGATCATTATCTATAAATCCAGCATCCTTCATTTTGTAGTTCATTTCTTAAAATCATGAAAACACAGTAAAATGTAAAACTTCACCAATTTTTCTAAAATCATATAGGTAACGAAAAAATTAAAAATATATATGATCTCCTAACCTCTTAAGCGCTATCTTCATAAGAATTTTACACAGTTCGAACCACTTTTGGGTTCGTCGCCGTTTTGAAATCTTAGGCTAGGGTTTGGCTTTGTCAGCGACTGGGGAGATTTTGGGCAAGGTGATTATCACAGTGGCCTTCCTCACTTGAAAATGCACGTGGCTGTAGAGTTTGGTTGAGTTCTACCACCAGTGATGACGCGAGTAGTAACTGTACTGGGTAGTGGGTCTTGAGGCTTAGGACGGGATTTCTTTAGGCGATGCATGTTGGAGTTTTACGGGATGAGATGAAGGAGCTCGGGATGCTCAGTTTGATGGTGAATTTTGTTTGTGAAGCGATGGAGAAACGAAGAAGAACAGAGGGAAAGGAGACCAGAAATGGTTTTGTGTTTAGCCTCAACGAGATGTATTATATCGCTGGGGAAGATGATACTTAGGTAAAGCGGTTGGGCCGGTTTAAAGATGCGCGGCCCAGGAATTAAATAAAAGAAGAAAAAAGGGATTGTTGGGAGGACTGGAAATATGATACACGAAATCAATTCTTGAAGGGGAAGTTGAAATACTTTGTACGTACGTATAGGGTAATGCGGTTGGGACGATTTAAATAACATTGAGTCCCAAAATAATAAGAGGTAATATAGTTTTAATTTTATATTAAATATTGTATTAGCTTGTAATTATTAAATCTTGATCATACGTTATCGGAATTAGATAAAACAGGATCCGTCGGAATCATAAAACGTAGGCTACACAATGTAACCAATCTGAAGCGATTTAGAGGTCATCACGATTTTAGATGAAATTAAACACCTGATTTAATCAACCCTACGTAAATCGTGATTTAATGATTAACGGCCAAGGTGAGTAAACTCACTAACTCTATCCAGTTTTATAATTTTATAAATGTTATTTAATATTGATAAATAATGATTGAATGTTTATTGATAGTTGTTTGAATGATTTGCTAATTAATTTGTTGAAATAATATATACAGTATATATGTATATATATCATTGATTAAATACCAATTTTGTTTATTATTAATTTCATACTGATACAAAATTGAGATTGTTTATATTAATTAACATCTATGGATGTAGGGAAATAGGAGGAGGAATCCAACTAGACTCCTCAATAATTATATTGTCGGTTTTCATATATTACAATATCTGATGTGACAAATAATCTATGGTTGCTTATTGTGTGTTTAGGATGTTTGAATAACAATGGCCTTGAAATAATTGGTATTTAAGTATCATAAAATATATTTGGATATATTAAAAAAGAATTTGCGATTTTAAAAAGGATAATATATTTCAAAAATAGAAATTTAATTTCTGTTAAGATAGAATATAATAACTTGTTTAATTTATATAAAAACAACTAGTTTGGTTTATAAACAATGTTTATAAATGAGATAACTATTATTAAATAACTTGGAAAAATAAAATTAAGAATGAATAATATAAGGAAAATGGTGAATCATTTCAAAAGAGAACGATGAAATTATTTCGATATTCGAAATGTAAATAGAAGTGAAATAAATCCTTAATGATTTGTAATTAGAATTTGACAGCGTCGAATGTTATAAAAGGAATTTATATTTTTATAAATTATATATTATATAATTTGGAATTTGACAAGATAATTAATATTTGGATTGAAACCAATAACTTATAATCAAATGTTTTTATAAAATAACCAGATAAAATGGAATTTTCAACTATAATGGCATTTACCATTTAAATCAAAATTTGATTTAATAAAATGATTCCATGTTTCTATAGAGGAATAATATTCATGTTTCAAAGAGAATCATGTTTTATAAGCAAACGTTTTGAAGATTTAAAATGGTTATAAAAGTAGATTTGACAAATTTGTGGAAATGATAAATTCGAAAATGAATTTAGAAATGGAGTTAAGGAAATTAGGAACTAACTTAAGATAAGTTAAGTTTAATGGCTTTCTGAGTGTTGATCTGATGTCGGTTTCGGCCTTTAGGGTTTACACTTAGGGAGTTGTTCTCTTACTAGTTTACGGTTAGGGACTAATGGATATAGAAGAGTAACGATGCATGAATAAATATGGAAACGTTTTCCAATGTTAATAAGAAATATTTTCTAAAATATTGAAAATAAATTGTTTAAATTAAATGGAAACATTTCCAAAAATCAAGAGGAGCTAATCGAGTTGGAGAAATAGCTGGGTGAAGATATTGAAAGGAAATTGGGAAATGAATAATTTAATGGTAAATTAAATTAAAGGGGCTCGGTGTTGATTGATGGTTGATCGATATAATTTCCATTTGGAAACAAGATCATTGTCTATATGGATATTTTTCTTTGATAGTTAAATAACGACTATTAAAGTTTTTGACTATTTTTCCGTTGTCAATACGAAGAGACCGAGATCAAGTTTATTATTTGAAACCCACGCTGTATGGGCATTAGTGTTACGAATCAAATATGATGAAGAAAATCGAAGATGGAGTTTATGTAAGGGTTTTTCTGGCGATCCTACGTAGAAATTTCCTAAGATGGATTGACAGAATAGTGCCTTAAGTTTGTCCAGTCCCAGGACAAGTTGAATGGGCGAATGTCTGACAGAGTATATCTAATAGATCACGTAAGTTGATCTCTTCAAATGTATTTACGTTTGGTGGCAGAGAATTCATTCCTTTTAACTTTATACCCCTAGTATTTTTGGGGAAATCAATTTATGATTTAGAAGGTATGACGATGTGACATTTAAAGTAAACGAAGGCCTGAGCCGTCAAAAGATACGTTATGACCTCAAGCCTCATCAACCGGGAAATGACAAAAATCGGGCAGGCAGCATGGCTAACTATGTCAGTCCCAATTAGGGTTTATTGTAGAAAATTCATTTTTATTCTTCTTTTTGCTTCTGTATCTCCTGGGAACAGTTATGTTGGTATACCAACCATAAGATGACAATATATTCAGAACATTCAAGCGAAATGAATGATCGGTCATGTGTGGTTGAGTTATAAGATGTTCTTGTTGAACTCCAGTATATCCCCTCTAGAGTACACTGACCGAAAGGTGGTTTCTATACCTTGTCATAGTTGGAAATCTAGTCTCCAATAAGAACCCTCGGCTTTGATTGTATATTATATATGTGGAGCATGAGATGCAAGCGTTCCGCTAGATTGCTATTTACTTGTATTAGACACTATTATAATATCAAAATAATATCGATTTTAAGAATGTTTTGGGTTATCGTACAGTAAAAACTATCTGTGTTTATGTGTGGATGGGTCTTACAGTTATCATTTTCTTTTAAAAGGATTTTTAAAAGTTAAACAAAGTGATTGGAGTTTATTCACACCAGTCACATAACTGACCCAGAGTTTATTTATTTATTTTACCCTAAACTCTTAGGTGCCTAAATTTGTATGGGCAGTAAAGTAATCATGATTTTACAGATATTATTGGAAGAGCTTGGAGCAGGAGGCTTCAACAATAGATATATATTAAGTTTATTTCCGCTTTGATATTATATATTTCACTCTGATAATGTTATGTATTACAAGTTACGGTTTTGTATTTCAGAAATTGTTATATAATATATTTTATTCGTTCCATTGTGAGATTCGTGTTTACTTTGATTATGTTATGTTGTGTTCTTCTTCTTCTTCTTCTTCTTCCATTCTAACTTTCTTTCTATTTCTCACCCTCTAACTTCTTTCTATTAATGATGCAGTATTCTCAATGCTTGAATAGTCAACATAGTGTTTTGTGTTAACTTTTGGGGTGGAAAATCCTTGGGTCGTTATAGTTGGTGTTCGCTGATGGAGGTAAGTGGCGATGCGGCTGCGGGAGGTAACCGGTGGTGGACAAGTACACTTCGTTTTTCCTTTTTTTATGAGTTCGGGTTTAACTCGTTATAGGGAAGTGGAGGGAGATGGTCGGTCAGATGTGAGGGTCGGAGGCAGAGTGGGTTTAGCCTAGTGGTGCGGTGCCCCAAGGTGTTGACTCTAGTGGTGGATAAAAGGCAGGGTTGGAAACTGAATGGAAGAAGGAGGAGGTTTTTGCTGAAATGGGTTATCTTCCTTCAAACGGTTTTGCTTCGGAGAGGGATGTGAAATCTTCGTTTATTTATAGTCTAGATATTCAATTTTTTTAGAATTAAGGCTTTTCATTTTTTTTATTTTTCCTGTAGACATGGTTCCAGTCCTTATACCGATAAAAAGACAGGTAGTTCTATTTCAACTAAGCCAATTGTTGTTAATTCATGAGATTTTTGATTCATGACAACGATGAAATGAAGAGTTAATTAATATATGTGTGTGTGTGTTTAGTAGTGTAGGAATATGTTAAAATCTATCCTCGTTTATCATAACACAAGCACGTTTTCAAACACACTATTTATATATATTAATAGCACAAAACAACCATTAACTGGGTTGTTTTGCTCTAACCAGTCAACTAGTTAGAAATGAACCAGTCGACTGGTCAAGCAAGTAGCACAATAACGACTATTTTGTGTAAATTTTTCAAATATATATGATTTATATTTTTAACCAGTTGATGGGTGATTTTTATACCGATTGATTGATCCGACAATAATAGCCATATTTCTAAAAAGTCACCAACTTTCATGTAAGAATTTCTTTTCATTTCTGAAAGAAATGGTTGCTTCACTTCGCTAAAACTTTTCATGAACATTGACTACTCTTCAATCATTATATAAACATCACAAACTTGTTTTACAAATCATCAATTCTTACCAATTTCTATTCAGTATCTTGTTCTTTATTTCTAAGTTCTCTTGCATTCTAAAATCTCTCTAAAAAGATAATATTGCTTTTGAATATTTGAACTTATTTCAAATCTCTTGATTCAATAAGAAATATACTTCCTTCAGTCTTCACATACACGTTATATACTTGAGGATAAGATTATAGGAAGGGCATACTCAATTATTGGCTATTCAGTGTTATCCAAGGACACAAAGTCAAACTCCTATTATTTGTTGAAGTCTTGGGTCGGTGCTCAGGCGGGAAATCCTTGTCGGTGCTCGGGTGTGTTGCGAACCTGTTCCTCCGGGTGAAATGAGGGTGTTGATAGTTGAATTTCAGGAGTCTGCGAATGGATGTAGGATGGGAAGTCCGAACTAGTGTAAAATTCCTGGTGTCACTTTTTGTTAACCCTCTTTTTGGTAAAAGACGTAGCGAGCTAAATCGAAGCCCAAACGCACAACCAATTGAGTTAGACAGATCGCTTTCCAGGAAGCCCCGCAGAAGCTCGGCCCGAAGTAGCCGCATATCGGGCAAATCAAATTGATATCTCACCTCGGAAGATTCGCTTTCCCAGTTAAGCGAGAGAACCGCTCTTGCACAGGGCGTATCGACCAAGTATTTCGGATCTACATGAAATATCCAGCTGAGTTGTTCAAATACTTAGCTCGACTCTCAAGGAAGAAAAAGCGGTCAACCATATCCGGACAAAGCTCTACTTTTTATATACCTCATCATGGATGCCACGTCTGCCACAACATCCAAGGATACTATTTATAAATAGTGAAATCAGTCTTCAGCCGCTATTCTAACCAAGTGATGGACTCCACGTGTCCGAGCTTTTCCGGAAAGGCCGGGCCACGTCACAACAGCCCAAGCTGCTATCCCCGCCTATAAATACCTCAAAGCTTAAAGAGGAAAGAGAGGAGAGAGACTTCTCTGACCTTTCTTTTTTCGACTCATACTTCTTCTTCTTCCCAGAAAAACAATATCTGGAAGAGAAAACAACTGCCTTCTCTCTTTTCTCCAAATAGAAAAAGCATTGTACTTGTAATCAAAAGCAAAAGTAATATATATATATATATATATATAATGTAACACCTCGTAGTTCTATAACATAAATTTTCACAAATTAAAGTATAATTAAATTTTAGAAGAAGAATTAAGGGAAACGGATTACGCCATTACGTTCGTCTCGAAATTCTGCTTGAGCTAGAGTCCGAGTTTGCGTAAATCGGATTCCGTACGAAGGAGATATGACCTCCGGAAGTTGAAGAATTTATTTAAAAATTCAAACAGCTCGAAAAACGGATTCAAAATTCAAAAATAGGACCAGACCCGGGCTGGACAGGAAAATTCCTGCCCAGGGCCCAGGTCGACCCTACCCTAGGGTCGACCATAGTGCCGACCTGGTTGACCCAGGTCGACCATAGTGTCGACCTGGTTGACCCAGGTCGACCATAGGGTCGACCTCCCCTGTCGACCTGGTCAGGTCTGGCTGGCCTGGTCTGTGTTCTGGTCGAATTTTTGGGCCTAGTCTTGTAACTAGGGCTGAGTTGTCTTCTTTTGATTGGCTTCTCTTTAGAACGGATGGCTTTGATTAAACCTAGCTTCATCGACGGCTCTAATTAACTTGTAACTCTATAAAAACACCCTAGGTCTCCAACTAAAATTCACACAAAAATAAGAACTTGAGCCGCCATGATGTCAGAAGAAAACTAAGGAGAGCCTCCATTTGAAAAGAGACGAACAACGATTCAAGAAACAAAACTAATCTAATTTCTACGCAACGTTTCCTACTCCAAGGGAAAGCTTTGCAAATTCAGAATAACAGAAACCAGAAAACAAGTTTCAGCACTCGTTGTAAGTATAGTGGTTTTCTGAATATGAATAGAAATTGCGATGTGATTCGATGTAAATGAAATTGGGGTCTTACTATTGTAAAATATTTATGTAAATTCTGTGTATTGCGTTGATTATGTCATATTTTGTATTGGGTGTTTGTGGCATAAATTGGTTGATGCGAGCCTATTGACATTTGTATGAAGATAAATATCACTTGCAAGTTTGTTAAAAAAAACTAGAATTGACATCTTTATGTTATGTTGTTAACATGGTTAGCATACATTCTTTTTAGGCCTAAGTTGAGACTCAAGTAAACATGTTCCAAGTTGAAACCTTTTATGCCTACACGAGTCAAAACCTTTGTATATATTATTATGTTTATTTGCAATGATAATTGGGTTTATGCAAGTACCTTTTGGTTACAAAAATTATACTAGTTTCATGTTGAAATAGGCTACTTGATGTAAAGTTAGTTTACACCTTTGGGTTATGTCAAAAAGTGGACATTTTTATGCTAGTTTGGCGTTTGACATTATGCCTAGTTATATGTGTATAAAACCATGTTTAAACAAGTCTAAAAGTACGCCATTTCATGTGACACCTATTATGCTATACCATGTTATATCTTTATAATAGTCCAGAATTTATGATTTACGTGACACCTATCTAACAAGATCCAATATTCATGTGCAAGTTTGTGACATGTTATGCAATGTTATGATTCATGTTATGCGAGATCGCCTTATTTATCTAGTTACACCTTTATGTCACACGCTAATCGATAACTATGTTTAGGCCAAATTTCATAGTATAGGTTCATTGAACCTATGCTCCCTTCTTTACTTTGTTTATGGATTGGGCCTATTAGCGGGCCCAATATCTTCATACGATTAATACAAATAATCGAGCGAGGGTAACGTTGTGATTAACTATTAAATTAAAGTATGTTAATATGTCGGCGGGCCTAAAAACCATGAAATGGGTTAAGGCCATAAATGATATAAATTATGTACCATTAGTTTGGAATAAAACATGTGACATGAGATATTTACATAAGTAAAAGTGTAAATTTATACAATACAAATATGCTTAACCTGAGGTTGGATTGAGTTGTGATGTAAACTTGCCCGGACCCGCCCGGCTGTCCAGTAATCACAACAATACCTATCCAATGTGAGAGGTTAAGGCATTGAGCCCAATAAAGACCGGAGGTTAGACTGAGTTGTGGCGTAAGACTGCCCGGAACCGACCGGCATACAAGAAGCCACAACAATACCTGTCTAATGTGAGTGGTTGGTGCTTTAATAAGACAATTAAAGCTAAGTTAGGATTGGTAGGGTTAAGTTAACTAAAACACTTAACCAACTTAACATGTTAACAAGACGAGACTTGTAGGGGTTAAGTAACTAAGAAAACACTTAGCCAATATAACATGTTAACTAGACTAGAAGGTGAGGTTAAGTAAAGTTAATACACTTAACCAAATTAACATATTAACTAGACTAGTGGGTGAGGTTAAGTAAATTTAGGACACTTAACCGTTATAACCTGATAATTAGATAAGTGGGTAAGGTTAAGTAAATACACTTAGCCAATTTAATATGTTAGCTGGACTAGAGGGTAGGGTTAAGTAAACTTGGAACACTTAACCATCATAGTGTGATAAATTGAACAGGGTTAAGTTGAAACATGAAGGGACAATACCTAACCATTAGAACATGTTAATTAAACAGATGTTAAGGTTAAGTTAACTAAGAGAACACTTAACCGTTATAACATGTTAGTTAAAACAGATGGGCAAGATTAGGTTAGGGGACATTTAACCAATACAAAATAAATGGGTTGGGTTAAGTAATAAGAAATACTTAACCAATATAACTTGGTTTATGATAGGGTTAAGTCAACATGAACTACTGATAACACTTAGCCAGTTTAATATGACAAAGAAATGGGTTAAGCTAACCTGAATTGACTAATGACACTTAACCAATCCAACTTAACAAGAAAGAGGGCTAAGTAGAAAACCCTAGTTAAGAAACAATCGAGAACGGGAGCTAAGTTGAAATCCCCAGTTAAAGAAACTAAGTGATAAACCTTAGTTAACAAGATTTATGGGAAAAGAAACTAAGTGGTAAACCTTAGTTGAGAACAACTAAGTAATAATTCTTAGTCAAGAAAACTGAGCCGGTCCATAATAGATGAATAACCCGATATGGTAGATCATCGCTTAAAAAGTGCATGAGAAGGAGCAAACGTTTATCCGATTTCGAAAAAGGCTCCAGCGGACTGGGTTTAGAAGCAAGTAGCTTCAGGGGACGTGAGGGTACTCTTGGTATCCCTCTGTGAGGTTGCAGATGATCCGCCTGGGCTCATAGAGGTTAGGGTCTGCGTCAGAAGAACCAAGGGTATGCCTTGGTTACAATTTAAGGCAACCTAAAGACTGGGATGGACCAGCGAGATTCGACGAGACCAGTAGCCCTGTGATAGCGACTCGTCGTCTACCTACCATCTTGAATCAATCGTAGTACGCATGCGGAAAGGCAGAGAACTCCCAACAGACCATATACTTGCTATCTAGTTATGGGTGAGGCTGGCCAATAGGAATGTGGGGCATAGGTGGTAGGAGTATAGTTCTCGTGCTTGATTTTCATGGATTGCCTTTCATTAGTTGTGGGAGGGGTCACGTGGGACCATAACCACTGGTAGAAAAACAGACCATAGCATCTGCATCGGCAGATATCTGAAAGCTCCCTACCGAGTTCCGTGTTTCTAGAATAGCCCTGCCACATGACTCGTGTCGAACATTTCAGGACATGTGCATCTAGGCAGCGATCAACGATTCGCGACACATACGTGGAGAAAGTCTAAGAACATATACCACTCTAGGTAGTGTGTCCTAGACTAGGGGCATCGTTCGACAGGTAGCATAATCCCTAGTGGACCTAGGTGGCATAAATCCTGAATCCGAGAAGTATTAGACAAGTCACATAAACCCTAGTTGAATCTAGGGAACGCTCGATAGAAAACCCTAGATTAAATCTAGGTAATAAATAAATGTGTGCCTGATGGCAACCACAGTTACAGGGACTGGGATCACGTTATCATTTTATACAAATTACTAGTTGGGATACTAGTTAGGTGGTGCAGAGATTAGTATGGGGTGAGATAGTAATTTCGATTCTAAACTGCTTTGCCTTAGTTTATGGTATTTTCCCATTTTCAGTTTATGCCTGTCGTGTCCTTTTCCGTATTCATATACCGAAGCACCACTAGACTTACCAGACTTTATGTCTGACTCTATGTTTTCTTTCGTCTTCTTTTCTTCCGTTCCCCCCAGGTAGTCAGGGAGGGAATAGCTCAGATTTGTATGGACCTGTTACTCTTTCCAAGCTTGAAGACTCTTTGACGTGCTGCTTTGGACTCTCTTTTCCACCACTATGGCTGGCTAATGTTTTATTGGGGAATATCATTGTATATTTATGCTTCTTTATTTTGTTAAATAAGATAGATACTTTGTTGTTGGAAAACAATCTTTTTACAAGCTGTTTATAAATGAAATAAAGTTTTGTTCACTTTTCCGCTGCTTTATTTATCTGTCTTGTAATTTAATTGCATATTTTACCTATAATACTTCATAGAACTTAGTGCATTCCCTTTGTGAGTGACACTAACGAATGTGGGGTGTTACACGTGGTATCCAAGCTGAAGGTTACCGTATCAGGTAAAAGATTTGAAAATTTATTTTCAAAACGGGTTTAAAAGAAGCATTTTCAAAAGAAAAGTTTTGTTTTAAAGTCATATTCCCCAAAGCCATATGCATTATCTTTTGATTCTCTGTTTGAGTCCTTGTTTCCTTCTTTCTTGAGTCTCTGGGGCTCCTGGCGTTCTGGGAGGTAACCTCATCGAAGGGCGAAGTAGTGCCCAACTTCCATCTATAGCCATAATAGTTTCACCTGCGGCTAGTTTTCTTTCAAGCTTTGTAGGGTTTTCTGTACGATGGAGTCAGCTTTCAAGAGAGATTTATCAACATGATTACACAAGGAAGAGGATGAGGAGTTTGGCTAAGGGGCACAACCCAAGGATGAGGAATTCATGGATATGGACTTGGCTCACGAAGGAGGAAGGAATTATAAAACCTAAGACAAGAGGAAGTAGCTTTTCTATGGTAGAATAGGGCATATAATTAAGGACATGGGCAAAGACGAGGGAAAGGATTTTCAGGGGGACGAGTGCGTGCTTTCACCACCAGAATACCTGGGAGAGAGATAGTAAAAGTCTCCGTTGGAAAAGTTTAGCTTTTCATTAGATCAACCTGGTAGTACGCTTTTGATCTTAGCGCTTCGCATTCGTTTATACCTGCTTCCATAGTTGAGTCTCTGCACCTTGGTACTTGTATAGTAGAAGATCCCAACTAGTCTCAGATCCAAATTGGTGGTTCGGCCCGTTTACCTTTGGTTTGCAGGGATTTGAGAAACACCACATTAAGTGTTGAGTTTAAGCGTAATGTTTTGGTTCCATGGGCTATGAGTTGATCTTAGGCATGGGTTGGTTGGCTAGTAATTCTGAAAGTTAGACTTTTTCACTTGCCTTGGAAATACCCTCGAGATTACGTGATCCTAAAAAGATCAGTTAGGCCTAGCTATCTAGAATCACTTAATACGTTTATCGACGATTTGCAATCCGTTAGAATAGTCCAGGAGTACGTAGATGTTTTGATTAGGTTAGGGGTTTACCCTAAAACGCGGGATAGACATCCGCATATATCCAATTGACAATGAAAAACCAGTTATACGATCAACTATAGTTTTGGAAATGGAGGTCAAGAAACTTCGCAATCGTGAAGATTAACTAGATAAGATACGGTACAGAGAAGCTCAAGAAGATGCGACTTAGAAGACTGAAGACTAGATACGTGCATCATACCCTTTTTCTTAAGGGTATATCCTTTCTCTAGGAGTTTTATGCCTACTTGTTTCTAGCTTTTAAGGTATATCCTCTAGGACGTATCATCGATACTTAGGTAGAAACCAATGGATGTAAACATGTATTTGAAACATGTTATGATTGATGGATGCAAGTGGTTGCTCGTGGATGTATATACACACCATATGCGCTAGAATGACTTAGTCACTTTCATATTGCATTCGTATATATGTATTTGCTTAACGGATTTAATTTGATATGTTATCATATGGATGTTGCATATGGATGAATGGCTATGCGCACATGTAGTATTTACATAACTAGGACGCTTGCATACATGATTGGACGCATGGCACTGACATAATTTGCATTACGGAGGTCAACCGAATCAGTAGATCGCTAGATTTTGCCGTAGATAAAGACATATACACACACTATGCATATGAACATGAAAGCATTAGAAATATTTTTAAGGACAATGAATGCCTGTGATTGAATGGTTGAGTAGATGGACGGTGGGATGGTAGGATATACATTCTTCCTAACTTGAAGATTTCGGGGACGAAATCCCTTTAAGAGGGGGAGAATGTAACACCCTGTAGTTCTATAACATTAAGTTTCACAAATTAAAGTATAAGTAAATTTTAGAAGAAGAATTAAGGGAAATGGGTTACGCCATTACGTTCGTCTCAAAATTCTGCTTGAGATAGAGTCTGAATTTGCGTAAATCCGATTCCGTACGAAGGAGATATGACCTCCGGAAGTTTAAGAATTTATTTAAAAATTCAAACAGCTCGAAAAACGGATTCAAAATTCAAAAATAGGACCAGACCCGGGCTGGGCAGGAAAATTCCTGCCCAGGGCCCAGGTCGACCCTAGGGTCGACCATAGTGTCGACCTGGGTGACCCAGGTCGACCATAGGGTCGACCTCCCCTGTCGACCTGGTCAGGTCTGGCTGGCCTGGTCTGTGTTCTGGTCGAATTTCTGAGCCTGGTCTTGTCACTAGGGCTGAGTTGTCTTCTTTTGATTGGTTTCTCTTTAGAACGGATGGCTTTGATTAAACCTGGCTTCATCGACGACTCTAATTAACTTGCAACTCTATAAAAATACCCTAGGTCTCCAACTAAAATTCACACAAAAATAAGAACTTGAGCCGCCATGATGTCGGAAGAAAACTATGGAGAGCCTCCGTTTGAAAAGAGACAAACAACGATTCAAGAAACAAAACTCTATTCTAATTTCTACGCAACGTTTCCTACTCCAAGGGAAAGCTTTGCAAATTCAGAATAACAGAAACCAGAAAACAAGTTTCAGCGCCCGTTGTAAGTATAGTGGTTTTCTGAATATAAACAGAAATAGCGATGTGATTGTAAATGAAATTGGGGTCTTACTATTGTAAAATATTGATGTAAATTCTGTGTATTGCGTTGAGTATGTCATATTTTGTATTGGGTGTTTGTGGCATAAATTAGTTGATGCGAGCCTATTGACATTTGTATGAAGATAAATATCACTTGCATGTTTGTAAAAAAAAAAAAATAGAATTGACATCTTTCTGTTATGTCGTTAACATGGTTAGCATACATTCTTTTTAGGCCTAAGTTGAGACTCATGTAAACATGTTCCAAGTTGAAACCTTTTATGCCTACACGACTCAAAACCTTTGTATACATTATTATGTTTATTTGCAAGTGATAATTGAGTTTATGCAAGTAACTTTTGGTTACACAAATTATACTAGTTTCATGTTGAAATAGGCTACATGATGTAAAGTTAGTTTACACCTTTGGGTTATGTCAAAAAGTGGACATTTTTATGCTAGTTTGGCGTTTGACATTATGCCTAGTTATATGTGTATAAAACCATGTTTAAACAAGTCTAAAAGTATGCCATTTCATGTGACACCTATTATGCTATACCATGTTATATCTTTATAATAGTCCAGAATTTATGATTTACGTGACACCTATCTAACTAGATCCAATATTCATGTGCAAGTTTGTGACATGTTATGCAATGTTATGATTCATGTTATGCGAGATCACCTTATTTATCTAGTTACACCTTTATGTCACACGTTAATCGATAACTATGTTTAGGCCAAATTTCATAGTATAGGTTCATTAAACCTATGCTCCCTTCTTTACTTTGTTTATGGATTGGGCCTATTAGCGGGCCCAATATCTTCATACGATTAATATGAATAATTGAGCAAGGGTAACGTTGGGATTAACTATTAAATTAAAGTATGTTAATATGTCGGCGGGCCTAAAAACTATGAAATGGGTTAAGGCCATAAATGATATAAATTATGTACCATTAGTTTGGAATAAAACATGTGACATTAGATATTTACATAAGTAAAAGTGTAAATTTAGACAATACAAATATGCTTAACCCGAGGTTGGATTGAGTTGTGATGTAAACCTGCCCGGACCCGCCCGGCTGTCCAGTAATCACAACAATACCTATCCAATGTGAGAGGTTAAGGCATTGAGCCCAATAAAGACCCGAGGTTAGACTGAGTTGTGGCGTAAGACTGCCCGGAACCGACCGGCATACAAGCAGCCACAACAATACCTGTCTAATGTGAGTGGTTGGTGATTTAATAAGACAATTAAAGCTAAGTTAGGATTGGTAGGGTTAAGTTAACTAAAACACTTAACCAACTTAACATGTTAACAAGACGAGACTTGTAGGGGTTAAGTAACTAAGAAAACACTTAGCCAATTTAACACGTTAACTAGACTAGAAGGTGAGGATAAGTAAAGTTAATACACTTAACCAAATAAACATATTAACTAGACTAGTGGGTGAAGTTAAGTAAATTCAGGACACTTAACCGTTACAACCTGATAATTAGATAAGTGGGTAAGGTTAAGTAAATACACTAAGCCAATTTAATATGTTAGCCGGACTAGAGGGTAGGGTTAAGTAAACTTGGAACACTTAACCATCATAGTGTGATAAATTGAACATGGTTAAGTTGAAACATGAAGGGACAATACCTAACCATTAGAACATGTTAATTAAACAGATGTTAGGGTTAAGTTAACTAAGAGAACACTTAACCGTTATAACATGTTAGTTAAAACGGATGGGCAAGATTAGGTTAGGGGACACTAAACCAATACAAGATGAATGGGTTGGGTTAAGTAATAAGAAATACTTAACCAATATAACTTGGTTTGTGATAGGGTTAAGTCAACATGAACTACTGATAACACTTACCCAGTTTAATATGACAAAGGAATGGGTTAAGCTAACCTGAATTGACTAATGACACTTAACCAATCCAACTTGACGAGAAAGAGGGCTAAGTAGAAAAACCTAGTTAAGAAACAATCGAGAACGGGAGCTAAGTTGAAATCCCCAGTTAAAGAAACTAAGTGATAAATCTTAGTTAACAAGATTTATGGGTAAAGAAACTAAGTGGTAAACCTTAGTTGAGAACAACTAAGTAATAATTCTTAGTCAAGAAAACTGAGCCGGTCCATAATAGATGAATAACCCAATATGGTAGATCATCGCTTAACAAGTGCATGAGAAGGAGCAAACGTTTATCCGATTTCAAAAAAGGCTCCAGCGGACTGGGTTTAGAAGCACGTAGCTTCGGGGGACGTGAGGGTACTCTTGGTATCCCTCTGTGAGGTTGCAGATGATCCGCCTGGGCTCACAGAGGTTAAGGTCTACGTCAGAAGAACCAAGGGTA
Organism: Allium sativum; assembly: GCA_030737875.1. NCBI lineage: Eukaryota > Viridiplantae > Streptophyta > Magnoliopsida > Asparagales > Amaryllidaceae > Allium > Allium sativum. Next base: position 201,337,315 of record CM060916.1, read on the forward strand.
TGCCTTGGTTGCAATTTAAGGCAACCTAAAGACTGGGATGGACCAGCGTGATTCGACGAGACCAGTAGCCCTGTGATAGCGACTCGTCGTCTACCTACCATCTTGAATCAATCGTAGTACGCATGCGGAAAGGCAGAGAACTCCCAACAGACCATATACTTGCTATCTAGTTATGTGTGAGGCTGGCCAATAGGAAAGTAGGGCATAGGTGGCAGGGGTATAGTTCTCGTGCTTGATTTTCTTGGATTGCCTTTCATTAGTTGAGGGAGGGGTCACGTGGGACCATAACCACTGGTAGAAAAACAGACCTTAGCATCTGCATGGGTAGATATCTGGAAGCTCCCGACCAATTTCCGTGTTTCTAGAATAGCCCTGCCACGGGACTCGGGTCGCACATTTCAGGACATGTGCATCTAGACAGCGATAAATGATTCGCGACACATACGTGGGGAAAGTCTAGGAACATATACCACTCTAGGTAGTATGTCCTAGACTAGGGGCATAGTTCGACAGGTAGCATAATCCCTAGTGGACCTAGGTGGCATAAATCCTGAATCCGAGAAGTATTAGACAAGTCGCATAAACCCTAGTTGAATCTAGGGAACGCTCGATAGAAAACCCTAGATTAAATCTAGGTAATAAATAAATGTGTGCCTGATGGAAACCACAGTTACAGGGACTGGGATCACGTTATCATTTTATACAGATTACTAGTTGGGATACTAGTTAGGTGGTGTAGATATTAGTATTGGGTGCGATAGTAATTTCGATTCTAAACTGCTTTGCCTTAGTTTATGGTATTTTCCCATTTTCAGTTTATGCTTGTCATGTCCTTTTCCTTATTCATGTACCGAAGCACCAAAAGACTTACCAGGCTTTATGTCTGACTCTATGTTTTCTCTCGTCTTCTTTTCTTCTGTTCCCCCCCCCCCTCCACCAAGGTAGTTTGGGAGGGAATAGCTCAGATTTGTATGGACCTGTTACTCTTTCCAAGCTTGAAGAGACTCTTTGACGTGCGGCTTTGGACTCTCTTTTCCACCGCTATGGCTGGCTAATGTTTTATTGGGGAATATCATTGTATATTTATGCTTCTTTATTTTGTTAAAAAAGATAGATACTTTGTTGTTGGAAAACAATCTTTGTACAAGCTGTTTATAAATGAAATAAAGTTTTGTTCACTTTTCCGCTGCTTTATTTATCTGTCTTGTAATTTAATTGCATCTTTTGCCTATAATACTTCACAGAACTTAGTGCATTCCCTTTGTGAGTGACACTAACGAATGTGGGGTGCTACATATAAAGTGGACGTAGGCACCATCTTTGCCAAACCGCTATAAAAAATTTGTGTGTTTTCCCGGTTTCCTTTACTTTTTCTGCATTTTATAATCAGTATTTGTGTGTTCTACACACGATTGGGGGTTGATCGTCGCTAGTGACCAACTTTTGACGTCAACATTTTGGCGCACCAGGTAGGGGGGGATTTGCCTTAATCCATGGCCAAAAACGAAAGAAAGATACGACATCCTCTCGTCCCGTAAACACCGATGCAGCCGATACTAATGCTACAGAAGCCAGTTACAAAGTTTCGTCTCATGAAGATATTTCTCGATTTCTTACCTGGGATGACATGGATAAAATCAGGGTCGAGTTCAGAGACCATATGCCATCTTACGGTAAACTCCTCGAACAACAGCAGCAATTGATGGATCACCTTCTCTATCGACTAGAGACAGGATTGAACGCTTCAACATCAATTCCTCCACCGGCCGAGACTGGAGAAACAACTGAGCTTTGGTCTGCATAGAATCAGGCCACTGATCAGGTTATAACTTTATTTCATCCTGGTTTGGTCCCACCAACCGATCGATCCAAGCCGGGAGTATCGCTTCCAGCGATCGGCGAAGCTATAGCAGCAGAACCTCAGGAGGCTCGCGATCAAGATCTAGATCGGTCGAACACTTTGCCTCCACTCTTGGGAAGTGCTCGACCTATCGAACCAGTCGAGCAGCCGCCGGGTCCCTCAGAATCAACGCCATTCCCATTACAACCCGGAATCCTACCATAGACCCGTCTAAACACACTTCACCTTAGATGAAGAACTGGTGTGACCTTCCCTTCAAACCAGGGAAGCCACCCTACTATTCTGATCTCTACAGAAAACGCTACTGTAGACCCTACTAACCATGCTCCGACCAGGGGCACCTCTGAGCTCCGAACATCACATGTTATGCTAGATCAACCTAGGCCCTCTGTTACGGGTATGGCTCGACCCACTACTCGTCAGGTTCCAGAGGGGACATTCTCCCCAGAATCACCTACTATGGATCACTTTCCCTCACACCTTCAATCAACTCTCAGAAAACGGGCACAGTCAACGGCCGGCCTTCCGAGCATGTTTTAGTCAGATCCTCGCACTAAAGCTTCCCCGGATACTGAGCTAAATTCATGGCAATGACTCCTCGGAGATGGAAGCCATCTTGCAAGCATCATCCGATACTTTACTCGGGGCACTTCCTCGCAGTAAGATATAGATAATGTCAATCACAACCCTTTCACTAGGGAATTCAAGAACTCCCGAAACCTTCCAGACTTCAAGTTCCTAGCTATCGAGCCATACAACGGTCGCACTGATCCAACCATCCACCTCATGCGATATATGCAACATATGGAAGCACTCAGCGCATCGACCAACATCATGGCTAAGTGCTTCCCTCTCTTTCTCACTGATATAGCCGGAATGTGGTTTCGACAGCTGACAATAGAGTCGATCAGCAGCTGAATACTCTGGTCACCCGCTTCATCGAGAAATTCCGAGTACATATCGCTCAACCGAAGAGCGTTATGTTCTTATCCACCATTAAACAGCGATCAGGAGAAACGCTCAGATCTTTCCTCGAAAGGTTCAACGCGGCAGTAGCGTCAATCGATCGGACCGAGCCATCGATGTACTTATAGCCGCCATTGCAGGAGTTCAGAACCGATCAGAATTCTCAATCTCTTTAACCAGAGATCCCCCCCAAGGATATAGATGACTTCTATTCCGAGGCCGATCGATTCCTTCGACAAGAAGATGCCAGCATTGAGATGGAGAGCCTTAAGGTCCTAGCTGCCAAACTACAAAGTCCATTCAACAGCAACGGCCAGAATAAGTGAAGACGAAAGGCACTGGAAATGAGCGAGTGTCATGTGCGACCTCGGATCGAAAGTAAGTATGACCAGTACACCGAACTCAATTCCTCTCTGCTCGATATCTACCTTGACATACGAGGGTCCCTGCCCACTCCAAGATCACCTAGACGAGAACAAACCCAGATGGAGCTCGATTCTGGAAAACATTGCATGTTCCACAACGTAGCTGGACATAGCACCGATGAATGCGGCCATCTGCGCGATCTCATTGAGAATCGAGTCAGAAAAGGGGAGCTTCCCAAATATGTCAAGAGTCGTGCCCTGGCCTTGCCGCCACGGCCTTCTGCCCAAGCTCCTCAGGTCAATCGACGAGCTCCTAGAAACGGAAGGGACCCTGAGACTACCACTCGCGGCATTATCATTAATTAGATTTTTCTGATGTATTTCTTTCAATAAAAAGGACACCTAGATGTACACATGTATGGGGTTAGGATTTAGCACCTTGGCATGCTATGTAATCAATCAATGTCCTCTTAGAATTTCTTTTTTTGTAATAGTTCTTTAGTTGCTATGAATGCTCATTTACAAATATGGATAATGTTCGGGAAACTCTAAAGCCGAACATAGATAATGCTCCTCCCCCTCTTTTAATGTGGTCAGCGCGAAAGCCTATCGCTATATCTTAATACCTACTCCCCTAGCCGAGTGCGGTATACTTCTTTAAGACGAGTATGAAAGATATTCAACCCTTTTTTCTCTACACCACGAGCTTTTGCCACTCGCTGGATACACAAATCTAACATGAGTCGAGCACGGAAAACACTTGCCCTAAGCCGAGTATAGTTAATACTTGCCCTCTCTAAGCCGAGTATGGTTATTACTCGCCAGTAAGCCGAGTATGGTTAATACTCGCCCTCTCTAAGCCAAGTATGGTTAATACTCGCCACTAAGCCGAGTATGGTTAATACTCGCCCTCTCTTAGCCGAGTATGGTTAATACTCGCCACTGAGTCGAGTACGGTTAACACTCGCCACCTCTCAAAGCCAAGTGAAATAAAATGCTCGATCCATTAGCATTCTCTAAGCCGAGAACGGTTTATTTTTGTCTTTCCAGGAACTAACTCTCATGAAGGCGGTCATCATCTCGGCCTTAATACGGTTTTCGATAGTTGTCGGTTTTCCGACCTTAATACAACCCAATTCGGTCGTTGGTTTTATGGCCTTAATAAAACATCAGAACCATCGGATTTCTGGCCTTAACATGGTCCAGCGCGACCGTAGCTGCTCGAGCATTTGTGCTTAGATTCATATTTCCACTACAAGAAAACACTGATTTAGCGTCAAATATTTTAAAGCGGAAATTTCCGTCGCTAATTTGCGACGGCTTTCCATGTGATTTGCAAGGGAATTTTTTTTGTTTTTTCAACTTTTTTTTCCTTTATTTATCACCGTCGTTTTCTGTCATCCCTCGCTAAGCTGTTGCAAATTGCGTTAAATTACCGACAAAAAATTTCTGCTGCTATTTTCCATTGCAAATTCAGGCAAAATACCGTTGAATATTTATCGAAGTTATTTTGCAGCAGAATTCCAACAGATTTGCAAGAGATGAAAATATCAGTTTATTATAATAATTATTTAATAATTAATAATAAAATTTAATACTTATGAAATGATATCTAGTATTTAATAATTAATTTTAAATAATTGTATTTAATAATTACAGTTGATAATTATAGTTGATACTTATATTTTATAATTATAGTTGATAATTATACTTTATATTTCGAAAAATTAAAAATTTTGAAATCATCTTGAATAAATTTGAAATAAATCATAAAGTATATAAAAACAATTATTGTTTGACATGAAATAACCAGAATTTCTAAACTTTAAAATATTAAAAAAGTTCATTTGATAGTTTAATTTATATTGTATAATACTTCACGTAATTTTAAAAATTTCTTTAGCATCCTCCATGACAACTGTTTTATTTCAGCAATCTTAAAAATATAACATTTCGATTTCCCCTCTTTTTTTCATTGACGTCTCAGTGTGTTCAGTTAAAGTAAATTTGGCCGCAAAATTCCCAATTCTAAACCCAAACTCATTCCCATTGTTATTCACGAAACATGGCTGCCAAACCGAATCGCACTACTTCTTCCTCTTCATCGTCCGTTAAATCACGCTATAAAGCTTAAACCCTAACCCTACCAGCTTTTCGCTCGTCTCTATTTGGTGTCGCTCACCGCTCCCCTGTGTTTCTCGCCTACCTACCCCCCGTTTTTTACCCCAATAATTTTTTTCTTACTCGGTTTGCGTAGTATTTATAGGTAAATTTGTTTGTTAGATAATGGAGTTAGGATAATTCATGAATGAGTTGCGTAATATCTTTAATTAGATAATAATTATGCAAAAGTATTCATTTATGTTCAGTGAATAACTTTTAGGTGAAAGTGCTTCCTTCTTTATTAATATTCCAATGACAGTTTTCAGTGCTATTTTATTTACTAATATGAAAAAGATCCAATCACATGTTTAGGGGTTGATAGCTATTTGTGCAAACATACATGAATATACAAGAGCCAAATACTAAGAAAATGGAAACACTGGTTTATCTTTACTATTATTTTCCCAAATTAGGTTGTGCCAGCCCAGCCATAAATGCATGTTTACAGCTTCAAAGCAATTCTGTAGGTAATTGGATGTTCTTTTGTAAATGATCCCAGACATGCAAGGTTGTTACTTAAAGAACAATAACAAAAGCACCACATTTTACACTACATAGTACTATTCAATTAAAACAGAAGTATGTTAATTCATGATTTCTTTTGCAATGTATCTTTTAATAATATAGTCATATTCTATATTCTTTCACAACTGCCTTATGCTTTAGAGATAGGTTTCAAACAAGTTTAGTAATTGCTAAATAAGTTCAAGGCATGGTGTGTCTTTAGCACTAATTAGTTTATGTGAGATTTGGTAAAATATAACAACTAATGATGACATTTTATTGGGGTATTTTGTAATATAATTATGATAAATATTCTTAATGTGATCAAGTAATCTTAGTTGTTTTCCTTTTTATATAGAAATACTTCCACAAGTTTCTTAATATTTTGAATTGTACTCCTTTTTATTATGGTGTTTTGTTATTTGATGAGTTGGTGAGGTAGCAATCTACGCTTAAATAAGAACTTTGAGTTAGACTACATTAACATAAATCATCGTATCACTTAGATAAATACAACATAGACTTAAAAATATACTTAGTTTGCAGTAATTATGGAATTATATAACTCTAAAACATTGTTGCTTTTATAACTCGTGTGGCTTCTAAATATATGTTTGAAGAAACATAAAATCATGATAAGTTGTATGAAAATTATTTTTATAATCGTGCTTTGATGATTCAAATTAAACCTCTTATCGCAGCTCATCGGAAAGCAGTTCGTTTTAATAACTAGGAAGCCATAATCAATCAGATTGGTTGGAAATCTCAACTGATGGCAATTAGATCAGAAATGATGCAATTTGATTAATCTTTAAAGCAGTGAAATTGAATGAACCAAAGTCATTTTTACTTGAACAACAAAAATCAAGAATATTTACTTTGCTTGACTACACACCTGTATGAAAGTTTATGATCATGTTTGAATGATATTATCTCTGTTCGAACTGTACAAAGTTTAGCGATCATTTTTACTGTACCCAACTAGGACATGTTTTTGTCAGTAACTAGGACACCGTAATTTTTGTAGATAAGTTGAATGATATTTTTAAAACAGAATTATTGGTTTTAGATTATTTTTGGTGTTAAAAATTCCTTTAGAGAAACACAATTTTCATATTGTAAGTAGTTTACTAACTTAAAACATTATTTGAGATTTGTAGACGAATGAATGCACAGCCTTGCCGATAAACTTCAAACACCTGATCATCTCTTCGTCTGGTTCTTTGTAATATTTAAGCATTTTCCTATCCTAATAATTTAACAAGCAAGAAAATTAAAGTATAATTACCGCTATCTATAATGAACTGTGCCGACATTTTAACCAAGAAATAAACTAAAAAAATTGCAGGCGACCTATCTATGAATAAAAGTCCTTAACACATACGTCTATCACAATCTCCTTCCCCATTTTTACAAGATTCCATGGCAATAATACAGTGCCAACCTTTAGCTCATGCTCCATATTCATGTACTTTATTAAAAAAATGATCATAAAGAATAAAACCAGGAAAAATAAGAACATAAGGAATAATCTAAACTTGAATGATGATTCCGAGCGATCACTAAGAGATTGGCCATTGCTTATGTGTTGCAACAATTTGCTTGTTTATGCTCTCTGTGCTTTTTTGGTTGAAAAATTGGCATGAGGCAAGTTAGTTTCCAACACTGTAAGTTCAGTTCTTAGTGTTTAATCACTCAAAAAGCTTGCTTTTTACACATGACTTAGCATGTTTTTTTTTAAAAAAAAATCTTTTGTTCTTTGATGTCAACTGCTTAGAACTTTATCCATCACCAAACTGGATGCATATGCACCTGTATGCGGGCATGCCTTATAGATGTGTAATTAAATGTTTAAGATACTTGTGAATTTTAGTCATCAGCCCTTTTTTAGTTGTGGAACATTTTAGTTAAATTGATGAATTTTGAAGACATATTGGTTGCAGAACAAGTTCAAAATTTCATATATTATGTTCATTGTACTCCACTCTTTTTTGTTAATATCTTCCAGTTTATTTTCTTTGTTTTTTAATGACATATAGAGTTCCATTCGTACTAAGTAGCAGTTCTTTATTTGGTACTTTATTAATTCATAACACTTAATTCATAACACTTATCGTTAATATCTACCAGCACATGGATCATCCCAGTTAATTAGTATTCTAAGAGCATCTCTACTTACTAATTGCGATTTCAATTACAGATTAGTAATATTAAGCTTGCAATTGGTTTTCCCCCCATGATGAGTATAATAGAGATAAGTAGGGTGCATGTTAAACAAGTGCCAAAATGTCGATAATTACAAATTTTCCTCTAGTGAGATTTCAAAGTTGTAGTTCTTACCATCGATTTTTATAATGTTATGTCTAGTGATCAACAGTTGGAATCAATTTTGGGATGCAAATTTGAAAACTATAATATGTACACTCAAATTCTAAATTATACTGTAAGATAGTTGGAATTTATTTTGAAGCTGCTCGAATTGTGAAATATATGTTCAACAAGTTGTGAATTCTAAAACACTCAAGATACTCAGTCGCAAAGCAATTTATGATCAAAGGGACTTGAAGCAATGGGGTTTACAAAGGGTTTCAAGTTGATGCGTAATCAAGATTTGCAAAATCCTATACAAGAAGAAAATCTAGAAATGAAAAGGAGGTAGAAATCAACGGTTTTGGAGGTTCAACCATGGCAGGAAATGAAGCAGCTGGCAAATTAATTCATGAATTTAAGGTAAGTTATCCTAACCATTTTCTATTTATATCATAACTGCATGTTAAATTAATAAATCTAACTGATGTTGCTTTGGAAATTGATTGCTGGTTGGAGATTTCTGAGCTCTGACTCAAATTTCTATGAATAAAAAGTTAGTTTCTGTAGACTAGAGGTCTGTTGCTTTGGTAGTTATTTACCAACTCTTGCATGCTTAAGTTTAGGATTGTATGGGGTATAGGTGATGAAATTTCACCCTCGTCTAGCTGAAAGGTCCCTAGGATTCATCCATGGTATTCATGTGATGCTCCAGGTGTAGAAACAGCTCTAGGAATTGATACCGTTGGTCGATTGGTGGCCCTTCAGGTGTTCATCAGTAAGCTGATAAACTGAAGCGTTTCCAGCTCTGGGTTGTCCTCCTGCCTCGGCTCTTATTCTACCATGGTAGCAACTACATTCATCAATGTGACGATTTTAGTTAGCATAATGTAGTGCATCTCTGTAGTAATCTCAGTTATTTGATTATATACCCGATATGTATATGTGTATATATATATATATATATATATGAGTTCTTGGCTGACTATGTTGTAGAATTCTCCTTGGTTAATAAGCATCTACATACACAGATAGTAATCATCATCTTTTTGGGATAGATACTTCTGCACTTGGTGTAGCAATAGAATTCTTTAATTGAGGGTTTCAAATGTTGTGGCAAGTTAAGAAACATGGTGTGCGGGTAAATTTCAAAAGGTAATAGACTAATAGTTGAACTTTACAATTATTGATCCACTAATTTAATCTTCTTATTTGTCTTGTACTGTTACCGTTATAGGAAGCACGACAAGAAAGTGTGTTGCTTGGGTTTAATATCACTCCTTGCTCTGCCCATAGAGTTGTTTCCAAGTGAAGCTTTTGGACGTGTCTTTAACGCTGCACTCGAGCTTCTTGTTGCTTACAAAGATCAAGTTGAAGGTGATTTCATCTTGTTTTGACTTCATTACTCATATTTTAATTGACTGATTCATTGATAATTACATGTAGTCTTATAACATACCAACATCATTGATAATTACATGTAGTCTTATAGCATACCAACTGCAACTTAATTAGCTCAAATTTTAACCTCTGTTTAACTATTATTCACCACTTTTCATTCACTTTGTGTGTGTCGCATGTAAATTCAGAGCGTCTGATTGTTATGAAAATACTTTTTTGGGTATGGAATCATGTATAAATGAAGTATGCCCATTTTTATGCTAATTTCTTCAATATTTGTCCTTTGAATGGTATAACCTGACCATCATTTTTATTGTATGACATGAATTTTACATCAAATTCAATTAGAAATATACTGCTTACAACAATCTTGTACATGTTTCATTAATATGAGTGCATGCAATTGTACGAAAACACGTGCAATAAATGTGCATGTCAAAATGTTATCCATTTTATATGTAGTTTCTTTTTATACACTTACGAATGATGTGAGGTCATTTCAAGTGAACTAATATGTTACACAACTCAGATTATTAACAATTGAAGCTCTACAGCTGAACATGTTATATAAAGAGCTCATCCATATTCATGTTGCCATTAAACTAAAACGATAATGCAATGTTGGTTAATTGTTTGACAAAAGTCCGTGTGTAGTTTCAAGTACTTTTTAAGAAAATATATTCTACCACATAATTATTGTTGAGTTTTGTTTCGATGTATCACATAGCCTCTACATGATTTTAAACTCAACTGTCCTGCATTTTGTTTCATTCTTTCCACTAGGCAGCTCTCCTAACACAGGGTTGTGTAAAATATTAGTTTACTTGAAATTGACCTCACTAGAAAATATTTGCTTAAAAATCCGATTTCCTAGTCGTAAATGCTATTTTTATCTTTTATGTATATTCATTCCTCCAACTTTTTGTAGGAAGAAATAGGAACCTTTTAGGATTGGCCATTTCTATGATAAAATTATGAGGAAAATGCGAAGCAGCAAAAATTGCAGTTTAAAGAGATGTGCAGAACACCAACAGTAGATTGATGGCTGAGGAGTTTAAGGTTTATGTTCTGCTGTTATTCGTATTCTTCAGTGCATGTTTTACAAGATAATTAGCAATGTTTCATATACCAATTGTACCGTGGGCAAAATATTTCACCATTATTCTTTTTTTAGTGGTCGTTAAGATTTTGATACAGACCTTTAGAACCACAGTTCAAAGATCTCACTAGTTGCTAGTGGTCTTAGATGCACAAAACTCCTTGTTCAGTGGTAGTTGATAGCGTACCAGTTGCTTTTGATGTGAAATGGAGGTTTTCCAAGTGAAATGGATGTGACAATGTTGGCATAGTGGGATTATTATTTAAATATTATATGTAAAATGAACATAATAATGTATATGAAATGTTATTGTTTGAATCAATGAATTTTATGTATTCGATTCGATGAATTTTCTGTATTTCATCAATTTTGTGACATTATTTGGGATACAACTGTAACAGTTTAATCATATATTTGCCTATGAAAAATGTTTTTATTAAAAAGTAATAATCATCGCTAATCCCTTGCTAATTAGCAAGGGTTTACCGATGGTTATTTATAAATAATAATTTCTAAAATATATGTATCCGTCGTTAATCCTTTGCTAATTAGCAAGGGATTAGCAACGGTTATCTATAAATAATTATTTCTAAAATATATGTATCCGTCGCTAATCCTTGCTAATTAGCAAGTGTTTACTGACGGTTATTTATAAATAATAATTTCTAAAAAATATGTATCCGTCGCTAAAACATCGGTAAACAAAATTTAATTAATTCAAAATTAAAATTTTATTTTGAGAAAAAAGACGGAAAATGGTCGGAGAACTCACGCTAAAACCCATCGCAATTTTTTGACACAAATACCGTCTTGAAATTTACCGACCACTGTATTCCATCGGTAATCCGTCCCTAAGCCTTATATAGCGACGGATTACCAGCGGATTATGCCGCTGCAAAATCAGCTTTTTCTTGTAGTGTCCAGAACATACCTCCCTCTATCGAAGAAGATGCATTCTAAGGGGAAATGTGTTAACCCTCTTTTTGGTAAAAGACGCAGCGGGCCAAATCAAAGCCCAAACGCGCAACCAATCGAGTTAGACAGATCGCATTCTAGGAATCCCCATAGAAGCTCGGCACGAAGTAGCTGTATATCGTGACAATCAAGTCGATATCTCACACCGAAAGACTCGCTCTCTCAGCCAACCGAGAGAACCGCTCTCGCACAGGGCGTATCGACCGAGTATTTAGGATCTACATGAAATATCCAGCTGTGTTGTTCAAATACTTGGCCCGACTCTCAAGGAAGAAAAAGGGTCAACCATATCCGACTAAAGCTCTACTTTTGATATACCTCACTGTGGATGCCACGTCGGCCACAACTTCCGAGGATACTACTTATGAATAATGGAATCAGTCTTCAGCCGCTATTCTAACCAAGTGATGGAATCCACGTGTTCGAGCTTTTCCTGAAAGGCCAGGCCACGTCACAACAGCCCAAGCTGCTATCCCTACCTATAAATACCTCAAAGCTTAAAGAGGAAAGAGAGGAGAGAGACTTCTCTGACCTTCCATTTTTCGGCTCATACTTCTTCTTCTTCCCAGAAAAACATTATCTAGAAGAGAAAATAGCCGCCTTCTCTCTTTTCTCCAAATAGAAAAAGCATTGTACTTGTAATCATAAGCAAAAGTAATATATATAAAGTGGATGTAGGAACCATCTTTTCCAAACCACTATAAAAATTCTGTGTGGTTTCCCCATTTCCTTTACTTTTTTAACATTTTATAATCAGTATTCGCGTGTTCTACACACGATTGGGGGTTAATCGTCACTAGTGACCAACTTTTGACGTCAACACTTTTCTTACTGCATTTACTTCCATATATTCCATATAAAAGATCCTACTCTAAGTCACAAGACACGACTTTTGAATTGCTAAGTAGGCCTTAAATTCAGAAAAAGCAGGAAAACCCATTATTTTGCCCAGTAGCTCCCAATCTAATTTTAAACAAACCAATAATACCCTTCCTCGTAGATGCTCTACGGGGTTTTGTGGAGAACCCACGCAGGGGCATTGCGTGGAACCTAAAGATACCATGTAGTGTCCCTGCGTGGTTCAGTACAAAACTCCGTAGAGCCAATACGAGGTAGATTGAAAATTTTAAAAAATGTAACTGAAAAAGGGTAGTTTTGTCCTTGATATTTTTTTTAAAAATGGGGGGCTACTCAGCAGTTTATTGGGTTGAAATAGAATCTGCCGAAAAAGAAAGGTAGTTTCTAGGAAAAGGAAACATGGAAGACCATTTCGGAAAAAAAGAGGAACATATTGCTTTAAGGCCCAATTTAAAATACAAGTGTCCAACTGGACATTATAAATTAACAAGTGTATTATTTACATTTTCTTAAATAAAATCTCTTCCTTATATATATACACACACATATAAGCTCTAACCAAACATACAACACTGTAGAATTCATTCCCAACGACTTATTAAATGTATAATTAAATTTGCTGCAAACAGAACAAACTTACTTAATTTTCTATGAAATTAATTCCCTTGCTATGTCCAGCTAGATGCATTACACATAAATTTCACAATTTAATTTACATCCTAATTTTTTATTGTTATTAGTGATATATCAGTTACCTCTACCGCAAAACCACAATATAAATTGATCCAAATAAAGTGAGTAAACTTGGATGCTTTCAATATATAATTATTTAGATCACTTGTAAAGGCCCGTAAATTCGTACTATCTGAGTTGACTAAATACACCACACATCTAACCCAAATTGCACAGAAATATGAAACATTATGGTTTAACGAAGAAAAATATAGAAGAAGAACAGAAATAACACCATAGAATCTCACACTACAGCGGAATAAAATATAAAATATATATATATATATATAACAATATTTTAAATACAAAAATGTACTTACAGACATCATCAGAGTACATCTCATATACAACACAATGGAAAATAAACATAAATATATAAAGCTGAAGCCTCCTGCTCCAAGCTCCTCCAAGGGTATCTATAAATACCTGAACTACTTGATTGCCCGTACAAATTTGGACACCCAAGAGTTTAGGGTAAAACAAAACAAAATAAACTCTGGGCCAGTCATGGGATTGGTGTGAGTAAACTCCAACCACTTTGTTTAACCTTTAAAAATTCTTTTTAAAAGAAAGGATAATTGTAAACCGATCCACACATAAACATGGATGGTTTTTACCTTACGACAACCCAAAACATTTCTTTAAAATCAATACTATTCTGATATTATAATAGTGTCTAAATCAAATAAATAACAATCTAGCGGAACACTTGCATCTCATGCTCCACATATATAATATATAATCAAAACCGCGGGCGCTTATTGGGTAATAGATTTCCAACTATGACAAGGTATGGAACCACCTTCCGATAGTGTAACTCTAGAGAGGAATACACTAGGTTCAAAAAGAACATCTTGCAACCCGGACGCACATGACCAACCATTCATTTCGCTTGAGTGTATCGAATGTATATCACCAATGGTTTTGATCAGCAACTGTTTCCCAAAAGGGACAACAACGAAAGATTAAGCAAGAAAATGAATTTTCTCTAGATATGTGATAATACACCCTAATTGGGAGCTACCATTTAGCCATGTTGCCTGCCTGATTTTTGTCATTTCCTGGTTATTGAGGCCTGAGGCTACGATTACTTACCTTTCATTGTTAGCTTAATCACTTTGAATGCCACATTGTCAGATCCGTTAATCATTAAAAAAAATCACAAATATATTATGGATATTATGCTAAGAGAATAAATTCTCCGCCACCATATGTATATTTGTACAGGCCAACATATGCGATCATTAGAAATACTCCGTCAGACATTCGTCCATACAAGTTCGTTCTGGGACTGAACAAATCCGAAGGTACAATTCCCATTAATCCATCTTAGGCAATTTCTTCCTAGGATTAACAAAAAAGCCCTTGCACTTTACTCAGTCTTCGATCGTCTTTATATAATCTGATTCGCAATCGTTACTACCAATACGGGGTGGTTCTCGGATAATAATCCAACCAGTCTCTCCATATTAACAACGATATTGGTCAAACTTTGATAGTCGGTTATTTAACTATTGAAGAAAAATAAACATTCATCCAAAGCATCAAACAATCATTGGCCCTTAATTAATATTCCATTAATTAAATCACTTCTCCATTTCCTTATCAATATTTGTTAACCCAATATTTTCAACAATCATGTTGACCTCTTACACTATTTGGAAAACATTTTCATACATCACCTTCTTTTATTTTCTGCACTTAGAGAATATCTTATATTTATAATTGGAAAACATTCCAATTGCTTATCTCTTTCCCAAACTCATTTATTTCTACACCTTAAGAAATATTCGTTATTATATTTCCAAACTTACACTTATTTAAAACGGATGTTGTGTAAAACATTATGACAACCCAAATATCGTATTTAACTAACTATATTTAAAATCTTATGTTGTTTCCTTTTCGAACATCATTTACTGTAAATGAAAACCTTTATTACAATACCTTTAAATTTTATTAACCGATTTGGTTTCTAGTTTCATATATAATCGATAAGTAGATTTTAAGTTATCGAAATTTATTAAATAAAATCTATCACCTTAAATTTTTGGAAAATTTCGCCTGCGTCTCCTTTGTTTGGGTCACTTGGTACAACTACAAATTGCCTCTCTGGGCCCATCCCATTCAAAAAGAAAATCAAAAAGCCAAGCGGCTTGCCAAATAGGCTCATAAAATCTCATATTAAATTAAATATGTACCTCTTTTGTAAGGCATTTAATTTATATCTCTTTATACAGTTCATTCTGAACCTGCTTAACATATATCTAACATTCCCAATTTATTCAACTCAACCCAATCGTTTTTATCTCAATTTGCTAATTCATTCTCTAATTAGCTCTTTTGCCTATTTTACTTTTTATTTGGATATATCACGTTCATATATTTTTAGTTTTCTTATAATCAATCGAATGCCATTTCCAAATCAAGTTTCATATTCGGTTTCGAATATAAATTCACAAATTCAATTCACCTATCCAAAGTCCAATTTGGATCCAAAACTCCATTAAATAATTATTCTTCTAATTAGTTAACTCTATTCAGTAATTGAAAATATGTTTTTTGTTTGAAAAAGTTCAATTCACTTACTCCACTTGAGTTCATATTTATGTTATAACTCAAGTCTGGGTTTTTATAATGAAAATCCAAATTTTTATTAAACTAAAATCCTTAGATTTTATTTATTTAATCTTTATAATTTGTATTATGCCGCTGTTTTTCTAGAAATTAGATTTTACATAACTCCAAATCTATAAGACTAAGTCCGGATTTTTCTCTTCCATTAGATAACTATGACTCAATCGGTCCTGATGATTCTTGTTTCAAAGATTTCCGACTTAAATTGAGTTCTATATACTCAATTGAAGTTCGAAACAACAAATTACGAACTACCGCGTTGTGGCAAGCTCATTTTAATTATATTTAAATACAAACATTTAAACTTCATTTATTTATAAATTTCAACTCCGCTCTTATATAATTTAATATATATTAAACCAACTTTCCCAATCTAACTTAATATTTCTGATTATCCCAGATCATCGATTATTTCATAATTCAGTTATGAATTTATTTATAATTCAATCTTCTATATTGAATTCCAATTCCCTTTGAAATAAATCATTCTATAAAAATTCGATATAATCACATTTCAATTATAAATGCGTTGGATTTTTCTCAGTTTAGTTTATATTCCAAATTCCAGAATAAAATATACCGTTCCTTTTTCAAAACGTTTTCTAATTCACTTTTTAATTCTTACTTGAATTTAAACTTCTAAATTATCTAATGATAACTTATTTCATTAGATTTATAAACATTGTTTATAAATTCAACTTCCTTGTTTATACATTAAGACAAGTTCCATTTCAAAATCTATTTGAAACCTAATTCCTTCTTTGGAACATTTTATTATTATTACTAACATATATGTATACATATGTATAATTGTACAATCTATTTTCATATTTAATTTCATTCTCTATCTAACCCATTTTAAATATCCTTTCTAGAAATAATTTATGTTATAAATTCGACATAGTCGAATTCCAATCATAAATCTAATGGATTTATTTTAATTCAATTTACATTCCGAACATCGGAATAGATTTCATCGTTTCCTATTTAGAACGATTCCCAATTCCCATATTAAATTTATATTTGAATTTAAATATTCAAATTATCCAATGATAACTTATTTCCCTTCATTTATGAACATTGTTTATAAATTTAACATCTTGATATTCTTATCAAACAAGTTTATATTATCTAACAATTCGAAATTCGAATTCTATATTCAAAAAAATAATTTTCCCTTTTAACTCTCAAAATTCTTTCCACAATATTTTGTATATATCAACATTTAGGGCCAGTGATATATAAACATCCAAAACACTCAATTATCAATCACAGGTTTTCTAACACTTCATATATGATAATATATATGAAAAAAACAATAATAAATTTTGAGGAATCCAGTTGGATCCCTTTAACCTGTTTTCCTACATCCACAGATGTTAGCCAACATAAATAATACCCATCTTGCTTCAAGGCAGGATACCGCGGTATAGAAGGTCATCCACTCTATATATCGAGGGGTTCTAAGGTTTTTCGCTAATGATACTGTGCGAAACATCCAATATATATATAATAGCTACAACCACGAAGCCTATATAACTAATATATATAAAATAGCCACAATAATATTTCAATGCATCCAAACAATCAACAAACAGCATATAAAAATTATTTAAAATAAAAATTCGTTTAGAATAAAATTATAAACGAATCCAGAGAGTGGGTTTACTCATTGTGATTTTTATTGCAATTCACTCCAATTTAATATTAAATTGAATCACCTTCAATTAAATTTAAAACCCTTGCTAACTCCAATAATTTCCAAATGCAGCTCCATCACAAGCTTAATCCTTACGATTTCAATAAATTCGTTCGTTGAAAACTATTATCATATGACATGGTTATAGCTACTTAGAGTTTGAATATTTTTAAATTGTCCATAAACTAAATTAAATTATAAATTAATTACCTATAATTATCACTAATGCTTCTTCCTTCTATTGTAAAAAATTCAAGCCCTCCCTTCACTGTACAAGCCATTTCTATCCTCTTATCACCATTCTAAACAACTCCACACACATTATGCCTTATACTGCACTCATTTTCACTCAATCTCCTCCTAGTTCACAAAGAAATACCCCCAACATTTGCAATCCCAAAACCCATGCATCATCTTACAAGTCCATACACAATCCTAATATCCTTACTACTGCGACTCTGACCCAAAAGTCATTCCTTTTTCCAATTCTTTATCTTACTGATTTCATCACGATAACCTAAACTCGAAGCACCCCATCAAGGATCGATGTCCCAAAATTTGCACAAGAAACCCAGGATAAAGTTTTGACCTCCACCTTTCTGTATAAAATCATGCGACGATTTTTAGCTCCAAAAATTGAATCGCGATGACCTCTGCTTCGTTGCCTTAATATAGAATGCCCAGGTTTTACATCGCATCCACTAGCTTCCATCACCACCTACTTTTGTCAGTTCGACAGCAAAGTTCACTAACCCTAATACAGAGATGCACCCCTCCAAATGACGGTGACTGGACCTCCTCGTCGCCCTGAATTCTATTAACACCCCCATAATCCCTCTAGCACCGTGAGACCAAACGTGACTCCCAAAACTCGATCGCTGCTCAAACCCTAGAACCGTTGATTTACTGATAAAGCCCAAGCCATCGTCGCACGAAGAAAATGGATTGCACCTCGAAAAACATACTGGATCGGAACCTTACCTCAGACATGAATTTGAATTCTAATTCACTTCCAATTTCTCTTCTTCTTTTCCTGAAATCGATTTGTGTTAAATCTAAATCGTTCAGAATGAACGAACGAATGGAGTAAAAATAAAAGAGAGTGGGGAAGGCAGTCTTGAATTGATTTATGAGTTCAACCATTATTAATTTTGTTTTTGAAGCTTTCATTTGATTTATTTTTGTTGGCAGAAGATTGAAAATGAATGAATTAAAAGAGGTAGATATCGCATTGTATTTGTAAAGGAAGAAAGGGTAGGTCTGCATAAGGTACCACCATAAGTGATCGATTTTCAACTTTGGGTATGGCTAAGTACGCGCAAATTAAATTTGACTTGATTTGTATTTAATTTGATTAAAAAGATTTTTATTTAATTTAAACAGATTCTAATTTGATTTTGAGCTTACCCATTTAAAATATCTCAGGGTTCATAACTTGAAATTATTGTTGAGTCAAGATTTTCATAGAGTTTTGATTTATGACATAGAGATATGCCGTGATCGACAAAAAGAAGAAAATGAAGATATTCGTTGGTATTATACAATAGAGGTTGATTATTTGGTATGTTAGTAATGTTATTTATGTTAAAATCTATCCTCAAATAATCTCAAACCTCCAATCTTTGAATATATATATATATATATTAGAATATATGAGTGCACATTAACTTTGCAATCTGGGCTAAACCGGTCGACCGGTTGAAAACCTGGCGATCGACCGTTTATGCCCAAAATGCACAGGTAACTTGCACAAGGATACATAACGTGTGTATATATATATATATTCAAATTCCTGACTACTGGTACTTTTTGACCTATCGACCGTTTTATTCCAAAAAGCAACCTTTCGAATAGACACTTCCATTTCTTCAACGGTTGCTCCTCTTTCTCCTTTCCAATGAACATGACCGTTGATTGTAACTATTCATGAATGGTTACAACTGTTTATTCCTTGTATAAACATCATGTAATCATCATTTCAAATCACCAATTCTATCAATCCAATCTCTATTCTCTTGATTTCATTCTTGAACTCTCAAGCGCTCAAATTGCTCAAATTCTATCATATATTGTTTGAATCATAGAATCTATTTAACATTCTTTTGATTCAACACGATATCCACTTCCAAATCTTCATATATACGAATAAATTATTTGAGGATAAGATTATAGGAAGTTTGTACTACAAGTGACAAAATCATGTTATCAAGAACACATATTGTCAATAACAAACTATATTCATCTTACCTGAAGTCCTCGGTGTTGTAAGAGGCACGTGTTGAAGTCCTCAGTGTTGTAAGAAGCGTGAAATCCCGTTCGTCTGCTCGAGTGTTGTATACCTATTCCTCTGGGTGAAGTGAGGTGGTTATTAGTGAAAATCCAGATACAAGTCACGGACTGGATGTAGGACGGTGCTCTGAACCAATATAAAAAACCCTGGTGTGATTTTTCTAGTTTAATGCATCTATTCTTTTATATATATCAGTGATTAGCTATTATTTCATACTTGTATGTTATACACCATATGACACGATCAGTGTGTATTATATTAGCACGTAACGCATTTTCATTTGGTATCAGTGTAAGGTTATCTTATAACCGTAACATAGTTATTTGATATATTCTAGTAATATGGAAAATAATGCAAGCACCAGCACTACCACTTACATAGAAGGTCAATCGACACAAAGACCTCTATTCTTCAATGGTCTCAACTATAGCTATTGGGCAACACGTATGTCATTCTTTATGCAATCAAATAGCTATGATGCCTGGAATGATACCCAAAAAGAAATAGTGAATCCTACAACTGATTATTTAGAATGGACACCGGCTGAGAAAACGGCAGCAGCCGTAAATGCAAAAGCAATAAACATGGTGTTTTGTGCATTAGACCAAAATGAATATAACCATGTTAGTATCTGTTCCACCGCATATCAAATTTGGCAAAAGCTGAAAACCACTCATGAAGGTACTAACAAGGTTAAATAAGTCAAATAGCCATGCTGAAGAGTCAGTTTCAAAATATCAAAATGAAGCCGAATGAGAAAATCAATGATATGTATTCACGGTTTCAAACTATTCACCATGCACTTATCGGTTTAGGACAAAAATATTCAGACTTTGATGTTGTTTCGACAGTCCTACATTCTCTGACTAGTGAATGGGAAGGAAAAGTATTAGCAATTGAAGAAGCTAATGACCTTTCCGTCATGAAGCCAGATGAATTGATAGGAAATCTAATGTCCTATGAAGCTAATCTGCAGGCTAGAAAGGAACAGAAAGAAGAAAAGAAAATTGTAGCATTTCATGCAAAAAAAGATGAAGATGAATCAGATTCTGAAGATGAAGACCTAGCATTCATTGCAAAAGGTGTCAAAAAATTCTTAAAACAACGAAAAGCTAGTTGATATAACAAAAAGAAAACTGGATCGAATAGACCATCTTCATCCGCTATAGAATGTTTCAACTGCCACAAAAAGGGGCACATGCACAAGGATTGTCCGAAGCAAAAGAAGAAGTCAGAAAATGACAAATTTAGATACAAGAAGGACAAATCAATGAAACAAGCATTCTCAATTACATGGGATGATTCAGACTCGTCTTCATCAGAAAGTGAAAGTGATACAGAAAATGAACAAGCAAACGTTTGTTTCATGGCAGCAGAAGATGAGGTACAAATTCCTACATTTGATGAAGTACTTGATATTAATGCGGAATTGATAGTTAAATATGAAGACATAAAACGACAATTAAAAGAAGCCAAGGCAGATTTGAGTAGAGCAGAGTTTGAACAAGATATGTTAAAAGACGAGAAGAAAATATTAGAAGAAGAACTTGAAAAACTTCAAGAATCATCATCTAATATTGACTCTCAATTATCTCTTTTGAGTCAAGAAATCAAAACTCAGAAAGAGAAAAATGACGCTCTTACTACTGAAAATCATGAGCTTAAGGCAAAAGTCAAAATCCTGGACCTAGAAAAGATTAGTTTACAAACTAAGTTAGATGATATTACTCAAAATGTTTCTAACTTCAACAAAGGTCGATAAAACTTGACAAAAATCATTGAAAGTTCACAACCTGCTTCAAATAAACAAGGTTTGGGATATAAGAAACAAGAAACATCTCAGGAGAAAGATGAAGCTAAGAAAAATCTTAATTTATTATATTCCAAGCCAAAACTAGTTGTGAAGTTTCAAAAGAAAATGTCAAGACTATCAAGATATGGGTTCCTAAAACAAATAACAATTTGATTAGGAACAAATATATTCGACATTTCATGAATACTGTGCATCGTAATTCTAATTATATATATAAAGGGGATACCGGACCCGTATGGGTCTGAATTCATAAGACCTAACTCTTAGGACCCAATAAAAGTGGGTACCATGGACTTAATTTTATTTTTTGCAGGTCCCACTTAGGAAAAGAGGAAAGTGGATCTTGGAAAGTGGTTGCTCAAAACACATGACTGGAGACAAGAGCTTATTGATAAATATTACATACTCAGATAGTGGCTCCGTCACTTTTGGAGATAATTCAAAAGGCTATATCATCGGCAAATGTGATGTGAGAAATTACGGTACATCTAACTTACCTCTTATTACCAATGTCATGCTAGTTAGAAATTTGAAGCACAACTTACTTAGTATTATTCAGTTATGCGATAAGGGATTTACAATTTCCTTTTCAGATAATAAGTGTAGTATCTCAGATAAAGACCATAATTTAGTTTTCGAAGGTTATAGAGACAGAAATATATATATTCTGAATATGAATATTAATCATAATTTAGATATGTATCTTGTGGCTAATGACAACAATCCATGGCTATGGCACAAACGCTTCTGTCGTATAAACTTCAGAACTATCGACAAGCTAGCCAAAAACGATCTAGTTAGAGGACTACCCAAAATGAGCTTTAAGGTTGACAATATTTGTGACACATGTCAATTAAGAAAATTTACTAAATCATCTTTTAAATCCAAGAAAATCATATCAACATTACAACCACTTGAGCTACTGCATATGGATTTATTCGGACCAACTCAGGTTCAGTCAATAAACCATAGTTGATATGTGTTTGTAATTGTTGATGATTACTCTCGTTACACCTGGACAATTTTCTTGAAAAACAAAAGTGACGCTTTCGAACATTTCAAATCTTTCGTCAAAAGAATTCAAAAATTGAAAGGGCTTAAAGTTAAAAATATAAGAAGCAATCATGGCGGAGAGTTCGAAAATAATGAATTTGAACATTTTTGTACAAAGAAAGGTATATATCATAATTTTTCATTTCCTAGAACTCCACAACAAAATGGAGTAGTAGAACGGAAAAATCGAACCTTACAAGAATGTGCAAGAACATTATTAAATGGAACCACTTTACCAAAACATTTTTGGGCAGAAACTGTTGCAACTGCTTGTTATGTTTCGAATCATATATCCATTCGACCTCTCACCAAGAATACTTCTTATGAATTATTTAACAAAAGAAAGGCCAATATCTCATACTTTAAAGTATTTGTTTCTAAGTGCTTTATCTTGAATACGAAAGACCATCTTGATAAATTTGATCCAAAGGCCGATGAAGGTATATTTGTCGGCTATTCGGAACGAAGCAAGGCCTATGTATATTTAATAAACGAACCAAAACTATTGAAGAATCACTTCATGTCCCTTTTGATGAATTCAATCAGCATCCTCGAATTATATCAGATGATGACGAAACTATAGTCACTAAAATTCCAATCATCACAAATGTTGATTCTGACTCTGAAATAATTGTTGAAAATATTCCTCAACCATGTGAGTTACGATCTCCACCAAGGAGATAATCTCCACCAAGGATACAATCTCCACTGAGAATATTAAGAGATCATCCTACTCAAAATATAAACGGGGAAGTAACATCACATGTCAGAACAAGGAGTCAACTCCATCAAATGGGTCATGTCGCGTTTCTTTCAAATATCGAACCTAAGAATCCAAAAGATGTTATTGCTGATGATTACTGGATCATTGCCATGCAGGAAGAACTAAATCAGTTCAAGCGCAATGATATCTAGGAACTTGTTCCAAGACCAGATGATCAATTAGTTATTGGTACTAAGTGGATCTTTAAAAATAAGGCTGATAAACAAGGTAATATTACCAGAAATAAAGCAAGGTTAGTAGCACAAGGGTATAATCAGGAAGAAGGTATCGATTATGAAGAAACATTTGCACCAGTTGCTCGACTAGAAGCTATTAGGATCATATTATCTTTTGCTTGTCACCATAATTTCAAACTTTATCAGATGGATGTCAAGAGTGCTTTTCTAAATGGATTTATCAAAGAGAATGTATATGTCGGACAACCTCCTTTGTTCATACATGAAAAATATCCTGACTATGTGTATAAACTTAAGAAAGCTCTGTATGGTTTAAAACAAGAACCTCGTGCTTGGTATGAACGACTACGTAGCTATCTTATTAACTCAGGATTTCAAATAGGCAAAGTCGATCAAACTTTGTTTATCAAACATTCTCGAAAAGATATTCTAGTTATCGAGGTATATGTAGACGACATCATCTTTGGTTCAACAAATGATAAACTTTGCAAAGAGTTTGCAAATATTATGACCAAAGAATTTGAAATGTCACATATGGGAGAAATATCATATTTTCTTGGACTTCAAATCAAACAACTTCCGAACGGTATTTTTATTAATCAAGAAAAATACTGTGGGAATCTTATCAAACGCTTTGGATTAGAAAATACATCTGGTAAACCTACTCCCATGAGTACAACTACACATCTTGAAAAAGATGAAAATGGTAAGAACGTTGACCAGAAGATATATCGAAGCATGATTGGTTCTCTTCTTTAACTTACAGCCAGTCATCTAAATATAATGATGAGTTTTTGTCTATGTGCTCGATTTCAAGCAAATCCAAAGTAATCACATCTACGAGCAGTGAAACGTATAATTCGTTATCTTAATAATACCAAAGATTCCGGTCTTTTCTATCCAAAAGAATGTCCATTCGAATTAGTGTCATATAGCGATGCTGATTTCGGAGGCTCTCGAATGGATAGAAAGACTACAAGTGGTACATGCCATTTTATTGGAAAATCACTTGTCTCTTGGTTTAGTAAGAAACAGAATTGTGTTTCACTATCAAAGTGTGAAGCTGAATATATATCAGCAGCACTCGCTTGTACTCAAGTAATATACATGCAACAAACACTTCAAGATTTTGATATTCATTTGTCAAATTCTATTATATACTATGATAACATAAGTGCTATAAATCTTTCTAAAATCCAGTGAATCACTTTCGAACCAAACACATTAATATCCATCATCATTTCCTTAGAGATAATATTGAAAAAGGAAATATATGTCTCGAATATGTCCAAACTAATAATCAACTAGCGGACATCTTCACTTAAGCCTCTACTTGAGTCTAGTTTCATAAAGTTACGTAGAGAGCTTGGTCTTATCTCTAGAAAGGAACTGGACATGTAATGTTATCACTAATGTTATATTTTGTTAGTTTATCTCTTTAACTCTTTCTACGTTCTTACGACTTTATTTTTCTTCAAGACATTATCTGCCACTTGTATCTAAATAGTGTCGTAGTTTATTTCGTACTAGACTTATGTGTATGATCGTATTTTATGGCTCTTGATAACTCTTTATTTATGGTAGGGGTTTATGTTGCTTATAAACTTGCTCTTATCATTTATGTTCTCAATTATTCATCAACTCCTTTTTGTCGATGACAAAGGGGGAGAAAATTGTGTTAACAGTGTATATGCAGGAAAAATATTGATTTACAGTATATGCAGGAAAATATAGATTTACAGGCACAATCTCAGGGGAGATCATATACAGGGGGAGATTCAGAAGTATATTGTCATCAATCAAAAAGGAGGAGAATATTGAGTCAAGATTTTCATAAAGTTTTGATTTCTGACATAGAGATACGCCGTGATCGACAAAAGAAGAAAATGAAGATATTCATTGGTATTATACATTAGAGGTTGATTATTTGGTATGTTAGTAGTGTTACTTATGTTAAAATCTATCCTCAAATAATCTCACACCTCAAATCTTTGAATATATATATTAGAATATAAGAGTGCACATTAACTGTGCAATCTGGGCTAAACCGGTCAACCATTAGAAAACCAGGCGGTCGATCGTTTATGCCCAAAATGCACAGATAACGTGCACAAGGATACATAATGTATATATATATATATATTCAAATTCCTGTCTACTGTTCCTTTCTGACCTATCGACCGTTTTATTCCAAAAAGCAACCTTTTGTATAGACACTTCCATTTCTTTAATGGTTGCTTCGCCTTTTCCTCTCTAATAAACATGACTATTGATTGTAACTCTTCATAAATGGTTACAACTGTTTATTCCTTGTACAAACATCATGTACTCATCGTTTGAAATCACTAATTCTATCAATCTAATCTCTATTCTCTTGATTTCATTCTTGAACTCTCAAGCACTCAAATTGCTCACATTCTATCATATATCGTTTGAATCCTAAAATATATTTAACATTCTTTTGATTCGATACGATATCCACCTCCAAATCTTCATATATACAAATAAATTATTTGATGATAAGATTATAGAAAGTTTGTACTACAAGTGATAAAATCATGTTATCAGGAACACATATTGTCAACAACAAAGTATATTCATCTTACCTGAAGTCCTCGGTGTTGTAAGAGGCACGTGTTGAAGTCCTCAGTAATGTAAAATGCGTGAAATCTCGTTTGTCTGCTCAGGTGTTGTTGTTCCTCTGGGTGAAGTGAGGTGGTTATTAGTGAAAATCCAGATATAAGTCTGGGACTGGACGTAGGACGATGCTCCGAATCAGTATAAAAATCCCTGGTGTGATTTTTCCAGTTTACTGCATCTGTTCTTATATATATATATATATATATATATATATGTGTGTGTGTGTGATTAGCTATTATTTCATACTTGTGCGTTATACACCATATTACATGATCCGTGTGTATTATATTAGCACGTACACGCATTTTCAATTATGAACCCCTATTTTAACGTAACGACCAACGTTTCAATATTATAACTCTATTCTGAACTCTACAGAATAGATTATGAGATTTAATTCGAATGTGTATATAAAATAACCATATTAAATCAATATAATATAATTCAAAACAACCAACTTCCCAATAATAAATTATTATTATTATCGTTTATATTCAAATAAAATTTATATTGACCATCTGACTGTTTCGATTCTATTTTAATTTTGATTTCAATTATTACCGCTTTTGTATTATGATAATTTATATACTTGGAATTAAATCTTATTCAATTATTAAATCAATAAATTCCACATAAAATCCGTTTATATTATCAACTAAACATTTAAAAACAATATTGAATGTTTAAAACAAATTGACCAGAAATCTGGGTCTTACATCACTATTGCATGGAAATACCTAGAATAGATAAGATTTCTGATTTAAATTTAATTTATCGCGTTAAATATCCTAAGTCATTACACTGACCCTACTTCGTAGGCCAGGTCGTAACCCCTTTAATGGGTCCCCTTATTCGATTTCCAGCTAATCCGACCTCTTCACATGCCTTCCATGGATACTGAAAAAAGGGGCTTCTCCTCTCCGTGTGCAAACTCCACCAAATCTTGGAGAAAACATCAACATCTTCTCTTTACATTCATACGACAACTAATTATACTTGTAATCAGCTAACACCTTTCTCTCGATTTATACCACAACTAACTATACTTGTAATCTATAATATAAACAACTGATTATTTCAAGTAAATGTAGGCCAATGTTTTTCAAACCGCTATGTATATTCTCTGTTGCTTTCCATTATTATTGTGTGATTATGATGTGATATGCGGCTACATTGTGATTATATTATGATTTGCATATGAATTGGATGTTGGCATTTGATTGACGACAATCCAACATCAACAGTAAGCAAGTACTTAACTTCATTTTTTTAAACATCATAGATAATGATTTTACTTTTAAAACATCATATATGAAATAATAAATAAATTGAAAATATTTTTTTGGTACAAATGACTGATCCTCCCATAGAGGAGAGCACTCATGTAATTTTATTTCATACTTAAAAAGGACATGTCAGTAAGTCTGACAGATAGAAAAAAACCCGTACAAAAGATAAAAAATAAAAAATCCCACCCAACCTTAGAGTTTAGATTATACATAATAATGATATAACAGATAGTGCTTACAAAAAGGAAAGAAAAAACAAAGAGAAAATGAACACTACCGTAGAACCTGCATTTGCAAGAAAAGAAGCTCATGGATAAGTTAGCATGGTACATATGATATATTTGCGGTCGAGGGAGAGTGAACGCAGGATGCGATGTACTTTTGTATATGTGTTTGTACATATATCTACTATTCTATATTTGCATGTTCGACAAAGGAACCCATTTTCAAAACACACACACACACACACATATATATATATATACACATAATATACAGGAAAAATAGAGAAAGGGTTGCAAAAACATAACATCCAACAGATAAAGAAAAAAGGAAAGGAATAAACATAGAATGATACACAATTCCACTCAAAACTAAATAACTCGACTAAATTAAAACATTATAAAAGATAAAACATTGTTAAGGTTGCCGGTATTATAATTAAACCTTAGTATACTAATACGAGACTTATTATTTTTAATAAAAAATTGAAATTAGGAAACTTGTTAAGTTTATAATTAGGATTGGGAATCCAACTTAAATAAAAAGAGAGATTCTACAAAATAGATAATCTAAGAAAACATTACATTTACTGGAAGCATTTTGGTTTCTTGCATACTAGATAAACTAATAAGTAATTAAGAAGATAATATCACATAAATACCTATTATTAATATTATAGCAAATTTATTATTATTCTAGTAAAAATCGCATTTAGTCATATTTAACGGGCTATTTTATCTTTCTGAATTGAATTATAACGCAGTTTTGGTTGTACTTATGTGATACTATCTTATTAATTAGTTGTTGTAGGTATTCTACAACAAAACCTTTTATTTGTTCCCTAATTTATCAAAATATAAGAAGTTTGACTTATTATAGTTATACTTCTCCTTGCATATCTCTGCCATGGCTATTCACATGTTACCGAGGCTTGTTTATGACCAAAAGCTCAAATATTCTGATTAACTCGTGCTTATTTTGTTAGTTTTAAATCAAAGGTGAGTGAAAACTCGTGCAGTCTAGTTCAATTGAGTTATTTATATTGATATTGTGGTTTCTGTGCTTTTTGTTCATTAACTAGAAATTTTGGTTTATTAAGTTTGTTGTTTGTGTGCTCGCCTTTGCGAACCTATAACTTCTTCATTTTCCACCGGAATTGTAGTAAAAAATTCTGGATTGTAGCCTTCAAGTTGCTGGTTCAATATTCTTAACATGTGTTTGAAATTCATCTGAAAACTGGCGGAATGATGCATAACGTTGAATATGAACGAGGCAGAGAAATGCCTGTAGGTACGAGACCCAAAGGTTGACCTAGACCTCTGTAGGGTCGACACTTAAGAGACGTAGGTCGACCCTTGATCAACCTATGTTATGTCTTTGCTCGACCCAAGCACAAAGATTTTGTGCCTTTTCGGGCCTGTCTCATTGTACTTTGTTTCTTTGAATTCCTAAATCGATTTTGAGCTTTTGAGACTTAGTTTAAGAAGATTTTGAATGGCTATTTTAAAATATTGAATAGCCAAATTTAAATATCAATTCATTTAATGAAATGACAAGTTTTGGTGTGTTTTACTTGTTTCGATTTCTTGTGTTTATTGAGTTTCTGTTGATTTTATGCATGAGATTTTTAACTCGATTTTCAAAGAATTTTATTCAAATCAAATATTTCTTTAAATCGATTTATAAAAATAATTACGTATTCCAAACTGTTACATACGTATATTCTCTCTATTCTAAAGAGATATTTCATGAGATTTATAAACTGTTCTCAAAATCATTTTGAAACTCCATTTTCTTGAAGTAGATTTTCTTATATAAAACTATACGTTTTTGCACTCTTCAAAGAAGTGAGAAAGGGACTCAAACTATGCAGTAAACCTTGCATTATGGGGCATATAAGTTTATTACATTGGTTTATTCCAGACTTATCCGATCGAAGCTATATTTGGGGAATCGGCTAATGGGTAGTAAACCGATAAGCGAAAACGTGTGACAAGGGATGCAAAACGATTAGAATGAAAATGAAAAAAATAAGTTAAAAATACACGATAATAAAAATATCATATTATAACAATCGAAATAAAGATGAGAAACAATTTATTATCCCAAAATCTTGTTAAAACCCCAAAAAGATGTAGTCCTTGTAGATTCCTTTATGTGTAAAAGGTTAATTCGAGCAACACCATCATTCCCATATAAAGTGTTTCCATTAATTTTTGAAAGTAAGTTCCTATAGAAAACAAGAGACAATGATCAAATGTCGATGGGATGGAATTCAGAAGACCATTCAAATGAAGCTTTGTCCTCTCGCGTGTTAGTTTCCATGAATAATTCCCTATGTTTCATATAGACCCCTCGATGAGGCCGCTAAACCCCTTTTGTAGTTCTTATGATCTCTTAAATATCCTATGGTGGATTGCCATATAGATCACTTGAATGTGGTTTCAGTTAGGTTGATGAAGGACCTATCGAATCTTCAAAAAAGGCCTAGAATTCTAACTAATTTACGTCATCTTAAGGAACCATTAATAATCTATAAGCTATAAGCCACGTGGCTTTGGGGATCCTATTCTCAATGATAACATAACTGCATAATTCAAATACTTAAGACCCATCAGAATTTTTGAAGAGCACTGTTATCGTATTGTTGTCTTTTGGTGTTGAACCTACAAAATTATAAGATAAAAGTAATATAATAATTAAGAAATTTACCTCTTTATTTATAAATTCTGATATTGTATATTTCCCCTAAACTGATTTTGAAATTTGGATTTATAACTCAAACTTATAGATAAAAGATTGAGAATAAGAATTCTGATCCTGATTTTAAGCCATTAGGTTTGTATTTATAGGTGAAGATTGGCCCTTTCTTCATTATATGGTCTTCGTTCCGGTGCTCTTACGGACGCATACGAAGGCATAATGAAAGGGCCTTCTATTATCGTAGGGAAAATAGCTAGAGTGTTGCAGTAGGGCTCTCCAGAAGAACTCTTTTGAAATAGGAAGTTTTGCTTATCTGTGAGAGAAGTGAATTTGTAGGCACTCCCGAATTTTAGCATCGCTTATGGTATCATCTTATTTAGCATTTGATGTTTTCTTGCGATAATTATCTGATGGAGGTTGAAACATTTTGGGATGCCTCCTTTGGTCTATCTGAAGGATATACCTAGCTTCCTTCTGTGTGCTTTAAGATAACTACTTAGGACATCATGCCCTTTGGGTAGGCTTTCCTTACAACAGAAAATCCTCTATATTTTCAATTCTAGCTCTGAAAGGAAACATTAACGGAATGGTTTGGATTATGCCAAAGGCTTGCTGCTTTTAGCATCCCTTCATCCAAACTTTAGCTCTCAATTTCCCTTAGGTTGTTTTAGTGCTAACAATTGCCCCGCTCATCGACGAATGGAGGGTGTTCTTGACTTTAAAGTCATCAAGTCCAGCTGGCAATTTTTCCTAGCTGATGATTTGACTTTTCTGCCTTCTTGAGCTTCGATCCACCTAATCAAATTTGATCCAACGATTGTACCATTGACGACCTCCCTTTATAAATAATTACATCCTCCTCTACTTCTTCTCTTTCCTGCATTCGAAGACACTATATACCAGAATTAAAGATTTCAAAAACAACAAATTATTCTAACTCGTAGGGATTAAAGATCAAGGTAAATATTACTATTTTTATTTTAATATTTAAGCATTAAGATCGATTATTAATTCCATATTTTCTTAAAACTTTAAGCCTTCAATATTTTTTCTTAAGTTGATTTTTTAATAAAATTATGAATGTTGTAAGTACTTGCATCCTCTTTTGAAATTATGCCTATCTTCGAACTTCAATCTAGTTATTCCTCAATAATTTGAAATATTTTTCTTATAGAGTAAATTTCATAGAACCAAAGTTCAGTTTTTCTTGATTTCAATTAGATGTGACAGCTTTTGGTTTTATTTCAGGAAATCGGGTTTAAACTTGAATTTTCCAATGTAAAGAATATGTTACAATAATTGAAAATTGTCAAATTGATTTTGGTAGCAAGACACTTTTACCCTTATCGAAAGCCTTTTTAATTAGATAATTTTATTATAGTGGCATTTTAATCAATTTGGCTGCAATAGCGATCTATTGTGTTGTTTGAAGGGCTTCAGTAGGGTAAAAAGGTCCCTTTTCGTCCTAAACATAATCATATTCTTTACCATTTTATATTATTATAACCAAAACAATATCACCTGGCAGTGTTATGTCTGACAAAAAGAAATCGGTTAAGAATGCTTGTTCTAAAGCTGCTGCTAGCAGAAGCAAATCTACCCAATAGGTTCCGAGAGAAGGCCCTCAAGGGTTGCTGCTGTTGAGAAACACTCGTTTGATTCCTCCCAGGATGAACTTAACTCAATATTGGAGGATTTTAGTATTTTAGAAGTCAAGATATTCCTCCTGAAGTAGAAAAACACCTTTGACAAACCTCCTGAGGTGTTCTTTGCTTTTAGTGCTACCCACATACAATATAGAGGCTTTATTCCTTTCTTTTATTTTGTCTTTGATTTCCTTCATCATCTTAAAATTTCTCTAATTCAACTTTCCCCCAACTATTAGAAATATACTTGGATTTGAGGTCCTCTCTCGAGAATCTAGGAGCTCTTCTCTTAGTTCCTCTGCTCTCGAACAACTGGTTCATTTGGAAAAACTTATTTTAAGTAAACCCTCAAATTTACAAAGCTAATCCTTCATCAAAATTGGTCGAAAGCGTTAATAAATTCAATGTGTGAGAACATCCTTTTTCTTTATCTGATGTCCCCTCGAAATTACCAGAACTTTCACTAAGCTTTGTAATTACTTCGAAGCTCTTCATTATTTTATTTTGCATAACTTTTCCTCAAACAATAATGCTATGATTTTATTTCCTGGTGTTATATTAAGGACCCCTAGCTCCCAGACCAAGGCCATCATGGACAAGATGGCAAAATCTTCCGCGACATTAGAAAATAGTTCCTCTCTTTTTATTTTTGGCCTTTTTAAAACCATTCTTCCGGTTGGTCAATAAACTCTAGGACGTTTTCCAGTAATGCATCGATCATCATCAGTTAACTATTTAATGAAGGGTGATCCATATAACTTTTTTACTATGTTACCCATTCGTATTGATCATTCATGTAATCCTAGAGTTTGTTTTAGAAATAAGAAAATTTCCTTGCTTTATTTCTCAATCGATTTCCCTTTTATAATCGCTCTCTTCGACCTTGTGGGTGTCAATCCTCTTTCCAGTGTTCCCCTCGCTCTATCCCATAGGCAAGGGATAGAATACAAAATTAATAACTTCGAAGCGGTGAAATGAGAGTGACGTACTAAGTATTTGATAGAAGGCCAATCGAGCAAGAAAGCCAAAGTCACCAATTCCACTTTTGTTGCAACCACGAATAGGTAAAAGGGAGACATCGACAATTTCTATTACACTGGCCCTACCATCTCCTGATGTCCCTCCAGAGGTTACTAAGGTAGCGTTTGATTTGTTGACTGGGCAGTTAATGTTCGCGTCTGCGTCTGACGCATCCGACGCGTCTGACGCGTCAAAGGTGGGTCCCACCCTTTTGCCCCTTCAAGACGAACGGTTGAAAAGATAAGTTTCGCGTCTGACGCGTCCGACGCGTCATACGCAAGTCCGACGCGACGAAAATTCCAGAACAGCCGATTCCTCTCCCTCTCTCTATATATTTCCTCCATTTCAATCCATTTCCATCACCAAAACAACACCAAATCCGAAAATTTCAGCTACAATCACCTTCTACTCGTCGATTTTTTCCGGTTTTTGATTTTAAATTTGTATTATTTTACTTTTTTCCTCCTATATTTCTTGTATTCATAAGTTTTTTGATTTTTTTTCCAGAAAAAATGGCCGCAAGTCAGTCATCGTCCACTCGCTCCATTGCCGAAAGGAACAACTATACCACGAATGCGTTCATCGACGTGTGCATGCAATATATTGGTTCATGTGCACATAATGTTGGAGGACGGTATCAGTTGATCGCACAGGCGTTCAACGAGCGGACCGAGTTGGACTACAACGTTGGTCAAATGAAGAACAAATTCGACAACATGAAAAGAGATTGGGCTCCGTGGAACAGACTGCTACAGATTGGTGGAGGGGGATGGGACGAGCAACTGGATACCGTCGCAGGACCGGATGAATGGTGGGTGACGGTGCCATTGTCGATGCGCAAGTTCAAGAGTGGGTCCCCAGCACGATTCAGGGAGTTGGACTCCATGTTTTCAGGATGCATCCGTACCGACAGAAGTCAGTACGCGATTCCGGATGCTCCACCAGTTCATCTGCAAGAGGCTCAGCTATTTGGCGATGTTATTCGTGGCGAGAATGTGGAGATCTCGAGTCATCCGACTCGTAGGCCGGTTAGGTCTGGTGCTGGCCCTTCTCGTTCAGCTCCTTCGCGCATGGACCGAGACGAGCTTATCGATTTATGCATGTTTGTACGCCGTGAGGAGGATAACTATCAGGATTGGGAAGTGTCGGTTATTATGTCTACACATGACAGATTGGGCCACAACCCATTTTATTCTCTGATTGGCAAGCCCGAACAGCTTAGGGCTTGTGTTATTCATTTTGTTACGCTGCTGAGGGATGGAAAGATGTGATTCTTGTGGGTGTTGTGTCAGTATGTGGGAGTTTTAGTTGTGTTGTTTTATGTGGTTGTTTTTTTTTAAATGGTGTTGTAAGGTGTTGTGATTGTGTTGTGCTATTTTTTTTTAAAATGGTATTGTAGTTGTTTTTGTTTAAATTCAGTAATTTTTGTATTCTACGTTCTACTATTCTGTTCAACACTAAACACAAACAATTAAAAATAATATATACAAAAACAATAAAATAATAACTCTGCCCCTTCCAAAATGCCCTTTTCGTAAAAAGAACACATTCCCCGTTCTCTATTATTCTTCTTCAAATGCCCCTTCCAAATGTCCCTTCCCATTCAAAATCAAACGGACCCTAAGAGTTAAACTATGATGGAGGTTCCCTTGCTGGGGTGTATCCCTCGCTACATGTTTATCCTTCCAGTTCTTTCATTCTCAAGGAAGACATATACAAAGGATTGGGCACCTTTCCATTTCCTCCTGCTTCCATCAATATTGTTGGTTCCTTATCTAGGCCTCTCTCAGAAATTTCTTTCCTGAGATGATTAAGGCATTAGTTGATTCCCTTTTATTCGCTTATCCCTTTATCCATGTTGGTCCTTCTTCGGAACAAAAGACTATTATAGATCAGTAGCTTTTTGTAATGTTTTGATTCTGATACTCTTTTAACACTCTGCATCCTCTTTCGTATATTCTTCTTTTTACCTTCACAGCTCATTAGATAGTGGTTCTCTTCTCAAAAAGATGTTGCCAACTTGTTGTCTTTTAAGGAAGAGAATCGATCTCTGAAAGATCAAGCTTTTAATTTGACTGCTGCAAAAAGTGAAGCTTTAAGGTAACTAGATTTTGTGAAAGCCACCCTTTCAAAGAGGGAAGGGCGTGGTACAATTTTTTCTAATCAAACCTTCACTGATGCTCTTGCAGCCGCATACTCGGAAAATCAAGATAAATATCCAGATTTGAGTTTCCCTAATACTCCTCTGGGAATAGCGGAGTTAACTCAGACAAAGCTTGACAATCTCTGATAAAGGGTTGAAATATCTCCAATGGAGTTAATGGACGCCGAGGGTCTTCTTCTCTTCGAAATCCCAAATATAGATGGAGATGCTTCCGACGAGGAAGGTAATGATGGTAGGGAGGCTCCAGGTGATGGAAATGCAGTGGACTCACTGACAACGGGAATGATGAGAATGGGGATAACAATGATGATGATGGTAATTCTAAAAGCCATCCCAATAATCCCAGTGCCGAAGTGGGAGATGAAAGCATGTAGCTCTCCCTGACGAGGGCCGTAAAAGGATCACCCTTATTCAAGGAAGGAAGATTGGCGTAACATAGGAAAGCGTGTTTCTGGTACGAAGCTTTGGATAAAACATGCCTATTATCTTGGCTAGTTTTCCGTTAGTTAGTGATCCCGACAATACTACGAAAGAGGCTCATCGGTACCTTCTACAGGACCTGGTCCTCAAATATGACATTATTTTTCCCTAGCATCTCACTTGTTTGTTAGCAGTTAACTCATATAATAATTTTTCATAACTTTAGATTTAACGAACGCAAAGAATGCCTCTTAAAGATAAACTGAGTAAAATACAGACATAAATAAATTCATTACAGAGGAAACTAGATAAGCAGATAAAAGATTATAACAAATTATATGATAAATATTTTGAGTTTGATAAGAGTGCTTCCACGCTGGTGTCTTTTAAAATCTACAAAGCAAGTCCTTGCTTAAAGAGGGATTGCCTTCAGAATGAGAGCCTAAGCAAGGAAAACAAGGAGCTGATGGCGCTTTTTAGATGTTAATCAAGGAAGGAGATTTCCTTGTAGGGTTATAGTTGTTATACGGAAGATGGTTTTTCATCTTTTGGAGATCTTAGCGGAGGCTTTCTAAGGCGCTTCCACTATAAGTACCTAAAGGATTGGCAATGATCCGCATCTGAGGAGAACGTGAAGCCTCCCTAAAGTGCAATCATTATACATCGATCTTTCCTCGAAAAACTTTCGTACTATAAAGAAAAATTTATCCCACAAATGTTAAAGAATTCTATTTTGAATGAATCACTTTGAGATTATGTAAATATTAAATTGGAGTTAATGTAGAAATTTTCCTCTTAATATGCTTGTATTTTTAGTGTTACCCTATTATTTTAGTACAACTGGTCCAATAATTTGGTAACCCAAGATTACTAGTCGAAATGTGTCAAGTTGTGGAGGGAGTATCGGGAAAAACCCTTGCTTATAAATCCTCTAAACAGTATAATACTATTTTCGAGATCCAATATATAAATCAACTACTCAAGAACCATTACTTATTGCGACACCCCAAACCAAACGGTGGGATTATTGTTACTTTCCTGCGGTCCTTACATCGAAGGGTCTTAGGACATCTTTAGATTCAAGGACCATCTTATCACCTATGTCACTAACTAGGAGTAAAGATTTTATATCAAAGATTTAAATTAATGTATTTTCTTGTATTCTTATTATTAATGAATCGAAGACTATTTCCCTTTTGAAATTTAAATGGATTTCTGATTATTTCCTCTTAAATAGATTTCTAAGTCAATCATTAAAATTCCATCGGAATACATCACGTCCTGTATTTTGAAGGTTAAAATAAAACAGTTGCAGCTTATAGGCACTGGAAGGCATCTGATGATCCTATCCCCTCGAAATTTGAGGATAACCCTCTCACCCTAAAGTGGTTCAAAAAGTTTCATAAGCAATGGATTATCTTGTAGAGTCTCAAAGAGAAACTAAGGGAAACCGATATCAAGTTGCTTCAACAAGAAAAGAACTTGATTATAAAGGCTGTTAGCCACAAAATGGTCAGTACCCAAAAATTCATTTCGGTAGGCAAATGGTAGAAGAATCCTCTTTCGTGCTAAACCTACTACTGTTTAACCATCTTGAAAGGATCATATTATCCCGCTTCCAACCAAGACTGAAAGGGTAAAGGTTGTTCAAAAGCTTTTCAGACTAAGGTTTTGTTTTGACATCAAGACCTCAACCTGGGACTGCTATGCCTTTTCGAAGGGATAATATTCTTTTGGGAAAGTTTACAAACTATTAGTCCAGTAAATAAAAAATTTGGTATTGTGAAGCTTCATAAGAGGAGTTGGATTGGTCTTAGTTTCTAAGAAGAGACAGATCTCTTCGACGGTTGCACCTTCAAGTCAGGTCATTACCACCTTTGGTACTTATTCCACTGTTTTACCTTATTCGTTCCGCGGTATGGATATAGGAAAAAATCATAAATTATAAGTCAAATCATATGTCATCGATTATTAAGTGAGTTAATAGCAACAATTGATCAAACCCATTTCTCTTAAAATTAAACTCCACAGGTCAAGATCCTTAATTCTCCATTTCATATTGCAAATTGCGAAATAAGATTACAAGAATATGGAACATGCCCAATTCGATTTGGAATCTAGAGTTTCACTCCGCGATTTCAAAATTACAAATTTTGGAATCAACTGAATGTCCCAATCTTGGACCCCTAGGGTTCTATTTATAGGTGTGGGTTGACTCCCTTCCATTTTTGGGGCTTCATCTAAATGCTTTTCTAGAGAGATTCTTGAGGTTGTTACGATGGCATTATTACTATCGGTTGGCTCATATCAAGGAAGCTTTTTGAAGGTTCCTTTTCGGATATTGGTCTGGATATTTCAGAACGCAAATATTTATGCCAACTCCTGGCTTGTAATGGCAGTTGGTCTTGAAACAACATTCCTTTTTCCATGGTGAGTTTTTCTATTGGACATAAGAGCTTTTTCTGATTTGGACGTATATTTTTTGAAACGTGATCCGTCTAGAACCCTCGAAAGGGTGTTTTCTTTGCCAAACCAGAAGCATTTTTCCTTTGTTGTTCCCTTCACTAAACAAGGAAGGTCCTTTGAAATGACAGATGAAACCCTTGGCTTTTATGGGAGATCCTTGCCTTCAGTTGAGCATTGCAATTCCTTTCCTCTCTAAAGTTTTTTTCCCTTTGTTTCAGCCTTCTTTTACCCTAGTTCCCAAAGGAACAATCTTTTGGCTAACATTAATCCCTCCTCTCGTTCTCAGTGTGAAATTAGATTTCTATTCTTTAGGACAAACCTTGAAGATGTCTTTGACTTATTTCTTCCTGTAAACCTATTTACATTAGCATAAACAGTAACTGAAAGTTTCAATATTAGTTTCAGTATTAGATTATACATATAAATTCATTTAAAGTTGTATATCAATTCTCGTGTCCATCATATGGGATTGAATTTTTTTGGGATTGATGCCCAAAGATTCATTTTAGGATTTCACTGTTGGGGTATAGTTTTTTTTTCATCCTCGAATGTGTCCTAATTTTAAGTGATCATGATCCAATATTTTCTTAGCAAGTTCGATGTAGTTTTAGCATTTTGTTGGCTTCGGCTTTTCACTGACCTTTGGAAAAGGACTTCGTTTAACAAGGCCCTCAACCTAGCGATCTTGCATTTCATTTGCTTGATCTCTTCTGAGCTTACCTCTACAAGGCATTTTCTAGACTAAAGGATGATGTTATGTCCTCATCTAATTGATGGATATGGACTTCATTCTCATGGATTATCTCTAGCTTCTTTGATTTGGTTTTAGTGGTCTTCATTATTCCTACATTTATGAAAATAAAATTACCTTGTACTAACTATAAGGCCAAAGGTTCTGGGCTCCTCCCACTAGCGCCAAAAATGTTGGCCACAATAACGGTTACATCCCAAAATTACATTCGGTAAGAAAATGGCGGAAGTATCCTCTTTCGCACTAATCCTGCTGCTATTTAACCACACCAAAAGGACTATATTGTTCGGCTTCCAACCGAGACTGAAAGGGTAAAGGTTGGTTAGAAGCTTTTTGAACTAAGATTTTGTTTTGACATCTAGACCTTAACCTAGGTCGAATTTCTATGTCGTTCGAAGGGTTAGTAATCTTTTGGGAAAGTTTATAAGCTATTAGTTTAGGAAATAAAGAATTCGATATTGTGAAGCTTTATAGGGAGTCGAATTGGTCTTAGTTTCTAAAAAGAAACATATTCCTTTGATGATAATAACTACTGCACCTTCCGGTCAGGTCATTACTACCTTTGGTACTTAATTTTCTATTTCCTCTTATGCGTTCCGCCATATAGCTTAAGGCAATAAGAAATTAGAAATTAAATTACCTATCATCGGCCATTAAGTGGGTTAATAGCCGCGACTGGTCAAGCCCCTTTCTTTTAATATTAAATTCCATAGATCAAGATCCTCAATTCTCCATTTCTTAGTGCGAGTTGAGAAATAAGATTACAAGAATATGGAAAATCCCCAAGTCGATTTGGGATCTAAGGTTTCACTCCGTTGTTTCCGAATTAATTTTTTTTGCAACCAATTGAATGACCCATACTTTCTTTTGCAACCAATTGAATGTCCCAATCTTGGACCCCGCTGGGTTCTATTTATAGGTGCGAGTTGACCCCCTTCCGTTTCAATGGTTTCGTCTAAATTCCTTTATGGAAATTTCTTGAGGCCGTTACGAGGGCATTTTTACTATCAGCTAGCTCATGTCAAAGAAGCTTTCCGAAGGTGCCTTTCCAAAAGCTGGTCTAGATATTGCAGGAGGCATACATTTATGCCGACTCCAAGGTTGTAATGATAGTTGGTCTTGAAACAATGTTTTATTTGCCGTAGTGTGTCCTTTAATTAAAGATAGATGCTTTACCAGATTCGGACATATACTTTTTGATAGGTGATCCCTCTGGAACCCTCCGAATAGATGTTTACTTTGCCGAACCAGAAACATATTTCCTTTGTTGTCGCCTTTGCTTAACAAGGAAGGTCTCTTATAATGATATATGAAATCCTTGGCTTTCTTGGGAGAACCTTGCTTTCGGCTGAGCATTGCAGCGCCTTGCCAATCCTTGCCTCCTCTAAAGTCTATTCCCTTTGTTTCATCCTTCTTTCACCCTAATTTCAGAAGGAATAATCTTTTAGTTAACAAAGGAAAACTATACTAGGATTTTGATGAGGATATGAACATGTTTCGAGAGTAAGTTTGCAACTTAGTATTTTAGTTAGAAAATTGTCAAGCCTTCTACAAGTCATTAGAGTTTATTCTGAACGACAGTGTCCTTAATTTTCGGACACCTATTTTTGATGTTTCACCTAGCCCATCTGGAGTTGTTAGGCTTAAGAAAGAATTTACAGAAAAAAATTCTCATTCGTTCAACCCTCTGAATGTCTTAAGAACTTGTTCGAGATTGGGTTAAAAGAATGGGGCATGAATTGTGGAAATATTACAAAAACCATTGGAAAGATGATGCTAACCATCATATACCTGATTATGTCAACAAAGTTAAGATTCTGGAGAAGGAAATATACCATCTTAAAAAGAGCGATGCAGAAAACGATAACGAAAAATAAACTCCTTACGCAAACGAATAGGGAATTTTATCGTGCTCTCAATACCCTGATTAATTCGATTGATGATGCCAACATTATTAGAGATAAGGAGGAAAGGATTAAAGATTTACTTCAAAACTCTCTAAGTCATCTTTCAGATTGCGCAGTATCGCAAAATTTAATAGTGAAGCTTTGGAATTTTTGATTTTTGCCTTGTTTGTGCACATAATAGTATTCTTGTGTATAATTTTATGTAACTAGAACTTGGTTGTGACTTTTACATTTTCTTTTATTTTATTACTTGAGCACGTATTACATGTGTCATTTACATGCCTACCTATTTCTTAATAAATTTAATAAACCAAAACCGATATCCAGGTACTGAAATAAACAAATCTTGAAACTTTCTCTTAGAAATGATTAATATAGACAAGGCCACCTTCATCTTAGTAAAATAGCTGAAATCCTAATTCGAGTATTTAAATAATATAAATCCAGAAATCTTCTTCTAAAATAATTAATATAATTAACGCCACCTTCGGCTAATAGAGTGCTTGAAACGCAGATTTGGGTATAGAAGACCCGAATCGTGTATTCAGGTATGGAAATATACAAACATACTTTTGGAAGTAATCGATATAAACGAAACCACGTTCAACTTTTGGAAGACCCAAAACTCTGATTTGGGTATAGAAATCCAAAAACCTTCTTCCAAAAATAAAAGATATAAACGAGGCCACCTTTGGCATTTAGAAGACCCGTAACCTGGATTTGGGTATTAGAATAATATAAATCTATAAATCTTTTTCTAGACATATGAAAGCGCTTTCAGTTTGGGAATATCTAAAGCTCATTTCAGGCTTTTTTCAAAATAGATGTTAGGCATGATTTAAATGCTCCTATTTATCCTTTGTTCCATTGTACGGGACAAGGCAAAAGCAGAGACAGGGTGTGCTCATATCTTAGAGTAGTGGAAGGGCATGCTTAGCCAAAGTAGAGGTAGAGCTTGTTCTAAAAAGAACAAAGGCGGAGCCTACTTCATTCAGTGTAGGGCACAACCTCTGGGCTTACCCATCCCTCTTCCACAGGGCACCTTAACCACGTTAAGGTCTTGTGGTGTCAGGCACAACCCTCGAGCTTGCCCTTCTTTCTTCCCTCTCTTCTAAACCTGCTTCAGACTTTAACAACTAGGGGTGGGTACAGTTTGATCTAGTGCAGTTTGGGGTCCAAACTTCTTTCGGACTGCATCAAATGATTGATCAAAAACAAAAATCATTATACTAACCATTCAAACAATCCGGTTTTTTTTTCGATTTGATATAATATGGTATGTTTTGGTTTGGTCTAGTTTGAACTAGTTTTGATTGTGAAATAAGATAACTACTTCCATCAACAATCAATTTACGATTGTGTGATGTTGTGTCACTTAAAGATTAAAACATAGTGTTATCTTGAATTGAAAGATTAGTTTCTAAATGTATGAAATTCTCAATTTTACAATTAATGAAAAGTGAAATTGTCTTAATACATTAACCAAACATTAATGTTAATCAGTACATAAACATTAAGTAAGATAACTCAAATAAGAAAATAATTAGCATTATTCAAAAAAGTAATGTGGAAATTAATATATAGAAACTATAATTTTTCCTTTATGATAACGATTATTATTAATATAACAACATCATATGCTAATAATAGAATATATATCATTAGAATAAAAAATTAGATAGGAATTAGTTATATTTTATCATAACATCACCAATGTAGGTACGCAATTCGGTCCAGTTTAATACATTTGGGTCAGCAGTTCAAACCACAACCGAACCATATTGTTGCAAGTCAATTCGGTTTGGGCTATTTGCTTTAGAGAGAGGATTCAGTTTGGTATTCCACACCACTTTTACGGTCCAATCTGGATGGTTTCGCATTGCAGTGTGGTTTATTCCTGCACCTACTAACAACCCAACATGGTCGTGAGTCCTCCCTCCTCCTCAAATCACACTTGTCCAACCTCAAATGCGACATCACCTCGCATTCACCTTATAAGTCTCCATCATTTGGTACCTTATACATGAAACTCCACCATCAAGAAAGAGGTGCTACTTCAGCTTCTCCTTAGAGAGGTCGCAGACCCTTAAATGTGCCACATTCTCCAAAATTCGAGTTTAAGATGTTATCTCAACTTACGAACCAAAATCCAGTTTTGACTCGCCAAAAACATACTCAACTTTTCAAAAATCCATAACCGAGTAAGCTAAAAACATTCGGCCTCTGCTGTTGAACACCAGGCATTGAAGCTGCACCCTTATAATATGCATCTATGCAAAGAGCAAGGCAAAATAAACCCCATGGGAAAGGCTTTCCCTTCTTTTACGTTTTTTTTAATTGACCTTGATTTTTCTTGTAGAGTATGATTTTTAACTATTTTTCTCAATCTTTGTGTTTCTAAGCTTGCATTGGAATGAGAAATGAGTTGTTCAAATATGTATAGGTTTATATTATGTCATACTGAAATTTTTGATCCAATGTATCATAAAATTTATTAAGCATACGAACCCTAAACGGTAAGATAAAAGTGAATATTTGTCTTCGATCATTAAAATCAAACTTAATGCATAAAAACTGCTTCAAAAAAAGAGAGCATAGTTTTGGTTCTTGGAATTTAATTTCTAAATAGTTACACAAAATTAAGCAACTGTCTACTGAAGGATTGCAGACATTTATGCAATTATGTCAAAAATTGCATAAATATCCACAAATTTTCATTGAAAAATTGCTGATATTTCAGCAATTATTTTGGTGTATACTTGCAGAAATTCCCATAAGTTTTTTGGTGAGTAGTTTCAGAAAATTAGGCAAATTTTCACTGAATAACCGTGGAAATTTACGTAATTTTTGGATATAATTACATAAATGTCTGTATTTATTGAATAATTGCATGAATTTATACAATTATTAGTTAATTCAATTTCAAGGACCTAATTTATATACCTTTTTTGGCAATGATGTTTCGACTACTTTGGGACTTAATAAAGACCACAACCAAACTATCCCAAAATAAATATACAACCACCATTAAAATGAAAACTCAAACAAAAATAATATACGTTGGTTATTGAAATCTAAAAAACTACAAAGGAATTGATATTTACTGAAAATTCATCATTTTAAAGATTAATATTTTCCAAATCAAATCCTTTGGGAAAAATATATTAAAAATACATCAATGGATATCAAGTCGTAAGAATATTAATTTATTTTCTAACCATATATCTGAATTATTTATTTTATATCCACAAATTGCATTCACCATTAATATAAACAAACTTAAAAAGGAATTGAGTCAAACAATTAGATCCATTAGATTAATATTTAATTTAGAGTCCAAATATTAAAATCGTTGGTTAATTAAATTAAAAGCTTTATTATTCAAATATATTAAATTTCCACAACAAATATTACAATATTTAAAATGAAGGGATAGTGTAGCTAAAAGCTCTATTAAATTTCAAAAAAACAAAACATCATTGCCAAAAGAGCATGTAAATTAGGTCCTTAGAATTAAGTTAACTAAAAATTTTATAAATTTCTATAATTATTCAGTGAATAGTTACAAATATTTATAAATACATATTTAAGTTATATAATTATTTAGTGAATAGTTACAAATATTTATACAAATTTATATAATTATTCATTAAAAGTTGCGAAAATTGCTGCAATTATCCATCAATTAAATTACAAAAATATCTGCAATTATTCATAGAATAATTACAGATATTACTAATATTTTGATATAATTGCATAAATATCTGCAATTATTCACTAAATAATTGCATTATCAAATGCATTTTTTAAACAGTTA
Organism: Allium sativum; assembly: GCA_030737875.1. Classification (NCBI taxonomy): domain Eukaryota; kingdom Viridiplantae; phylum Streptophyta; class Magnoliopsida; order Asparagales; family Amaryllidaceae; genus Allium; species Allium sativum. The sequence continues at coordinate 201,382,043 of CM060916.1, forward strand.
AATTTTAGAGACCTAATTTACAATCTATTATTAGAAAGGAGTTCTCATGCATTAAGTTTAATTTTAAGGCCCTAAGCATAATATTCACTAAAATTAATTTAATATTTAAGAACTAATAATATGGATTGTTAGAGTAGGCTTGCGACTTGTTCCTCTTTAAGATTCAGGGCTAAGCTCCTTTGAAGATAATTTAACATTTGGATCCACTCCTTGATGTTGTTCATTTTGATGAAATCACATCTTTCACTAATCCCTTGATAGTTATAAGTTTGAAATCAATGTGTATTCTCTTTCTACTATATATTCTTATCCAAATTCAAGTGTTCATAGCTAGGTTATAAGTTGTTTTTTCACACCATAATTAATGATATTTTTGACAATCTAAGAGAAACACTTTTCTTCCTTCAATTTTAACATGCTTAATAGGTTATTCATTCTTTTGTTGGTTGAATATTATGATAACATAAAGATTGCTCATGCTTTGCATACAAACAACCAAGCCATTTCCCATTTTTATTTCTTTAGTACGGCTAAATGATATATAAGAGAACCTTTTTCAAACTGCCTTGTTTTTTATGTTTGGTGTCATGTCTATCTCTTTAAGTCATTTATATTAATTTCAAAAAGTTTATTACCTTTATCAAGTTTGTACCAAAAAGTCGCATGTATTGGTTATAAAGACATGAATATGCATGATCCACTTAAAATCATAATCAAAGAAATCATATTCAATGTTCTTATGTTAGTAGTTTGTTGGTTATTCTTTTTCGATGTTTTAAAGTAAAATGAAGAAGACTATTCTTCTTCTTTCATTTTTTAAAGAAGGTCATTGGGTCATGTTTTTCCTACTCAACATTTTTAAAAATTGCATGATTAGGATGAAACTCATCCATAATTCATAGAGTTTTATCCAAAAATCATGCTAACCATTTAAAAACCCAAAAAGATATCCAAAAAAGAAAATTTCCTTAGGCTTGTATGTAACACCCCGTATTTTCTGTGAACATAAAAGTAACAAAACAAAGTATAATTAATTTTTATTAAGGAAAGCGGGTTATGCCATTGCGTTCGTATCGGAATTCTGCTTGAGATAGAGTCTGAGTTTGCGTAAATCGGACTCTGTATGAAGAAGTTATGGCCCTTAGAAGTTTCAGGAATTTAAATAAAATAAAACAGCTCAAATTTAAATTTCAAATTCAAATCACACACCCAGGCAGGGCGGGAAATTTCCCGCCCAGAACCCAGGTCAATGTAACACCCCACGTCCGTTAGTGTCACTCACAAATGGAATGCACTAAGTTCTGTGGAGCATTTAAGGTAAAAGATGCAGATAAATTACAAGGCAGACAAAATTAAAACAGCGGAAAATTAAACTTTACTTTATTGATAAAATAGTTTGTACAACAATTGCTTTCCAATACCAGAGTATCATCTGTCTTACAAAATAAAGAAGCATAAAAATAACATTTGTATTCCCCAATGTAGAATAAACCATAGCAGCAGAAAAGAGAGTCTGAAGCGATATATCCAAGAGTCTTCAAGCTTGGGAACATAACTGAGCCTAAGTAATAACATTCCCTCCCTACGGACCTACGGGGGGGGGGGAGACGGAAGACAAGAAAGCGAAAGAAAACAGAGTCAGACATTAAGTCTGGTAAGTTCAGTAACTTTCAGTATGTGAACAGGAAAAAGCAACACGACATGAATTAACTGAATATAAGATAATACCATAATGATAGGGTTAACAAGATAACATAAGATTTATGCAAGATGCTAAGGCAAGGTGAGATAAGCTTCCCTATTTTCTCTGCTTCGCTATTACCCTGTTATTCTGGATTCTATATCCCTGCACCACTTAACTAGTGTCCCAACTAGAAATTTGGATAAAATGATAACGTGGTCCCAATCCCCTAAGTTGTGGTTGTTTCAGGTGTACATCTATTATTTATTACCTAGATCTAATCTAGGGTTTTTCTATCGAGTGCTCGCTATATTCAACTAGGATTTACACGACTTATCTAATGCTTCACAGATTCAGGGTTTATGCCACCTAGGTCCACTAGGGATTACGCTACCTGTCGAACGATGCCCCTAGTCTAGGACACACTACCTAGAGTGGTATATGTTCCTAGACTTTCCCCACGTATGCGTCGCAAATCGTTTATCGCTGTCTAGATGCACATGTCCTGAAATGTGCGACCCGAGTCCCGTGGCAGGGCTACCCTAGAAACACGGAACTCGGTCGGGAGCTTTTCAGATATCTGCCGGTGCAGATGCTAAGGTCTGTTTTTCTAACAGTGGTTATGGTCCCGCGTGACCCCTCCCTCAACTAATGAAAGGCAATCCAAGAAAATCAAGCGCGAGAACTGTACTTTTGCCGCCCTATGCCCTACTTTCCTATTGGCCAGCCTCACCCATAACTAGATAGCAAGTATATGGTCTGTTGGGAGTTCTCTGCCTTTCCGCATACGTACAACGATTGACTAAAGATGGTAGGTAGACGACGAGTTGCTATCACATGGCAAAAATTAGTCTCGCTGAATCACGGTGATCCACCCTAGTCTTTAGGTTGCCATATATTGCAACCAAGGCATACCCTTGGTTCTTCTAACGCAGACATTAACCTCTGTGAGCCCAGGAGGATCATCTGCCACCTCACAGAGGGATACCAAGAGTACCCTCACGTCCCCTCGAAGCCTCAGGCTTCGTAACCCAATTCGTTGGAGCCTTCTTTAAGATCAGATGGATGTTCGCTCCTACTCGTGATATACTAAGGATTACTACTTAGTTCTCTAACTAAGGTTTACCACTTAGTTTGTCGAATCATCGTTTTCTTAACTAAGGTTTACGACTTAGTTCATATTAACTAAGGTTTACTACTTAGTTCTTGTTCTTGTCAAGTTGGGTTGGTTAAGTGTTCAATTCGAGTCAACTTAACCCTTTCGTTTGCCATATAAAACTGGTTAAGTGTTATCAGTAGTTCATGTTGACTTAACCCCTACCACAAACCGAGTTATATTGGTTAAGCATTTTCTTATTACTTAACCCTACCCATTCATCTTGTATTGGTTAAACGTTCCCTTTAACCTAACCGTGCCCATCTGTTTTAACTGACATGTTATAGCGGTTAAGTGTTCCCTTAGCTAACTTAACCCTAACATCTGTTTAATTAACAGGTTCTAATGGTTAAGTATTGTCCTTTCATGTTTTTAACTTAACCCTGTTCATTTATCCTGCTATGATGACTAAGTGTTCCAAGTTTACTTAACCCCACCTTCTAGTCTTAGTTAACATGTTAAATTGGCTATGTGTATTATACTTACTTAACCCCTACAAGTCTTGTCTTGTTAACATGTTAAGTGGTTAAGTGTCCAGATTAGCCTAACCCCACTCATCGGATTTAGTTAACATGCTGAGTTGGTTAAGTGTTTTAGTTAACTTAACCCTACCATTCTTGTTCTAGCTTTAATTAATAAATTAAAGTCGCGACCACTCACATTAGACAGATATTGTTGCGATTACTGGATGTGCCGGTTGGTTCCGGGCAGGTTTATATCGCAACTCAGTCTAACCTCGGGTTAGGCATATTCGTGTTTTCTAAGTTCAAAGGGTTTTGATTAATTTTCAAATCAGGTTTTGAAAGTAACCATCCCGTCCGTCGGATCAGTTAGGGATAGCCAGGGAGAGCAGGAAACTTGTATTTTCCAAACCCAAGCCTAGACACTATCCTCTCTGTCACCCTAGAACTTTCTGGTGTATGTATTATTAAAAGAGATGTCATTAATAAACCTTTCTTTTGTATATATATAAATTGTTAACAATTTATCCTCAAAGTTTAACCATTTATCCTCAAAGTCCATTTTCCCTTTTTAAATAAATTTGGCCTATACCATATTCATTTGTCATGCCCACTAATGGACTTATATTCTAGGCCCAAATCTTGATTTGCCTATCTTACAGTTTATAGCAATTTAGATCCAACATCCTCATTTACAGTTCATGCCAAAACTAGATTTTATATTCTAGTTTACAACTTATGCCCAAAACTTAATTTGCATACCAACTACCTACTTTATGGCCCATTTAACCATTTACCATTTACGCCCAATGTATGTAAATTATTCACAATTATGCCAATATACTTATCATACTTAATTTAGCCACCCAATTCTGATTTAATATTCTAATTTCAGTTCATGTCAAAACTAAACTTGTTATTCTAATTTTCATCTTAATAGTCATGCTATAATGCATGTTCCCAAATTATGCCAATTTCCAAGTTTAGTCAATTTCATGTTTTTCCCAAAACGTATTCCCATCGTTCGTATAATCGTGATTCAATCTAGATTATAAATAAATCTAGATTCATTGAAAAAAGGGAATGAACCAAAATACCATGAGAGAATAGACATAATAACTGGCATAAGATGATAATTCACAGGCATATAGATCAGGTAATATTACGACATGAAAAGGGTTGAATAGTATAGGTTCAAGAACATGGGTAGACCTAACTTAATAGGTAAATTCCCAAGATCAAGATCCAAGGATAACTAAGAATAAACTGAAATAGAAAGTCAAGCCTGGATCCAATATAATGCCAGTTTGGGGTACAACATGGTTTTGTAACTACAGTGTCATGGGCATAAATAATAATCTTATATCCATAGTCATAGGCAATAAATCCTCACAGTTAATGAATCATAGTCATAGGCGATGTTCATAGTCAAAGGAAAATAATTCTCACAGTCATAGGCAATGTTCATAGTCAAAAAGGCATATGGTTTTAAGGTCCCTAGTTTCATAGTCACAGTCTTATTGGTCATCGAATCATAACAGTTCTTAATTAGGTCCAAAGATGTAAGCACTGATACGAATAGAAAGATTTGGCATATTCTTTTATTCCTTTAATTTCATGTCACGAATAGAGAAAACGTTCAAATCTAAAAAGTAACCAACTTACAGAGATTATATTAGATTCGTAGAAAAACAGTCGTTGAAGTCATTTGAATCTTCACTTGAATCCTAACTTGTTTTGAATCTCCTCTTGAAAGTCTTGAGCGGCATTTCCTCATCTTGATTTATTTTATATATTATTTTATTTATTATTTAATTTAGTGGAGGAGAAGAAGCCATGTCCACCAAGAATCTTTGCAGCATAAGGTTAGAGAAGAATTTTGAATAGTGAAGGAGACTAGGGGCTGTTTATATAGGATTAGGCGGACGAATCTAGGCAGAAAACGAGACCAGGTACATCGGAATGCACCCAAGCCCAAAAGTGGGTTTTGCACCCAGGTCGACCTGGTCAGGGGGGGTCGACTACCCAGTCGACTCCCCAGTCGACCTGGGTCCTGGGCGGGAATTTACCCGCCCAGCCCGCTTCTGGGTTTGAATTCGAATTTCGAGCTGTTTTCGATTCTGAAAATTCTTGAAACTTCGGAGGGTCATATCTCCCTCATACGGACTCCGATTCTCGCAAACTCGGACTCGTTTCCAAGCAGAATTTCGAGACAAACAAAATGGCGTAACCAGTTTCTCTTAATTTTTCCTTAACATTTAATTATACCTTAATTTGTGAAACTTAATGTTACAGAATTACGGGGTGTTACATTCTCCCCCTCTTAAAAGGATTTCGTCCCCGAAATCTTTAAGTTAGGAAGAATGTGCCCTACCATCCCATCATCCATCTAATCAACCATTCAATCACAGGCATTCATTGTCCTTAAAAAGATTTCTAATGCTTTCAGCACATATGCATAGTGTGTGTATATGTCTTTATCTAATGCAAAATCAGGCGGTCTACTGATTCAGTTGACCTCCTTAATGCGAATTATGTCTGTGCCATGCGTCCAATCATGTATGCAAACTTCCCTAGTTATATAAATACTACATGTGTGCATAGTCATTCATCCATATGCAACATCCATATGATGACATACCAAGTTAAATCCGTTAAGCAAATACATATATGCGAATGCAATATGAAAGTGACTAAGTCGTTCTAGCGCATATGGTGTGTATATGCATCCACGAGCAACCACTTGCAACCATCAATCATAACATGTTTCAAATACATGTTTACATACAAAAGAGTTTCTACCTAAGGATCGAAGATACGTCCTAGAGGATATTAAAAAAACTAGAAACAAGTAGGCATAAAACTCCCAGAGAAAGGATATACCCTTAGGAAAAAGGGTATGATGCATGTATCTAGTCTACAATCTCTTAAGTCGTATCTTCTTGAGCTTCACTCCACTGTACCTTAACCAATTGTTGATCGGATAAATGGCCTTCCAAATTCAACTGGATAAATCTGCGTACTCATGGACTATTCTAACGGATAGAAAATCGTCGATCAATGTATTAAGCAATTCTAGATAGCTAAGCCTAACCGATCCTTTTAGGATCACACGAAATCTCGAGGGTATTTCCAAGGTATGTCAAAAGGTCTAACTTTCAGAATTACTAGCCAACCAGCCTCATAGCTCATGGAACCAAAACATAAGCATTACGCTTAAACTCAATACTTAATGTGGCTGTTCTCAAATCCCTATAAACCAAAGGTAAACGGGCCGAACCACCAATTTGTATCTGAGACTATTTGGGACCTTCTACTATACTAAGGTGCAGAGATTCAATTATGGAAGCAGACATGAACAAATGTGAGGCGTTAAAAGCAAAAGAAAGAGTACGAACGGAAAAAAAACTAGACTCCTCCAACAGAACTTTACTGCCTTTCTCTTAGGTACGCTTAGTGGTGAAAGCATGTACTTGCCCTTTTGAAAACCTTGTCCTTTGTCCTTAATTATATGCCCTATTATATCCTAGTAAAAGTACTTCCTCTTGTCTTAGGTTTTATAATTCCTTCCTCCTTCGTGAGTTAAATCTACATCCATGAATTCCTTATCCTTGGTTGTGCTTCTTTGCTAAACTCCTCATCTTCTTACTCGTGTAATCATGTTGACAAATCCCTCGAAAGCTGCCTCTATCGTACAGAAAACCCTACAAAGCTTGAAAGAAAACTGGCCGCAAGTGAAACTACTACGGATATAGATGGAAGTCGGGCACTACTTCGCCCTTCGATGAGGTTACCTCCCAGAAAGCCAGGAGCCCCAGAGACTCAAGAAAGAAGGGGACAAGAATTCAAACAGAGAATAAAAAGATGGTGCATAAGGCTTTGGGGAATATGCCTTTAAAACAAATATTTTCTCTTGAAAATGCTTCTTTTAAAACCGTTTTGAAAATAATTTTTCAAATCCTTTATCTGATCTGGTAACCTTCAGCTCTGATACCACGTGTAACACTCCACGTCCGTTAGTGTCACTCACAAAGGGAATGCACTAAGTTCTGTGGAGCATTTAAGGTAGAAGATGCAGATAAATTACAAGGCAGATAAAATTAAAACAGCGGGAAATAAAACTTTACTTTATTGATAAAATAGTTTGTACAACAATTGCTTTCCAATAACAGAGTATCATCTGTCTTACAAAATAAAGAAGCATAAAAATAACATTTGTATTCCCCAATGTAGCATAAACCATAGCAGCGAAAAAGAGAGTCTGAAGCGATATATCCAAGAGTCTTCAAGCTTAGGAAGAGAACTGAGCCTAAGAAATAACATTCCCTCCCTATGGACCTGGGGGGGAGACGGAAGACAAGAAAGCGAAAGAAAACAGAGTCAGACATTAAGTCTGGTAAGTTCGGTAACTTTCAGCATGTGAACAGGAAAAAGCAACACGACATGAATTAACTGAATATAAGATAATACCATAATGATAGGGTTAACAAGATAACATAAGATTTATGCAAGATGCTAAGGCAAGGTGAGATATGCTTCCCTATTTCCTCTGCTTCGCTATTACCCTGTTATTCTGGATTCTATATCCCTGTACCACCTAACTAGTGTCCCAACTAGAAACCTGTATAAAATGATAACGTGGTCCCAATCCCCTAAGTTGTGGTTGTTTCAGGTGTACATCTATTATTTATTACCTAGATCTAATCTAGGGTTTTTCTATCGAGTGCTCCCTAGATTCAACTAGGATTTACGCGACTTATCTAATGCTTCACAGATTCAGGGTTTATGCCACCTAGGTCCACTAGGGATTATGCTTCCTGTCGAACGATGCCCCTAGTCTAGGACACACTACCTAGAGTGGTATATGTTCCTAGACTTTCCCCACGTATGCGCCGCGAATCGTTTATCGCTGTCTAGATGCACATGTCCTGAAATGTGGGACCCGAGTCCCATGGCAGGGCTACTCTAGAAACACGGAACTCCGTCGGGAGCTTTTCAGATATCTGCCGGTGCAGATGCTAAGGTCTGTTTTTCTACCAGTGGTTATGGTCCCACGTGACCCCTCCCTCAAATAATGAAAGGCAATCCAAGAAAATCAAGCGCGAGAACTGTACTTTTGCCGCCCTATGCCCTACTTTCCTATTGGCCAGCCTCACCCATAACTAGATAGCAAGTATATGGTATGTTGGGAGTTCTCTGCCTTTTCGCATACGTACAACGATTGACTAAAGATGGTAGGTAGACGACGATTTGCTATCACAGGGCAAAAACTAGTCTCGCTGAATCACGCTGATCCACCCTAGTCTTTAGGTTGCCATATATTGCAACCAAGGCATACCCTTGGTTCTTCTAACGCAGACCTTAACCTCTGTGAGCCCAGGAGGATCATCTGCCACTTCACAGAGGGATACCAAGAGTACCCTCACGTCCCCTCGAAGCCTCAGGCTTCATAACCCAATTCGTTGGAGCCTTCTTTAAGATCAGATGGACGTTCGCTCCTACTCGTGATATACTAAGGATTACTACTCAGTTCTCTAACTAAGGTTTACCACTTAGTTTGTCGAATCATCGTTTTCTTAACTAAGGATTACGACTTAGTTCATATTAACTAAGGTTTACTACTTAGTTCTTGTTCTTGTCAAGTTGTGTTGGTTAAGTGTCATTAGTCAATTCGAGTCAACTTAACCCTTTCGTTTGCCATATAAAACTGGTTAAGTGTTATCAGTAGTTCATGTTGACTTAACCCCTACCACAAACCGAGTTATATTGGTTAAGTATTTTCTTATTACTTAACCCTACCCATTCATCTTGTATTGGTTAAACGTTCCCTTTAACCTAACCTTGCCCATATGTTTTAACTGACATGTTATAGCGGTTAAGTGTTCCCTTAGCTAACTTGACCCTAACATCTATTTAATTAACAGGTTCTAATGGTTAAGTATTGTCCTTTCATGTTTTTAACTTAACCCTGTTCATTTATCCTGCTATGATGACTAAGTGTTCCAAGTTTACTTAACCCCACCTTCTAGTCTTAGTTAACATGTTAAATTGGCTAAGTGCATTAAACTTACTTAACCCCTACAAGTCTTGTCTTGTTAACATGTTAAGTGGTTAATTGTCCAGATTAGCCTAACCCCGCTCATCGGATTTAGTTAACATGTTGAGTTGGTTAAGTGTTTTAGTTAACTTAACCCTACCATTCTTGTTCTAGCTTTAGTTAATAAAATAAAGCCGCAACCACTCACATTAGACAGATATTGTTGCGATTACTGGATGTGCCGGTTGGTTCCGGGCAGGTTTATATCGCAACTCAGTCTAACCTCTAGTTAGGCATATTCGTGTTTACTAAGTTCAAAGGGTTTTGATTAATTTTCAAATCAGGTTTTGATAGTAACCATCCCGTCCGTCGGATCAGTTAGGGATAGCCAAGGAGAGCAGGAAACTTGTATTTTCCAAACCCAAGCCTAGACACTATCCTCTCTGTCAACCTAGTACTTTCTGGTGTATGTATTATTAAAAGAGATGTCATTAATAAACCTTTCTTTTGTATATATATAAATTGTTAACAATTTATCCTCAAAGTTTAACCATTTATCCTCAAAGTCCATTTTCCCTTTTTAAATAAATTTGGCCTATACCATATTCATTTGCCATGGCCACTAATGGACTTATATTCTAGGCCCAAATCTTGATTTGCCTATCTTACAGTTTATAGCAATTTAGATCCAACATCCTCATTTACAGTTCATGCCAAAACTAGATTTTATATTCTAGTTTACAGTTTATGCCCAAAACTTAATTTGCATAACAAGTACCTACTTTGTGGCCCATTTAACCATTTACCATTTACGCCCAATGTATGTAAATTATTCACAATTATGCCAATATACTTATCATACTTAATTTAGCCACCCAATTCTGATTTAATATTCTAATTTCAGTTCATATCAAAACTAGACTTGTTATTCTAATTTTCATCTTAATAGTCATGCTATAATGCATGTTCCCAAATTATGCCAATTTCCAAGTTTAGTCAATTTCATGTTTTTCCCAAAACGTATTCCCATCGTTCGTATAATCGTGATTCAACCTAGATTATAAATAAGTCTAGATTTGTGGAAAAAAGGGAATGAACCAAAATGCCATGAGAGAATAGACATAATAACTGGCATAAGATGATAATTCACAGGCATATAGATCTGGTAATATTACAACATGAAAAGGGTTGAATAGTATAGGTTCAAGAACATGGGTAGACCTAACTTAATAGGTTAATTCCCAAGATCAAGATCCAAGGATAACTAAGAATAAACTGAAATAGAAAGTCAAGCCTGGATCCAATATAATGCCAGTTTGGGGGTACAACATGGTTTTGTAACTACCGTGTCATGGGCATAAATAATAATCTTATATCCATAGTCATAGGCAATAAATCCTCACAGTTAATGAATCACGGTCATAGGCGATGTTCATAGTCAAAGGAAAATAATTCTGACAGTCATGAGTCACAGTCATAGGCAATGTTCATAGTCAAAAAGGCATATAGTTTTAAGGTCCCTAGTTTCATAGTCACAGTCTTATTGGTCATCGAATCATAACAGTTCTTAATTAGGTCCAAAGATGTAAGCACTGATTCAAATAGAAAGATTTGGCATATTCTTTTATTCCTTTAATTTCATGTCACGAATAGAGAAAACGTTCAAATCTAAAAAGTAACCGACTTACAGAGATTATATTAGATTCGTAGAAAAACAGTCGTTGAAGTCGTTTGAATCTTCACTTGAATCCTAAATTGTTTTGAATCTCCTCTTGAAAGTCTTGAGCGGCATTTCCTCGTCTTGATTTATTTTATATATTATTTTATTTATTATTTAATTTAGTGGAGGAGAAGAAGCTATGTCCACCAAGAATCTTTGCAGCATAAGGTTAGAGAAGAATTGTGAATAGTGAAGGAGACTAGGGGCTGTTTATATAGGATTAGGCGGACGAATCTAGGCAGAAAACGAGACCAGGTACATCAGAATGCACCTAGGCCCAAAAGTGGGTTTTGCACCCAGGTCGACACCCAGGTCGACTGCCCAGTTGACCTGGTCAGGGGGGTCGACTACCCAGTCGACCTGGGTCCTGGGCGGGAATTTTCCCGCCCAGCCCGCTTCTGGGTTTGAATTCGAATTTCGAATTCGAATTTCGAGCTGTTTTCGATTCTGAAAATTCCTGAAACTTCGGAGGGTCATATCTCCATCATACAGACTCCGATTCTCGCAAACTCGGACTCGTTTCCAAGCAGAATTTCGAGACGAACGCAATGGCGTAACCCGTTTCCCTTAATTTTTCCTCTAACATTTACTTATACCTTAATTTGTGAAACTTAATGTTACAGAATTACGGGGTGTTACAGTCAACCTGGGGGTCGACCTAGGGGTGACATAGGTCAACCAGGGGGTTGACCTGGGGGTCAACCTCCCCCATATGTCCAAATCCAAGGGCTGGTTCTTTTTTTGCATTTGGACGCCTGTTCTGGTTAGATTCATTGATCCCTATGCTATTTAAACACCCTCGAACACTGCTTTCTCTTCACACCAAACCATTGTAACGCTATGCTGCCTCAATTCTAATTAAAATAAATCAATGGCGTCTCTACTCTGCTGAAACCTAAGCTAGAACTAGTGCTACTTCTTCTTCCAATCTGAATAGGATTAAAAGAGAACAACTACAACCCTTTTTCTTTTAGAATCCAACCAAGGAGAGTACGGTTATTTTCAGACATGAAATTTAATTATGATCTTGACAAAGTTATAAATCTGAATTTGAGATAGCATATTCTTGTTTATCAGATCTGTTTTTCTGTATAGATCTATCTTATTAATATTATAGTAACTATTCTATATCTCTTCCTTCCTTCTGTTCTATAGTCAGGCTACAACGAGCCTGAGCCAAATCTCATAAGAGATTGATGAACGAACGCTAAATTTGGGAAAAATAGTGAATGATGCATAATTAGACATGACTGATTTGTGACTGATTTGAGAAAAGAACTTATGTTGTAATTTAAGATCTGGATCTGGGCATACTATATATGATAGTCTGTGATTTGGAAGAAGAAGAATTATTGTGTATATGACTTAGGCGCAAAGACCTATATTATAATAGGATAACTATTAAATGTGAATACGCCTAAATGGGGATTTTGGATATTAGGCATACGCTGAAATCAAAGGCTATAATTTGGCATAATTCGTATTATATATCATGATTTGGGATTTTTGGAGGATATTCTATACTGTGTAAATTTAACTAAAATTTAGGGCATATGTTATATTGTGAATTATGACCATAATTTGGGCATGTGAAATTAAGCTTAATTTTATGATTAAATCTGTTAAATTGCCTAATTTGCTAAATCTGTTGAAACTGAATGCGGTGAATTTGGGTTATGAAAATTTGTAGGCTCGATCTAAAATTCAGCAAAACAATTTAATAGAACTTTGAATAATCTACTGTAACTTGTAAAGAAGTTTAATTTGTTGAATTGACATAATTAGTCTGATATTGGCATAATCTGTGAATGAATACTTAAGCTAAAAGTAAGAATGCTGAGGCACGAGGTTAGACACCGTTTGCGGTAGAAGCCTGCCCGGATCCAACCGGCTTAACCAGCAACCGCAAACTGTCAGTCTAATGTGAGAGGTCGTAGGCATAACTAAAAGATGCTTAGACACGAGATTAGGTCTGGCTTGTGGCAGAAGTCTGCCCGGAACCGCCCTGCACATCCAGCGGTCACAAGCTACCGACCTAATGTGAGAGGTCTGTGCATTAGTAATTAATTAATGCAAATCTAGGATAAATATGATGACTAAAACATGTTGGGTGGATAAGGTTAAGTAAACTAGGTGGATGAATATAATAAACCTGTTTCATAAAACTGTAAGCCCAATACAAGGTTAGATGAAACAATCTGTAAGTCTATTAATCTATATATCTGATCCGTTAGTCTAAAAACTTGTTAACCTGTATGTATGATCTGAGAACTAGTTAATCTGAACTTTGTACATCTGAAATCTGTAAGCAAGTTAATCTGAAATCTGTTAGTCTGGGGACACAAGGTTAGGAGGGGAAATTACTTGTGTCATATGTTGTGTGGGACCCATATTAGTCAGTAACCCTTTTCTGATATCAAAACTATGACCCAACACTAGGAGGGGTCCGAGCATGCTTACTGAACTAATTGCAAGAGGTTCACTCTGATAATGGCGAGGGGTGTCGATGGCGCATTCCAACCGGGTCATGTGCATGCATTGATCCTGTCTGCTCTGAGGATGTAAGACACCGTGACATCTGTAAATATGTCTGTGTCTGTAGGTTGCCACTTTAGGGAATGATACACCCTTCCGTGGGGCCGGCATAGGGTATTTATGTATTAGGGAGCCGATTGCTTGGGGTAGAATTTAGGGTACACCTATTTCTGTTTGTTTCTGTTGGTGTACCGTATGTTTCAGTTGGGGTGGTAAAGGCCCATTAGTTGGGTTGTAAAGGCCCATTATTAGCATTCTATTTCTGTACCTTCTGCCTCTGTTGGGGTGGTAAAGGCCCATTATTAGCATTCTTTTTCTGAACCTTCTGTCTCTTGGGGTGGTAAAGGCCCATTACTAGCATTCTTTTTCTGTAGAGATTATTCTGTTTCCATTTCTGTTTCGGTTTAGATATTAGGGTAACACCTAATCCTGTTATACTAAGTATTAGTGTAGAGAAGTAAGATATAGGTAAGAAGCATATCTTGGTCTATATCATTCTGTTTCTTCTGTTTAACTTAAGCATACCTGCTACTCCTGTTGTTGTAATCTCTCATCCAATTTTATTTACATGTCATGATACTACTATCTATTTATATGCTAAAAGTTATTGGACTCACCAGAATTTATGTCTGACCTCGTTTGTTTTTGCCTCTTTTTCTTTCCGTTCCCCCCAGGTGCTCAGGGTGGAAACATAAGAGTTTGATTCATATTCTCTCTGCTTGAAGTGTTGGAAGTATTGCTTGGCTTTGATCTACCTTCTTATGGCAGTTTATGTTGGGGATTATGGTTTTAAAATTATGCATTCTGAAGGATTTTGGTATAAGACTGATACTTGTGTATCTGGGTTTTGGTATTGTATTTTGAAGAATGTAACCGAACTTATTTCTGTTTCTACTGTAATAAAGTTATAATTTTTTTAAATATTACTTTATGTATCTGTCTTGTAATATTCTGATCTGTTTACTTATAATGCTTCATGGAAATTAATGCATTCCCTTTGTGAATGACATTAACAGACATGTGGTGTTACACTTGGTATCAGAGCTGAAGGTTACCAGATTTGATTAAAAAAAAGTTTTTGAAAACTATTTTCAAAAAGGTTTTAAAAAGGAAGTATTTTAAAAAGTAAAGATTATTTTGAAAAACATAATCCCCAAAAGCCATATATCTGTCTTTCGATTATCCGTGTTTAAATCTCTTTTCTTTCGTTTCAGCATGTCTGGAGAACAAAACATCCCTTACATCCCATAGGAGTCACCATATCCGGATGGTTCCGTAGATATTTGGAGGCCACGACACCCGCTGAAGGCCAAGTAAACGTTCCTCTAGCTGTACCCTTCGCTCCTCCTCCTCGTCCGCGCATGAATACTTTCCCGAAGACATGTAGAGACTTTCGAGCTATGGGCGGAAAGAAATTTAATAGGACCGAATCATTCGTGGAAGCAGGAAACTGGCTTAAGGAAAGAGAAGATTTGTTTGTTACCTTCGAAGTGGATGATAGGAAGAAGATACAGTTGGCTGTATGGTTACTTAAGGACGAAGCCTCATTCTGGTGGGAGGTCACAAATGGAGAACGAGTAGTGGAGACTTGGATGGATTTCAGGCATAGGTTCGAGATGAAATTTCTCTCACGAGCAGAAGAGAATTTATACATTGAGAGGTTCTTGGCGTTGAAGCAGGGGAATTCATCAGTGAAAGAGTATGTCAACAAGTTCAATCAGTTGGCGAGATTCGGCTTAGACTTGGTGAACACACCTGATAAGAAGGCCCTGAGATTCGTTAAAGGTTTGAATGAGTCGCTACACGGGTTGGCTATGACCCACATTCCTATGGGGGATACCATCGAGAAATTGGTTGACATGGCATTAATGCATGAAGAAGAAGAAGACAAAAGTGAGAAAAAGGAGGAAAAGCTTGAAGGACCAAAGAACAAGAAAGTTTGGTTCAAAAAGGAAACACAAAAGAAGGATGAAAAGTCTGAAGATAAGAAGGAGAAAAAGTGCTTTACTTGTGGAAGCTTGACTCATCTAAACAAGGATTGCAGAAAGAGGAAGGGCACTTGCTTCAACTGTGGTGAGATGGGACACTTCACTAGGGACTGCCCGAAGAAACGAGGGCAAAAGCAGAGGACAGGACCTACTTCTGAAGGGTAGGTGAACGCTCTCGTGGCTGGTGGATAGGATAGAGATAGGAAAATTTCTGTAGAAGGTTTTAAATCCTTATCTGATTATTGAGTTAAAACTCTTTTTGATTCTGGCATTTTGATTCTGTAACCGAGACTTTGCACTTTAATATTAGTCTTGTTTCTGATCCCGCTATAGTCTCAAACCCCATAAGGGTTATGACTCATCTGTTTGTGATAAGTTGGGGGTATCTGTGTTGGGCGTTAAGTTGATTATGACGCATACATTCTGGGTTTTGATAATCTGATCTGTACCAGTAGTCTATAAGTATCTGAATATTTCTGAAAAAGGATAGGGGTTTTTACTCGAAGCGTGAAGTAGATTTCCAGTTTTGGCATTGTTTAAGGGGAGTAATTCCCTGAGTGTCAATCTGATGTTGATTTCGGTCTTCGGGGTTGATACTTAGGGACTTATTCTCTTAACCGATGTCTGATGGGAACAAAACTTTTGTTTTAATTGTACTTGCTTCTATCACTCGGTTGTATCCTATCGATCGAGTCTTCGACCTTTAGGTAGAAACTAATGGGTGTAAACATGTGTTTGAGGCATGTTATGTTTGATGGTTGCAAGTGGTTGCTAGTGGTTGTTCGTGGATGCATATACACACACTAGGCACTAGATCGACTCAAAAGCACTCTTATACTGCATATGGATGTGTGCGCATTTTTCAATTTTTGTGGATGCAAAATGATTGACTCGTCACATGGATGTTGCATTTGTATGAATGGTTATGCACTCATATAGAAATGATGCGTATCAAATAGGATTTCTTGCATACGTAGTTGGACTCATGGCACTAACATAATTTGCATTGAGGAGGTCAACTGAATCAGTAGACCGCCTCACCTTTGCGTTAGATAAGAGACATATATACAAACCTTTGCATATGTTCATGCAACATTAGAAGTTTTCTAAGGACAATGGATGCTTGTGGATGATGGTTGAGTAGATGGATGATTGGATGGTAGGACACATTCTTCTTAACTTGAAGATTTTGGGGACGAAATCCTTTAAGGAGGGAAGAATGTAACACCCCATATTTTCTGTGAACATAAAAGTAAAAAAACAAAGTATACTTAATTTTTAAAGAATAACTAAGGAAAACATGTTATGCCATTGCGTTTGTCTCGGAATTCTTCTTGAGATAGAGACCGAGTTTGCGTAAATCGGACTCTCTATGAAGAAGTTATGGCGCTCAGAAGTTTCAGAAATTTAAATAAAATAAAACAACTCAGATTTAAATTTAAAATTAAAATCACACACCCAAGCTGGGCGGGAAATTTCCCGCCCAGGTCGACTAGGGGATCGACCTGGGTGACATAGGTCGTCCACGGCGTCGACCCGGGGGTAGATCTCCCCCTATTTCCAGATCCGAGGACTAGTTCATTTTTCTACATTTGGACGCCCATTCTGACCAGATTCGTTCATCCCCATGCTATTTAAACACCCCCAAACCCTACTTTCTCTCCACACCAAACCATTGTAACGCTATACTGCCTCAATTCTAATTAAAATTAACCAATGGCGTCTCTACTCTGCTGAAACCTAAGCTAGAACTAGTGCTTCTTCTTCTTCCAATCCGAATAGGATTAAAAGAGAACAACTACAACCCTTTTTCTTTATCAATCCAACCAAGGTGAGTACAGTTAATTTCAGATATGAAATTTAATTATGATCTTGACATGGTTATAAATCTGAATTTGCGATTATGCATATTCTTGTTTATCAGATCTGTTTTTCTGTGTAGATCTATCTTATTAATATTATAGTAACTATTCTGTATCTCTTCCTTCCTTCTGTTCTATAGCTAGGCAACCATGAGCCTGAGCCAAATCTCATAAGAGATTGACGCACGAAGGCTAAATTTGGGAAAAATAGTGAATGATTCATAATTAGACATGACTGATTTATGAATGATTTGAGAAAAGAACATATGTTGTAATTTAAGATCTGGATCTGGGCATACTATATATGATAGTCTGTGATTTGGAAGAAGAAGAATTATTGTGTATATGACTTGGGCGCAAAGATCTATATTATAATAGGATAACTATTAAATGTGAATACGCCTAAATAAGGATTTTGGATATTAGGCATACGCTGAAATCAAAGGCTATAATTTGGCATAATTCGTATTATATATCATGATTTGGGTTTTTTAGAGGATATTCTGTACTCTGTAAATTTAGCTAAAATTTGGGGCATATGTTACTTTGTGAATCATGACCATAATTTGGGCATGTGAAATTAAGCTTAATTTTATGATTAAATCTATTAAGTTGCCTAATCTGCTAAATCTGTTGAAATTGAATACGGTGAATTTGGGTTATGAAAATCTGTAGGCTCGATCTAAAATTGAGCAAAACAATTTAATAGAACTTTGAATAATCTGCTGTAACTTGTAAAGAAGTTTAATTTGTTGAATTCGTATAATTAGTCTGATATTGGCATAATCTGTGAATGAATACTTTAGCTAAAAATAAGAATGCTGAGACATGAGGTTAGACTCCGTTTGCGGTAGAAGCCTGCCCGGACCCAACTGGCTTAACCAACAACCGCAAGCTGTCAGTCTAATGCGAGAGGTCGTAGGCATAACTAAAAGATGCTTAGACATGACGTTAGGTCTGGCTTATGGCAGAAGTCTGCCCGGAACCGCCCGGCACATCCAGCGGCCACCGACCTAATGTGAGAGTTCTGTGCATTAGTAATTAATTAATGTAAATCTAGGATAAATATGATGCCTAAAACGTGTTGGGTAGATAAGGTTAAATCAACTGAGCGGATGAATCTAATAAACCCGTTTCATAAAACTGTAGGCTCAATACAAGGTTAGGTGAAACAATCTAAAAGTCTGTTAATCTGTATATCTGATCCGTTAGTCTTAAAACTTGTTAACCTGTATGTATGATCTGAGATCTAGTTATTCTGAACTTTGTACATCTGAAATCTGTAAGCAAGTTAATCTGAAACCTGTTAGTCTGGGGAGACAAGGTTAGGAGGGGAAATTACTTTTGTCATTTGTTGTGTGGGACCCATATTAGTCAGTAACCCTTCTCTGGTATCAAAACTATGACCCAACACTATGAGGGGTATGGGCATGCTTACTGAACTAATTGTACGAGGTTCACTCTGATAATGGCGAGGGGTGTCGATGGCGCATTCAAACCGGGTCATGTGCGTGCATGGATCCGGCCTGCTCTGAGGATGTAAGGCCCCATGACATCTGTAAATAGGTCTATGTCTATAGGTTGCCACTTTAGGGAATGATACACCCTTCTGTGGGGCCGGCACAGGGTATTTATGTATTAGGGAGCCGATCGCTTGGGGTAGAATTTAGTGTGCACCTAGTTCGGTTTGTTTCTGTTGGTGTACCATCTGTTTTTGTTGGGGTGGTAAAGGCCCATTAGTTGGATGGTAAAGACCCATTATTAGCATTATGTTTCTGTACCTTCTGTCTCTGTTGGGGTGGTAAAGGCCCATTATTAGCATTCTGTTTCTGAACCTTCTGTCTCTGTTGGAGTGGTAAAGGCCCATTACTAGTATTCTGTTTCTGTAGAGATTATTCTGTTTTCGTTTCGGTTTCGGTTTAGACATTAGGGTAACACCTAATCCTGTTATACTAAGTATTAGTGTAGAGAAGTAAGATATAGGTAAGAAGCATATCTTGGTCTATATCATTGTGTTTCTTCTGTTTAACTTAAGCATACTTGCTACTCCTGTTGTTGTAATCTCTCATCCAATTTTATTTACATGTCATGATACTACTATCTGTATATATGCTGAAAGTTACTAGACTCGCCGGACTTTATGTCTGACCTCGTTTGTTTTTGCCTCTTTTTCTTTCCATTCCCCCCCCCCCAGGTGCTCAGGGTGGAAACATAGAAGCTTGATTCATATTCTCTCTGCTTGAAGTATTGCTTGGCTTTGACTCTACCTTCTTATGGCAGTTTATGTTGGGGATTATGGTTTTAAAATTATGCATTTTGAAGGATTTTGGTATAAGACTGATACTTGTGTACCTGGGTTTTGGTATTGTAATTTTGAAGAATGTAACCAAACTTATTTCTGTTTCTTCTGTAATAAAGTTATAAAATTTTCAAGTACTACTTTACGTATCTGTCTTGTAATATTCTATTCTGTTTACTTATAATGCTTCATGGAAGTTAATGCATTCCCTTTGTGAATGACATTAATGGACGTGGGGGTGTTACATTGTATGTAGACCAAAATGGTTGTTTACAGCATATTTAAAAGTGAAAATCAGCGTCAAGTCCTCAAAAGGTTTCAAAAAACAAACGGCCTCCCTCCCCAAATTTCATTACAAAGCGGGTCCCTATTTTCTGAGTTACGTGTTTTGTTAAAAAAAGGAGCTGCTACATAAAAAAAATCTAAAATCTGCAGATGTTCCCAGAAGACCATGGAAAAAAACTTGCATATGTTTATGCAAGTATGCACAATAGTTGCACACATGTATGCAAGAGTTCCTGAAGTAGTTTACACTGAAAATCTGCATGAATTCTTGCATACATGCCTGCAAGTATTCTGTTTTCCTGCATACACGTATGCAAGTAAAAATGAACTATGCAAGTAAAAATGAACTAATATTCATGCCTATAGATTGTTGCATGCATGCAAGTATTTTGAATACTTGCATGCATGTATGCAAATAAATATGAATTGATTTTCATGTCTACGAATTATAGCATATTTGTATGCAAGAATTCTGTATTATTTGCATGCGCGTATGCAAAAATGTCAACAAAGAAACTGAAATAGTCGCACAAATGAATGCAAGAATTTCAAATATATGCATCCTTTGATGCAATTAACTGCATTTTCATTATTTTATGTTCTTTTTTGTTTTTGATGTGTTGTTTGATGGTTTTTTGTTCTGAATTTTTTTATGTTTACGTGTTTTGATTAAATACTAATTTACGTGATTTTTTTTTTGAATTTTCGAAAAATAAGGACCTAATTTACAATAAGTTTAGGACCGGATGTGAGCCTAATTTTGAAACTTAATAGGAACTTGGGCCAAACGGACCCTATTTAAAAATCATATGAACAAGATTGTTTACAAGTATAGATATATCATTTGAAATATAGTATTGTGTATTTGAGCAAAACTTATTCATTTATATACATATATTTTTTGTATATATATCTTTACTTTCGGTATCCATCATTTTCTTTTATTTCAAAAATAAACTAATCTCATAACTTGTTATTATGTAAGTTTTGTGTACATTACACCGTCATTATTAGGGTTGTTATTGTAATGGTTACCATTAACGTTTTATAAATATCGTTATCGAATCGTATCTACTGGTAAGCCAGAATTGCTCACCGTTACCGATCGACTGGTATACCGAAGACTGGTATACCGGTAATCTGGTAACCGTTACACTGGTAATGGTAAATTTCCCTTTGTCCGTCAAAGTTTATAGCTTGACATATTTTTTGTATACAGTGCATCTTTATTATACTATATGTAGCGTTAGTTTATAAAAACATTAAAGAGAAAGAAAATATGTGTACTTGGAATTATTTCACCTGATTATTGAACTAAATATAATCTTCTTTTTTTGTTCTACGTGCATGCAATAAAGCATATCAGATGAGTATATTTATTTTTTAATTAACAGGTAAAACTACCTTTACCGCTGGTATTGAAGAAATGTTACCCATAATTTACCATTAAAAATGGTAAATTTACCGTTATCATATCGTTTTAATTGGTATACTGATTTCAATCAAAAATGGCTACCGATCAACTGGTAATGGTATGGTAATGGTAAATTTACTGTTACCGCAATAGCCTTAATCATTATATTGTAATGCATAACACATTTCATCATCCCCTAACCTTCCGTAAATTCACTCATTTCCAAAAATTGAACATTTCAAATCCTTCAAAAATACATTTCAATTTTATTATCGGATACACATATGCATGGTGTCGTCCTCTAATGTCATCTACTATAAACTTCCCATCGAGCCTCCTTTTTTCCTCGAGCCCCCTCTCGACAATCTTCGACCAATCGTCGCGTCTTCCTCGTCCCCCCATATCCTTCCTCTACCTGACCCACCAGATCCCTCCCTATCTGCATCCCAGTCAGTTCCTATTTTTCCGCCTCCTTTCAACCCTAATCCATATCCCCTCTTGCCGATGGATGCAAAAGCTCCAATTCAACGAAATGGATGTCTTTTTTTACGCTAAGCCTCAAAATGCAGGTGAATTCACTCCTCCTCCTATTTTCGCTCAACTTTTTTGGCAAGGCTATAGTTCCTTCAGAGGAAATACTTCAAGCAGCCACAGAACAATGGCATGAGTATCCAGTTGGTTTCTTTCTAGATAAACCGCTAAGTTACACAGCGGTCACAACGCGTTTACAGAAGCTTTGAAAGCCAACTTGAGGTATAAAGGTTAAATCCAATGGTGTAGTCTTCTTTTTTCTTCTGTCTAGCATTGAAGATAGAATAAGAATTACACGTGCTGGCTCTGTTGTGATACAAAATAAGCTTTTTACCATCAAACCATCGGATATTAAACTAGGCAGTGATGCGGTATTTATCAGAAGCGCCCCGATTTGGATTAAATTGAGGAACATACCTCTATATGCTTGGTCATAAATTGGCATTAGCTGGTTAGCAACTAGAGTAGGTAAGTTCTTATGTATGGATACATCGATCAAAAGACTGGAACGATTGGAATATGCTAAGTGTATGGTCAAGGTGACCCCCGATTTCTCGTTAATAACTGAATTTAAGGTGGAATTACTTGATGGAAGCGAGCAATTGGTTTATGTGCATTACTTGTGGCAACCTGATGTTTCTGAATTTTGCAAATTCTTTGGACATATGAAAATAAATTGTAAGTCAATAGGCACTTTGAATAATTTGAATGTTAGTGAACTTCCTTGTTCAGCTGATCACCAATCTGTTTTAAGAGGAATTGACACTGATTGTAACGATATGGATAAGTCAAACAGAGTAGAGAGCAAAGGATTATGAGATAATTCTAAGAAGCATGAGGTGGAATCTTCATTTCTGTCAAAAAAGTATGAAGATTGAAGGAAGGTTACTTCGAGGAATTTTTTTTTTTCAAAAAGCATCATATGGAGTTAGGAAATTAAGTATTAAATATGTGCAAAAAAAGACCAATGTGCATCTGTTAACACAGAGGAGGAAGACAACATGCACGACCTCACTCTTTAACGGTTTTGGCATTTTAGAGTAACCCAAAGAAAAGAACTCTGAAAATTTAGAGCTGGGTGTTTCTAAACTCGATTATGAAGAAGGTGAGATACGCAATGTTGATGCAGTTCTTGCTTAAGCTTTTACGCTTGATTCAGCAGTTGCCAGACTATATGATGAACCAATTAAGCAAAGTATGTGTAAAGAAGTTATTAATGTTGATAATGTAATTTTTGTGAATGAAGGAAATGGGACTCAAGAATTAGCTAGTAAAGAAAGTAATACTGGAGTGAAAAAACTTGTTGATGCAATAGATCAAGAAATGTGTTTTGGCAGTGATCATATATGCATTGTTGATGTGTTCAGTATACCCTATGTAGCTGAAATTACCATGAATCTGGAAGGCAATGCAATAGTGAGTAAGATTGGCAACCTTGCTCTCCAAGGAACTAATGATAAGGAAAAGGCAAATGAGCTAACTTTGAGTGATGGAGAAATGCAAGCTAAAAATTACCAGCCTAATAGCTTTGAAATTCAGGCTATCATTGATAGAATTACTAATCTACTTGCCAATGATAATATGAAGATGCATCTAGGTAGATGCTTAATTCTTGAAAAGAAAATTAATGAATATAGTTCCTTTATGAGGTCCAAGGTGTTGGATAAATACAAGCATGAGGCTATTAAGAAATCCCTAGGATTGTGGAACGCTTGCAATCTGCATTTGTTCAATGAAACAAATCATTTTCCTGTGCATAATGCTTCCCCTTATGATAATGTTGCACCACCACCAGGGAACAAAGCTTGTCCACCTGATTTAAGTAATGAAGCTACATCTACTTGAAATATGGCCCAAAGATCCCATCACACAAAGCATGAAAAAAGAGATGCTTAAGACTCAACATGATAACAGCTAATGGTGAAGCAAGAGTCAATGAAATTATTCGTTGAATTTATGTCATATTTTAATGTTATGTAAATTGTGAAATATTCTCCTCCTTAGTATGGTTGATGAAATGTAAGATGTAAGTTCTATTGTTTTCCTATGTGGAAACACTTTTTTACATCTAGGATGTAATGTGATTGACGGTACACCTATAAAACCATATGTAGTTGATTGTTAACTACAATCACCTGGTATACTATATATTTTACTATTAGTTATATTAAAAGGTGTTTGCAGTCACCTTAAAACCGACTGGGTTTGCCAAAAAATACACATATGCATAATATATATGGATGAGATCAATTTTGAAATAGTCAAATTCTAGAATGTACTCATGCCTTTGAGATGATAACCATCTTTTCTACTTTTTCTAATAAACTGTTAAAGTGGCAATGTAACAACCCGGAATTTCAGAACAAATTTAAAAATTTTATTTTAGCTATTTTAATGAATTTTGAATATTTAAAATAATTTATTTTAAATAATAACGACTAAAAGTTTAGATTAAGTGAAGTAAGAACATAAAACTTTATTTTAATTATAAAAGAAGTTAAAATGGCGCAGCAGTTTGAAAATTCAATTTAAAATTTCAATTGAATGTAGGATTCAAAATAAATAGGATTTTATTAAAACCAGAAATATTAGAATCTGTTTAAAAATATCTTTCTAACGAATATGAAAAATCCAAATTTCATAGCGGGAATAAAAGTTATGGCCAGTTTCAAATTTGAAATAGTCTAAAACGACCCAAACTTCCCAATAAAGGAAAGGCTGGATTGTTTTGAGAACGACACACATCAGAACACAAACTGAAGAACATTTTATTGCTGATTACAACAATTACATCAGAGTACAAGAATATAACAGAGTATGAATACTTATTACACAATAGAAATACAATAATATCAGAGATTTAAATTACACTTAAATAGCAGCGGAACATAATACAAATATACAACTGAAAGGAATACACGGATACATAGCTTTCCGAATACCGCTGCAGCTGTAAACCAGGATCCTGCAAATATATCTGCGAAAAGCTACTCGACTGCCCGTATGGAAAATATGGGCACCCGAGTTTTCCAGTGAAACAAACTACAGGTCAGTCATGGGACTGGTATGAGAAATCTTAACTTAACTATCTAATAATAGGGCAAATCACAGGACCACGCCGCTAATGCGGAACGGGTTTACTCCATTGGATTGCCGGTGCATAAAATAAATTAAATCGTTAAACAACGCAATGCTTTTTAGAAAAATGAAACCATTATAAGACCCAAGTCCCATCACACAATGCAACGCAAACCGGAGGATAGGATTTTACCTTATAATGGTCAAAAGATGCTTGATACGATAAAGATAGATTTGATATTATTAGTGTATATATATGGGTATATATGTTTCAAAAAACATTTCAATCATAATGTATCAATCATAGACGGCATAGTACCCCATCGTACTATGTCGTCGTACTAGTTCTACAATCAAAACCGCAAGTTCGTATTGGAAATTGGATTTCCATAATGAGTCGAGACTAGGGGCAAGCTCCTCTCCGATTCGAGACACTCTAGCAAATGCCTCAGGATCCCCCGCAGTGAACCCTTGGAGCGGTAGCGTCAGTCCCCGCCTATCGGCAGTGGATTAGTTATGCCTGAACACACGCTTCCCGGTTCCTTTGAACCTATAGTATGACCACTAATGGCCTATAAAAATCCGAGGCGCGTCAAAATACATCATCCACATAAGTAAAATGCCAGCCAGTTTAAGCACTGACACTACCACTAGCTAGAAAGAAACATGTGCACTCCCTACGGTCCATATCCCGTTTTTGGCTCATACCGGGGTGTGAGGCTCGCGAAGTCACGATATACACAAAGCTATGCCGTAATAGGTTATGCTTTGATCATCCCACAAGGCCCTGCTTTTCAACAAAAGCCTTGATCATTTGCATCTTGGCGTGCCACATTGACAATTCACGCCATGCGATCAATCACTATTAATATATACCAGGGTGTTAAGTAGAGAATAAATCCTCCACCACCAAACAGACATACATTAATAGAAATCGATTTAATTCACATGGAACGAAATCCAATGTCAGAAACGCATCCATTTATTAGCTTATGCTCTGGGTCTGAGCGAAAACCAAATCCGAACAATCAACAATAGTCCGGACGGCCACCACTGAAGCCCCTTCAAGGTAGCTACTCCCATCAAGGGTCTCTGTAGCAACACATCCATTCGATGTGAAGATCGTCGGTCTTCAACCACTGTCTTCATCTTCGACTCTTCATCGTCGTAGAAATTATCCGGAATGGGTTAAACCCGGTCTTCTCGAATAACTCACGTATTTTATAATTAAAAAACCAATTACTATAAAAACACATCCAACGCCACATTCCAATTTAGAATTATTCTTCTAAATAAAATATTCGCATTATTATATCAAAGATAAATTCTTTAAATTATCCTTAAATCTTTTCTTTAAAGATTTATCAAAACTTCAATTTGGTTTTAAATACCAAA
The DNA here is from genome assembly GCA_030737875.1 of Allium sativum. Taxonomy (NCBI): domain Eukaryota; kingdom Viridiplantae; phylum Streptophyta; class Magnoliopsida; order Asparagales; family Amaryllidaceae; genus Allium; species Allium sativum. The sequence goes on from CM060916.1 coordinate 201,408,485, forward strand.
AATCACTATTCGATGATTATTTAATTTTAAGAAATTAATCTTATCTTTAACTGGGTTAAAGAACTAATGTCATTTAAAACATAGTTCACGGTAAACTCAAAATCATCTTCCATAAAATATGGGATCTTCACAGAAATCAAATCAATATATAATCGTTATAAATTTCTGTATCTGACCAATAATATAAATGGAATAACGGCAAAGCCTCTTAAATTCCATATGTAGTATCGGTCTTCTTTTACAGAAGCTTATCTCGGTTATTGTAAATTCGAATTCCATTCAACTCCAATTTAATATATTAAACTGGAAACTTCACTTTTGGAAATTTTCCATTTAAATCTTAATAAAATATTTATAAATTCCAAATCCTATTTTCATTGTCAGTTGAGTTAAAGAACAAATGTCGCTTAGAAACACAGCTCATAATAAACCCAACTCACATTTCATCTTATTCCAATTTCTAAATATAATTGAAAACTTTAATAATCTAAATAAAAGATTTATTCTTTACATATGGGGTTTAAGAACAATGTTATTTAAGACACTATTCACAACAAACCCAAATCCAATTTATTTAATTTAATTTCAATCAAATATTAACAAATTGGAAATCTTCATTAAATTTAAATTTAATGATTAATCCTAGTTGATAACTAGTGCATTTCAATAAAAATATATTTTCCCAAAATATATTCTTTTACTAAAATATTTTCTTTTATTAAGATTTTTTTTAAATATATTCTAAAATATCCTTTTCTAGAATATTCTTTATTGGAATGTGACTCAATCAATAACCATATATTGCATGTAATCAACAATCATGATAAATAATTATTAAACATCCAAACGACGACCAGAGTGGAATTTATAATTGTACGAGCATTAAAGTAAAAACTAACGCTCATCACAGACTGTCAATCCGTCGATTGACAGATAACTAAATATTGGGATAAGTGTGTATCCAATATCATCCCAATACTCGTGTGGGGTTTCATCCATCAACCAAATAATAAATTATTTGTGCACTTGGGCGATGTGTGAAAATAATCGTCCCAATCACATAGACAAGTCGGGTAACTTGTAAAAGGAGGTGTAACATTTCAGTATCATAAACATATATAGGGATGAATCATTACTTATATATAAATAAAGAGGACACCAGTTCTCCTGTTGACATAATTTATCAAAATAATGAAAATCCTTTCTACTGATTCATTTACATTAAAAATGTGAATTCTGATGTTGACTCTCCTACAATGGAGTATGATCTTTTCATTTTACATAAAAATGATATTCTTTTTTTACATTGTATAAATGAAATCATTATATTACATTAAAAATGTAATTATTTAATCTTATCATTTTTATAACAACTAAAGTGTAGATAAAAAATATACTTTTTGATTTCATGTTTTATTTGCAATAGAGAATGCAAATAAAAATATAACTTCTTATTTCATGCTTTATTTGCAAAAGAGAATCCAAATAAAGATTCAACTTTATATGTTTATTTACATCGAGGGATGTAACCTTTTTATTTCTAGTTTTATTTGCAACAAGGATTGGAAATAAAAAAAGATAACTTTCAAATTTAAAGTTTTGTTCACATCTAGAGTTGCAAACAAAATGCGTCTTTTTTCTTATTTGCCTCTAAATATGCAAATAAAAATATAATCTTTTAACTACGATGTTTATTGGCATCTAAATATGCAAATAAAAATATAACATTTTAACTACGATGTTTAATTGCATCTAAATATGCAAATAAAAGAAAATATAATCTTTATTAAATGTTTGTTTGCAACTAAATTTGCAAACAAAAATGTATATTTCTATTTCTAACTAAAATACAAAATAAAAATGTAATATTTGTTTGCTTCTAAAATTGCAAACAAAATGTAGCTCTTTAAATCATATTTTGTTTCACTAGTGTAAATTGACAAAAGTGAAAAATTGGTTTTCAACTAGTATAAATTGACCAAAGTGAATAATCGGTTTCAACTAATGTAAATTGACAAAAGTGATTATTTTGTAATAACTAATGTAAATTAACAAAAGTGTATATTTGGTGTTTCAAATCTAATATAACATAAAGATGCTATATTTTGTTTCATTCTTTTAATTTTGACAAAAATGAGTATTTTTGTCTACTTCTACTTTAATAAAAAAAAAAGAATGTTTAGCTGTTCATTCTTTTATAATGACCAAAAATGAACCTTTCTAATTCACTCATTTATAATGGCTAAAATAAACATTTTCAATTCATTTCCTTAAAGTGACAAGAATGTATGTTATTATTTTAATAACTATATTTTGACAAAACCATGTTTAATACAACCAATAAAAATGAATACTTTTGTTATACTAATGTTACATTTCTAAAATAAAAATGTACTTTTATTACCAAGATAACATTTTATAACAAATGTTATTTATATCTATCTTAATAAAAATGATAACTATGATTTCTATTTTCAATCTTTAAATAAAAACATAACTGAAACACCCCACCTCCGTTAAGGTCACTCACAAAGGGAATGCCTTAATTTTGGTGGAGGTTTTTAAGTAAAAGACACAGATAAAACACAAGACAGATATAAACACATATAAATAAGCAGCGGAAAAACGAACAGACTTTTATTATCATAAATATGTGTTCATACAGAACATTTCCAACATTGTCTCAAAACAAACTTCCAATTATTACAACCATAATACTGTCTTGATTTTAAAGGTTAAAGAAGCATGAAACATAAATAAAGCTGCATAATCCCCATAAATGATATCCAAAGCCATGGTCCAAATGAAAGAAATCCAAGCAATACATGTTAAGTGGTTAAGTGTCTGAATGAACCTAACCCCCACCCATCCAAATTATTTAACATGTTTAATTTGGTTTAGTATTTATTAAATTGACTTAACCCTATCAGTCCTAACTCAGCTCTAATTGTCTTATTAGAGCACTAACCTCTCAGATTAGACAGATATTGTTGTGGCTGCCTGTATGTCGGTTGGGTCCGGGCAGTCTTACGCCACAACTCAGTTTAACCTCGGGTCTTTATTGGGCCCCATGCCTTAACCTCTCACATTGGATAGCTATTGTTGTGACAACTGGACAGTCGGGCGGGTCCGGGCAGGTTTACGTCACAACTCAATCCAACCTCGGGTTAAGCGCGTTCGTATTTTCTAATTTACATTTTAATTATGTAAATTATTCAAATTCAAATTACTGTCACATTCATTTCCAATTAATCTCATTAATTAAGGTAATTAATGCCTTTTTATGCCATAAATCACTTATGTGATTAATGACCAATTTATGGCAAGTTTTCCTAAAATTATCATTTTAACCCAACGTTACCCCGTCCAATATTAGGCTAACCATCTCAGCCTAATTTACGTTTGCATGATTTTTGGTGTAAAGTATTAGGCTAAAAACTTAGCCTAATTTAATATATGCAAATTGGCATAAATTAGCATAAACATGACAAGGTTATAACTTTGGTATTGATGGCATAATCAATATGAACATAATAGGGTGTACTTGCAAAATAACTAACATGAACATTTTAGGAGTGAACTTGCAAAATAACTAACATGAACATTATAATGTCATAGGTACAAACTTGCAAAAAGACTAACATAAACATTATAATGTCATAGGTATGAACTTGCACTTACAGGCTAACTCAACATATATGTGTTTTTTTAACATAGGCCATATTAACAACATACATGAGAATTAACAATATGAACTAATCCATATACATATGTTAATTTGCAACATTGGCAAATCAGCATACGTATATGTGAGTTAGCAACATAGGCTAATCAACATACACATGTGTTAATTAGTAATATAGATTTAAACATACTTGCAAATTAATCCCAACATATGATAAGTGTGAACATGGCATAAGTTTTGCATAAACATGAACATATAGATTTGACAATTGGTCGCATAACTTCACTACATAAACTTGCATAATAAACTACACAATTCTCATAAGATGTTACAATCCAAGTCCATGCTTATACAAATAATCTAATCCAATAATCTCAAATTTAACATGATAATAGAATCAAGTCACTGGCATAGATTAATATTATAAAACATAATAAACATCATACTTAATAATTCTCAATTCAACATGATAATAGAATCAAATCACAAACGTATATTAATAACATAACGAGTATCATACTATTATCATTTCATCGCAACACATGATATTCATATTAATTCGCATTCTAAAAATGTAGCTAAACTTACAATCGTAGACGGTCTTGTTTTCTGAGTTCTGAAATTCTGAATTTGCAAAGCTTTCCTTTGGGAAGACGCTGCTTTGATTCTAATTTGTTGTTGCTTTTTAATCTTTTAGTTTGTATTCGCTATGTTGTTCGTCTCTTTCAAGTGGAGGCTCCCTCTAGTTCTCAGCAGACAACATGGTGGCTCCAATTCTTATTCTTTTTTTGTGAATTTTTAGTTTGAGACCTAGGGTCTTTTTATAAAGTTGCAAGTTAATTTGAGCCGTCGATGAAGCTAGGGTTAACCAGAGCCGTCCGTTGTAAAGAGAAGCCAATTATGTTCACCATTTCTTTCTTAATGTACATTTACTATTATTTGTCAATCCATATAAATACGTATGCATTAGATACATCTCCCCTTTACACATTTATTATTATTTTTGTATGCACATTAGATACATCTCCCCTTTACACATTTATTATTATTCTTGTATGCACATTGGATACATCTCCCCTTTACACATTTATTATTATTCTTATATGCACGTTAGATACATCTCCCCTTTACACATTTATTTTTGTATTAGCAACTTTAGTGTTAACAGAAATACGGGGTGTTACATTCTCCCCTCCTTAAAGGATTTCGTCCCCGAAATCTCCAAGTCTAGGAGAACATATATCCTACCATCAAAATGTCCATCTACTCAATCATCAAACACGAGCGTCCATTGTCCTTAAAATATTTCTAATGTTTCATGATCATATGCATCGTGTGTGTACATGTCCTTATCTAATGCAAAAATCAGGCGGTTTACTGATTTAGTTGACCTCCTTAATGAAAATTATGTAAGTGTCATGAATCCATTATGTATGCAAACTTTTTCCTTTTCATAATTCTACATGAGTGCGCAATCATTCAAACAAATGCGACATCCATATGACAACATATTAAGCTTCAACCATATACAAACATAAACACATATATGCATATGCAATATGAAGTGATTGAGCCGATCTAAAACCCTAGATTGTGTGTGTATATGCATCCACGAGCAACCACTAGCAAACATTTGCAACCACTTGCAACCATCATCCATAACATGTTTCAATTACATGTTTACATCCAAAGGGGTTTCCACCTAAGGATAAAAGGGTAAGGTCGGAGAGATATACCTAAAAAGATAGATACTAATATGACTTTAAGGAAAAAGAGAGATCAAAAATGGACCCTCAAAAAAGAAAAGGGTAGGCTGCGCGTATTATGTCCTCAGTTTCCCAAGTCGCGTCTTCCTCGGCGTTGCTCCACTGAACTTTGACGAGTTTGGCTTCGCGACTGCGTAGCTTTTTCACTTCAGTTCCTAAGATGCGAGTTGGAACTTTCCTGACAGTTGCTTCGCATTCTACTTCAGCTTCTTCTAGAATGTTTGGCTCTACCACTTCCGCTGACTCATGTAGATACTTCCGGAGGTGAGAAACATGAAAGACGTTGTGAACTCCGGCCAGTCTCTCAGGTAACTCTAACCTGTAGGCCATCTTCCTAATCTTCTCGATGATAAGAAACGGCCCTACAAATCTTGGTGCTAGCTTCCCTGTGGATCCAAAGCGAAAGACGTTCCTTAAAGGAGATACCTTAAGAAAAACCCTGTCCCCAACCTCAAATTCAAGGTCGGTCCTTCTCTTGTCTGCGTAGGATTTTTGTCTGTCTTGGTCTGTCTTCATTCTTCTCCGTATTAAGTCTACTTTCTCTGAAGTTTCTCGGATCATATCTGGTCCAAGTATAAGCTTGTCAGTAGACTCCCACCAACAAGTGGGCGATCGACACGGTCTTCCATATAAAGCTTCGAAGGGTGCCATTCCGATGGTGGCTTGGTAGCTGTTGTTGTAGGCAAATTCCACCAAAGGAAGATGGTCCTCCCAAGTACCTCCAAAGTAAAGGACACAAAGTCTCAAAAGGTCTTCCAAAATCATGTTCACCCTTTCCGTCTGACCATCGATTTGGGGGTGATAGGCCGTGCTCAAACATAACTGTGTGCCTACAGCTTCTTGCTGACTCCGCCAAAACTCGCTTGTGAAGATAGGATCTCTGTCACTAATAATGCTGGAAGGTATTCCATGGAGTCGAACTATCTCCTTAAGATAAAGAGATGCTAGAGACGAGGCAGTCCTTCTACTCTTGACAGGTAAAAAGTGGGCGCTTTTAGTAAGCCTATCCACTATTACCCAAATGCTAGTGTTGCCTCTTCTAGACCTAGGCAGCCCATCAATGAAGCCCATTGAAATGCTATCCCACTTCCACTGTGGGACCTCTAGAGGATGGAGCAGACCACCCGACTTCTTCTGCTCCGCCTTGACTTGTTGGCAAATCATGCACTTAGAAACAAAATTTGCCACGTCCTTCTTCATGCCACTCCAAAAGAAAACTCTCTTTAAGTCCTTGTACATTTTGTCCCCGCCTGGATGTATTGTCATCTTGGAATGATGTGCCTCCTCAAGAACTTTCTTCACCAACTCCTTTGTTGTGGGACGCATAGTCTTCCATCCCGTCTTAACCACCCTTTGTCGTCGATGTTGTATCTATCAAGGTGACTAGAAGTCTCACCCCTAACGAGCTTATCAACCACTTCTACAAGATGAGGGTCTTCTCGTTGTGCGGTCCCTATTGAGTCTAAGAGAGTGGGCCGCACTTCTAGCGATGCTAACAGATCGGGTACAAAATCAGAGGAGGGCCTAAAGTCAAAACTGGCTATAAACTCTAGGCTTCGCCTTTCAACAAATAGCGGGCTCAACGTTAGCTTCTTTCTACTCAAGGCATCTGCGACTACGTTGCCCTTGCCAGGAGTGTAGGAAATCTCGAAATCATACGAGGCAAGAAACTCCATCCACCTTTGTTGCCTTAAGTTAAGGTCCTTCTGCGAGAAGAGATACTTCAAAGATTTATGGTCAGTATACAGTTCAAATTTCTCACCTAGGAGATAGTGGCGCCAAGACTTAAGCGCAAAGATGATGGCGGTCAACTCAAGGTCGTGGGTTGGGTAGTTCCTTTCATGAACTTTCAACTGTCTACCGCCATAAGCTACTACCCTTCCTTCTTGCATTAGGACAGATCCTAGTCCTGTCCCGCATGCATCCGTGTATACTGTAAACATTTTGCTTCCATCCGGCTAGGTCAGAACTGGGGCTGTTGTAAGAGCCCTTTTTAAGCGTTGGAAAGCAAACTTGCAATCCAAATCCCAAGAGAAAACTAGATTCTTCTTTGTTAGACTTGTAAGAGGAGCTGAGATTTTTGCAAAATCTCTGATGAACTTCCGATAAAAGCCTACAAGCTCGAGGAAGCTTCGGACCTCGGTTGCATTCCTTGGTGCCTTCCAATCTTGCACCGCTACTACTTTTGCGGGGTCTACAGCTAACCCCTCTTTGGACACTATATGCCCAAGAAATCTCACTTCTTCTCTCCAAAAGTGGCACTTGGAGAATTTAGCTTTTAACTGATGTGTTCTAAGAGTCTCCATGATTGCCTTTAGGTGCTGAGCATGCTCTTCCTCATTTTTTGAGAAGATCAAAATATCGTCTACGAAGACCACCACGAATTTATTGAGGAAATCTCTGAACACCCTACTCATTAGGTCCACGAAGTAAGCGGGTGCGTTTGTCAAGCCAAAAGGCATGACAAGCCACTCAAAGAATCCGTATGGGGTTCTGAAAGCTGTCTTATCGATGCTATCATCAGCTACCCTTAGCTGATGAAATCCGGTCGCCAAATCAAGTTGGAAGAAAACCGACGCTCCTACAAGTTGGTCAAACAAATCGTTAATTCTAGGGAGAGGGTGCCTATTCTTTTTAGTCAGCTTGTTTAGCTCCCTATAGTCAACACATAGATGGAGTGAACCATCCGCCTTTGTAGCGAACACCACTGGAGCGCCCCATTCTGAAATGCTCCGCCTAATGAACCCCTTTTCTAAAAGATCTTTAATCTGTCTACTGAGCTCTTTCCTTTCCCTAGGAGCCATGTGCCTAACAGGCAAAGCAACGGGCTTCGCACTGTCAACAAGATAGATACGGAAGTCTATTTCCCGTTTCGGAGGTAAGCCCTTCACCTGTGACGAGAAGGAATTTCGCTCGGTCCGAACCAGTCGCTAGACCGACCCAGACCGCACGAAACGCCCTATCGTTTGAGAACAAGCCACAATAGAACGCAGACGGAAGAAAATTTCATTGTATATTACAACAATGCATCAGATTACAAGAATATACAGAGTATGAATAAATATTACACAGAAATATCAGAGATTTAAATTACATTTAAATACATAGCAGCGGAAAATAATACAATACACAACTAGAAGTAGATATACGGATACAAAGCTTTCCGGATATCGTTCCTGCTGTAAACCAGGATCCTGTGAATATAAATCTGCAAAACCAAAACTACTAGCTGCCCGTGCCAAAATAAGGGCACCCAGAGTTTAGGTTAAAAACAATAAACTCCAGGTCAGTCATGTGACTGGTGTGAGAACTAAAACAGTTAATCTTTATTTTTAAAGATAGGTAAATCAAGGGACCACGCCGTATAACACGGAACGGGTTTCCTCCCAAGAGTACCAGTGCATAAAACGAACAGCGCAATGCTAAATAAAGAAAAATGAAGCTGTTATAAGACCCAGGTCCTATCACACAATGCAGCGCAAGCCGGGGGATAGGGTTTTCCCTTATAACAGCCAAAGAATGCTTGATACGTTTAAACCAAATCATTTGATACTATAATAAGTGCATAGTGTATAAAACAACTTCAAATCATAAGTATCAATCATAGGCGGCATGAATGCCCCATAACACTATGCCGCCATATATAGGTTTACAATCAAAACCGCAAGACGTCGTATTGGAAGTTGGGTTATCATTTATGGTATGAACCGAGGCTAGGGGCAAGATCCTCACCGATTCGAGACTGTCTAGTCCGAGCCTCAGGACCTGGACTTAGGTGGGCCCTTGGATCGTCAGGGCCGGTCCACCGATGTGGATTAAAATGCCTGAACATGCGTTTCCCCGCCCTTTGGGGCGTAAGCCTGGCCCGTCAGCCGACCAGAAGCATCGGCCGAAACCGATATCACGAGGCGCCTCGCTTTTCAGCAAGTAATAATAAGCAACATCCACATGAGTCAAACTCGCCAGCCAGTTCAAGCACTGACGCCACTCCTAACTAGAAAGAAACGCATGTCCTCCCTGATGTCCGTCTCCCGTTTTTGGTTCATACCGGGTGTGATACTCGAGAATCAACGTTACACAAAGCTACGCCACACCAGGCCGTGCTTTGATCATCAACCACAAGACTTTGCTTTTCAACAAAAGCCTTGATCATTTGCATCTTAGCATGCCACACATGCAATTCACTCCATCCGATTGATATCCATCAATATATAACCCCTGAGCTCGTACGTCTCAGAGAAGGGCGTTAAGCAAGAGAATAAATTCTCCGCCGCCAAATAGATATATATTTAATAGAGATCAATCACACGGACTAAAATCCAATGTCAGACACACAGTCCATTTACAAGTCCGTTCTGGGTCTGAACGAAACCGGAGGCACCTAGTACCCCGCATATCCATCGATCTCCAAGTACGTCTGGACGATCACCAACTGTTTCCATCTTCTTGGGTGTACAGCCCAATCAAGATCATCAGTAATCACCCAAACGACGTGAAGACTTCCGGTCTTCGACCTTCTTCTTCATCTTCGACTTATCGTCGTATCAGTTATTCAGAATGGGATAAACCCGGACTTTCCGAATAACTCGCGTATATTTTAAATAAGTGTTACACAAACACAATGTACGCCTCATTCCAATTCATCAGTCACTAACCATAAATTAATCGAGAGAATAATTTCCCAAATATTAACCCCGAAGGCCGAAACCAACATCAGATCAATATCCAGAAAACCATTCTGCTTGGCTAACCGACAGTTAGTTTCTAAATTTCACATTCATAGGGAAAGGTTCCCATTAATTTTATCCAAGATAAATTCCTTGAATTTATTCTCTAATCTTCTTTTGAACTTCGATTCAACTAGTCGGGATTAACGAACCTTACTGAAGTAATCATTTGTTTTAATTTCCCAATCCCAACCTATTCATCCCATGAAGTAAAACTGGTAATACTTCATATCTAACACCACGGTGTTATCGGTAAATTCAATTACCATTTCACGTTCAAATCTAATTAAAGATTTAACTATCGCCTGGAGCAAAACTGGTGATACTCCATTCTCGATCATTTCAATCTAATTAAAGATTCATTAAAACTCCACTTAGTTTTAATCGTTAACTGGGTTAAAGAATCAGTGTCATTTAAAACACGGTTCACGATAAACCCAAAATCACATTCCATTAATTATCGGGTTAAAGAACGAGTGTTATTTAAAACACCGTCCACGATAAACCCAAAAATCAATATCGATTCAATTCCAATTAAATATTATTTAATTGGTACACTTCATTAAATCTAATTAAAAAGATTTAATCTTTTCTCAACTGGGTTCAAGAACAGTGTTAGTGAAGACACCATTCACGACAAACCCAAATCACATTTGATGTTCAATACAAGGCTCTGAATAGAAAATATATCGGCTTATATTCAATATCAAATTCTACGATTAACAAATGTTGTATTGGAAATAACGATATAAATATATATCTTTCAAATTTCCATAACAACATCCGTATAATCACGAATTCCAACATCGAAATATTCCGAAGACAATTTCGATTCAAATCCACTCCAATGCAATCATTGGAAATTCTGGTTATTTTTAAAACCCTTTTCAAATTCAATTTATTTATTTAAAAATAAATAGAATTATAATTCTAGTTCAAAACTAGTTCATTTCGATAAAAATCTATTTTTATCTTTTCAAATATGGAGTTTTTCATCCCAATTGTTTCTAAATCATTTCTTATTATTTTACACAAATTATTACTATTTTTAATAATTTTATCAAGGCCTGTACAGTCGATTTCCATCAACGGCCATCGAACTGCACTTACAGCGACCTTTTTCAAATTTGATTTGGACGTATCTCCAAATCCAACCGTTAGATTTCAAATTTCAAATATCCGTTAGAAATCTCTTTTCGATACGAACCCAACAGTTCCGGTTTTAGGAGAATCCGATGGTCGGATCTCCCATAATGTCCGTTTGAAATAAATGGTCGAAATTCACGAACTGCCGCGGCGCGGCGCGTTCTATTCAGGCCATTATATTATATATATAATATATATAATATATATTTCGTCGATTTCTATTCAAACGAATTATATAAATAGTTTTAAATTCATTTCAAAAGCAATTTCAACTTTCATTTCAATTCAAATCAAAATTGAATTCTTCTTTATAAATTCGTTTTAAAATTCATTTCTATTCAATTCAAATTTCAATTCAATTCGAATTCCTTATATATTCAATTCATTTCGAAATCGTTTTATATTCAATTCATTTCGAAATCATTTTATATTCAATTCATTTCGAAATCGTTTTCAATTCAATTCATTTCGAAATCGTTTTCAATTCAATTCATTTCGAAATCGTTTTATATTCAATTCATTTCGAAATCGTTATACATTCAATTCATTTCGAAATCGTTATACATTCAATTCATTTCGAAATCGTTTTCAATTCAATTCATTTCGAAATCCTTTTATATTCAATTCATTTCGAAATCGTTATACATTCAATTCATTTCGAAATCGTTTTCAATTCAATTCATTTCGAAATCGTTTTCAATTCAATTCATTTCGAAATCGAATAAAATCGATATAAATATCGTTCACGTCAAAATGGCGTCAATCTAATCAACACGGCTTCATATATTCCTTTATTCTATTCAACAAATGAATATTTATTTTTGTCAACACACGACTAATCTCAACGAATGAGTACTGTCCACGTGTGACTATTTTTGTTAAATTATTTCGTTCAACACATGACTAATCTCAACGGATGAGTACAGTCAACACATGAACCTTTATTTTATAGTGATAAAGATATAAAATTTGTTATTAAAATATTTCGTTCAACACATGACTAATCTCAACGGATGAGTACAGTCAACACATGAACCTTTATTTTATAATATTCTTTATTTTCTAAATTGGAATGAGGCCCAATCAATCACCATATAATATTAATTATATGGATTTTCACACATCACACGTATATAATAGCATTGAAAATAATCAACCATCAACCAAAGTGCACTACACTGTATAAGCATCAAATATAGATATCTAACGCTTATAACAGCCTGTCAATCAATCGATCGACATATTTAATCAATCAGGATGAGTAAACTTCATACTTCATACTTCATCCCAACACCCGTGTGGGGTTTCAAACAATCGAACACAGATTTTATTTGTGCAGTTGGGCGATGTGTAAAATTTATCGTCCCAATCAATGTCAGTCAAATCAGTGTACATAAACAAACCGTCCGGTTTGTAAATGAATATTTATTTATTCACACTCTCGTTAAAAATTATATTTTTAACGATCAAACTATTTTATTCAACCTATGAATATTCTATTCAGTTCATTCATTCAATAAAATGCTATTTTTATTTTTCTAACATATTTTAGAAAATTTCGGCGGCATAACGGCACGATACTAGAAACGGGACAAGGCCTAGCCTTATCCCCGGTCTAGTGAAGGCCCACGCCATTCACACATCAATCAAATCAATTCATTTCACCAAACAATTCAATTCAAACCAAATCATCAAACTAATTTATGCAACCAAACAAACAAGTCCATGGTCTGTGGACGATTGTGTCGGGTGCTACTAAGCACCGTCTGCATCCTAGTATAAATATATAATTAGAAAAGAAATTGAAAGGTGAGAAATTCTCACCGATAGCTATCCAAACTCCACGGCACTTCTAATGCAGGAAATCTTCACTGTTATTGTCTCTTATCACTTTCTTCGCCCGTAGCCACTACATATATAAAAATCGAATTTTTACTTCGCTATTCAATATATAAAAATCACATTTTTACTTCGATGTTCGATATATAAAAATCACATTTTTACTTCGATGTTCAATATATAAAAATCACATTTTTACTTCGATGTTCAATATATAAAAATCACATTTTTACTTCGATGTTCAATATATAAAAATCACATTTTTACTTCGATGTTCAATATATAAAAATCACATTTTTACTTCGATGTTCAATATATATTTTTCAACGCTTCATTCTATATAAAAATTATATTTTTACTTCGATGTTCAATATATAAAAATCATATTTTTACTTCGATGTTCAATATATAAAAATCATATTTTTACTTCGATGTTCAATATATAAAAATCATATTTTTACTTCGCTAAAATTTAAACATTTCAGTTTATAAAATCAAATCGTTTCAGATCTTTGTTTGCTAATCATATTTGTAAAAATCGGATTTTCTGAGTAAATTAAAATAAATAAAGTAACCTTACCTTCGCTGTTCGAATCGGAAAAAGGGGAAAAGGGCTTGATGTGCTGTCGCAGGTGGTGGGACGCGTTGGAGGTGGCGGTGGCGGGGTGCAGTGGCTCGCTGGGTGCGGGTTCGTCGATGGTGGAGGTCGGCAGGTGGGAAAAAAAAGGGGGGGAGGAAACGGAGAGACGGAAGGGGAGGGAGGGGGTGGCCTCGACGGCGATGTGGAGGAGGGGGGTGGCTGACGAGGTGCGGTGGTGGTTGGGTGATGATTTGGGGGTTGCGGTGGTTCCACGCGGGGGAAGAGAGGACTGAGGGGCACGTAGAGGAGCGAGGGAGCTGGGGCTTGGCGCAGGGAGGCGGCATTCGGCGAGGTCGACGGTGGGTGGAGGGGCGCCGATGATCGTTCGCCATTTCTTTTCTTTTTTATTCTGAAAGTGTTTTGAATCGGGAGGGGGGGCCTGAGCAATGATAAAAGGAAAGGAGAGAGAAATTAATTTTTTTTATTAATTTAAAATTCAAAAAGTTGACTTTTACATACGACCTCTAATTGAGGCCCACCGCCTGTCGTCCATAGCGTTTCACCCCAATTCTGAACACAATGGAATATGTATCGCAAGCTGATTCGACTGTTACAATCAGTTTCCGTTGAATTTACATTTAAATCACTATATTGAATTTTAAACGTACATTTCAAATTACCGGGGTCACATACTAACTCTAAAAATTCTCGAAAAATATTTTCTAGCTTCGTATTGACGATACGGTCCTAACAAAACTAGTTTCGTCGAATTCTGAGACCGTTGGAAAAATGGCCAATTTCCAGTCGATTAAAATCAACTAAAACTAGTCAAACGCGTTTTCCTCTGCCACGCTCACACATTGATTCGAAAAATTATGAAATTTGAAACCTAGCAATAATTTTACATCACGGACCCAACAAAAGTGGTTTCGTCGAAATCCGAGGTCGCTTGCAAAATGCCTATTTTTAAGGGCCCTGAATTCCATAGCGACTATTCAGAATTTTCAACTGGACATATCTTTTGATCCCCGCTATGAAATTTTGATTTGTCGGATTCGTTGGAAAGATGTTATCAATTAGATCCTATTGTTTTTGGTTTCGCTAAAATCCGGATTGTTTTGCACCCGGTACATTCAATTGAAGTTTGAAATCGAATTATCGAACTACCGCGCCATTTTCAATTCTATTTATAAATTTAAATAAATATTTATATTCTAACGACGACGTATATAATACACACGTTCTAATTATATTCAAAATAAATTTCTCGTCGATATTATTTAAAATAATCTATTTTAAATATTCAAAATTCGTTAAAATTGCCAAAATAAAAATTTTAAACTGGCCCAGATTTTCGGGTTGTTACAATCTCCCCCACTTAAATCTTTTCGTTCCCGAAAAGGAACAAAGTCGAAAGTGGTTTGATTAATCAACTCTACGCTCTATCTGGCTTCCATTCTCCAACTCTTTAGTTTCTGAGAATTTTCAAAATTTCAAAAATTTGGCTAACACCCTAAATTTTCGAAAAATTTCGCCATAACCTCCCCTGCACCGGGAGCATCGGGAAATCTCAAATAGCTTCCCCGATCCTTCAGATCTCAAAAAGAAAAAGAAAAAGCCAAGCGGCTAGCCAATAGGCTCATAAAATCATCATCACCCAAACAAAATAGTAAATTGTAGTAAACATGTACCTATTTATCGGGCAAACAAATTTTATTCTCTGCTCTAGCCTCCTTGCTATGACCTGTTCAAGGTAAGTACAAGTATATGCAAGCAAACGCAACCAATTTTCAATAATATTCAATACGTGATTCAATTAGGCTAAATGGCTAAGAATTAGCAAACAAATAAACAAACAACACAAACATCAATCCATTAGTTGATTAGCTTTTCAAATTCATAACTTTGATATATACTCAAAAATCAGATTTTTGATGCCAAATCACAACAATAAGCCCTATCTAATTTTGGTTCTCACACCAGTCAATAGGAAATATATAGATATCACACCTTCGAAACACGAATACCAATTCTGATGATGTTCGAACTATCATCAGAATCATCTCCGGGCGACTAGAGTGTGATTCTATATCTATCCAGTATATTAAAACTTCGAATAGACGCTAGCTAAGCGCATACGCAAAATCTTTATATATTGGACTGTCCTAATCAATATGAAATAAATAATCAAATACGAATGGTTGATTTAGATTTTCAAAACAAAAATTGTTTTCATTTTAAAAATATACTCTTCATACTCGTCCTAGGATACTACTGATCCTATCTCTAACGAGTCATCCCATTGGATATTACTAATCCAATATCTGATGAATTCTTTCGTATGGTTCTAATGTGTCTTGTTCTCTGAGATTTGTAAACCAAAGCTCTGATACCAACTGTGACGAGAAGGAATTTCGCTCGGTCCGAACCAGTCGCTAGACCGACCCAGACCGCTCGAAACGCCCTATCGTTTGAGAACAAGCCACAACAGAACGCAGACGGAAGAACATTTCATTGTATATTACAACAATGCATCAGATTACAAGAATATACAGAGTATGAATAAATATTACACAGAAATATCAGAGATTTAAATTACATTTAAATACATAGCAGCGGAAAATAATACAATACACAACTAGAAGTAGATATACGGATACAAAACTTTCTGGATATCGTTCCAGCTGTAAACCAGGATCCTGTGAATATAAATCTGCAAAACCAAAACTACTAGCTGCCCGTGCCAAAATAAGGGCATCCAGAGTTTAGGTTAAAAACAATAAACTCCAGGTCAGTCATGTGACTGGTGTGAGAACTAAAACAGTTAATCTTTATTTTTAAAGATAGGTAAATCAAGGGACCACGCCGTATAACACGGAACGGGTTTCCTCCCAAGAGTACCAGTGCATAAAACGAACAGCGCAATGCTAAATAAAGAAAAATGAAGCTGTTATAAGACCCAGGTCCTATCACACAATGCAGCGCAAGCCGGGGGATAGGGTTTTCCCTTATAACAGCCAAAGAATGCTTGATACCTTTAAAACAAATCATTTGATACTATAATAAGTGCATAGTGTATAAAACAACTTCAAATCATAAGTATCAATCATAGGCGGCATGAATGCCCCATAACACTATGTCGCCATATATAGGTTTACAATCAAAACCGCAAGACGTCGTATTGGAAGTTGGGTTATCATTTATGGTATGAACCGAGGCTAGGGGCAAGATCCTCACCGATTCGAGACTGTCTAGTCCGAGCCTCAGAACCCAGACTCAGGTGGGCCCTTGGATCGTCAGGGCCGGTCCACCGATGTGGATTAAAATGCCTGAACATGCGTTTCCCCGCCCTTTGGGGCGTAAGCCTGGCCCGTCAGCCGACCAGAAGCATCGGCCGAAACCGATATCACGAGGCGCCTCGCTTTTCAGCAAGTAATAATAAGCAACATCCACATGAGTCAAACTCGTCAGCCAGTTCAAGCACTGACGCCACTCCTAACTAGAAAGAAACGCATGTCCTCCCTGATGTCCGTCTCCCGTTTTTGGTTCATACCGGGTGTGATACTCGCGAATCAACGTTACACAAAGCTACGCCACACCAGGCCGTGCTTTGATCATCAACCACAAGACTTTTCTTTTCAACAAAAGCCTTGATCATTTGCATCTTAGCATGCCACACATGCAATTCACTCCATGCGATTGATATCCATCAATATATAACCCCTGAGCTCGTACGTCTCAGAGAAGGGCGTTAAGCAAGAGAATAAATTCTCCGCCGCCAAATAGATATATATTTAATAGAGATCAATCACACGGACTAAAATCCAATGTC
Organism: Allium sativum; assembly: GCA_030737875.1. Classification (NCBI taxonomy): domain Eukaryota; kingdom Viridiplantae; phylum Streptophyta; class Magnoliopsida; order Asparagales; family Amaryllidaceae; genus Allium; species Allium sativum. The sequence goes on from CM060916.1 coordinate 201,426,060, forward strand.
AGACACACAGTCCATTTACAAGTCCGTTCTGGGTCTGAACGAAACCGGAGGCACCTAGTACCCCGCATATCCATCGATCTCCAAGTACGTATGGACGATCACCAACTGTTTCCATCTTCTTGGGTGTACAGCCCAATCAAGATCATCAGTAATCACCCAAACGACGTGAAGACTTCCGGTCTTCGACCTTCGTCTTCATCTTTGACTTATCGTCGTATCAGTTATTCAGAATGGGATAAACCCGGACTTTCCGAATAACTCGCGTATATTTTAAATAAGTGTTACACAAACACAACGTACGCCTCATTCTAATTCATCAGTCACTAACCATAAATTAATCAAGAGAATAATTTCCCAAATATTAACCCCGAAGGCCGAAACCAACATCAGATCAATATCCAGAAAACCATTCTGCTTGGCTAACCGACAGTTAGTTTCTAAATTTCACATTCATAGGGAAAGGTTCCCATTAATTTTATCCAAGATAAATTCCTTGAATTTATTCTCTAATCTTCTTTTGAACTTCGATTCAACTAGTCGGGATTAACGAACCTTACTGAAGTAATCATTTTTTTTAATTTCCCAATCCCAACCTATTCATCCCATGAAGTAAAACTGGTAATACTTCATATCTAACACCACGGTGTTATCAGTAAATTCAATTACCATTTCACGTTCAAATCTAATTAAAGATTTAACTATCGCCTGGAGCAAAACTGGTGATACTCCATTCTCGATCATTTCAATCTAATTAAAGATTCATTAAAACTCCACTTAGTTTTAATCGTTAACTGGGTTAAAGAATCAGTGTCATTTAAAACACGGTTCACGATAAACCCAAAATCACATTCCATTAATTATCGGGTTAAAGAACGAGTGTTATTTAAAACACCGTCCACGATAAACCCAAAAATCAATATCGATTCAATTCCAATTAAATATTATTTAATTGGTACACTTCATTAAATCTAATTAAAAAGATTTAATCTTTTCTCAACTGGGTTCAAGAACAGTGTTAGTGAAGACACCATTCACGACAAACCCAAATCACATTTGATGTTCAATACAAGGCTCTGAATAGAAAATATATCGGCTTATATTCAATATCAAATTCTACGATTAACAAATGTCGTATTGGAAATAACGATATAAATATATATCTTTCAAATTTCCATAACAACATCCGTATAATCACGAAATCCAACATCGAAATATTCCGAAGACAATTTCGATTCAAATCCACTCCAATGCAATCATTGGAAATTCTGGTTATTTTTAAAACCCTTTTCAAATTCAATTTATTTATTTAAAAATAAATAGAATTATAATTCTAGTTCAAAACTAGTTCATTTCGCTAAAAATCTATTTTTATCTTTTCAAATATGGAGTTTTTCATCCCAATTCTTTCTAAATCATTTCTTATGATTTTACACAAATTATTACTATTTTTAATAATTTTATCAAGGCCTGTACAGTCGATTTCCATCAACGGCCATCGAACTGCACTTACAGCGACCTTTTTCAAATTTGATTTGGACGTATCTCCAAATCCAACCGTTAGATTTCAAATTTCAAATATCCGTTGAAAGCTCTTTTCGATACGAACCCAACGGTTCCGGTTTTAGGAGAATCTGACGGTCGGATCTCCCATAATGTCCGTTTGAAATAAATGGTCGAAATTCACGAACTGCCGCGGCGCGGCGCGTTCTATTCAGGCCATTATATTATATATATAATATATATAATATATATTTCGTCGATTTCTATTCAAACGAATTATATAAATAGTTTTAAATTCGTTTCAAAAGCAATTTCAACTTTCATTTCAATTCAAATCAAAATTGAATTCTTCTTTATAAATTCGTTTTAAAATTCATTTCTATTCAATTCAAATTTCAATTCAATTCGAATTCATTATATATTCAATTCATTTCGAAATCGTTTTATATTCAATTCATTTCGAAATCGTTTTATATTCAATTCATTTCGAAATCGTTATACATTCAATTCATTTCGAAATCGTTTTCAATTCAATTCATTTCGAAATCGTTTTATATTCAATTCATTTCGAAATCGTTATACATTCAATTCATTTCGAAATCGTTATACATTCAATTCATTTCGAAATCGTTTTCAATTCAATTCATTTCGAAATCCTTTTATATTCAATTCATTTCGAAATCGTTATACATTCAATTCATTTTGAAATCGTTTTCAATTCAATTCATTTCGAAATCGTTTTCAATTCAATTCATTTCGAAATCGAATAAAATCGATATAAATATCGTTCACGTCAAAATGGCGTCAATCTAATCAACACGGCTTCATATATTCCTTTATTCTATTCAACAAATGAATATTTATTTTTGTCAACACACGACTAATCTCAACGAATGAGTACTGTCCACGTGTGACTATTTTTGTTAAATTATTTCGTTCAACACATGACTAATCTCAACGGATGAGTACAGTCAACACATGAACCTTTATTTTATAGTGATAAAGATATAAAATTTGTTATTAAAATATTTCGTTCAACACATGACTAATCTCAACGGATGAGTACAGTCAACACATGAACCTTTATTTTATAATATTCTTTATTTTCTAAATTGGAATGAGGCCCAATCAATCACCATATAATATTAATTATATGGATTTTCACACATCACGCGTATATAATAGCATTGAAAATAATCAACCAAAGTGCACTACACTGTATAAGAATCAAATATAGATATCTAACGCTTATAACAGCCTGTCAATCAATCGATCGACATATTTAATCAATCAGGATGAGTGAACTTCATACTTCATACTTCATCCCAACACCCGTGTGGGGTTTCAAACAATCGAACACAGATTTTATTTGTGCAGTTGGGCGATGTGTAAAATTTATCGTCCCAATCAATGTCAGTCAAATCAGTGTACATAAACAAACCGTCCGGTTTGTAAATGAATATTTATTTATTCACATTCTCGTTAAAAATTATATTTTTAACGATCAAACTATTTTATTCAACCTATGAATATTCTATTCAGTTCATTCATTCAATAAAATGCTATTTTTATTTTTCTAACATATTTTAGAAAATTTCGGCGGCATAACGGCACAATACTAGAAACGGGACAAGGCCTAGCCTTATCCCCGATCTAGTGAAGGCCCACGCCATTCACACATCAATCAAATCAATTCATTTCACCAAACAATTCAATTCAAACCAAATCATCTAACTAATTTATGCAACCAAACAAACAAGTCCATGGTCTGTGGACGATTGTGTCGGGTGCTACTAAGCACCGTCTGCATCCTAGTATAAATATATAATTAGAAAAGAAATTGAAAGGTGAGAAATTCTCACCGATAGCTATCCAAACTCCACGGCACTTCTAATGCAGGAAATCTTCACTGTTATTGTCTCTTATCACTTTCTTCGCCCGTAGCCACTACATATATAAAAAACGAATTTTTTACTTCGCTATTCAATATATAAAAATCACATTTTTACTTCGATGTTCGATATATAAAAATCACATTTTTACTTCGATGTTCAATATATAAAAATCACATTTTTACTTCGATGTTCAATATATAAAAATCACATTTTTACTTCGATGTTCAATATATAAAAATCACATTTTTACTTCGATGTTCAATATATAAAAATCACATTTTTACTTCGATGTTCAATATATAAAAATCACATTTTTACTTCGATGTTCAATATATATTTTTCAACGCTTCATTCTATATAAAAATTATATTTTTACTTCGATGTTCAATATATAAAAATCATATTTTTGCTTCGATGTTCAATATATAAAAATCATATTTTTACTTCGATGTTCAATATATAAAAATCATATTTTTACTTCGATGTTCAATATATAAAAATCATATTTTTACTTCGCTAAAATTTAAACATTTCAGTTTATAAAATCAAATCGTTTCAGATCTTTGTTTGCTAATCATATTTGTAAAAATCGGATTTTCTGAGTAAATTAAAATAAATAAAGTAACCTTACCTTCGCTGTTCGAATCGGAAAAAGGGGAAAAGGGCTTGATGTGCTGTCGCAGGTGGTGGGACGCGTTGGAGGTGGCCGTGGCGGGGTGCAGTGGCTCGCTGGGTGCGGGTTCGTCGATGGTGGAGGTCGGCAGGTGGGAAAAAAAAGGGGGGGAGGAAACAGAGAGACGGAAGGGGAGGGAGGGGGTGGCCTCGACGGCGATGTGGAGGAGGGGGGTGGCTGACGAGGTGCGGTGGTGGTTGGGTGATGATTTGGGGGTTGCGGTGGTTCCACGCGGGGGAAGAGAGGACTGAGGGGCACGTGGAGGAGCGAGGGAGCTGGGGCTTGGCAGAGGGAGGCGGCTTTCGGCGAGGTCGACGGTGGGTGGAGGGGCGCCGATGATCGTTCGCCATTTCTTTTTTTTTCTTTTTTTTTATTCTGAAAGTGTTTTGAATCGGGGGGGGGGGGGCCTGAGCAATGATAAAAGGAAAGGAGAGAGAGAGAAATTAATTTTTTTTTATTAATTTAAAATTCAAAAAGTTGACTTTTACATACGACCTCTAATTGAGGCCCACCGCCTGTCGTCCATAGCGTTTCACCCCCATTCTGAACACAATGGAATATGTATCGCAAGCTGATTCGACTGTTACAATCAGTTTCCGTTGAATTTACATTTAAATCACTATATTGAATTTTAAACGTACATTTCAAATTACCGGGGTCACATACTAACTCTAAAAATTCTCGAAAAATATTTTCTAGCTTCGTATTGACGATACGGTCCTAACAAAACTAGTTTCGTCGAATTCTGAGACCGTTGGAAAAATGGCCAAATTCCAGTCGATTAAAATCAACTAAAACTGGTCAAACGCGTTTTCCTCTGCCACGCTCACACATTGATTCGAAAAATTATGAAATTTGAAACCTAGCAATAATTTTACATCACGGACCCAACAAAAGTGGTTTCGTCGAAATCCGAGGTCGCTTGCAAAATGCCTATTTTTAAGGACCCTGAATTCCATAGCGACTATTCAGAATTTTCAACTGGACATATCTTTTGATCCCCGCTATGAAATTTTGATTTGTCGGATTCGTTGGAAAGATGTTATCAATTAGATCCTATTGTTTTTGGTTTCGCTAAAATCCGGATTGTTTTGCACCCGGTACATTCAATTGAAGTTTGAAATCGAATTATCGAGCTACCGCGCCATTTTCAATTCTATTTATAAATATAAATAAATATTTATATTCTAATGACGACGTATATAATATACACGTTCTAATTATATTCAAAATAAATTTCTCGTCGATATTATTTAAAATAATCTATTTTAAATATTCAAAATTCGTTAAAATTGACAAAATAAAAATTTTAAACTGGCCCAGATTTTTGGGTTGTTACATTACCTCATCAAAGACATCCGAATATTCTCGGACCACCTTAACTGACTGCAAATTCTCAACAGAAGCGTCAAGCGATTCAAGATAACTAAGCATAACCACATTCGAGGGATTACAAGTAATTTCCAGAGTGTTACCGAGTTGGGTTAAGAGCCTAACCACTCTTTTCTCACAATCAAGGATGGCACCATTACTGGATAGCCAGTCCATGCCCAAAATCAATCCATACCCCGAGAAGCCCAAAACAAAGGTACTACATCTAAATTCTACACTTAGAATAGAGATTTTCAAATTCATACAGATCATTGACAAATAAGTTGGGCCTCCAATTGGATCGGAAACAACCAAGGGATCCTCTACCATACTAGTTTCTAAGTGCAGAGATTCTACTAAAGCAGATGAAATAAAGGAGTGTGATGCACCAGAATCAAATAAAGTGCGAACTGGGTGATCATAAAGATAAACTACACATTCTACAGAAGTATTTCTACCTCGCTATTGCAGAGGAGGTGCCTCCAGTGCATGAACTTGTCCACCCGAAGTGGATACAGCTTTCTACGCCTGCCCTCGCCTCTTAGGGCAGTCCTTAGCTAGTGTCCTGCTTCTCCACAATGAAAGAAACCACCATTCATCTTTGCCTTCTTCTTCCTGCAGTATTTCACTACATGTCCAACCACCCCACATAAATTACACTTTCTTGTTTCGTGAGCTTTGTTGTTTTTCCCGCCCTTTTTAAAGTATGTTTTCTTAGGCTGTAAAGCTTCTTTCTTTCCCTGAGACCCTTCCGCCTTTGTCTCCTTCTTGCCTTTATCCTCCTCATGTAGTAACGCCATCTGTACCAGCCTTTCATATGTAGCTCCCATAGGTATATGGGTCATGGCCAGGCTATGAAGCGGCTCATTCAGTTCCTTGACAAAGCGGAGAGCCTTCTTGTGTTGGGTGTTGACTAGGTCCAGTCTGAACCTAGCCAGCTGATCAAACTGGTTGACGTACTCTTTGACGGTCATACTTCCTTGCTTAAGGGATAGGAACCTGTCCATTTGAAGACTTCTCTCAGCTTCTGAAAGGAACTTCAGCTCAAATCTAAATCTGAAATCTTCCCATGTTTCTACTGGTCTTTCTGCATTGGTGACTTCCCACCAGTAGGAAGCCTCTCCTTTGAGCAACCACACTGCCAGTCTTACCTTCTGCCTGTCCTCTACCTCGAAGATAACGAAAAGATCTTCGGCCTCTTTCAGCCAGTTCCTGGCTGCTACGAAGGACTCGGTTCCATGAAAGTCTTTCCCACCCATAGCTTTAAAATCTCTACAAGTCTTGGCAAAAGCATTTCCTCTCGGAGGAGGAGGAGGAGGAGGAATTGCTGCAACTGGGGGAGGAAGATTCGATGGGCCCGCCTCATTGGCCTTAGCTTCCAAGTACCTTCTAAACCAACCAGGTACAGTCACACCTTCTGGAAGGTTAAATTCTCCCGACATGCTGAAACGAAAAAGGAAAGATTCAAAACGAAGGATAGATAATTCACATGGCTTTGGGGGATTATGCCTTTTTAAAACTATAAAACCATTCTTTTTCTTGAAAAATGCTTCTTTAAATTTTAATTTGAATATAGTTTCAAAAACTTTTTATCTGGTCTGGTAAACCTATGCTCTGATACCAAGTGGAACACCCCACCTCCGTTAAGGTCACTCACAAAGGGAATGCCTTAATTTTGGTGGAGGATTATAAGTAAAAGACACAGATAAAACACAAGACAGATATAAACACATATAAATAAGCAGAGGAAAAACCAATAGACTTTTATTATCATAAATACGTGTTCATATAGAACATTTCCAACATTGTCTCAAAACAAACTTCCAATTATTACAACCATAATACTGTCTTGATTTTAAAGGTTAAAGAAGCATGAAACATAAATAAAGCTGCATAATCCCCATAAATGATATCCAAATCCATGGTCCAAATGAAAGAAACCCAAGCAATACATTCTCTCTCTTCAAGCTGGATGAAAAACTGACTAAGCTGCGGTGTTTCCTCCCTGTGGACCTGGGGGGGGGGGGACGGAAGAAATGAAGACGAAAGGAAAATGGGTCAGACATAAGTCTGGTAAGTCTAGCTATATTCCTAGAATGTTAATAATAAAAAGATCATGACTTGCATAAAGTGAGAACAGGACGATATCAGGATAATAGACTATCCTAGAACTAGATAAGGTATCCTAAAACGAACATCCCTTCGCACCCTATTTTAAATCTCTATCTCTGCACCTACTAATTCTTATACCAACAGGCACCCCGTGATTGGGGTGAAGTGATCCCTTTCTCTTTCTTTAAAAGATCGGCTCCTACTCGTATATTCACATGTGTCCTACGGCCCTATATGGTAGATACCTATGCTGGTCCCACCATAGGGTGTATCAAGTCCCATGGTGGCGGCCCCGACACAATTCTAGCATGCATAGGGTATACTACTGATGCTCCAGTGCCCTGACTTGTCTGCTCCAGAGTGTGTGCACGCCCGCACTCTGTTAGAACCCACACTATGCACCAACCACCGTCGCTTTTGACCGCTTACAATCAGCCCAGTAATCGTGCCCCACCCTGCCTAGTTCAGGGTACCGTGATACCTAATTGGGTTACTGTTGAAACAGGTCCCCGTTACTAGGTTTTCTAGTCAAACATGTTAAGTGGTTAAGTGTCTGAATGAACCTAACCCCCACCCATCCAAATTATTTAACATGTTTAATTTGGTTTAGTATTTATTAAATTGACTTAACCCTATCAGTCCTAACTCAGCTCTAATTGTCTTATTAGAGCACCAACCTCTCAGATTAGACAGATATTGTTGTAGCTGCCTGTATACCGGTTGGGTCCGGGCAGTCTTACGCCACAACTCAGTTTAACCTCGGGTCTTTATTGGGCCCCATGCCTTAACCTCTCACATTGGATAGCTATTGTTGTGACAACTGGACAGCCGGGCGGGTCCGGGCAGGTTTACGTCACAGCTCAATCCAACCTCGGGTTAAGCGCGTTCGTATTTTCTAATTTACATTTTAATTATGTAAATTATTCAAATTCAAATTACTGTCACATTCATTTCCAATTAATCTCATTAATTAAGGTAATTAATGCCTTTTTATGCCATAAATCACTTATGTGATTAATGTCCAATTTATGGCAAGTTTTCCTAAAATTATTATTTTAACCCAACGTTACCCCGTCCAATATTAGGCTAACCATCTCAGCCTAATTTACGTTCGCATGATTTTTGGTGTAAAGTATTAGGCTAAAAACTTAGCCTAATTTAATATACGCAAATTGGCATAAATTAGCATAAACATGACAAGGGTATAACTTTGGTATTGATGGCATAATCAATATGAACATAATAGGGTGTACTTGCAAAATAACTAACATGAACATTTTAGGGGTGAACATGCAAAATAACTAACATGAACATTATAATGTCGTAGGTACAAACTTACAAAAAGACTAACATAAACATTATAATGTCATAGGTATGAACTTGCACTTATAGGCTAACTCAACATATATGTGTTTTTTAACATAGGCCATATTAACAACATACATGAGAATTAGAAATATAAACTAATCCATATATATATATGTTAATTTGCAACATAGGCAAATCAACATACGTATATGTGAGTTAGCAACATAGGCTAATCAACATACACATGTGTTAATTAGTAACATAGATTTAAACATACTTGCAAATTAACCCCAACATATGATAAGTGTGAACATGGCATAAGTTTTGCATAAACATGAACATATAGATTTGACAATTGGTCGCATAACTTCACTACATAAACTTGCATAATAAACTACACAATTCTCATAAGATGTTACAATCCAAGTCCATGCTTATACAAATAATCTAATCCAATAATCCCAAATTTAACATGATAATAGAATCAAGTCACTGGCATAGATTAATATTATAAAACATAATAAACATCATACTTAATAATTCTCAATTCAACATGATAATAGAATCAAATAACAAACGTATATTAATAACATAACGAGTCTCGTACTATTATCATTTCATCGCAACACATGATATTCATATTAATTCGCATTCTAAAAATGTAGCTAAACTTACAATCGTAGACGGTCTTGTTTTTTGAGTTCTGAAATTCTGAATTTGCAAAGCTTTCCTTTGGGAAGACGTTGCTTTGATTCTAATTTGTTGTTGCTTTTTAATCTTTTAGTTTGTATTCGCTATGTTGTTCGTCTCTTTCAAGTGGAGGCTCCCTCTAGTTCTCAGCAGACAGCATGGTGGCTCCAATTCTTATTCTTTTTTTGTGAATTTTTAGTTTGAGACCTAGGGTCTTTTTATAGAGTTGCAAGTTAATTTGAGCCGTCGATGAAGCTAGGGTTAACCAGAGACGTCCGTTGTAAAGAGAAGCCAATTATGTTCACCATTTCTTTCTTAATGTACATTTACTATTATTTGTCAATCCATATAAATACGTACGCATTAGATACATCTCCCCTTTACACATTTATTATTATTTTTTGTATGCACATTAGATACATCTCCCCTTTACACATTTATTATTATTCTTGTATGGACATTAGATACATCTCCCCTTTACACATTTATTATTATTCTTATATGCACATTAGATACATCTCCCCTTTACACATTTATTTTTGTATTAGCAACTTTAGTGTTAACAGAAATACGGGGTGTTACATTCTCCCCTCCTTAAAGGATTTCGTCCCCGAAATCTCCAAGTCTAGGAGAACATATATCCTACCATCCAAATGTCCATCTACTCAATCATCAAACACGAGCATCCATTGTCCTTAAAAGATTTCTAATGCTTCATGATCATATGCATCGTGTGTGTACATGTCCTTATCTAACGCAAAAATCAGGCGGTCTACTGATTCAGTTGACCTCCTTAATGCAAATTATGTAAGTGTCATGAATCCATTATGTATGCAAACTTTTTCCTATTCATAATTCTACATGAGTGCGCAATCATTCAAACAAATGCGACATCCATATGACAACATATTAAGCTTCAACCATATACAAATATAAACACATATATGCATATGCAATATGAAGTGATTGAGCTGATCTAAAACCCTAGATTGTGTGTGTATATGCATCGACGAGCAACCACTAGCAAACATTTGCAACCACTTGCAACCATCATCCATAACATGTTTCAATTACATGTTTACATCCAAAGGGGTTTCCACCAAAGGATAAAAGGGTAAGGTCGGGGAGATATACCTAAAACATAGATACTAACATGACTTTAAGGAAAAAGATAGATCAAAAATGTATCATCAAAAAAGAAAAGGGTAGGCTGCGCGTATTCTATCCTCAGTTTCCCAAGTCGCGTCTTCCTCGGCGTCGCACCACTGAACTTTGACGAGTTTGACTTCGCGGTTGCGTAGCTTTTTCACTTCAGTTCCTAAGATGCGAGTTGGAACTTTCCTCACAGTTGCTTCGCGTTCTACTTCAGCTTCTTCTAGAATGTTTGGCTCTACCACTTCCGCTGACTCATGTAGATACTTCCGGAGGTGAGAAACATGAAAGATGTTGTGAACTCCGGCCAGTCTCTCAGGTAACTCTAACCTGTAGGCCATCTTTCCAATCTTCTCGATGATAGGAAACGGCCCTACAAATCTTGGTGCTAGCTTCCATGTGGATCCAAAGCGAACGACGTTCCTTAAAGGAGATACCTTAAGGAAAACTCTGTCCCCAACCTCAAATTCAAGGTCGGTCCTTCTCTTGTCTGCGTAGGATTTTTGTCTGTCTTGGGCTGTCTTCATTCTTCTCCGTATTAAGTCTACTTTTTCTGAAGTCTCTCGGATCATATCTGGTCCAAGTATGAGCTTGTTAGTAGACTCCCACCAACAAGTGGGCGATCGACACGATCTTCCATATAAAGCTTCGAAGGGCGCCATTCCGATGGTGGCTTGGTAGCTGTTGTTGTAGGCAAATTCCACCAAAGGAAGATGGTCCTCCCAAGTCCCTCCAAAGTCAAGGACGCAAAGTCTCAAAAGGTCTTCCAAAATCCTGTTCACCCTTTCCGTCTGACCATCGGTTTGGGGGTGATAGGCCGTGCTCAAACATAACTGTGCGCCTACAGCTTCTTGCAGACTCCGCCAAAACTCGCTTGTGAAGATAGGATCTCTATCGCTAATAATGCTGGAAGGTATTCCATGGAGTCGAACTATCTCCTTAAGATAAAGAGATGCTAGAGACGAGGCAGTCCTACTCTTGACAGGTAAAAAGTGGGCGCTTTTAGTAAGCCTATCCACTATTACCCAAATGTTAGTGTTGCCTCTTCTAGACCTAGGAAGCCCATCAATGATGTCCATTAAAATGCTATCCCACTTCCACTGTGGGACCTCTAGAGGATGGAGCAGACCACCAGGCTTCTTCTGCTCCGCCTTGACTTGTTGGCAAATCATGCACTTAGAAACAAAATCTGCCGCGTCCTTCTTCATGCCACTCCAAAAGAAAACTCTCTTTAAGTCCTTGTACATTTTGTCTTCGCCTGGATGTATTGTCATCTTGGAATGATGTGCCTCCTCAAGAACTTTCTTCACCAACTCCTTTGCCTGTGGGACGCATAGTCTTCCATCCCGTCTTAACCAGTCTTTGTCGTCGATGGTGTATCTATCGAGGTGACTAGAAGTCTCACCCCTAACGAGCTTATCAACCACTTGTACAAGTTGAGGGTCTTCTCGTTGTGCGGTCCCTATTGAGTCTAAGAGAGTGGGCCACACTTCTAGCGATGCTAACAGATCGGGTACAAAATCAGAGGAGGGCCTAAAGTCAAAAATGGCTATAAACTCTAGGCTTCGCCTTTCAACAAATAGCGGGCTCAACGTTAGCTTCTTTCTACTCAAGGCATCTACGACTACGTTGCCCTTGCCAGAAGTGTAGGAAATCTCGAAATCATACGAGGCAAGAAACTCCATCCACCTTTGTTGCCTTAAGTTAAGGTCCTTCTGCGAGAAGAGATACTTCAAAGATTTATGGTCAGTATACAGTTCAAATTTCTCACCTAGGAGATAGTGGCGCAAGGACTTAAGCGCAAAGACGATGGCGGCCAACTCAAGGTCGTGGGTTGCGTAGTTCCTTTCATGAACTTTCAACTATCTACCGCCATAAGCTACTACCCTTCCTTCTTGCATTAGGACAGATCCTAGTCTTGTTCCGCATGCATCCGTGTATACTGTAAACATTTTGCTTCCATCCGGCAAGGTCAGAACTGGGGCTGTTGTAAGAGCCCTTTTTAAGCGTTGGAAATCAAACTCGCAATCCAAATCCCAAGAGAAAACTAGATTCTTCTTTGTTAGACTTGTAAGAGGAGCTGAGATTTTTGCAAAATCTCTGATGAACTTCCGATAAAAGCCTGCAAGCCCGAGGAAGCTTCGGACCTCGGTTGCATTCCTTGGTGCCTTCCAATCTTGCACCGCTACTACTTTTGCGGGGTCTACAGCTAACCCCTCTTTGGACACTATATGCCCAAGAAATCACACTTCTTCTCTCCAAAAGTGGCACTTAGAGAATTTAGCTTTTAACTGATGTGGTCTAAGAGTCTCCATGATTGCCTTTAGGTGCTGAGCATGCTCTTCCTCATTTTTTGAGAAGATCAAAATATCGTCTACGAAGACCACCACGAATTTATTGAGGAAATCTCTAAACACCCTACTCATTATGTGCACGAAGTAAGCGGGTGCGTTTGTCAAGCCAAAAGGCATGACAAGCCACTCAAAGAATCCGTATGGGGTTCTGAAAGCTGTCGTATCGATGACATAATCAGCTACTCTTAGCTGATGAAATCCGGTCGCCAAATCAAGTTGGGAAAAAACCGACGCTCCTACAAGCTGGTCAAATAAATCGTCAATTCTGGGGAGAGGGTGCCTATTCTTTTTAGTCAGCTTGTTTAGCTCCCTATAGTCAACACGTAGACGGAGTGAAACATCCGCCTTTGTAGCGAACACCACTGGAGCGCCCCATTCTGAAATGCTCCGCCTAATGAACCCCTTTTCTAAAAGCTCTTTAATCTGCTTACTGAGCTCTTTCCTTTCCCTGGGAGCCATGTGCCTAACAGGCAAAGCAACGGGCTTTGCATTGTCAACAAGATAGATGCGGAAGTCTATTTCCCGTTTCGGAGGTAAGCCCTTCACCTCATCAAAGACATCCGAATATTCTCGGACCACCTTAACTGACTGCAAATTCTCAACAGAAGCGTCAAGCGATTCAAGATAACTAAGCATAACCACATTCGAGGGATTACAAGTAATTTCCGGAGTGTTACCGAGTTGGGTTAAGAGCCTAACCACTCTTTTCTCACAATCAAGGATGGCACCATTACTGGATAGCCAGTCCATGCCCAAAATCAATCCATACCCCGAGAAGCCCAAAACAAAGGTACTACATCTAAATTCTACACTTAGAATAGAGATTTTCAAATTCATACAAATCATTGACAAATAAGTTGGGCCTCCAATTGGATTGGAAACAACCAAGGGATCCTCTACCATACTAGTTTCTAGGTGCAGAGATTCTACTAAAGCAGATGAAATAAAGGAGTGTGATGCACCAGAATCAAATAAAGTGCAAACTGGGTGATCATAAAGATAAACTACATGTAATGTCCCGCATTTTTATCGGTTATATTTGAATATTTAAATCAGTTTAAATATTGAAATCGTAGTATAAGTGAATTTATATATTTATTAAAACAGAGTTGAATGTATGAAAATATATATTAAATATAATCGAACCCGTAATGTCGCGGCAGTTCGTAATTTAACGTTCTAAACTTCAACTGAGTGTACAGAACTCGTTTTAAATCGGATTTCTGCAAAACAAGAAACATTGGGATCTGTTGAACTATATCCTTATAACAGAAGTGAAATATTGAGATTTCGTCGTATAGTTTGCAAGATATGTCCAAATCAAATATTCGAAAAGTCGCTATGAAATCGTTTATCGACCATAACGGTTTATTTGAAATAACTTCTTATCGGTTTCGAATTTAGACAAGGTTCTTTTGGGACGTAGTGATAATTTAATTTTTAGAATTTTACTGTAATTTTTAATTAATTAAATATGCAACTTTTTATTTGGAGTAATTTGCACCCTATATCAATATTTTGGGGTTTCAAAATATGAGTTAATGTACTGGTATTAGTATATTTTTGGGATCGGGGCACATTGCTCGACATAACGATATTTTTAGTTTTGTCCATAACGATCAGTAAATAAGTAAAATTCTATGTAGTCGGTATCGCATACAGTTCAAGTTTGAAGTACAAATATTAATCCAAACCAAAGATCAAAGACTTTGCCACTCCATCGAACATACAATACAAATGAAATGAAACCGAGATCAAATCGCTAAGGTTAAGTATATAAGACGAAGGGTATTCATACTACTCATTATTTAATACAACATGTCAGCAAAACACTTAAAGTGCATCATATAAATGCAAATTGATGTAAATACCAACTAAAATAGTTGGAAACAAGTAACGTTGATGTCCTCCTCAATATGTACGTAACCATTATACTATCCGCAAAAAGGACATAAGAACAAGCATGGTCGGCCTTATCAGATAAAAATAAAATATATTATATATTCCTTTTATTACTTTGCTCAGTAGTACCATACGTTTATCATCTTTTCAAAAATACTGCACCTACCCTTAAGCTCATGTAGACCTGAAATGGCCAATATTTCATACCAAAGAAAGCATACGGCTACTACACAGTGTAAGTGTCTATAATACACACATATGCTCCATGACATCATCTATTCAGGACTAGTACATGTACACAGGAGGAAAGAACATATAGCAACTCTTTTGTTCCCTTGGCTAGCTATTCAATTTTCATGCAACTGTCTTTCGGCTACTGTTAGCAAATAGTAAATTTTACAAATAGTTTTCGATGTTCCTATTCACTACGTCTTTGCTCCAATAAATGCGTATGTTACGTTGATTAGACTACTACGTACCTTCTCCCTTAAAACGCGATCTACCCATGAGTTATTAAATCATGTTGTCACCAACGTATAAACCCTACAAGATGCATGATGAAGAAATTTTAAAGCAAAGTCTACCTACATTTACACAGCATGCCTGAAACGCACATGCTGCTGAAGAAAAGCTGCAAACCTGTGTTGAGAAATCGGCCTAACTAGTATCTGTCTGTATGATCAAATCCTACAGCGGCCTACCTCCTTTGCCATCTCACATCGAAGATTAAATCAAATACTGAAATGTATGTACGGTGTTCCCTATTCTTCAACCCGTGGAGACAAAGGAACATGCGGTAGCAGACCTAGCCTATCACTCTAATACGTGATGGCCAAGGTTTATAACATTATAAATACCCAGTGTGGCCATTCATTTCCGAAACAAAAACGATATTAATTATTAAGTCTTCATCAAATAATAAAATAAAAGAAAATACGTTGAAGACGTATTCTTCTTTGGCAACTGCAGTCTACAAAAATCAAGTGGGCTACGCTTTCAGACATGATGGCGGACTGCATCGATGGAGCAGGCGGAAGTCTGGGTCGAGTTGATCGTGGACAGTGTGAGGGTCGAGTACTCAAAAAGGAGAATGGCAAGAGGAAGTTGGTGTTTCACATTTTGGGACTCGCGTGTTCGGATGGTTGGGATCATCATATGGTGAAACACGGTAGCAGAGGAGCAGTTCATCCCTTAGTATCAGCGGTAGGTCTGTGTGGCCCAAAGTGGAAGCTTGACCGATGATAGTGGTGGACGTTGGGTATTTGGAGTGTGGAGGATAATGCATTGGAAATATATAGATACAGTATAATATATACAAGGGGGAACAGCAGAGTTTTCGTGAACTGCTGTGTAATTAGAAGACTGATGCGGGTTTGATGGTGTTCAAGCAATGAGGCTGACGTGTGTAAGTAAAGGTGGCGGAAAGAAAGAAACTGGGAAGATGCCAAACGTGGGTAGGCTGAAGTGGTTTAGAACGTGAAGCTTATAATGTAGGGAAGGATTGGTTTTGGTATGAGGCCACCGTGATAAGATCAAAGCCCAGGAAAAAATTACGTTCAGCTATTAAGGAAACAAATCACAAGTTTTAAATCTTACTGGAAACATTCGAAAATAACTTGCCCAAATTGGTGTCGACTAGTGGTTGGTACATTCAGTTTTGAGCTGAGTTTTTGAAGTCGGATGATGATGAGCGACAACCATGGCAACTTGGTCAAATATAAGAATTGAGTTGGTTCGCAAATTTCTACCGAACGGAAAGATTAAAAAGGGACGAAACCGGTCCCGTTGGAATCAAAATGATGAGATCTACGTTGGAGAGCTGATTTCACAAAGAAACTGAGCTACTGGAATTTCGAGATAAAATCAACCGACCGCAAATCGTTATATAACGGTTAACGCGCCAAGGTGAGTAAATTCACTAACTCTGTTTTATTTAAAATATTTTAATTATATTTTAAATAATGGTTGAATGCTGTGTGATGGTTGATTAGATAAATTACAGTTAAATTGGTTGAAATAAATATATATCAGTGCATATGCACACACCATTGGTTGGGTACTAATTTGAATAACGCCTATGGATGCGGAAATCGGTTGGAGGAACTCAACCGGATTCCTAAATATTTAGATGTACTGTTTGTGCACTGCTTGAACCGTGTTGAATGGAAATTCAACGTTATGTTGATTTAGATAAATAAATGATATCGATCTAGAAAGTGACAACAGTCAACCATAAACACATCGTTGTGAGAAGTTGTTTGGCCGTCAGGTAATCAACGAAGTTGATTATAATAAAAATTAGATTTTTATAATCAAAGCAAAGCTTTAAACTGTAGTAGAAATTCTGTTATAAACTAGTACTTTATAGTTCACTTTATAAAGTAAAATATTAGTAATTATTTTTAATTAAATAATTGTTCTTAAGCAGACCTCATTTAAAATGTTATTAAATTAGAAATGTCAAGATTTTTGTAACGAAAAGAGATATCAAGATTTTTGTAACGAAAAGAGATATCAAGATTTTTGTAATAAAAAGAGATGTCAAGAATTTGTAACGGAAAGAGGTGTTGAGATTAATTATAAAGTGGAATATGGTAGCATATTGCAAGTCTCAGAACTATAGCAGTAAAGTAACGCTGTTGACTAGGCTTAAGCATGACTGTTATGTCAAGATTAGTTATAAAGGGATATAGCAGCGTATAGCTAGTTTGAACTGTAACGATAAATGAAACGCTGTTAACCAAACTTAAGCGTGATGTTTATATACAGTAGCACTTCCTAGGGAAGGAAAACAGCTTGTTTTGAAATTCACTTATTCAAAAGTAATAAGAAATGACGTTTGTCCAAAGGAATATAAGAACGAATGTTAAATAAAAAGTGCCTGTGATTTGTGTGATATTGGTTATACATTGAATGGATGTTGTTTTTACTTCGATAGTTAAACAACCGACTATCGAAGTGTTTTGACCATCGTTGTCTATACGGAGAGACCGGTTGGATATTTTATCCGAGAACCACTCCGTATAGGCATAAGCGCTGCGAATGTGATTATGTTGAAGATAATTGAAGACGGAGTGAAATGCAAGGGTCGTCCTGTTTCAGAATGGTGTTTTCTGTTTGTCCAGTCCCAGGACAACTTGTATGGACGAATGTCTGACAGAGTATTCCTAACGGTCACATAAGACGATCTTT
This sequence comes from Allium sativum, assembly GCA_030737875.1. NCBI lineage: Eukaryota > Viridiplantae > Streptophyta > Magnoliopsida > Asparagales > Amaryllidaceae > Allium > Allium sativum. The sequence goes on from CM060916.1 coordinate 201,444,209, forward strand.
TCAAGGTATTACGTCTGGTGGCGGAGGAATTCGTTTCTCTTAGCTTTTATACCCGTGATATTTTTGGGTAGATCAACTAGTGATTTTACGGGTTTGACGATGTGGCATTCAAAGTGTATGATGGCCAGATGTTCTGAAAGGTAGACGTAGTCTCTAGCCTCACAACCGGGAAATGACAAAAATCGGGCAGGCAGCATGGCTATGTGGGTCGCTCCCATTAGGGTGTATAATCACCTATCTAGAGAAATTCCTTTTGTTTCTAAATCTATCGATTCTGCCCATTCGGGAACGGTGGTTTGAGTCCAACCGTTGGTGATATACATTCGATACACTCAAGCGAAATGAGTGGTCGGTCATGTGTGGGCCGGGTTGCAAGACGTTCTTGTTGAACCCAGGTGTATTCGCCTCTAGAGATACATCATCGGAAGGTGGTCCCATACCTTGTCATAGTTGGAATCCAATCTCCAATAAGCGCCCTGCGGTTTTTGATTTTATACTATGTATGTAGAGCGTGAGATGCAAGCGTTCTACTATTTGGTTATTTACTTGATTAGACATTATTATAATATCACTGGATTTTGATATCAATAAATGATTTGGGTTATAGTAAGGTAAAAACCGTCCATGTTTATGTGTGGGCTGGTCTTACTATTATCCTTTTTGTTTCGAAAAGGATTTTCAAAGTTAAGCCAAAATGGTTGGAATTTACTCACACCAGTCCCATGACTGACCCAGAGTTTATTTTGTTTGTTTTTCCCTAAACTCTTGGGTGCCCAAATTTGTACGGGCAGTCAAGTGTTTCAGGCTTTACAGATACACTTGGAGGAGCTTGAAGACGAAGTTTCCACTATTGAATATTTAGAGTTATTTCCGCTGCATCAAATGTTATGTTGTACTCTGATATGGTATGTATACACAAAACAGATTTGTATTTCAAAGTTATGTTATATAATATATTTTATGCGTTCCGCTGTGAGATTCGTGTTTACTCTGATTCTGCTCAGTTGTGTTCTTCTTCTTCTTCTATTCTATTAGTTCTATCTTATCTTTCTCATCCTCTAACTTCTTTCTATTAATGGTCCGGTATTTTCGATGTCTGAACAGTCGACGCTGGGTTTTGTGTCGATTTTTCGGAGTCGAAAATCCCGGTTCGTTACAGTTGGTATCAGAGCTGGTTGCTTAATTGGTACGGATGATAGGGGGTTCTCGCTTCGCGTTAGGTGGCGAACGGGAGACTCTTACCCCTACATCTCCCGACAATGTGGGTTGGTCGAGTCGAGAGGCTGGCCATAAAAGCAGTTCTGAGGTATCTCCGTAAGCCACGCTGGGAGGTTAGCCCAGTACCGAGGGAGGAGAGGATGGTTGAAAAGCCTACTCGAATCTCGTGGTCGTTACAGTTGGTATCAGAGCATAAGGTTAAGATATTACCTTGGCTCTGTGGCGTAACTCAATAAAGATAGGGTTAGTAATACCCTAGATTGAGTATGAGTGTATAAATATGAGCGCGTATCTGTAAATCAATATAAAAACTGTTTTATATTGTGTTGATTGGTTTGGCAAGTGGTTTATGAATTCTGGTCGAAACAGTAATGCAAACTGTGTCGATAGGTGTTTCTAAACTCTTGAACAGAGTAATTCGACACGGTATGTTTTGAATAGAGGGTAAATGGGATAATTTTACCCAAAATATATTTTGATATAAAAGAGGTATATATCTTGGGATTAATGTAGTATATTGGATGTGTTGATCGTAATTAAGATCGAATAAGATTTATAATTGAATTGGTCATATAAATAACCAATCGAAATATTTTATACATATAATATGTAAAATCAGATATACTGAATCTGAAATTTAAACCAGAATTGGAATAAAAAAATTCTGATACATGAAAATGTTTGTAAATGAAATTTGAATTAAATATAAGGGAATTTTAAGATCCTGGGAAAATTTTGAAATATTATCCAAGTTTCGAAAAGATATTTTTGAAGTAATTTCAAATAAAAGTATTTGAATATGAGTTTTGAAAGTAATATAGTATTGAACTCACTTTGATCACTGGGAAATGAGTTCCGATGGTGAAGTCGACCATTATCTGTATTCATTTTCGAGTTCTAAGTGACGGATTACTACCAAGGATTTTGTTTGAAATAAGTTGTTCGGAAATTCAAAAGTTTTGAATTGTTATTATCATGTATATATGATTTCAAACTGATTTGAAATGAAAACCCCAGGAATTTGAATTCTGAAATTTAAAATTTACTTATGAAGTAAATAAACAGAGAATATAAATAAGTTAAATAAATTTAGAATTTGAATTGAAGCCGATTAAGTGAAAATCGTGTTGGAGTAGAATTTAATGTGATGAAGAAATAGAGTGAATTTGTGAAAGAAGAAAGAATAATGAAATTTAACTGGAACCAATTAAATGGAAATTATATTCGATGAAAATGATATTGGAATAGAATTGGAATTGAACTGTAGCCAGTTAAGTGGAAACTGCATTAAAATATAATTCAACTTGGTGAAGTAATTGATTAAGATTGGAGCCGTGCTTGGTTATGGAATTGGAGTTTGAATTGAAATATTTGGCTTAGTAAAAGCAAAATATTGGTTTGAGAATGGATTGATGAGAGATCAACCAAGGATTGAGCTATGGGGATGTGAAGAATGAAATTTCAACCAAGCAGGTTGTGAGGAGTTAGAATTAGAGCATCTTTCCCATCTTAGCAATTTCGAGGACGAAATTATTTTAAGGGGGAAGGAATGTAATGTCCCGCATTTTTATCGGTTATATTTGAATATTTAAATCAGTTTAAATATTGAAATCGTAGTATAAGTGAATTTATATATTTATTAAAACAGAGTTGAATGTATGAAAATATATATTAAATATAATCGAACCCGTAATGTCGCGGCAGTTCGTAATTTAACGTTCTAAACTTCAACTGAGTGTACAGAACTCATTTTAAATCGGATTTCTGCAAAACAAGAAACATTGGGATCTGTTGAACTATATCCTTATAACAGAAGTGAAATATTGAGATTTCGTCGTATAGTTTGCAAGATATGTCCAAATCAAATATTCGAAAAGTCGCTATGAAATCGTTTATCGACCATAACGGTTTATTTGAAATAACTTCTTATCGGTTTCGAATTTAGACAAGGTTCTTTTGGGACGTAGTGATAATTTAATTTTTAGAATTTTACTGTAATTTTTAATTAATTAAATATGCAGCTTTTTATTTGGAGTAATTTGCACCCTATATCAATATTTTGGGGTTTCAAAATATGAGTTAATGTACTGGTATTAGTATATTTTTGGGATCGGGGCACATTGTTCGACATAACGATATTTTTAGTTTTGTCCATAACGATCAGTAAATAAGTAAAATTCTATGTAGTCGGTATCGCATACAGTTCAAGTTTGAAGTACAAATATTAATCCAAACCAAAGATCAAAGACTTTGCCACTCCATCGAACATACAATACAAATGAAATGAAACCGAGATCAAATCGCTAAGGTTAAGTATATAAGATGAAGGGTATTCATACTACTCATTATTTAATACAACATGTCAGCAAAACACTTAAAGTGCATCATATAAATGCAAATTGATGTAAATACCAACTAAAATAGTTGGAAACAAGTAACGTTGATGTCCTCCTCAATATGTACGTAACCATTATACTATCCGCAAAAAGGACATAAGAACAAGCATGGTCGGCCTTATCAGATAAAAATAAAATATATTATATATTCCTTTTATTACTTTGCTCAGTAGTACCATACGTTTATCATCTTTTCAAAAATACTGCACCTACCCTTAAGCTCATGTAGACCTGAAATGGCCAATATTTCATACCAAAGAAAGCATACGGCTACTACACAGTGTAAGTGTCTATAATACACACATATGCTCCATGACATCATCTATTCAGGACTAGTACATGTACACAGGAGGAAAGAACATATAGCAACTCTTTTGTTCCCTTGGCTAGCTATTCAATTTTCATGCAACTGTCTTTCGGCTACTGTTAGCAAATAGTAAATTTTACAAATAGTTTTCGTTGTTCCTATTCACTACGTCTTTGCTCCAATAAATGTGTATGTTACGTTGATTAGACTACTATGTACCTTCTCCCTTAAAACGCGATCTACCCATGAGTTATTAAATCATGTTGTCACCAACGTATAAACCCTACAAGATGCATGATGAAGAAATTTTAAAGCAAAGTCTACCTACATTTACACAGCATGCCTGAAACGCACATGCTGCTGAAGAAAAGCTGCAAACCTGTGTTGAGAAATCGGCCTAACTAGTATCTGTCTGTATGATCAAATCCTACAGCGGCCTACCCCCTTTGCCATCTCACATCGAAGATTAAATCAAATACTGAAATGTATGTACGGTGTTCCCTATTCTTCAACCCGTGGAGACAAAGGAACATGCGGTAGCAGACCTAGCCTATCACTCTAATACGTGATGGCCAAGGTTTATAACATTATAAATACCCAGTGTGGCCATTCATTTCCGAAACAAAAACGATATTAATTATTAAGTCTTCATCAAATAATAAAATAAAAGAAAATACGTTGAAGACGTATTCTTCTTTGGCAACTGCAGTCTACAAAAATCAAGTGGGCTACGCTTTCAGACATGATGGCGGACTGCATCGATGGAGCAGGCGGAAGTCTGGGTCGAGTTGATCGTGGACAGTGTGAGGGTCGAGTACTCAAAAAGGAGAATGGCAAGAGGAAGTTGGTGTTTCACATTTTGGGACTCGCGTGTTCGGATGGTTGGGATCATCATATGGTGAAACACGGTAGCAGAGGAGCAGTTCATCCCTTAGTATCAGCGGTAGGTCTGTGTGGCCCAAAGTGGAAGCTTGACCGATGATAGTGGTGGACGTTGGGTATTTGGAGTGTGGAGGATAATGCATTGGAAATATATAGATACAGTATAATATATACAAGGGGGAACAGCAGAGTTTTCGTGAACTGCTGTGTAATTAGAAGACTGATGCGGGTTTGATGGTGTTCAAGCAATGAGGCTGACGTGTGTAAGTAAAGGTGGCGGAAAGAAAGAAAATGGGAAGATGCCAAACGTGGGTAGGCTGAAGTGGTTTAGAACGTGAAGCTTATAATGTAGGGAAGGATTGGTTTTGGTATGAGGCCACCGTGATAAGATCAAAGCCCAGGAAAAAATTACGTTCAGCTATTAAGGAAACAAATCACAAGTTTTAAATCTTACTGGAAACGTTCGAAAATAACTTGCCCAAATTGGTGTCGACTAGTGGTTGGTACATTCAGTTTTGAGCTGAGTTTTTGAAGTCGGATGATGATGAGCGACAACCATGGCAACTTGGTCAAATATAAGAATTGAGTTAGTTCGCAAATTTCTACCGAACGGAAAGATTAAAAAGGGACGAAACCGGTCCCGTTGGAATCAAAATGATGAGATCTACGTTGGAGAGCTGATTTCACAAAGAAACTGAGCTACTGGAATTTCGAGATAAAATCAACCGACCGCAAATCGTTATATAACGGTTAACGCGCCAAGGTGAGTAAATTCACTAACTATGTTTTATTTAAAATATTTTAATTATATTTTAAATAATGGTTGAATGTTGTGTGATGGTTAATTAGATAAATTACAGTTAAATTGGTTGAAATAAATATATATCAGTGCATATGCACACACCATTGGTTGGGTACTAATTTGAATAACGCCTATGGATGCGGAAATTGGTTGGAGGAACTCAACCGGATTCCTAAATATTTAGATGTACTGTTTGTGCACTGCTTGAACCGTGTTGAATGGAAATTCAACGTTATGTTGATTTAGATAAATAAATGATATCGATCTAGAAAGTGACAACAGTCAACCATAAACACATCGTTGTGAGAAGTTGTTTGGCCGTCAGGTAATCAACGAAGTTGATTATAATAAAAATTAGATTTTTATAATCAAAGCGAAGCTTTAAACTGTAGTAGAAATTCTGGTATAAACTAGTACTTTATAGTTCACTTTATAAAGTAAAATATTAGTTAATTATTTTTAATTAAATAATTGTTCTTAAGCAGACCTCATTTAAAATGTTATTAAATTAGAAATGTCAAGATTTTTGTAACAAAAAGAGATATCAAGATTTTTGTAACGAAAAGAGATATCAAGATTTTTGTAATAAAAAGAGATGTCAAGAATTTGTAACGGAAAGAGGTGTTGAGATTAATTATAAAGTGGAATATGGTAGCATATTGCAAGTCTCAGAACTATAGCAGTAAAGTAACGCTGTTGACTAGGCTTAAGCATGACTGTTATGTCAAGATTAGTTATAAAGGGATATAGCAGCGTATAGCTAGTTTGAACTGTAACGATAAATGAAACGCTGTTAACCAAACTTAAGCGTGATGTTTATATACAGTAGCACTTCCTAGGGAAGGAAAACAGCTTGTTTTGAAATTCACTTATTCAAAAGTAATAAGAAATGACGTTTGTCCAAAGGAATATAAGAACGAATGTTAAATAAAAAGTGCCTGTGATTTATGTGATATTGGTTATACATTGAATGGATGTTGTTTTTACTTCGATAGTTAAACAACCGACTATCGAAGTGTTTTGACCATCGTTGTCTATACGGAGAGACCGGTTGGATATTTTATCCGAGAACCACTCCGTATAGGCATAAGCGCTGCGAATGTGATTATGCTGAAGATAATTGAAGACGGAGTGAAATGCAAGGGTCGTCCTGTTTCAGAATGGTGTTTTCTGTTTGTCCAGTCCCAGGACAACTTGTATGGACGAATGTCTGACAGAGTATTCCTAACGGTCACATAAGACGATCTTTTCAAGGTATTACGTCTGGTGGCGGAGGAATTCGTTTCTCTTAGCTTTTATACCCGTGATATTTTTGGGTAGATCAACTAGTGATTTGACGGGTTTGACGATGTGGCATTCAAAGTGTATGATGGCCAGATGTTCTGAAAGGTAGACGTAGTCTCTAGCCTCACAACCGGGAAATGACAAAAATCGGGCAGGCAGCATGGCTATGTGGGTCGCTCCCATTAGGGTGTATAATCACCTATCTAGAGTAATTCCTTTTGTTTCTAAATCTATCGATTCTGCCCATTCGGGAACGGTGGTTTGAGTCCAACCGTTGGTGATATACATTCGATACACTCAAGCGAAATGAGTGGTCGGTCATGTGTGGGCCGGGTTGCAAGACGTTCTTGTTGAATCCAGGTGTATTCGCCTCTAGAGATACATCATCGGAAGGTGGTCCCATACCTTGTCATAGTTGGAATCCAATCTCCAATAAGCACCCTGCGGTTTTTGATTTTATACTATGTATGTAGAGCGTGAGATGCAAGCGTTATACTATTTGGTTATTTACTTGATTAGACATTATTATAATATCACTGGATTTTGATATCAATAAATGATTTGGGTTATAGTAAGGTAAAAACCGTCCATGTTTATGTGTGGGCTGGTCTTACTATTATCCTTTTTGTTTCGAAAAGGATTTTCAAAGTTAAGCCATATGGTTGGAATTTACTCACACCAGTCCCATGACTGACCCAGAGTTTATTTTGTTTGTTTTTCCCTAAACTCTTGGGTGCCCAAATTTGTAAGGGCAGTCAAGTGTTTCAGGCTTTACAGATACACTTGGAGGAGCTTGAAGACGAAGTTTCCACTATTGATTATTTAGAGTTATTTCCGCTGCATCAAATGTTATGTTGTACTCTGATATGGTATGTATACACAAAACAGATTTGTATTTCAAAATTATGTTATATAATATATTTTATGCGTTCCGCTGTGAGATTCGTGTTTACTCTGATTCTGCTCAGTTGTGTTCTTCTTCTTCTTCTATTCTATTAGTTCTATCTTATCTTTCTCATCCTCTAACTTCTTTCTATTAATGGTCCGGTATTTTCGATGTCTGAACAGTCGACGCTGGGTTTTGTGTCGATTTTTCGGAGTCGAAAATCCTGGTTCGTTACACTACACTTTCTACAGAAGTATTTATACCTCGTTGTTGCAGAGGAGGTGCCTCCAGTGCATGAACTTGTCCACCCGAAGTGGATGCAGCTTTCTGCGCCTGCCCTCGCCTCTTAGGGCAGTCCTTAACTATGTGTCTTGTTTCTCCACAATGAAAGCAACCACCATTCATCTTTGCCTTCTTCTTCCTGCAGTCTTTCACCACATGTCCAACCACACCACAGAAATTACACTTTCTTGTTTCACGAGCTTTGTTGTTTTTCCCGCCCTTCTTAAAGTCTGCTTTCTTAGGCTGTAAAGCTTCTTTCTTTCCCTGAGACCCTTCCGCCTTTGTCTCCTTCTTGCCTTTATCCTCCTCACGTAGTAACGCCATCTGTACCAGCCTTTCATATGTAGCTCCTATAGGTATATGGGTCATGGCCAGGCTATGAAGCGGCTCATTCAGTCCCTTGACAAAGCGGAGAGCCTTCTTGTGTTGGGTGTTGACTAGGTCCAATCCGAACCTAGCCAGCTGATCAAACTGGTTGACGTACTCTTTGACGGTCATACTTCCTTGCTTAAGGGATAGAAACCTCTCCATTTGAAGACTTCTCTCAGCTTCTGAAAGGAACTTCAGCTCAAATCTAAATCTGAAATCTTCCCACGTTTCTACTGGTCTTTCTGCATTGGTGACTTCCCACCAGTAGGAAGCCACTCCTTTGAGCAACCACACTACCAGTCTAACCTTCTGTCTGTCTTCTACCTCGAAGATAACGAAAAGATCTTCGGTCTCTTTCAGCAAGTTCCTGTCTGCTACGAAGGACTAGGTTCCATGAATGTCTTTCCCACCCATAGCTTTAAAATCTCTACAAGTCTTGGCAAAAGCATTTCCTCTCGGAGGAGGAGGAGGAGGGGGAATTTCAGCAACTGGGGGAGGAGGAGGAGGAGGAATTGCTGCAGCTGGGGGAGGAAGATTCGCTGGGCCCGCCTCATTGGCCTTAGCTTCCAAGTACCTTCTAAACCAACCAGGTACAGTCACACCTTCTGGAAGGTTAAATTCTCCCGACATGCTGAAACGAAAAAGGAAAGATTCAAAACGAAGGATAAAAAATTCATATGGCTTTGGGGGATTATGCCTTTCTAAAACTATAAAACAATTCTTTTTCTTGAAAAATGCTTCTTTAAATTTTAATTTGAATATAGTTTCAAAAACTTTTTATCTGGTCTGATAAACCTATGCTCTGATACCAAGTGAAACACCCCACCTCCGTTAAGGTCACTCACAAAGGGAATGCCTTAATTTTGGTGGAGGTTTATAAGTAAAAGACACAGATAAAACACAAGACAGATATAAACACATATAAATAAGCAGCAGAAAAACCAACAGACTTTTATTATCATAAATACGTGTTCATACAGAACATTTTCAACATTGTCTCAAAACAAACTTCCAATTATTACAACCATAATACTGTCTTGATTTTAAAGGTTAAAGAAGCATGAAACATAAATAAAGCTGCATAATCCCCATAAATGATATCCAAAGCCATGGTCCAAATGAAAGAAGTCCAAGCAATTCATTATCTCTCTTCAAGCTGGATGAAAAACTGACTAAGCTGCGGTGTTTCCTCCCTGTGGACCTGGGGGGAACGGAAGAAAAGAAGACGAAAGGAAAATGGGTCAGACATAAGTCTGGTAAGTCTAGCTATATTCCTAGAATGTTAACAATAAAAAGATCATGACTTGCATAAAGTGAGAACATGACGATATCAGGATAATAGACTATCCTAGAACTAGATAAGGTGTCCTAAAACGAACATCCCTTCGCACCCTATTTTAAATCTCTATCTCTGCACCTACTAATTCTTATACCAACAGGCACCCCGTGATTGGGGTGAAGTGATCCCTTTCTCTTTCTTTAAAAGATCGGCTCCTACTCGTATATTCACATGTGTCCTACGGCCCTATATGGTAGATACCTATGCTGGTCCCACCATGGGGTGTATCAAGTCCCATGGTGTCGGCCCCGACACAATTCTAGCATGCATAGGGTATACTACTAATGCTCCAGTGCCCTGACTTGTCTGCTCCAGAGTGTGTGCACGCCTGCACTCTGTTAGAACCCACACTGTGCACCAACCGCCGTCGCTTTTGACCGCTTATAATCAGCCCAGTAATCGTGCCCCACCCTGCCTAGTTCAGGGTACCATGATACCTAATTGGGTTACTACTGAAACAGGTCCCCGTTACTAGGTTTTCTAGTCAAACATGTTAAGTGGTTAAGTGTTTGAATGAACCTAACCCCCACCCATCCAAATTATTTAACATGTTGAATTTGGTTAAGTATTTATTAAATTGACTTAACAATATCAGTCCTAACTCAGCTCTAATTGTCTTAGAGCACCAACCTCTCAGATTAAACAGATATTGTTGTGGCTGCCTGTATGCCGGTTGGGTCCGGGCAGTCTTATGCCACAACTCAGTTTAACCTCGGGTCTTTATTGGGCCCCATGCCTTAACCTCTCACATTGGATAGCTATTGTTGTGACAACTGGACAGCCGGGCGGGTCCGGGCAGGTTTACGTCACAACTCAATCCAACCTCGGGTTAAGCGCGTTCGTATTTTCTAATTTACATTTTAATTATGTAAATTATTCAAATTCAAATTACTGTCACATTCATTTCCAATTAATCTCATTAATTAAGGTAATTAATGCCTTTTTATGCCATAAATAACTTATGTGATTAATGTCCAATTTATGGCAAGTTTTCCTAAAATTATCATTTTAACCCAACGTTACCCCGTCTAATATTAGGCTAACCATCTCAGCCTAATTTACGTTCGCATGATTTTTGGTGTAAAGTATTAGGCTAAAAACTTAGCGTAATTTAATATACGCAAATTGGCATAAATTAGCATAAAAATGATGAGGGTATAACTTTGGTATTGATGGCATAATCAATATGAACATAATAGGGTGTACTTGCAAAATAACTAACATGAACATTTTAGGGGTGTACTTGCAAAATAACTAACATGAACATTATAATGTCATAGGTACAAACTTGCAAAAAGACTAACATAAACATTATAATGTCATAGGTATGAACTTGCACTTATAGGCTAACTCAACATATATGTGTTTTTTAACATAGGCCATATTAACAACATACATGAGAATTAGCAATATGAACTAATCCATATACATATGTTAATTTGCAACATAGGCAAATCAACATACGTACATGTGAGTTAGCAACATAGGCTAATCAACATACACATGTGTTAATTAGTAACATAGATTTAAACATACTTGCAAATTAATCCCATCATATGATAAGTGTGAACATGGCATAAGTTTTGCATAAACATGAACATATATATTTGACAATTGGTCGCATAACTTCACTACATAAACTTGCATAATAAACTACACAATTCTCATAAGATGTTACAATCCAAGTCCATGCTTATACAAATAATCTAATCCAATAATCCCAAATTTAACATGATAATAGAATCAAGTCACTGGCATAGATTAATATTATAAAACATAATAAACATCATACTTAATAATTCTCAATTCAACATGATAATAGAATCAAATAACAAACGTATATTAATAACATAACGAGTATCGTACTATTATCATTTCATCGCAACACATGATATTCATATTAATTCGCATTCTAAAAATGTAGCTAAACATACAATCGTAGACGGTCTTGATTTCTGAGTTCTGAAATTCTGAATTTCCAAAGATTTCCTTTGGGAAGACGTTGCTTTGATTCTAATTTGTTGTTGCTTTTTAATCTTTTAGTTTGTATTCGCTATGTTGTTCGTCTCTTTCAAGTGGAGGCTCCCTCTAGTTCTCAGCAGACAGCATGGTGGCTCCAATTCTTATTCTTTTTTTTTGAATTTTTAGTTTGAGACCTAGGGTCTTTTTATAGAGTTGTAAGTTTATTTGAGCCGTCGATGAAGCTAGGGTTAACCAGAGCCGTCCGTTGTAAAGAGAAGCCAATTATGTTCACCATTTCTTTCTTAATGTATATTTACTATTATTTGTCAATTCATATAAATACGTACGCATTAGATACATCTCCCCTTTACACATTTATTATTATTTTTGTATGCATATTAGATACATCTCCCCTTTACATATTTATTATTATTCTTGTATGCACATTAGATACATCTCCCCTTTACACATTTATTATTATTCTTATATGCACATTAGATACATCTCCCCTTTACACATTTATTTTTGTATTAGAACTTTAGTGTTAACAGAAATACGGGGTGTTACATTCTCCCCTCCTTAAAGGATTTCGTCCCCGAAATCTCCAAGTCTAGGAGAACATATATCCTACCATCCAAATGTCCGTCTACTCAATCATCAAACACGAGCGTCCATCGTCCTTAAAAGATTTCTAATGCTTCATGATCATATGCATCATGTGTGTACTTGTCCTTATCTAATGCAAAAATCAGGCGGTCTACTGATTCAGTTGACCTCCTTAATGCAAATTATGTAAGTGTCATGAATCCATTATGTATGCATACCTTTTCCTATTCATAATTCTACATGAGTGCGCAATCATTCAAACAAATGCGACATCCATATGACAACATATTAAGCTTCAACCATATACAAACATAAACACAATTATGCATACGCAATATGAAGTGATTGAACCGATCTAAATCCCTAGATTGTGTGTGTATATGCATCCACGAGCAACCACTAGCAAACATTTGCAACCACTTGCAACCATCATCCATAACATGATTCAATTACATGTTTACATCCAAAGGGTTTTCCACCTAAGGATAAAAGGGTAAGGTCGGGGAGATATACCTAAAAAGATAGATACTAACATGACTTTAAGGAAAAAGAGAGATCAAAAATGTACCCTCAAAAAAGAAAAGGTTAGGCTGCGCGTATTCTATCCTCAGTTTCCCAAGTCGCGTCTTCCTCGGCATCGCTCTACTGAACTTTGACGAGTTTGGCTTCGCGGTTGCGTTGCTTTTTCACTTCAGTTCCTAAGATGCGAGTTGGAACTTTCCTCACAGTTGCTTCGCGTTCTACTTCAGCTTCTTCTAGAATGTTTGGCTTTACCACTTCCGCTGACTCATGTAGATACTTCCGGAGGTGAGAAACATGAAAGACGTTGTGAACTCCGGCCAGTCTCTCAGGTAACTCTAACCTGTAGGCCATCTTCCCAATCTTCTCGATGATAGGAAACGGCCCTACAAATCTTGGTGCTAGCTTCCCTGTGGATCCAAAGCGAACGACGTTCCTTCAAGGAGATACCTTAAGGAAAACCCTGTCCCCAACCTCAAATTCAAGGTCGGTCCTTCTCTTGTCTGCGTAGGATTTTTGTCTGTCTTGGGTTGTCTTCATTCTTCTCCGTATTAAGTCTACTTTCTCTGAAATCTCTCGGATCATATCTGGTCCAAGTATGAGCTTGTTAGTAGACTCCCACCAATAAGTGGGCGATCGGCACGGTCTTCCATATAAAGCTTCGAAGGGTGCCATTCCGATGGTGGCTTGGTAGCTGTTGTTGTAGGCAAATTCCGCCAAAGGAAGATGGTCCTCCCAAGTCCCTCCAAAGTCAAGGACGCAAAGTCTCAAAAGGTCTTCCAAAATCCTGTTCACCCTTTCCGTCTGACCATCGGTTTGGGGGTGATAGGTCGTGCTCAAACATAACTGTGTGCCTACAGCTTCTTGCAGACTCCGCCAAAACTCGCTTGTGAAGATAGGATCTCTGTCGCTAATAATGCTGGAAGGTATTCCATGGAGCCGAACTATCTCCTTAAGATAAAGAGATGCTAGAGACGAGGCAGTCCTTCTACTCTTGACAGGTAAAAAGTGGGCGCTTTTAGTAATCCTATCCACTATTACCCAAATGCTAGTGTTTCCTCTTCTAGACCTAGGCAGCCCATCAATGAAGTCCATTGAAATGCTATCCCACTTCCACTGTGGGACCTCTAGAGGATGGAGCAGACCGCCAGGCTTCTTCTGCTCCGCCTTGACTTGTTGGCAAATCATGCACTTAGAAACAAAATCTGCCACGTCCGTCTTTATGCCACTCCAAAAGAAAACACTCTTTAAGTCCTTGTATATTTTTTCCCCACCTGGATGTATTGTCATCTTGGAATGATGTGCCTCCTCAAGAACTTTCTTCACCAACTCCTTTGCCTGTGGGACGCATAGTCTTCCATCCCGTCTTAACCACCCTTTGTCGTCGATGGTGTATCTATCGAGGTGGCTAGAAGTCTCACCCCTAACGAGCTTATCAACCACTTCTACAAGCTGAGGGTCTTCTCGTTGTGCGGTCCCTATTGACTCTAAGAGAGTGGGCCGCACTTCTAGCGATGCTAACAGATCGGGTACAAAATCAGAGGAGGGCCTAAAGTCAAAACTGGCTATAAACTCTAGGCTTCGCCTTTCAACAAATAGCGGGCTCAACGTTAGCTTCTTTCTACTCAAGGCATCTGCGACTACGTTGCCCTTGCCAGGAGTGTAGGAAATCTCAAAATCATACGAGGCAAGAAACTCCATCCACCTTTGTTGCCTTAAGTTAAGATCCTTCTGCGAGAAGAGATACTTCAAAGATTTATGGTCAGTATACAGTTCAAATTTCTCACCTAGGAGACAATGGCACCAAGACTTAATCGCAAAGACGATGGCGGCCAACTCAAGGTCTTGGGTTGCGTAGTTCCTTTCATGAACTTTCAACTGTCTACCACCATAAGCTACTACCCTTCCTTCTTGCATTAGGACAGATCCTAGTCCTGTCCCGCATGCATCCGTGTATACTGTAAACATTTTGCTTCCATCCGGCAAGGTCAGAACTGGGGCTGTTGTAAGAGCCCTTTTTAAGTGTTGGAAAGCAAACTCGCAATCCAAATCCCAAGAGAAAACTAGATTCTTCTTTGTTAGACTTGTAAGAGGAGCTGAGATTTTTGTAAAATCTCTTATGAACTTCCGATAAAAGCCTGCAAGCCCGAGGAAGCTTCGGACCTCGGTTGCATTCCTTGGTGCCTTCCAATCTTGCACCGCTACTACTTTAGCGGGGTCTACAGCTAACCACTCTTTGGACACTATATGCCCAAGAAATCTCACTTCTTCTCTCCAAAAGTGGCACTTGGAGAATTTAGCTTTTAACTGATGTGTTCTAAGAGTCTCCATTATTGCCTTTAGGTGCTGAGCATGATCTTCCTCATTTTTTGAGAAGATCAAAATATCGCCTACGAAGACCACCACGAATTTATTGAGGAAATCTCTGAACACCCTACTCATTAGGTCCACGAAGTAAGCGGGTGCGTTTGTCAAGCCAAAAGGCATGAAAAGCCACTCAAAGAATCCGTATGGGGTTCTGAAAGCTGTCTTATCGATGCTATCATCAGCTACCCTTAGCTGATGAAATCCGGTCGCCAAATCAAGTTGGGAGAAAACCAACGCTCCTACAAGCTGGTCAAACAAATCGTTAATTCTGGGGAGAGGTTGCCTATTCTTTTTAGTCAGCTTGTTTAGCTCCCTATAGTCAACACATAGACGGAGTGAACCATCCGCCTTTGTAGCGAACACCACTGGAGCGCCCCATTCTGAAATGCTCCGCCTAATGAACCCCTTTTCTAAAAGCTCTTTAATCTGCTTACTGAGCTCTTTCCTTTCCCTAGGAGCCATGTGCCTAACAGGCAAAGCAACGGACTTCGCATTGTCAACAAGATAAATACGGAAGTCTATTTCCCGTTTCGGAGGTAAGCCCTTCACCTCATCAAAGACATCCGAATATTCTCGGACCACCTTAACTGACTGCAAATTCTCAACAGAAGCGTCAAGCGATTCAAGATAACTAAGCATAACCACATTCGAGGGATTACAAGTAATTTCCAGCGTGTTACCGAGTTGGGTAAAGAGCCTAACCACTCTTTTCTCACAATCAAGGATGGCACCATTATTGGATAGCCAGTCCATGCCCAAAATCAATCCATACCCCGAGAAGCCCAAAACAAAGGTACTACATCTAAATTCTACACTTAGAATAGAGATTTTCAAATTCATACAAATCATTGACAAATAAGTTGGGCCTCCAATTGGATTGAAGACAATCATGGGATCCCCTACCATACTAGTTTCTAGGTGCAGAGATTCTACTAAAGCAGATGAAATAAAGGAGTGTGATGCACCAGAATCAAATAAAGTGCGAACTGGGTGATCATAAAGATAAACTAGACTTTCTATATAAGTATTTCTACCTCGCTGTTGCAGAGGAGGTGCCTCCAGTGCATGAACTTGTCCACCCGAAGTGGATGCAGCTTTCTGCGCCTGCCCTCGCCTCTTAGGGCAGTCCTTAGCTATGTGTCATGTTTCTCCACAATGAAAGCAACCACCATTCATATTTACCTTCTTCTTCCTGCAGTCTTTCACCACATGTCCAACCACACCACAGAAATTACACTTTCTTGTTTCGCGAGCTTTGTTGTTTTTCCCGCCTTTCTTAAAGTCTATTTTCTTAGGCTGTTAAGCTTCTTTCTTTCCCTGAGACCCTTCCGCCTTTGTCTCTTTCTTGCCTTTATCCTCCTCATGTAGTAACGCCATTTATACCAGCCTTTCATATGTAGCTCCCATAGGTATATGGGTCATGGCCAGGCTTTGAAGCGGCTCATTTAGTCCCTTGACAAAGCGGAGAGCCTTCTTGTGTTGGGTGTTGACTAGGTCCAGTCCGAACCTAGCCAGCTGATCAAACTGGTTGACGTACTCTTTGACGGTCATACTTCCTTGCTTAAGGGATAGGAACCTCTCCATTTGAAGACTTCTCTCAGCTTCTGAAAGGAACTTCAGCTCAAATCTAAATTTGAAATCTTCCCACGTTTCTACTGGTCTTTCTGCATTGGTGACTTCCCACCAGTAGGAAGCCTCTCCTTCGAGCAACCACACTGCCAGTCTTACCTTCTGCCTGTCTTCTACCTCGAAGATAACGAAAAGATCTTCGGTCTCTTTCAGCCAGTTCCTGGCTGCTACGAAGGACTCAGTTCCACGAAAGTCGTTCCCACCCATAGCTTTAAAATCTCTACAAGTCTTGGCAAAAGCATTTCCTCTCGGAGGAGGAGGAGGAGAAGGAGGAGGAGGAGGGGGAATTTCAGCAACTGGGGGAGGAGGAGGAGGAATTGCTGCAGCTGGGGAGGAAGATTCGCTGGGCCCGCCTCATTGGCCCTAGCTTCCATGTATCTTCTATACCAACCAGGTACAGTCACACCTTCTGGAAGGTTAAATTCTCCCGACATGCTGAAACGAAAAAGGAAAGATTCAAAACGAAGGATAGATAATTCACACGGCTTTGGGGGATTATGCCTTTCTAAAACTATAAAACAATTCTTTTTCTTGAAAAATGCTTCTTTAAATTTTAATTTGAATATAGTTTCTAAAACTTTTTATCTGGTCTGGTAAACCTATGCTCTGATACCAAGTGAAACACTCCACCTCCGTTAAGGTCACTCACAAAGGGAATGCCTTAATTTTGGTGGAGGTTTATAAGTAAAAGACACAGCTAAAACACAAGACAGATATAAACACATATAAATAAGCAGCGGAAAAACCAATAGACTTTTATTATCATAAATACGTGTTCATACAGAACATTTCCAACATTGTCTCAAAACAAACTTCCAATTATTACAACCATAATACTGTGTTGATTTTAAAGGTTAAAGAAGCATGAAACATAAATAAAGCTGCATAATCCCCATAAATGATATCCAAAGCCATGGTCCAAATGAAAGAAATCCAAGCAATACATTCTCTCTCTTCAAGCTGGATGAAAAACTGACTAAGCTGCGGTGTTTCCTCCCTGTGGACCTGGGGGGGAACGGAAGAAAAGAAGACGAAAGGAAAATGGGTCAGACATAAGTCTGGTAAGTCTAGCTATATTCCTAGAATGTTAATAATAAAAAGATCATGACTTGCATAAAGTGAGAACAGGACGATATCAGGATAATGGACTATCCTAGAACCAGATAAGGTGTCCTAAAACGAACATCCCTTCGCACCCTATTTTAAATCTCTATCTCTGCACCTACTAATTCTTATACCAACAGGCACCCCGTGATTGGGGTGAAGTGATCCCTTTCTCTTTCTTTAAAAGATCGGCTCCTACTCATATATTCACATGTGTCCTACGGCCCTATATGGTAGATACCTATGCTGGTCCCACCATGGGGTATATCAAGTCCCATGGTGGCGGCCCCGACACAATTCTAGCATGCATAGGGTATACTACTGATGCTCCAGTGCCCTGACTTGTCTGCTCCAGAGTGTGTGCACGCCTGCACTCTGTTAGAACCCACACTGTGCACCAACCGTCGTCGCTTTTGACCGCTTACAATCAGCCCAATAATCGTGCCCCACCCTGCCTAGTTCAGGGTACCATGATACCTAATTGGGTTACTGCTGAAATAGGTCCCCGTTGCTAGGTTTTCTAGTCAAACATGTTAAGTGGTTAAGTGTCTGAATGAACCTGACCCCCACCCATCCAAATTATTTAACATGTTGAATTTGGTTAAGTATTTATTAAATTGACTTAACCCTATCAGTCCTAACTCAGCTCTAATTGTCTTATTAGAGCACCAACCTCTCAGATTAGACAGATATTGTTGTGGCTGCCTATATGCCGGTTGGGTCCGGGCAGTCTTACGCCACAACTCAGTTTAACCTCGGGTCTTTATTGGGCCCCATGCCTTAACCTCTCACATTGGATAGCTATTGTTGTGACAACTGGACAGCCGGGCGGGTCCGGGCAGGTTTACGTCACAACTCAATCCAACCTCGTGTTAAGCGCGTTCGTATTTTCTTATTTACATTT
Source organism: Allium sativum (assembly GCA_030737875.1). Taxonomy (NCBI): domain Eukaryota; kingdom Viridiplantae; phylum Streptophyta; class Magnoliopsida; order Asparagales; family Amaryllidaceae; genus Allium; species Allium sativum. The sequence continues at coordinate 201,463,065 of CM060916.1, forward strand.
TAATTATGTAAATTATTCAAATTCAAATTACTATCACATTCATTTCCAATTAATCTCATTAATTAAGGTAATTAATGCCTTTTTATGCCATAAATCACTTATGTGATTAATGACCAATTTATGGCAAGTTTTCCTAAAATTATCATTTTAATCCAACGTTACCCCGTCCAATATTAGGCTAACCATCTCAGCCTAAATTACGTTCGCATGATTTTTGGTGTAAAGTATTAGGCCAAAAACATCGCCTAATTTAATATACGCAAATTGGCATAAATTATCACAAACATGACAAGGGTATAACTTTGGTATTGATGGCATAATCAATATGAACATAATAGGGTGTACTTGCAAAATAACTAACATGAACATTTTAGGGGTGAACTTGCAAAATAACTAAAATGAATATTATAGTGTCATAGGTACAAACTTGCAAAAAGACTAACATAAACATTATAATGTCATAGGTATGAACTTGCACTTATAGGCTAACTCAACATATATGTGTTTTTTTAACATAGGCCATATTAACAACATACATGAGAATTAGCAATATGAACTAATCCATATACATATGTTAATTTGCAACATAGGCAAATCAACATACGTATATGTGAGTTAGCAACATAGGCTAATCAACATACACATGTGTTAATTAGTAACATAGATTTAAACATACTTGCAAATTAATCCCAACATATGATAAGTGTGAATATGGCATAAGTTTTGCATAAATATGAACATATAGATTTGACAATTGGTCGCATAACTTCACTACATAAACTTGCATAATAAACTACACAATTCTCATAAGATTTTACAATACAAGTCCATGCTAATACAAATAATCTAATCCAATAATCCCAAATTTAACGTGATAATAGAATCAAGTCACTGGCATAGATTAATATTATAAAACATAATAAACATCATACTTAATAATTCTCAATTCAACATGATAATAGAATCAAATCACAAACGTATATTAATAACATAACGAGTATCGTACTATTATCATTTCATCGCAACACATGATATTCATATTAATTCGCATTATAAAAATGTAGCTAAACTTACAATCGTAGACGGTCTTGTTTTCTAAGTTCTGAAATTCTGAATTTGCAAAGCTTTCCTTTGGGAAGACGTTGCTTTGATTCTAATTTGTTGTTGCTTTTTAATCTTTTAGTTTGTATTCGCTATGTTGTTCGTCTCTTTCAAGTGGAGGCTCCCTCTAGTTCTCAGCAGACAGCATGGTGGCTCCAATTCTTATTCTGTTTTTGTGAATTTTTAGTTTGAGACCTAGGGTCTTTTTATAGAGTTGCAAGTTAATTTGAGCCGTCGATGAAGCTAGGGTTAACCAGAGCCGTCCGTTGTAAACAGAAGCCAATTATGTTCACCATTTCTTTCTTAATGTACATTTACTATTATTTGTCAATCCATATAAATACGTACGCATTAGATACATCTCCCCTTTACACATTTATTATTATTTTTGTATGCACATTAGATACATCTCCCCTTTACACATTTATTATTATTCTTGTATGCACATGAGATACATCTCCCCTTTACACATTTATTATTATTCTTATATGCACATTAGATACATCTCCCCTTTACACATTTATTTTTGTATTAGAAACTTTAGTGTTAACAGAAATACGGGGTGTTACAATAACCTTATTAAAAATGCAATCTTTTTAAATGCAAACAAAATCACATAAAAAAATGCAACTTTGAAATCAGTTTTTTTATATTGTCTCTAATTAAAAAAAATGCATCTAAAAAAACTATTCCTTTTTATGTAGACAATAATGCATCAAAATTTGTATTCTATTTTGTTGAAAATCTTGTTCAACAAAATAACACAAAAATGTGTATTCTAAATTTTGTTGAAAAACTAGTTCAACAAAATGACACGAAAATATGTGTTCATGTTTTATTCCAAAATTTGACTCCATAAAAATGAATAAAATGTTTGATCCATTTTAATGTTAAAATTTTTGATTTAACAAATTAACAAGATTCTGTGTTTCATGTATGGTGAAAAATTCTAACTTAACAAATTTACAAAATTTGTTGTTCTATACACTTGATCCTTTTATATAAACAAAAATTATACATATTTTGTTTAAATCAAATTCTAATTAACAGCAATGTTAATTTTAAACAATCAAGTGGACAAAATGATAATTTGGGTTTAACCCAACTCTGATTAACATAAAGGCTAATTTTCCAACGGTATGATAAACAAAATAATAATTTTGTTTAATCTAAATAACAGAAATGTAAATTTAACAATTCTATCGCCACAAAACATAATCAAACAAACAATGTATATTTTACATTTAATACAAAACAATAACAACATGAATCAGCTGTGGATTAATAATATTAATTTCAGAATTTATTTCTAATTTTAAAAGAAAGAAATAAATAGATTTCTCACCGACAGTCTAATTCAGAACAGTTCAAGTTTGAAATTTCCATAATTCAGATTTGCTCCGTTTTTAGTTCTAGTCTTTTCCATGGCGTAGTGTTCTCTATTGTGATTCCAACGCAGCTGACGATTCGCAAAATGGACCTCGTACGAAGGAGATATCGAATTTTAAACTTGTATTACATAATTAGATAGTTAAATTATAATTAAAACTAAATTACCCTTTTATAACGTTAAACAAGCGCTGCCTTATGCGCTGTCCTTTTTCTTCTTCTTCTCGGTTGTTCACTGTAATTGGAGAAACCCATCCTCGATTTCTTCATGCCGACGCCGCACCATTCACGGTCCTCTGTGCTCCAATCAGACGACACCACGATGACCGCCTTCGAACACTGCCTCCACGCCCAGAACCTCGCTCCCCCGAATTCCGGTCCGAAGGCCGCCACTTCCAGCTCAAATTCCGGCCTCCACAACGACTTATAACAGATCTCGACCGTACAATTTTAAAGAGTATATGAATCTCTTCGATCTTGGTATGGAATTCGTGTTTTAATTTTGTGTGGATTAGAAGATATTAAGGAATGAATTTCAGAACGAATCAGCCATTAAAATTTAGGGTATGGCAGCTGGAAGATAGAACTAGGGCTATAGTATCCAACCGTATATGTAGCGCATTTTATTTTAAATTTATTTATTTTCTAAATTTATCTGTATGTTGCTACTAACTCCAAATCAAACCCAACGAGTGTCACCCCTAGCTAACAACCCCCGTCCCGGACGCAATGGAATATGTTTCGTAACCCAGTACGGCTGTTACGATATGTTTTTCTTTAAATTTAATTATAAATCAGTTAATTATTAAATTCAAATGTACATTTTAAATTACCGGGGCAACATACAGACTCTAAAAATTATAGAAAAATTATTCCTAGTTATGTTTTGACGATACGGTTCTAACAAGACTAATTCCGTCGAATACTGAGAATGTTTGAAAAATGGCCATTTTCAAGTCGATTAAAATTGACTGAAACTAACAAAACACGTTTTCCTTTGCCACGCTCACATAATAATTCAAAAAATTATGAAAATTGAAACCTAGCAATAATTTGGCATTCCAGTTCCAATAAAAGTGGTTTCGTCGAAAACCGAGGTCGTTTGAAAAATGGCTATTTTTAAGGCCAATATATTATATTAAAATATATATAAATTCTACAACGACTTTTCTAAATTTTAAACTGGACATAACTTTCAAATTATAAAGTGAAATTTCACTTTTTCAGATTCGTTAGAAAGATATGATTAAACAGATTTAAATATTTCTTGTTTCGCTCAATTCTGATTTATTTTGAATCCTGTACAGTCCGTCAAAGTTCAAATTCAAATTTTCAAACTACAGCGTTGTTTTAAACTCCTTTTATAATTAAATTGAATTTGTTTGTTTTAAACAAAGTTTTTAGTCGTTCTTATTTAAAATAGATTATTTTAAATATTAAAACCCATTAAAATTTCTATATAAAAAAAAATTAAATTAGCCACAAATTCTGGGTCGTTACATAGTCGCTATGGAATTTAATATAATATATAGCCCTTATAAATAGCCATTTTGCAAATGACCTCCGTTTTCGACGAAACAAATTTGATGGGATCCATAATGTCAAATTATTGCAAGATTCCAATTTTCATAATTTTTGGAATTAATATGGGAGCGTGGTAAACTAAATCGTGTTTGGTCAATTTCAATTGAATTAGATCGACCATAAAAAGCACAACTTTCAAATGGTCTCATAATTCGATGAAATTAGTTTTATTAGGACCATATCATCAAAACATAGCTAGATTTATTTTTTGGGAATTTTTGGAGTCAGTATGTGGGCCCGGTAAATTAAAATGTACGTTTAAAATTAAATATATATTGATTTATATTTTAATTTTAAATAAAACTGATCGAAGTGCTCGAGTTGGCTTACGAAACATATCCCATTGTGTTCGAAATGGGGTATTTGGCTAGGACGACAGTCACTGAGTTTGATTTGGAGTTTGTGACGATAAACTAGTATTTTAAAAATAAATAAAATATATTATTTTAAATGGTATATATACCATGGTATGTGGCCATATACGGTCAAACCTTAATTCTATTCTCCACAAATAAGCAGCCACCACTGTTCTAAACCAACGGCGGAAACGTTCGACCCTTCCCTTCAAATTCTCTCACGATCCCCACAATAAAATTTAGATCTTCTTGAATAAAAATCGAAGTATAAACCTAGATCTACAGAATCATACGACTCTGATGATTTAAATTTGCTTGAGTTGATCAAAACTTCTGTCCAAAGTCACAGGAATCGAACCGATTTTGGGAGCCAAGATGGTGATCGAGTTCAACATGGGCAGAGCCAGGAAGGGCGACGCGAAGCTCGACGCTGCGTTGGCCTCCGATTCTGGTCCGATGCGATGTAGAGGTGGCGCAGGCGGTTTTCCCAAATCGATGAAGACGACGAGGGTTATAGGGAATTGAACAGAGGAAGAAAGGTTATTTTCTTTTTAATTATTTAGTTAATTTAAAAACTATAGTTTTAAAATTCAGATTTTATTTTATAAAAAAGCATTTGTTAAAAATCTGAAATTTTAAAAATAAAATAGTTTAAATAAAAATGTGATTTCTATAAAAATAACATTGATTTGATAATAAAAATACATTGGTCTGATAATAAAAATAACATTGATTTGATAATAAAAATAACATTGATTTGAAAATAGAAAAGCATTGTTTTAAAAAAAAATTTAAAATAGCAATGTAAAAATGAAATATATAAATAGCAATAACAAAAATATGATTTTATATATGTATGTGAATTTTTAAATATAATAACATCAATTAAATTTCAGATTTTTTTTATAAATAAATGTAGCATTGTTTTTATAAATAAAAATAGGATAGTTTTAGAAAAATAAAATTGTGACTTTTCACTGTATAGAAAAATGTGATTTTTCACTGTATAGAAAAGTATGATTTTTAGAAATAAAAATAAGATTTTTATAAATATGATTTATAAATAGAGAGTTGAAATAAAAAAATGATTTTTATTTAAATAGCATTGATTTTGTTAAATAAAGTAGCCTTGTTAAAAATGAGATTTTTAATATATATAATGTTATAGAAATGTGATTTTTATTTATAAATACTTTGTTTTAAAAATATGGATTTCCATAAAAATAACTTTGAAATTAAAATAGGAATTTTTAAAAATATATAGAACAGTTTAAAAATGTAATCTGTATATATATATATATATAGCTTATGGAAAAATGTGATTTTTCACTGTATAAAAAAATATGTTATTTTTCATTGTATAGAAAAAACATTATTTTTCATTATATAGGAAAACATGATTTTTCATTGTATAGAAAAATATGATTTTCATTTATAAATATCAAAAATGCAATTTTTAAATATATAAAAATCATATTAAAAATATGATTTTTACTGTGAACAGCGTGAAAAAAATCGCGTTGGAATTTCGAGAAAATCCAAACTATTCAGAAATTAAACAGGCGGAGTGGAAAACAAAGGTGAGAACTCCTTTTCACTTTATTTATTTTACAGTTAAATATATATTAGGATGCAGACGGTTCTTAGTAGCACCCGACACCTTTGATTGAAACCATGATTGTTTGTTTTGGACTGTATTGTGATGTGATTGTTGAATAAAATGTGTGAATAATAAAAATATCATTTTATCGTATAAATGAACTAAATAAATATTCATATGTTGAATAAAATATTTTACCGTTAAAATATATTTTTTAATGTATATATATGAATGACATAAAATTATCATGAAAAGAAATAAAATAAATATTCATTTACAAATTGGGCGTTTTGTTTATGTACACCCATTTATCTGATATGGATTGGGACGATAAATTTTACGCATCGCCCAACTGCACAAAGAAATAAACTATTGTTGTTTGAAAATCCCACATGAGTATTGGGATGATATTTGACATACATTATTCCTAATATTTAGTTGTATGTTAATCGATGGATTGACAGTCTGTGATGAGCGTTATTTATTTATTTAACTACTCACAGAGTTGTAATTTGCACTATGGATGTCGTATGAATTTTTAATGATTGTTTATCATTATTGTTGTATACATGCGATGTATGAAATCCATATAAATAACATTATATGGTAATTGATTGGGTCTCATTCCAATTTGGAAAATAAAGAATATTTTAAAATAATATTCCATAAAGGATATAAAATATTTATGCGTTGTATAGAATATTCATGTGTTGAATGAAAATATTTAAACAATAAAAATATCGTTTTTATTGAATGTATGAATAAACAAAATATTTGTTGTTCGAAATAGAATATGTTAACAATAAAAATATACATTTTTGTTGTGTAGGTAGAATGATTGAAAATATTCAATGTTTTAAATAAAATGTTTAATACAATGAAAACTACAATTTTATTATATTATAAAATCATTAAAAAAGAATCATGATACATTAAAAAGATTAGACAATAAAAGTTATATTTTTATTGTATGTTTGATTTAAAGAGATTTTGTTTATTAAAATGTAAATCATTTATATGTAGAAAATAGGAAAATGATCATTTTTTTGAAATGAAAATATGTTAACGATAAAATTTACATTTTTATTGTACATGTAGAAAAGATTAAAAATGACCATTGATTGAAATAGAAAAGATAAACAATAAAATTTCACATTTTTGTTGAATGTAGAAATAATGAAAAATATTCATTCATTGAAATAAAAAGATTTAACAATAAAAATTTACATTTTTGTTGTATAGAAATGGTGAAAAAGATTCAAGTTTGAAAAAAAAAATCATTTTTATGTAAGTATGATTCATTAAAATATTCATTGTTTGAATAAAAATGTTGTAACAATAAAAGAATTACATTTTTTATGTAAGTATGAATAAACAAAATATTCATTGTTTGAAGTAGAATATGTTAACAATAAAAATATTCATTTTTATTGTGTATGTAGGAATTATTCAAAATATTTAATGTTTATATAATGAAAATTACATTTTGTTTGTATTGTAAAATCATTTAAAAGGAATCATATTAAATGAAAAGATTAGACAATAAAATATTTTTATTGTATGTTTGATTTATTAAAGAAAAATTCCTAAATTAAAATGTAAATCATTTACATGATAGCAAAATAGAAAATATTATCATTTTAAAATTATAATGATATAGAATTTTCAATTTTGATTAAAAAGTGAAAATGAAGTGGAAATCGTTTTAAAATGAGTTTATAAACGATTTATAAAATACGATTTAAATGGGAATCGACGAAATATATATATATATATATATATATAATGGCCTGAATAGAACGCGCCGCGCAGCGACTGTTCGCGAATTTCAACCATTAACTTCAAATTGATGTTATGGGAGATCCGACCGTCGGATTCTCCTAAAACCGGAACTGTTGGGTTCGTATCGAAAAGAGCTTTCCAACGAATATAAGAGATTTGAAATCTAATGGTTATATTTGGAGATACCTCCAAATCAATTTCAGAAAAGGTCGTTATGGATGTAGTTCGGTGGCCGTTATTTGAAACCGACTGTACTGACGATAATAAAATTATTAAAAATATGGAAAAATCATGCAAAATCATAATAAATGATTTGGAAAGATTTTTGATGATAAATTCCAATTTTATAAAGTTAAAAATATTTTTTTTCGAAATGAACTAGTTATTAACAAGAATAATAATTTAATTATTTTTAGAAATAAATAAATGAATTGGATTTGAAAATGGTTTCAAAATAACCAGGATTTTCCAATATATATTTATATATATTGGAATGGATTTGAATGGAAATTATCTTCGGAATATTTCGATATTGGATTCGGTTATTATACGAATATTGTGAGGAATTTGGAAGACATATATATATATCGCTATTCCCAATACAATATTTGTTGGTTTCAGAATTTGATATTGAATATAAGCCGATATAATTTCTATTTAGAACTTTATATTTAATGTCAAATTGGATTTTGGGTTTGTCATGAATGATGTCTTTAATAACACTATTCTTAAACCCAGTTTAGAAAAGAATAAATCTTTTAATAAAGATTTAGAAAACTTTACCAATTAATTAATATTTGATTGGACTTGAATTGAAATTTGGTGTTGGGTTTATCGTGAACAATGTTTTAAATAACATTTGTTCTTTAACCCAATTAACAGTGAAGGAATAATTTGGAATTTATAAATCTTTTATTAAGATTTAAATTGGAATTTTCCAAAGTAAAGTTTTCCAATTTAATATATTAATTTGGAACTGAATGGAATTCGATTTGGTAACAATCGAGATGAGCTCCTGTGGATAAAGGCCGATACTATATATGGAATTTAAAAGGAATTGTCGCTATTCCATTTATATTATTAGTCTGATACGGGAATTTATATCGATTATATACTGTTATGATTTCCGTGTAGATTCCATTTTGATGGAAGATTATTTTGGGTTTATCGTGAACCGTGTTTTTAAAGGACATTAGTTCTTTAACCCAGTTAAAGATAAGATTAATTTCTTAAATTCAAATAATCATTAAGTAATGATTTTTGAGACTAAAAAGAAAAAATTTAAAAGGTTTTATCTTTGATAAAATTAATGGGAACCTTTCCCTAAAAATGTGAATATTTTATTAAAAGAACATTCTGAATTGGAATGAGGCATAGGATGTGTTTTTATAGCACTTGGTTATAAATTACGCGAGTTATTCGAAAAGACCGGGTTTAACCCGTTCTAAATAATGAGTACGACGACTAACAATCAAAGAGATTGAAGACGGTGCAAGACCGACGATCTTCAAATCGGATGGATGAGTTGCTACCGATGCCCGTGATTGGAGTAGCTACCTTGAAGGGGCTACAGTGGTAGCCGTCCGGACGTACTTGTTGATTGTTCGAATATGTGAGGGCCTCTCTTCTGTATGGATAGAGTAAGCGGCGTTTTCTCATGCATGGGACGTAAGTCGCGGAGATACTTGATATCCTAGATATAGTACGGATGTGCATTACAATGTTTTCTCTAGCTGGGACGTAAGCCGTTGAGTATTGCACTACGCGATAGTTCTTTCGAATCAGGAGCCATCATGATGGAAATCCAACTTTTCAGTACAAGCTTTGTGGTTTTAATTGTAAACTATATATGGAAACATAGTGGGATGGGGCACTCACGCTGTCTATGATTGATACATTTACTTTTGAAATTGATTTCTACACTATACACTAGTAATACTAAAAGAGAAATTTTGCGTACCAAGCATATTTGGCTATTATAAGGTAAAACTCTATCCTCTGGCTTGCGTTGCATTATGTGATGTGACATGAGTCTTATAATAGCTTCATTTTTGTTTAATTAGCATTGCGCTATTTATTTATGCACTGGTATTCTTGGGAGTAAACCCTTTTCATGTTATACGGCGTGGTCCCTTGATCTATCTAACTTTAAAATCAAATTAATAACTGTTTTGAGTTCTCATACCAGTCCCATGACTGACCTAGAGTTTATTGTTCCTTCCTAAACTCTGGGTGCCCATATTTTCCACACAGGCAGTTAGTAGTTTCGGTTTTGCAGATTTCTATTTAACAGGATCCTAGATTACAGCTGGAGCTATATTCGGAAAGCTTTTCCACTACGCATTATACTTATGTCTTATTTTCCGCTGCTATGTAATTTTTAAATCTATGATATTATTTTCTTTTGTATAATTAATCATACACTAGAATATTCTTGTACTCTGATGTGAATTGTTGTAATAAGCAATGAAATGTTCTATTGTTTGTGTTCTGATGCATCATGTTCTCATCTCAATCTGGGCTTTCCCAAAAGGGGAAGTTTGGGTCATTTCAGGCAATGTTATATTTTCAGGCATTAATGATCGGTGGATGTTATTTTAACACCTTCTAGAAATGAAAGGACAAAATGTATTTCTTTTATCAAGAGTCTCATTAACTTGTAATTATAAAAGTTTCATATTATTAATTTTTTATTAAATGTTTATAGTTCAAATTCTTGGTCTATGTTTCAAGATTTCTATAAAAGAAAAGTCTTTACCTAAGATAAATTTGAATTAACCAAAAAAACACTATATCCGTTCAAGTCAAATTAGATGATAAGTTTATCAATCCAAAGCTGTAACCATTAATTATAGCTTGTGTCATGTATAATGATAAAATATACTAACTTGAACACATTATTCTACACCATTTAATTCACTATTATGTTCTACATAGAGTGCGGTAATTTAAACACAATTATAAGGCTGAAATTTGCATATAAGAAGTGCATAAGTGTACACTCATTGCACTACACCATAGTGGCCATTTGGAGACCTTTATTTTTTTTAATTGCCAATGCATATTTGTGTTATAGGTTAGTCGCAATAATATGTGTTGCTATATTAAAAATGTGTTACCAAGAATACAAATTTATGATTTTTTTTATTGCTAACGCTTATTTGCGTTGGTCAGCTTGGTTCTAAAGGGTAAAAATGTAAATAATCTCTCGTAACCCTATTTCCCTTTTCAAAGTCATCTCTCAACGCTTTTACTACAGCAACAACTTCTAAAGATATTATGAATCTATTCCTTTTCGATTTAAAGACTTCGTAAATTAGGGGAATCGCAATCAACTTCGACTTGCACCTCGACATCGACGTATAAAAAGACCTGCTTCTGACTTTGCAAATTGGGGGATCGCAATCGATTCGAGGGAAAATCGAATTGGGGAAATCACAGTCTGCTTTGTTGTTTTAAAAATGACAAAATATGAGAAGGTGTTAGAGGATCATTACAACAACCATGATGGAAGGGACCGAGATTATGACTGAGAACACCCAATCAAGGTAATATAAATTTTTCTCTAATTCATACCTTTCCCATTTTATTAATAATTAACGGTTTGTTTTAGTTATGTTTATTTTAATCATATAGTCGTGTGTGTTTCTGATAATGCTAAAAGACAATGACATTTATTACATTTGCATATATTATTATATGTGTATTCCCATATTATGTTGTTTCAATCTGAAAGCCAACTAATATAGTAATTAATTTAATATTTTAATTTTAGTCCATCATTCACATTAACTATAATACAATAGTATCTACGAATGACTCATGTTTAGGTGACAAATTTTAATTACTGTAATCCTTCTAATAGAGTAGAGATCATACACTGTAATCATTTCTAAGAAATTTTAATACCAAGGTTAATGTAATCATAGCTACGAGTCTAATATTTCCATCATTATAATTTGGTCTGATTCATGTAATCAACATTATTTTCGAACTATTTTTGTGTTGTGTTGTACTTTGGAAGATTTAGTTTTAATCCAAGATGATAGACTTCAAATATATATCATCTCATCAAGTGAATAGTGAAGGACGTTATTTAAGCAAGTTCCTTTCCAAATTTTGGTCATACGTTGTTAGATTTTAAACAGTAATAAAACTGAAATTACTTATTTTGATGTTTAGTGAAGTAAACTGACAATAGCCGCGTCGTGGTGAACCACTGACCGAAAAGACAATTCCGCACTACCTTCGATGTAGTAGATGAGAAGCGGTTTCCCTTCAGGATAATCATGGCACCGGAATTTTTGTGCACTCACAAACTCTGAATATTTACCTAATGACCAAAGGAGGAGTTTATAGGAGAATATTGATGGTTTTTTCCCTTCTGATTTTGGAGAAGAAAAGAAAGGCCAATTTATAGGCTGTAAGAAAATACAAAGCGAGGAGTAGTTGATGGTATTAATCAGCCATTAAGAGGTGTAAATTCTCAATTCATAGTGAAGCTGAATGGTCATAAAACGGCTAGAAAATTGAATATTGTAATTAATACAATATTGTAATGGTTCTCAATTAATAGGGAAGCCGACAGCTAGAAAATTGAATATTGCGGTTAATACAATATTGTAACTGATACAATATTTCAATGTGGGATATTTCATTTTAGCTTTCACTCACTTTCTTTTCACTCAAGAATTTCCAACAATCCCCCACAGATTCGAAGATGGGAAAAGAAAGAAAATTGGTCTTTAGGCAAAACAAAACAATTGCATAGATGCCAATGTATCGCGACTTGATTAACACTTAGTGAGCATCAAGCTATGATCTCTTTCCTACTAAGTGACCTTTGTCTTGGACTTGGTAGGGAGTAAGAGACCCATCACTTAAGCCACAAATTGAACATGTATAATATTCTAAAGTTCCGCGAATAAAGGTGACGCATTATACTAGCCATACGTCTAAACCAGGATTCCATAGGTGCTCTAGAGTATCAGTCTTTGTAATACTCATAGGAAGCGGCCATAATTCCATACCAAAGTAGGTAAATCCCATCAAGTGTGAGCTATATCACACCACTAAAAAATGGATATGGGTTCATTAAGAGCCATTTGCTCAACCTCATTCTCATTTGTAGCAAGCACACAATAAACATGCAGGGATGGAGAAAAAAATTATGCTTCCGAATTATTACATAATGTTCCCCTCTGAACTCATAGTGAGTAGAAGTTCATTACTTACAATTCATACAATGGGATTCAGCCACATCCCTTCCGATGTTTCGAAAATTATTTTTTTACATAGGCCTTAGTTAACGGATCCGCAATATTTTTTCCAGACTTTACATAGTTTGGTGATATCACTCCCTCGCACAGCAAATCTCCGACGGCCTTATGACTCAAATGAATGTGTCTTTTCTTTCCATTGTACGCATGGTTGTTTGCAACAACAATTGCAGCATGCGAATCACAATGAAGTGCAACTGAAGGAGTTGGATTCCCCTACAGTGGAACATTAGCAAGCACATTTCTCAACCATTTTTCCTCATGATCTGCCAATTCAAGAGTAATAAATTCAGATTCCATAGTAGACATAGCAGTACATGATTGTTTAGTAGATTTCCAACATATAGCTTCACCCCTAAGGGTGAAGACATAACCACTAGTGGAGTTAACTTCGTCATTGTCGGATACCCAGTCGGCATCACAAAAAACATCCAAAACTCCTGGAAATTTGGAGATGTGAAAACTCCAATCCATGATTCCTTTTAGGTATGTAAGAAACCTCCTTAGTGAGATCCAATGATCATTATTTGTGTTATGAGCGTATCTTCTTAATCTATTAACAAAATAAGCAATGTTAGGTCGCGTGTTATTCATAAGAAACATAACACTACCAACAATTCTAGCATATTCAGACTGACAACTGGGTCGCCTTTATTTTTCTTTAAGTTGATACTAGAATCATAAGGAGTCCAAACAGGGTCTACATTAAATGAGTCAAACTTTTTAAGAAGTTTTTTAACATAATGGTGACAGAGTAAGACAAATGCCACTAGGAGTCCTTTTGATTTTCACTCCCAAAATCACATCTGCCTCACTCATGTCTTTCATTTCAAATTTTGAATTCAAAATTCCTTTGTCTCATTTACTCGATCCACGTTAGTACAAAAAATCAGCATGTCATCCACATAAAGGCAAATAATCACACAACCATGGGAATCATGTTTGGAATAAACACATGAATCACCTTCATTAACATGAAAACCATTACCAGACATAGTTTTGTCAAATTTGTCATGCCATTGCTTTGGAGCTTGCTTGAGTCCGTACAATGACTTGACTAATTTACAAACCTTGTTCTATTGACTGTTTATTGCTTCCTTCCAAAAAATAGCATCAAGTGACTTCATTGCCACATCATAGGTTCATGGATCATCTTCAAATATAAAGACATGAACAAGATCATCATCTACAGTGATAGATTCAATTAAAAAATAAGTAATAAAATCTGATCCAAAACTGTTATCCTTTCGTGCCCTTTTGCTTCTCCTCGGTTCCAGAACAGAATATCATTAGTAACAAAGGGAGCAATAGGTAAACTAGCAAAAACTTCTAACATATGATAAATTATCATAAGATTGGGGTATTTTCCAAGGAAAAATATTTTCAAAAAATTCTGCATCTCTTGCCTCAATAATATTACCACCCACATAAGAGTTGTTAGCCCCTTTAACTAGAAAACGATAAAAGGAACTTTGATATGCATAGCCAGTAAAAAAAGAATCAACGGTTTTAGGACCAATTATGTCCCTCTTAAAACTGGATATGTCAACCTTTGCTAGGCACCCCTACACTTTCAAGTATTTCAAATTTGGAACTGGACTTTACATAGCTTATATTGGGTTTTACTGAGTTTCTTTGAGGAACCCTGTTCAAAACATGACAAGCAGAAAGAATAGCTGCCCCCCACATATGATCTGGAAGTTGAGAACTAGTAAGTATATAATTTATCATATTCTTTAAGGTTCTATTTTTTTCTTTCAGCTATACCGTTTTGTTCAGGTGTATATAGGGTTGTAGTTTCGTAAACTATGCCATTTTTCTCACAGAATTCCTTAAGAGTGCTAGAGTCATACTCACCACCCCTATTGTTCCTAGGTGCCATAAAAAACTCAAAAAATGTTTTATGTAAATGTAAGAGTTAAAAATTCAATAGCAAAACTCTTACTGTAGCATAAATGTGTTAGTCATAGCTGTTTTAATCTTTTTCTTTAAGCATGTGGCTATATTCATGTCATTCCCTTAATAAATATGATACAATTCATCATAAATAAATAATATAACAAATATCATAATTAATGCCACATAAAAAATTACATATAAATGACACAACAAATGTCATGTTAAATAACATTAACGGACATAATAGCTATGATGTATATCTAACCATAGTATAGCTACATAAAATGCTACTATGTCCTTTTTCCTTTGGTTTATTATTGGAATACTTAACTAAGCCATAAATGATGCAGTTTAGATAAACATGCAAACTACTGCTCCTTTAATTTTATGTTGATTGAAACATGAAAATGCAACTTATCTTTCATATGCGCCATCCATATAAAATATAGATAAATGCAAAGCACAGTCTCTATTAGGGAGTGTGAGTTTATATTTGCCACCTAACTGGTGGAAATGGGTTGGCGTTTATTACATCGTACAAAGCTAATGATTGATGCCAACCCATTTCCACCAACCAGGTGGCAAGTATAAACTCACTCTCCTTAAGAGAGAGCGTGCTTAGCATTTCTCTAAAATATATGTATCTATGAAACATAAATGCATTAAATAAAAAGTGTATTATCTTATTCCTAATAGAAACAAGCCGAATTATTTAATTTCCATAACTAAAGCGTTTAATTCATTTATAATATTAGCATAACAACTACAATTAATGCATTTATAACAAAAAAATGCAATGGAACGTTATGTGGCAAAAAAAAGTGTAAACAAATATTACAGTAAGTTGGTTTAATTGCAAATATATATTAAACAATGAAATAAAATCATTTCATCTTAGATCTAGGCATGCATAAATATCTCAAAAGAGCATACTTGATTCAAAATTTCTAAAATATCGCAAATATCATATATATATATATAATTGTATGTCCAAATTACTTAAATCAAGGATCCAGATTCATATTTCCTTACATAAATGGCTCTAGATTATTCAAAATATCATATACGATCAATAAACAGCAAAGGAAAACAACTATTCATAACATATTCAAAATGTTCTTTCATATTGAAATTCATAAGTAATTCAGAATAATATGCAATAACTTGTGATGTTATGACTAACAAAAGTTGTTTTCCAAATTTAGAGCAATTCAGATTATTTTCTAAAAAAATTTAATGACATTGAAATTTTAATCATTTAGATATATCTTTCTTAGCATGATTAAAACCCATGTAAATATCAAACAAAGAATTTAACATATGATGGAGCAACATTCCTTTACAGTTCCTATCATCCTTAACAAATTTCAATTCAGATTCAGGCATGTTATCCTTATTGTCAGTTTCAATAATTTCATCAAGCACATACGCAACACCAATTTGTTCCAAATAAAAGTGCATCCTAACAGCCCAACGGTTATAATTTTTACCATCAGGAGGTTACAATTTGGACATGTCAAGAATAAGAAATTTGGAAGCCATAATTGTCTTTTAGTTTGTCAGATTTTAAGCGCTAATAAAATTGAAATTATTTATCTTAATGTTAAGTGAAGTAAACTGACAATAACCACGTCGTAATGAACAGCTCACCTAAAAGACAATTCTGCGCTACCTTCGATGCTGTAGATTAGAAGTGGTTGCCCTTCCGGATAAGTGTTGGAGAATGGAGTTTTGATGACAACAAACTTATTTCCTTTATCATTGTTAATTGATTATAAAATATATACTAACATCTCTATCTAGAATATATTATGCAGGATTTGTATACAGGACTTAAATACTGAAGACTGTACAGTTTTAGAGTTCCAAGAGATTTAGAATTCAAGAGAGATTCAAGACTCATGAGTTTTCAAGTTTTAAAGAGTTCAAGAGAAATATAGTAATAGAGTCTAGTCCATATGTAAGACCCCGAATAACACTCCAGGTTCAAATTCTGATTTTCAATTTTCAAATTTTGATTTCAATTTATTTTATCTAATTTATGATTTCAAATATGTAAGTTTAAAGTTTAATATATAAGGTTATATAAGTTTATATAGTTCTATAGTTATATAGTGTTAAATATTATAAATTTATAAATATGTTTATATAATATATTAATATGATTTTACACTTTAGAATATTCATTTATATCACTAAGTTTTGATTCAAGAATTTTTAGAATAACATATATAATTAAACATTTGAAAAATAGTTTTAAAAACAATATTAACATACATATGTCGACATACATATTTGGCTATATCGACATACAATTGTCGAAAATTCAATTTTCAAAAGAAGACACTTTTCACCATTTGTAACATTTCTGAGACGTTGCAACCTTTCACATACCATAAATAGTGCCTGATTTCGGATTTTTATATAGTTCTTCTTCTCCATCTTCACCCCTCTTCATCCCACCATTATTCTTTATCATTTTATTGATTTCTACACTTATACTTTACCGATTTCTACTCAGATTATATCAAACTTCTTCTTTTCTCAATCTCTATCTACTACTCTCTGAATTGAAGTGTTATTGAAGAGTTATAGGGTTGTTGTAATCATTTGGGAAGTGTTTGGGAAATGATGTGTTCCTTGTTTCCCTGAAATCAAGGAAAGGAAGCGGTGTTAACCTTGTAGCCGTAGAATCAAGGGTTGCTAACCTTGTAACCGTGAAATCAAGGGGACTGTACTTGGATAATGATAATAATAAAATTCTGCGCAATCCAGCATTGCGTGGGACTGTAGTAGGAGTAATCTGAACCAGTATAAAATTCGGTATGTTCTTTCCTTTTCTGCATTTTATATTTATTTGTTTCTGTGTTTGTGTTTGATTCTGTGTCTATGATCATCTTTGTTGTGTGTGATTCATATAGTAGATCATTTAAGATTTTCGTAAATTTCTTATAAACACTAGTCACCCCCCTCCCCTTTAGTGTTAGTCTTGCCTTAAGAGTCGCATTCCGCAATCCCTAACGATTGGTACCAGATCATAGGTTTTCATAAGGTTCATAATCTGATTTTTGAAAATATTAAATGGCAACTAACACTGGTAGTAATAGTTCTTTTGTAGAGTATCAGTCCACTGTTAGACCACCATGGTTTAATGGTAGTAATTGTTCATATTGGGCATGTAGAATGAAAATATATTTACAATATGTAGGATTAGACACATGGAATAGTACACAAACTGAATATGTTGAACCCACTACTAATTTTGCACAATGGACTAATGAACAAAAGGCTGCTGCAGAAAGCAATTATAAAACCATGAATATGTTGTTCTATTCATTAGATAGAAATGAATTTAATAGAGTGTCAGTTTGTAAATCTGCTTATGAAATAAGGAGAACATTACAAGTCACTCATGAAGGAACCTATAAAGTTAAACAGACAAAGATATCAATGCTAATTAATCAGTTTGAGTTATTTAAAATGAATGAGAATGAATCTATCTCTGATTTGTATTGTAGATTCCAAGAGATTGTGCATTCATTGATAGCTAGGAAAAACCTACTTTGAAGAAGACCAAGTCAGAAAAATACTTAGTTCATTGACTCTAGAATCGGATCAGAAAACATTGGTGATTGAAGAAGCCAATAATATGAGTGAAATGAAGATTGAGGAGTTAATTGGAAATTTGATGTCGTTCGAAGTCCAGTTACAGAAAATAAAGGAAAATAAGCCCATTGAAAAGAAATCTATAGCATTCAAAGCGATAACAAATGGTTCTAATTCAAGCAGTAAAGATGATGAAGAAATTGCTTTAATGACAAGGAATTTCAGAAAATTTCTAAGATATAAAAGGAGAAATAATTTTCAGATAATCAAGGAAGTTCACGAAGAAATGATAATCGATGTTATAATTACAACAAAGTAGGCCATATAAAGAGAATGTGTCTATATCCAGATAAATCAAATCAACAAACAGACAATAGTAATCTGTCAAAGAAAAGAAAGAGGGCATACGCAGCAACTTTAGATGATTCAGTCATCAAGTGATGAAGAGCCAGAACCCGAAAATTCAAGTATGTGTTTCACAGCGATTCAGAATTCAGAAAATATCGAAGAAATGGATCTAAAAACCAATTACATCTTAATTAATTTTTAATTTTTTGGTTGAATGGATGTTTTGTTTGCTTTGTTTGAATTTGAAATTTAAATTTTAAAATTCAAACTTAAAAATTCAAATTTGAAATTTGAAATTCAAAAATAATAATAATAAAATAATAAATAGTAAATATAATAATAAAATAAATTTTGGATGATTGTTAGGATTAATATTAATTTAAGAAATAATTAATTAGGAATATAAAAACATTAATATAATAAAACCAAAAGCCAAAACAACACGTGCTTCGAAAATTCTACATGTATGTCGACATACGTAAATGGGCATGTCGACATATAGACCAGAAAATGAAATTCAAATTTTAAATTTCAAAAGTTTAAACTTTCAAACTTCCCTCCAACTTTTCACCAACTCTCAAGGTCTGAAAAGGTGTCATTGATTTCAGAAAAGGTGTGCCCATTCAATCTCTATTTATTTATCTATTCAATCCTATTCTATCCACCTCTCAATCAAATTTCAACAACTTTCTCCATATCTATACTCTTCAAAGACTCTTTAACGGCTTCCTCTAGCATACCCCAAACAATGAGATTATACAAAACCATCAAAGGATATCTCTATAATGACATAGAAGCAAAAAAGCCTACGTTGACTACCTAGCAAATGGAAAAGTCAATATGGGAGCCTTCGCCTTCTTTGAAGATTTTCCATCTTACACTCTTTTCGAAGAAAATAGAGTTTTAAGTCTAATCGATTTGCAGGATAAAAAGCGAAGTGTGTTATTCTAATCTTGTCAAAATATTCTATGCAAATCTAAATCGTAGCTTTTACGAAGGAAATGTAGATCAAGTATGAAGTAGCACAAAAGGCAGTCGAATTATTTTAGATTGTGACATTTTGGGTAATATCTTGATTTGTAAGGTAAGGGCACGGATTTTTCAAATTTTGAAATTGATGAAACGGATTTGGAAACCTTTCATCACATATTTGAAAGCGATGATCATTTAGAATTCAAAAATCGCTTTTTTCTCCGAAAAACAAGAATCGTAAACCTCCTCCTTCAACATACCATCAATCCTCATTCCGGAAATTTCAACAACCCTACCCTTAAAGTCTAAAAATCACTCTTTGCTAATATTGGTGTTTATGACATAAATTAGGCCGATATGATTTTAAAAGAATTTAAGCTCAAAGAAATGTCAACAAGAGAAAACACTCTTTATTATGGAGTTTACCTTACTCTAATTTTCAAATATTTTGGAGTTAATTTCAAAGGAGAAGAATTTGTGTCAAGAAAGGTGTTTGACTCCACAAATATACATCTTATACAAATTCCACTCACCTTTAAGCCTTATGAAACTTACGAAGATAAACAAGCTCGTATATACAAGAACAATAAGATCCTATGGATGTCAAAGAAGAAGAAGAAGAAGAAGAAGAAGAAACCTCTTTGGAAAGTGTAGAGTGTCCATCCAACTCTAGAACCATTTCCAAAGACATGCTTGTCTAAAATCAAGCAAAATTAGCCAAGAACCAAAAGAAGCTCAAAAAGATTCTTACGCATATGTCTAAGTTCATTGGCAAAATAAGAAGAAAACTTGGAATATCATCTTCCTCATCATCATCTGCTGAAAACTAAGCTTATCTAGTTTAAGTTATCTTTCGTATTTGCTTGTATTTGTTTTCGAATCTCATATTTAGTTTCTCTTATTAGTTGAAATTATTTGCTTTTAAACAATAATGAATGATGTTTTATTTATGTCAAAACAATCTTTTAATTTACTGTAAAACCATTAGAATTAAATTAATTGAAATAATATAATAAGAATTAACTAAAAAATGAAAATTTCCAAAAAATTACTTATGTATATCGACATACATTTATCCCTATGTCGACATATAACTTCTAAGTTTTCAAATTTGTTCAAAATTTAAAATTTAAATAACTAACTAATGTCTATTCAATTCTAATGAATTCTAAACCCTATGTATACCTATTTCTTCTAGAAAAATTTATTCTATCATTTCTCCTTCTTCTCTAATCAGTTCTTATCTAAATATCAAATTAAGGCAAATCCAATTCATGATTTGAGTGAAAATCTTGAAGAAACTTTGAATTCATTTAAGAATATCTTATCCATAATACTATGAAATAAGCATCGTATAGAATTAATTCAAATGAGAATGGTTGAATATCAAGAGTAACACTTTGACGTAATTTGTTAGTCAATATCTTCCCATTTCAAAGATGAAAACAACAAAGCACCACTCACCAAATGTAACGACCCGTATTTTTAGCAGTCAAATATTTAATTTTATTTATTTATTTTTAATATTTTATTTGGGATATCAATGGTTTTCTATATTGAATTTGTATTTAAAACGAAGTTTGAACGATATATATATATTTAAATATAAACGAGCTCGAAATGGTGCTGCAATTCGTAAAATGGAGTTTCGAACTTCAACGGAATATATAGAGTACGATATAAGTCGGATTTCTGTGAAATAAGAAACGTTGGAACCGTATTGATGTAAATTTTCATATGAAAGATAAAAATCTAGATTTCGTGTTATAGATTGTTAGTTATGGTCAAATCAAAATTTGAAATAGTCGTTATGGAAATCGCTATTAAAATATAGCGTTAATTAATATATTTAAATAGGGAAATTTAAATTATTTAACTCAAAATTGACGATATTAAGTTGTGTAAATTATATGGGAAATTGTATATATCTTATGGTTGGATATATATGATAAAAATAATTTATTTTTATTTTATTTATTTTATTTGGAATTTATATAATATTTTAATCAATATTATATAAACATTAAAAATAGCCATTTTTGCAAACGGTCTCTGTTTTCGATGAAACCAATTTCATTGGAACCGTATCGTTAAATTATTGTAAGAAAATCAAATTTTGTGGTAAACAGATGTCGTATGTGACCGCGGTAGCCGTAAATGCCCGTTCATTTTCTATAACGCGTAATTAATTTAATAATGGGATATTTGGGTATAACTTGAACAGATGATCAAATTAAGCCGCGAAACTAGTTCTTTTGAGTTCGTGTCGTTGTTTAGAGCCAGGATAGGTATATAGTTTTTTATTTTTGGAGACCGGTTAATTTGGTGTCCAAAATGGCAATGCGGTGCGTATATAAAAATAGCCTACCGGGAAAACAGTCTCAGAATGCGATGAAACTAGTGCCGTTGGGTTCATATTAATTAATTGTTGTAGGATTTTAAAGTTCCAAGTTGATTGGATTTATTTAGTGATCGTGGAAAATTTAAATGCGTGTTTTTCGCTGGTTTTATAAAGGAATTTTTTTCAAACGATGTCGGAATTCGACGAAACCTGTCCCATTAGGTCTGGAATATTTTTCTATGCTAGGATTAGCATTTTTATCAGAAAACAGAAATTGATTGTGGATACTTTAAGTCATTACTTCACGACGAAGTATCAAATAATAATATAATAATCCACCCTTCACTATATATATAATCATGTAACCCCATACCCTAAATTTTCCTGCGTTGAAAGTCCATTTCCTTTCAGCCGCCACTTAACTATCGATGGCTGAAAAACAATTTGTTCTTCCTCTTAATTAAACACCTAATCTGTTCACTTTATTCAAAAACGTTCAACCATGGAAAGGTCGAGCTCATCAAGATCCGAGTATTCAACGACCACGATTGAATTCTTTGATCTAGGGTAATCGGAAATTGTTCTAGGATGTGCTGCGTTCGAGGTGAAATCGTTGTCGCGTGGAGGCGCCGTGGTGTTCGAGACTGGTGGCGATGGTGGATCAGGTCCGTGCGGTGGCCGAGGGCTCGTCGGATCGACCTCCACTAGTGGAGGCATGGTGTGACAGCCATGAAAAGGAATTGGGAACCTTTTTGATTGGCAACGAAGCAGTTTTGATGAGTAACAGGAAGAACAAAAGTGAAGGATAAGGCCAATTTTTTTCCAGTAATGATCCAAACGCAATTAGTAATATTTATTAGTTAAGGTAGTTAGATTAGAAATTGAATTAATTCAGTCATCTTTGGTACTATGCAGGCATACGCGGGTTCTAAGTAATGACGAACGGGGTGGAATGGACTGAAAAGAAAAAGAAGAGCAGTAATTATATTATTTAATTATTAACTAATGATTAATTAATATATATGATTAGGGAAAATGGTTGGTAAATTAAATCATATCTTTGTACTACAAGAAGCATGCGGGAATTTTGGAGCAAAAAGGGGACGCTAGAATTAAGGATAATTGGCCTTGTTAGTGTTACCAAAGTAATCAAAGTTAATGAGTTAATTTATGTCTAATTAAAATAATTAATTATATTATAAATTTTTGAATTTATCCGTTAATGTTAGAACATGATAGGTTGAGCAAATCCCAAGCTAGAAGTCTGGATAGCAGTCCCGATTTTCAAATGTGGAAAAAGAAGAGAGTAGTCGGCATATGCTAAACGTTTGACAAAGTAAATAGTTTAATTAATTTTATAATTAAGAAATGATTAGTTAATTAAAAAGTGAATGTTTAAAATGTGTATAACTTTTTATTTCGTGAACAGAATCCAACGAGACAAGTTGCGATGGAACTTTAGTTATGAACATTAATGTTGGAACAGTTTGGACAAAGCTGGAATTCGCCAGAATTTACAGTTAAATTGAACATCTGTTTAATTTAACAAGAACTGAACCGCTTAAGTCATCAATGGAAATAAAGGTGAGTTAAACTCACTCAGTTTTACCCATTTATATTTTATATAAATTGGGTTTTGATTTTGTGTGCTTTGCTTGCCAATGGTTGACTGGTTGCTAATTATATATTTATTTGTTGATTTAACTGATGAAATTAAACCGTTGTTTAATTTCAGTGAAATACCAAATCGTTATTTTAACGATTGGTTCCAATAAAGGTAACTTACCTTGTTGGTCACGTTTATAAAATAAACGTGTTTAATTGGTTGAATTGTTTGAATTGCTTGTGAATTGGTTGATGTTAAATGTTCGTTATTTATTGTTATCAGTTAAATGAAATTGAACGATCTGTTTGGAGATAACCATTTGTATACAGGGAAGAACATGTTGGAATGATCCAACCGGATTCCTCAAATATATTATTTATTTTCATATTATCATATGAACTGTCATGTTTGGGTAATTGATTTGAGTATTTATCATTGATTGGGAATTCAACCTGTGTTTGGTTTTAACCAATGGGCAGTGTTGGTTGAGTAATTGGCAGTAAATGGCCTAAAAGTAAATTGTTTTATTTATATCGATTTACCGTCAGGTAGGTTGATAGAACTGAAATCATAAAATTTATTTTATAGCTAAAGATAGGTTTGAATATGTGTATATATATATATATATATTGAACAAAGATTTGTTAAAAGAAAATAAATAATTACTTTTAATTATTTAAGTTTATAGTTAATATTAATTGATTTAATAAGGTAAATTCTGATATTAATCAAAATTATAAACAAGTGATTAGAGATTAACCTAACGATTTAATTTGGATAATTGTTTTGTTAAGAAACAATTAATGGGATTATTTAAATTAATTATATTTTTAATTAATTTAAAAAGAGAACAAATTGGAATGGGTTAACTAGATAACCGGGGTTTGAGTTGACTAAACCCACTGTTTTAACTGGAATCGACTATTAAATTAGTTTGTTTTGAATTTAAGCAATTAAATAGTAAAGAATATTTGGTTTATTTTAATGAAGTTTTAAATGGAATCTACTATTTATTTTAGTTAATAAAGGAATTAACTACTTTTAAAGTAGTTAATGATTAAAGTAAGTATTATTCTGATTAATAGTAATTTGGGAAATTAGTTTATAATTGAATTAATGTAAAAAGTAATCGAAGGGGAAATGAAATCTAAGTGGATGGTGAAAGAAGTTTATGAACGGGCTTTGTTTAAACCTGAGTTTTATAACAAAGTTATAAAAGGAATTTTTAAGCAAATATTATAGCTTAAAATAAATGTTACTTAATTGAATTAAGTAAAAGGAAATTTAGATAAAAGGGTTTTATAACAAACCAGCGTTATATAAAAGAGATTTGAGGTGTTATATCGTTAATTCTAAATTAACGTTACTTAAAAATGGAATTAAGTAAAAGTGGGGATTGAAATGAGAATTTCGAGTGGGTAAAGGTTGGATAGAGTTGAAAGGAGATTGGTGAAGGTGAATATGGTTAAAGAAATGGGTCATTGGATTTTGTAAACAACCTGAATTATGAAATGAAATTGTTTTACAAAGGTAAAGAGTAAAAAGTGGTGTTTATAAGAAATTACTTAATTATTAAATTAAGGGAAAGTGGTTATATCCGAGAAAGAGAATTTCAAAAGGTAAGCAGGTTTATGAAACCGTATTTGGAATAAAATAATTTAAATGGAATTTGTGTTGATATTAGAGTGAAATATTTGTTTTTGGATTACAACTAGTATTTGTCTTTAGATATGAACGTTGTTGATCAAGGTCCGAGAGGTAATTAAAATATCCCAACTTGAACAACATTAGGATTATCTGAAGATGATGTTAGTTGGTAATCGTAAAAGAGGTTAGTGATAATTTATTATTTCCATTAGTGACATAAAAATTCAACATTTGGTGGGAATTTGGAAAATATGTAACGAGAAATCCAAAGTGAAGGAAATTAGTAAGAAGGGGAATTATATAAATGAGAATTCCAAAGTAGAAGAAAAACAAAAAGGGTTTGCATGAAAATATAACGATATTTTTGGGTTAATAAGGAAATGTAAAGTTGAGTTTTATTCTATACTAATAAATATTAGTTATTGTTTCAAGAACGGAATAAAAGATATTATGTAACGCTGTACGAATAATAATTTGAATGGATTTCCCAAATTTAAATAATAAAAAATGATGTAATAAAGGTTTTAAAGGAGAATTAAGTGGAAATTGAATATGGTTATTTTACTAAGTATTATAGAGAATTGATTTTTGAGAACATTAGTATGTAAGAATTAAATATCATATTTTTATATAATAAAAGAGTTAGAAGTTGTAATTAAGCAGAAGTGAATTAGTTTGTTTTAATTAAAAGGCCAAGTGATGCTGAATACTGAACCAGTGAACTCATTGGATTGTCATGATTGAAACACTGTTTATTTTGATAGTTAAATCACCTACTATCAAAATCTGTCCAATATGATTGTTGGTACGGAAAGACCGGGATCGAATTTATATTCAAAAACCATTCCGACCAACAAATACGTGAAGATATCAGGAGATGATTGAGACGAAGAAATTGAAGACCGTGGATTTTCATAAAATGGTAGAATTACTTATAATCTCTGATTTAACGGCTAGAGATAAACTGTGGTTTTGTCGTGGTTGAAATCTACAGGTTGCAAGGACTTCTCGCTACTAATCCATGTGGTGATTCCTACATTGGATGTAGTAGGAGAGTACCTTCGGTTCATCCTGTTCCTGGATGACTTGTATGGAAGGATATCTGACAGAGTATTTCCAAAGGGATCGCGTACGTTGATTTCTTCAAACGTATTTTTGATGATGGCGGAGAAGGCCGTACACCTTCTCTTAGCTAAACCATAGAGTATTTTTGTAGATGTCAATTAGTGATATCTGGAGGATTTGACGATTTGGCATTCAAAGTAAACGGTGAACAAATATTCCAAAAGGAAATTCAAACCTCAAGCCTCACAACCGGGAAATGACAAAAATCGGGCAGGCAGCATGGCTATGTGGGTCGCTCCTATTAGGGTGTATAATCGCCTATCTAGAGAAATTCCTTTTGCTTCTTTAGTCTATTTCGACGTTGTCCCTCTCGGGGAAACGGTGGTTTGAGCCCAACCGTTGGAGATATACATTCGATACACTCAAGCGAAATGAGTGGTCGGTCATGTGAGGGCGGGGTTGCAAGACGTTCTTGTTGAACCCAGTATATTCGCCTCTAGAGATACACTATCGGTAGGTGGTCCCATACCCTGTCATAGTCGGAATTCAATCTCCAATAAGCGCCCGCGGTTTTTATTGTATACTATATATGTGGAGCATGAGATGTAAGCGTTCCACTAGATTGATATCTATTTGTATTTAGACACTATAGTAATATCAGAAAAAATATTGGTTTCAAAAACGTTTTGGGTTATCATAAGGTAAAAACCGTCCATATTTATGTGTGGATTTGGTCTTACGATTATCCTTTTCTTTGGAAAGATTTTAACTTTAAAATCAAGTTGTGTGTTACCTTAATACTGTGCGAGTTTTCTCACTCTGGTTCACCAGACTGGCCCGGTGTTTTATAAATGCTCGGGTTAGACCGGGCTGTACAGGTTCAGATCATCGAATGTTGCGACGTCCAAAGATGAGCTGGAGGTGTTCAGTCATATTGTTTCAACTATTTATTCCGCTGTATAATTGTATATGAGGACAGGTCATTATCACGGTCCAGATGTGTGATGTACTCTGATATTGTAAGTATTTTAAAAGCTCTCAATAAAGATTTATTTCTGTATTATATTTTGTTCCGCTGCGATGTGAGACTCTGATTCTGTGTTGTGTTGGTTCTTCTTCTTCTTCTTCTATTCTAATATTTCTTTCTTTCTTATCTCACCCTCTAATTTCTTTCTAATAACGTTCCAGTGTTTTCAGGGTTTGGAAGGTCGACATGAGTTACGGTAAAGGTATTTATGTCGATTTCCAAGGTTGAAAATTATTGGGTCGTTACACCACTGAAGAAGACTGGAAGTACATCAAGAAAGACCCAATCTTTGGAAAAGATAAATGGGTAGAAGTTCCAAGAGATGTTTGAATTGTTTGGTATGATTTGATTGGTTTGTTTGATTTGAATATGTTTGAATTTGATTTGAATTGGTTTGTAATATCAGTTGGTTTGGATTGCTTGGATTTGAAAGTTGTATATATGGATTGAAACATTTGTAAATATTAAATATACTTGGGTTGATTGATTTTTTATATACTTAATATGGGCATGAATTTAGGGAGAATCATGTATATTAAGTAGTTTATAGATATTTAAGGTATAAATTTAAGGGGAGTATATTTAGAATTTATTTTTGTTGATGACCAAGGGGGAGAAATTATAAAATAATGACTAGTTAGACTTAGTTTAAGGGGGAGTATGTAGGATTCATGATGACATGGGGTGTATTAGAAGGACCAAATCAAATAGCATCATCAGGTATGAACATGTATGAATATTTTATAAATCAAGGTTTTCATCATTAAAAAAGAGGAGATTGTTGGAGAATGGAGTTTGTTGACAACAACTTTATTTTAATTATCATTATTAATTGATTATAAAATATATACTAACATCTGTATCTAGAATATATATATACATATATATATATATATGCATGATTTGTATACAGGACTTAAATACTGAAGACTGTACAGTTTTAGAGTTCCAAGAGATTCAGAATTCAAGAGAGATTCATGACTCATGAGTTATCAAGTTTTCAAGAGTTCAAGAGTTCAAGACAAATATAGTAATAGAGTCTAGTTTATATCTAAGACTTCGAATAGCACTCCAGGTTCAAATTTTGATTTTCAATTTTCAAATTATGATTTCAAATTATTTTATCTTACTTATGATTTAAAACATATAAGTTTAAAGTTCAATATATAAGTTTATATAGTTATATAATTTTATAGTTTTAAATCTTATAAATTTATAAATATGTTTATATAATATATAATTATGATTTCATATGATTTTACACTTTAGAATATTCATTCATATCACTAAGTTTTGATTCAAGAATTTCCAGAATAATATATATAACTAAACACTTGAAAATAGTTTTAAAAACAATTTTAACATACATATGTCGACATACATAATTGGTTGTGTCGATATACAACTGTCAGAAATTCAATTTTCAAAGGAAGTGTCTTTTCACCACTTGTAACGTTTCTGAGACGTTGCAACATTTCACATACTATAAATAGGGGCTGATTTCGAATTTTTATATACTTCTTCTTCTCCATTTTCACCCCTCTCCATCCAACCATTATTCTTTATCATTTTATTGATTTCTACACTTATATTTTGTCGATTTCTACTCAAATTACATCAAACTTCTTCTTTTCTCAGTCTCTATCTACTACTCTCTGAATTGAAATGCTATTGAAGAGTTATATAACTATTGTAATCATTTGGGAAGTGTTTGGGAAAGGGTGTGTTCCTTGTAGCCCTGAAGGAAAGAGAGTGGTGTTAACCTTGTAGCCGTAGAATCAAGGGTGTTTGCAGCAATGTTAACCTTGTAGCCTTGAAATCAAGGGGATTGTACTGGGATATTGATAATAATAAAACTCTGCGCAATCCACCGTTGCATGGGATTGGGTGTAGGAGTAATCCGAACTAGTATAAAATCCGGTGTGTTCTTTTCTTTTCTGCATTTTATATTTATTTGTTTCTGTGTTTGTATTTAATTTTGTGCCTGTGATCATGTTTGTTGTGAGTGATTCATATAGTAGATCATTTAAGTTTAAGATTTTCATAAATTTCTTACAAAAACTATTCACTCCCCCCCCCTCTAGTGTTAGTCTTGCCTTAAGATCCGCATTCCGCAATCCCTAACAATAAACACAGCACTGGAATTCGTGTGCACTCACAAACTCGACTAGAACTCATAATATTTGCTCAAAGACCAAAGGAGAATTTTAGAGGAGAACATTGATGGGTTTTTCCCTTGTGTTTTTGGACAAGAAAAGAAAGACCAATTTATAGGTTGCAAGAAAATACAAAGCGAGGAGAAAATACAAAACGATCATAAAACAGTTAGAAAATTGAATATTATAATTAATACAATATTGTAATGGTTCTCAATTAGTAGGTGGCTAGAAAATTGAATATTACAATTAATACAAGATTGTAACTGATACAATATTTGAATGTGAGATATTTTATTTTAGCTTTCACCCACTTTCTTTTCACTCTAGAATTTCCAACATTTGTGATAGTAAACATGTAATTGTGGTATTCTACTACTGATAACATCACTAAAATAGAAGAAACAACATATACTTAGGGAACTCTGTACAAAATTTGAATTGTACATGTTTAAAAATGCAACAATACATCAATTCATTTAACTATTGAGATTAATCCGTAGCATATATACATATATCTTATATATAATACAAATACTTCGCTTTTGAAGCCTTTTTGAAATTGCCAGAAGTCCTCTTCTAATTTAATTTTTTTCTACTTGTAAGCATTCAAAAAGGGTTATATTTTTTCTTTCTCATTCAACATGCCACATTCCGGTTTCCAATCTCATTTCCTCCTCCAACCCTTTTTTCTCAGCCATATTTCCTTTCTTCCTCACATCACATTAACTACAAAAACAACAAAGCGAAAAAGAAAAAAAATGTTCTAGAACAAAATACAGAAATTGAATAACTACCGAATTATTTACATCAGTGTTGCGAACTGGAATTTTATTTTTGCTATCTTAGTTATGAATTTTGTCCTACAGTTACATGACGATAGTAACAACATTCAATGTTCGGTGAAGAGAGCGACTATGGCTATGTTAAGAAGGTAACTACTAATTTGTAATTATTCAATTTGAGGAAAAGGTTGGAGGAAATATTACGTTGAGGTCTATAGCTTTTATTTTTTTATTTTCTTTACAAATTGAGGTCTATATCTTTTTTGTTGTTGTAGGTTTCGATCTATTTTCTGTATAGCTAGCTGAATTGGGGAGATGTTGTAAAATGAATTGGTTAGAGTTGAAAAAAATGGTTGGAAGAAATTACATTGGATGACAATTCAGCAACCATCAAAGGTGAAACAATTTCTTTAAGATTGTTGTCTATGACATTTTCTACTTGCACTTAAGTTTTTTTAAATCCTCTTATTGTTTGATAAATGAATTGATGTTCTCTAATCTTTTTCCTTTTGTTCCAACTAAAGATGGTTAACATCAATTTCAATTTTTCATTCTAGATTAATTGAAAAGATAACTTTTGTAGAGTTGGTTGTACAGCATAAGCAAGTCATTAGTGATGTTAACTAAGGTTGTGACTCATCGAGTATAATTTGAGTTGATATAGTACCCAATTTATAATGGGCAGTATGTTTAATATTATATTTTCCAAATACGTTACATGCTATTTTATTTCTACAATCCACTGTAATGTATTAGTTAGTGCTTTGTTGCATTTGTTTCTATTGCAGGTATTGGTGTTTGTTGAAATGTTGATTGGAATGAAGTTTATTTAACTTCCATGAAAAAATATGAGTTCTTGTAACACCCCGAATTTTCTGAGAATATTAAAATTAACAAATTCAAGAACGCTTAATTTCTAGAAGAAGAATTAAGTGAAATGGGTTGCGCTATTACGTTCGTCTCAAAATTTTGGTCAAGATAGACATTTGGTTTGCATAAAACGGATACCTTATGAAGAAGTTATTAAGCCTTGAAGTTTGTATGCATATGAGAAAAATATATATATAGATATATATAAAAATTAAATAAATAAATATGAAAAAAGTTCAAAACAGCGAATCGAGAAGGGGAATAATCGAACCGGCCCATTTTTGGAGTCGACCCAAGCCCCGCTGGGTCGACTAGGTTTTGCTTTAGGGTGTTTGGCTGTCAACCCGTGGGCTGATTCGCTCTAAGGCAGATGTGGCATTTGATTGGTTCTAATGGACTCCTTGCTGAGTCATTAGGGCTGATGTGGCTATTATATCTTGTCTGAATGGCTTTGATTTGCTCTAGGTTAATCTAACGGTTCCTATTAAATCAAACTTCTATATAAGCAACCTAATGCCTCAACCCTAAATCATATTAAAAATCAAACCAAGAGCCGTGAGACATCCCCAAACCTCGTACTGACGGCGGAAAGGGTAATCCGTGGAATATAACACAGAAACAGATAATAGCAGAACAAAATTAAATAAATACACCAGATAATGAACAATACAATATACTGGATAAACGTAATCATCAGAGTTACACAGTATACAGGATCTTACTTAGTACAAATACAGTTCAGCTATACATAAATGTCTACAGCGGAAATAAACAAAATATGTACAATAGGAGCTGAACAGCATAAAAAGAGATAAATGATAGAATCCATCTTCAGCTCCAGCTATCCAGAAAGAACCAGCTAAACGTGAATACAAGGCTGCCTGTGTAGGAAAAAAAAAGGGGCACCCGAGTTTGAAAGTGAAACAAACTACGAGTCAGTCATGGGACTGGTATGAGAAATCTATTCAACACATTTAATATATGGCTAATCACAGGACCGCCGCACTTTCGTGGAACGGGTTTACTCCATCGGATTGCCAGTGCTTTAAAACAAATCTCTCTTTTAAACAACGCAATGCATTTTATAAAAATGAAGCCATTATAAGACTCAGTTCCCATCACACAATGCAACGCAAACCGGAGGATAGAGTTTTACCTTATAATGGCCAAAATATGATTGATACGAATAAAACAAAAGCATTTGATATTATTACTAGTGTTTATATGATTCAAAAACAAATTCAAATCATAACTATCAATCATAGACGGCATGGGTACCATATATCATGTCGCCATATATATATATAATCAAAACCGCACAGTCACGTATTTGGAAATTGGATTTCCGTCATGAACCAAGGCAAAAGATAGTCCTTACCGAATTCGAGACAATCTAGCCTACCATGTCTCAGGAACAGCCGCAACTGCCCCCTGGATCGTCAGGGCCGGTCCACCGATGTGGATTATTATGCCTGAACAATATGCCTCCCCGCCCTATGGGGCGCAAACGAGCCAACGAATGGCTCCATCGGTCCCGGATCGACCGATATATCCGAGGCGCCTCGCAACAGCAACAACCACACAGGTGAAAAGTATATAAATGTCAGGGCTGGTAGGTCACTGACACCACCCTAGCTAGAAAGAAACGCATGCCCTCCCTGAGGTTTTTCTCCCGTTTCTGGTTCATACCGGGGTGTGAGGCTCGCGAATTCACACTATACACAAAGCTACGCCACACAGGCGGGGCTTTGATCATCACCACAAGACTTTGCTTTTCAACAGAAGCCTTGATCATTTGCCACTTAGGCATGCCACACTAGCAATTCATGCCATGCGACTGATGTCCATCGATATACAACCTCTGAGCTCATGCGTTTCAGAGAAGGGCGTTAAGCAAAAGAATAAATTCTCCGCCGCCAAACAGATGTATATTTAATAGAGATCAATCAACACAGAATAAAATCCAATGTCAGACACACAGTCCATTTACAAGTCCGTTCTGGGTCTGAACGAAACCGTTTTGGGTTATCATAAGGTAAAAACCGTCCATATTTATGTGTGGATTTGGTCTTACGATTATCCTTTTCTTTGGAAAGATTTTAACTTTAAAATCAAGTTGTGTGTTACCTTAATACTGTGCGAGTTTTCTCACTCTGGTTCACCAGACTGGCCCGGTGTTTTATAAATGCTCGGGTTAGACCGGGCTGTACAGGTTCAGATCTTCGAATGTTGCGACGTCCAAAGATGAGCTGGAGGTGTTCAGTCATATTGTTTCAACTATTTATTCCGCTGTATAATTGTATATGAGGACAGGTCATTATCACGGTCTAGATGTGTGATGTACTCTGATATTGTAAGTATTTTAAAAGCTCTCAATAAAGATTTATTTCTGTATTATATTTTGTTCCGCTGCGATGTGAGACTCTGATTCTGTGTTGTGTTGGTTCTTCTTCTTCTTCTTCTATTCTAATATTTCTTTCTTTCTTATCTCACCCTCTAATTTCTTTCTAATAACGTTCCAGTGTTTTCAGGGTTTGGAAGGTCGACATGAGTTACGGTAAAGGTATTTATGTCGATTTCCAAGGTTGAAAATTATTGGGTCGTTACACCACTGAAGAAGACTGGAAGTACATCAAGAAAGACCCAATCTTTGGAAAAGATAAATGGGTAGAAGTTCCAAGAGATGTTTGAATTGTTTGGTATGATTTGATTGGTTTGTTTGATTTGAATATGTTTGAATTTGATTTGAATTGGTTTGTAATATCAGTTGGTTTGGATTGCTTGGATTTGAAAGTTGTATATATGGATTGAAACATTTGTAAATATTAAATATACTTGGGTTGATTGATTTTTTATATACTTAATATGGGCATGAATTTAGGGAGAATCATGTATATTAAGTAGTTTATAGATATTTAAGGTATAAATTTAAGGGGAGTATATTTAGAATTTATTTTTGTTGATGACCAAGGGGGAGAAATTATAAAATAATGACTAGTTAGACTTAGTTTAAGGGGGAGTATGTAGGATTCATGATGACATGGGGTGTATTAGAAGGACCAAATCAAATAGCATCATCAGGTATGAACATGTATGAATATTTTATAAATCAAGGTTTTCATCATTAAAAAAGAGGAGATTGTTGGAGAATGGAGTTTGTTGACAACAACTTTATTTTAATTATCATTATTAATTGATTATAAAATATATACTAACATCTGTATCTAGAATATATATACATATATATATATATATGCATGATTTGTATACAGGACTTAAATACTGAAGACTGTACAGTTTTAGAGTTCCAAGAGATTCAGAATTCAAGAGAGATTCATGACTCATGAGTTATCAAGTTTTCAAGAGTTCAAGACAAATATAGTAATAGAGTCTAGTTTATATCTAAGACTTCGAATAGCACTCCAGGTTCAAATTTTGATTTTCAATTTTCAAATTATGATTTCAAATTATTTTATCTTACTTATGATTTAAAACATATAAGTTTAAAGTTCAATATATAAGTTTATATAGTTATATAATTTTATAGTTTTAAATCTTATAAATTTATAAATATGTTTATATAATATATAATTATGATTTCATATGATTTTACACTTTAGAATATTCATTCATATCACTAAGTTTTGATTCAAGAATTTCCAGAATAATATATATAACTAAACACTTGAAAATAGTTTTAAAAACAATTTTAACATACATATGTCGACATACATAATTGGTTGTGTCGATATACAACTGTCAGAAATTCAATTTTCAAAGGAAGTGTCTTTTCACCACTTGTAACGTTTCTGAGACGTTGCAACATTTCACATACTATAAATAGGGGCTGATTTCGAATTTTTATATACTTCTTCTTCTCCATTTTCACCCCTCTTCATCCAACCATTATTCTTTATCATTTTATTGATTTCTACACTTATATTTTGTCGATTTCTACTCAAATTACATCAAACTTCTTCTTTTCTCAGTCTCTATCTACTACTCTCTGAATTGAAATGCTATTGAAGAGTTATATAACTATTGTAATCATTTGGGAAGTGTTTGGGAAAGGGTGTGTTCCTTGTAGCCCTGAAGGAAAGAGAGTGGTGTTAACCTTGTAGCCGTAGAATCAAGGGTGTTTGCAGCAATGTTAACCTTGTAGCCTTGAAATCAAGGGGATTGTACTGGGATATTGATAATAATACAACTCTGCGCAATCCACCGTTGCATGGGATTGGGTGTAGGAGTAATCCGAACTAGTATATAATCCGGTGTGTTCTTTTCTTTTCTGCATTTTATATTTATTTGTTTCTGTGTTTGTATTTAATTCTGTGCCTGTGATCATGTTTGTTGTGAGTGATTCATATAGTAGATCATTTAAGTTTAAGATTTTCATAAATTTCTTACAAAAACTATTCACTCCCCCCCCCTCTAGTGTTAGTCTTGCCTTAAGATCCGCATTCCGCAATCCCTAACAATAAACACAGCACTGGGATTCGTGTGCACTCACAAACTTGACTAGAACTCATAATATTTGCTCAAAGACCAAAGGAGAATTTTAGAGGAGAACATTGATGGGTTTTTCCCTTGTGTTTTTGGACAAGAAAAGAAAGACCAATTTATAGGTTGCAAGAAAATACAAAGCGAGGAGAAAATACAAAACGATCATAAAACAGTTAGAAAATTGAATATTATAATTAATACAATATTGTAATGGTTCTCAATTAGTAGGTGGCTAGAAAATTGAATATTACAATTAATACAAGATTGTAACTGATACAATATTTGAATGTGAGATATTTTATTTTAGCTTTCACCCACTTTCTTTTCACTCTAGAATTTCCAACATTTGTGATAGTAAACATGTATTTGTGGTATTCTACTACTGATAACATCACTAAAATAGAAGAAACAACATATACTTAGGGAACTCTGTACAAAATTTGAATTGTACATGTTTAAAAATGCAACAATACATCAATTCATTTAACTATTGAGATAAATCCGTAGCATATATACATATATCTTATATATAATACAAATACTTCGCTTTTGAAGCCTTTTTGAAATTGCCAGAAGTCCTCTTCTAATTTAATTTTTTTCTACTCGTAAGCATTCAAAAAGGGTTATATTTTTTTCTTTCTCATTCAACATGCCACATTCCGGTTTCCAATCTCATTTCCTCCTCCAACCCTTTTTTCTCAGCCATATTTCCTTTCTTCCTCACGTCACATTAACTACAAAAACAACAAAGCGAAAAAGAAAAAAAATGTTCTAGAACAAAATACAGAAATTGAATAACTACCGAATTATTTACATCAGTGTTGCGAACTGGAATTTTATTTTTGCTATCTTAGTTATGAATTTTGTTCTACAGTTACATGACGATAGTAACAACATTCAATGTTCGGTGAAGAGAGCGACTATGGCTATGTTAAGAAGGTAACTACTAATTTGTAATTATTCAATTTGAGGAAAAGGTTGGAGGAAATATTACGTTGAGGTCTATAGCT